>CM048666.1:15421968-16621968 GCA_026401315.1 Dysphania ambrosioides | reverse complement strand
TGACATTCAAGTGAAAGGGGGCAGGAAAGGGTTCTAACTCGACTATTTTTCAAATTTCTCATCAAAATAACCTAGAACTTCCACTAACATACCAATATAGCCTAGTTACAAGTGTTCATGCATTGAAAATGATCCTTAGAAGCATTTCACTAAGGTCTAAATCGATGTTCGTGACTTTCAAGGGAAAGGGGGCCGGAAAGGGTTCTAACTCGCCTATTTTTCAAATTTCTTATCAAAATAACCTTGAACTTGCACTAACATACCAATATAGCCTAGTTCCAAGTGTTCATGCATTGAAAACGAGCCTTAGAAGCATTTCACTAAGTTTTCAATAGATGTTCGTGACATTCAAGTGAAAGGGGGCAGGAAAGGGTTCTAACTCGCCTATTTTTCAAATTTCTTATCAAAATAACCTTGAACTTGCACTAACATACCAATATAGCCTAGTCCCAAGAGTTCATGCATTGAAAACGTTCCTTAGAAGCATTTCACTAAGTTTTCAATAGATGTTCGTGACATTCAAGTGAAAGGGGGCAGGAAAGGGTTCTAACTCGCCTATTTTTCAAATTTCTTATCAAAATAACCTAGAACTTGCACTAACATTTCAATATAGCCTAGTTCCAAGTGTTCATGCATTGAAAACGAGCCTTAGAAGCATTGCACTAAGTTCTAAATCGATGTTCGTGACTTTCAAGTGAAAGGGAGCTAGAAAGGGTTCTAACTTGCCTATTTTTCAAGTTTCTTATCAAAATAACCTAGAACTTGCACTAACATACCAATATAGCCTAGTTACAAGTGTTCATGCATTGAAAACAATCCTTAGAAGCATTTCACTAAGGTCTAAATCGATGTTCGTGACTTTCAAGTGAACGGGGGCCGGAAAGGTTCTAACTCGCCTATTTTTCAAATTTCCTAACAAAATAACCTAGAACTTGCACTAAAATACCAATATAGCCTAGTTCCAAGTGTTCATGCATTGAAAACGAGCCTTAGAAGCATTTCACTAAGTTTTCAATAGATGTTCGTGACATTCAAGTGAAAGGGGGCAGGAAAGGGTTCTAACTCGCCTATTTTTCAAATTTCTTATCAAAATAACCTAGAACTTGCACTAACATACCAATATAGCCTAGTTCCAAGTGCTCATGCCTTGAAAACGAGCCTAAGAAACATTTCACTAAGTTCTAAATCGATGTTCGTGACTTCCAAGTGAAAGGGGGCCAGAAAGGGTTCTAACTCGCCTATTTTTCAAATTTCTTATCAAAATAACCTAGAACTTGCACTAACATTTCAATATAGCCTAGTTCCAAATGTTCATGCATTGAAAACGAGCCTTAGAAGCATTTCACTAAGGTCTAAATCGATGTTTGTGACTTTCAAGTGAAAGGGGGCCAGAAAGGGTTCTAACTCGCCTATTTTTCAAATTTCTTATCAAAATAACCTAGAACTTGCACTAACATTTCAATATAGCCTAGTTCCAAGTGTTCATGCATTGAAAACGAGCCTTAGAAGCATTTCACAAAGTTCTAAATCGATGTTCGTGACTTTCCAGTGAAAGGGGGCTAGAAAGGGTTCTAACTCGCCTATTTTTCAAATTTCTTATCAAAATAACCTAGAACTTGCACTAACATACCAATATAGCCTAGTCCCAAGTGTTCATACATTGAAAACGACCCTTAGATGCATTTCACTAAGTTTTCAATTGATGTTCGTGACTTTCAAGTGAAAGGGGGCAGGAAAGGGTTCTAACTCGACTATTTTTCAAATTTCTCATCAAAATAACCTAGAACTTCCACTAACATACCAATATAGCCTAGTTACAAGTGTTCATGCATTGAAAATGATCCTTAGAAGCATTTCACTAAGGTCTAAATCGATGTTCGTGACTTTCAAGGGAAAGGGGGCCGGAAAGGGTTCTAACTCGCCTATTTTTCAAATTTCTTATCAAAATAACCTTGAACTTGCACTAACATACCAATATAGCCTAGTTCCAAGTGTTCATGCATTGAAAACGAGCCTTAGAAGCATTTCACTAAGTTTTCAATAGATGTTCGTGACATTCAAGTGAAAGGGGGCAGGAAAGGGTTCTAACTCGCCTATTTTTCAAATTTCTTATCAAAATAACCTTGAACTTGCACTAACATACCAATATAGCCTAGTCCCAAGAGTTCATGCATTGAAAACGTTCCTTAGAAGCATTTCACTAAGTTTTCAATAGATGTTCGTGACATTCAAGTGAAAGGGGGCAGGAAAGGGTTCTAACTCGCCTATTTTTCAAATTTCTTATCAAAATAACCTAGAACTTGCACTAACATTTCAATATAGCCTAGTTCCAAGTGTTCATGCATTGAAAACGAGCCTTAGAAGCATTGCACTAAGTTCTAAATCGATGTTCGTGACTTTCAAGTGAAAGGGGGCTAGAAAGGGTTCTAACTTGCCTATTTTTCAAGTTTCTTATCAAAATAACCTAGAACTTGCACTAACATACCAATATAGCCTAGTTACAAGTGTTCATGCATTGAAAACAATCCTTAGAAGCATTTCACTAAGGTCTAAATCGATGTTCGTGACTTTCAAGTGAACGGGGGCCGGAAAGGTTCTAACTCGCCTATTTTTCAAATTTCCTAACAAAATAACCTAGAACTTGCACTAAAATACCAATATAGCCTAGTTCCAAGTGTTCATGCATTGAAAACGAGCCTTAGAAGCATTTCACTAAGTTTTCAATAGATGTTCGTGACATTCAAGTGAAAGGGGGCAGGAAAGGGTTCTAACTCGCCTATTTTTCAAATTTCTTATCAAAATAACCTAGAACTTGCACTAACATACCAATATAGCCTAGTTCCAAGTGCTCATGCCTTGAAAACGAGCCTAAGAAACATTTCACTAAGTTCTAAATCGATGTTCGTGACTTCCAAGTGAAAGGGGGCCAGAAAGGGTTCTAACTCGCCTATTTTTCAAATTTCTTATCAAAATAACCTAGAACTTGCACTAACATTTCAATATAGCCTAGTTCCAAATGTTCATGCATTGAAAACGAGCCTTAGAAGCATTTCACTAAGGTCTAAATCGATGTTTGTGACTTTCAAGTGAAAGGGGGCCAGAAAGGGTTCTAACTCGCCTATTTTTCAAATTTCTTATCAAAATAACCTAGAACTTGCACTAACATTTCAATATAGCCTAGTTCCAAGTGTTCATGCATTGAAAACGAGCCTTAGAAGCATTTCACAAAGTTCTAAATCGATGTTCGTGACTTTCCAGTGAAAGGGGGCTAGAAAGGGTTCTAACTCGCCTATTTTTCAAATTTCTTATCAAAATAACCTAGAACTTGCACTAACATACCAATATAGCCTAGTCCCAAGTGTTCATACATTGAAAACGACCCTTAGATGCATTTCACTAAGTTTTCAATTGATGTTCGTGACATTCAAGTGAAAGGGGGCAGGAAAGGGTTCTAACTCGACTATTTTTCAAATTTCTCATCAAAATAACCTAGAACTTCCACTAACATACCAATATAGCCTAGTTACAAGTGTTCATGCATTGAAAATGATCCTTAGAAGCATTTCACTAAGGTCTAAATCGATGTTCGTGACTTTCAAGGGAAAGGGGGCCGGAAAGGGTTCTAACTCGCCTATTTTTCAAATTTCTTATCAAAATAACCTTGAACTTGCACTAACATACCAATATAGCCTAGTTCCAAGTGTTCATGCATTGAAAACGAGCCTTAGAAGCATTTCACTAAGTTTTCAATAGATGTTCGTGACATTCAAGTGAAAGGGGGCAGGAAAGGGTTCTAACTCGCCTATTTTTCAAATTTCTTATCAAAATAACCTTGAACTTGCACTAACATACCAATATAGCCTAGTCCCAAGAGTTCATGCATTGAAAACGTTCCTTAGAAGCATTTCACTAAGTTTTCAATAGATGTTCGTGACATTCAAGTGAAAGGGGGCAGGAAAGGGTTCTAACTCGCCTATTTTTCAAATTTCTTATCAAAATAACCTAGAACTTGCACTAACATTTCAATATAGCCTAGTTCCAAGTGTTCATGCATTGAAAACGAGCCTTAGAAGCATTGCACTAAGTTCTAAATCGATGTTCGTGACTTTCAAGTGAAAGGGGGCTAGAAAGGGTTCTAACTTGCCTATTTTTCAAGTTTCTTATCAAAATAACCTAGAACTTGCACTAACATACCAATATAGCCTAGTTACAAGTGTTCATGCATTGAAAACAATCCTTAGAAGCATTTCACTAAGGTCTAAATCGATGTTCGTGACTTTCAAGTGAACGGGGGCCGGAAAGGTTCTAACTCGCCTATTTTTCAAATTTCCTAACAAAATAACCTAGAACTTGCACTAAAATACCAATATAGCCTAGTTCCAAGTGTTTATGCATTGAAAACGAGCCTTAGAAGCATTTCACTAAGGTCTAAATCGATGTTCGTGACTTTCAAGTGAAAAGGGGCCAGAAAGGGTTCTAACTCGCCTATTTTTCAAATTTCTTATCAAAATAACCTAGAACTTGCACTAACATACCAATATAGCCTAGTTCCAAGTGTTCATGCCTTGAAAACGAGCCTAAGAAACATTTCACTAAGTTCTAAATCGATGTTCGTGACTTTCAAGTGAAAGGGGGCCAGAAAGGGTTCTAACTCGCCTATTTTTCAAATTTCTTATCAAAATAACCTAGAACTTGCACTACCATTTCAATATAGCCTAGTTCCAAGTGTTCATGCATTGAAAACGAGCCTTAGAAGCATTTCACTAAGTTCTAAATCGATGTTCGTGACTTTCCAGTGAAAGGGGGCTAGAAAGGGTTCTAACTCGCCTATTTTTCAAATTTCTTTTCAAAATAACCTAGAACTTGCACTAACATTTCAATATAGCCTAGTCCCAAGTGTTCATGCATTGAAAACGACCCTTAGATGCATTTCACTAAGTTTTCAATTGATGTTCGTGACATTCAAGTGAAAGGGGGCAGGAAAGGGTTCTAACTCGACTATTTTTCAAATTTCTCATCAAAATAACCTAGAACTTCCAGTAACATACCAATATAGCCTAGTTACAAGTGTTCATGCATTGAAAATGATCCTTAGAAGCATTTCACTAAGGTCTAAATCGATGTTCGTGACTTTCAAGGGAAAGGGGGCCGGAAAGGGTTCTAACTCGCCTATTTTTCAAATTTCTTATTAAAATAACCTTGAACTTGCACTAACATACCAATATAGCCTAGTTCCAAGTGTACATGCATTGAAAACGAGCCTTAGAAGCATTTCACTAAGTTTTCAATAGATGTTCGTGACATTCAAGTGAAAGGGGGCAGGAAAGGGTTCTAACTCGACTATTTTTCAAATTTCTCATCAAAATAACCTAGAACTTCCACTAACATACCAATATAGCCTAGTTACAAGTGTTCATGCATTGAAAATGATCCTTAGAAGCATTTCACTAAGGTCTAAATCGATGTTCGTGACTTTCAAGGGAAAGGGGGCCGGAAAGGGTTCTAACTCGCCTATTTTTCAAATTTCTTATTAAAATAACCTTGAACTTGCACTAACATACCAATATAGCCTAGTTCCAAGTGTACATGCATTGAAAACGAGCCTTAGAAGCATTTCACTAAGTTTTCAATAGATGTTCGTGACATTCAAGTGAAAGGGGGCAGGAAAGGGTTCTAACTCGCCTATTTTTCAAATTTCTTATCAAAATAACCTTGAACTTGCACTAACATATCAATATAGCCTAGTCCCAAGTGTTCATGCATTGAAAACGTTCCTTAGAAGCATTTCACTATGTTTTCAATAGATGTTCATGACATTCAAGTGAAAGAGGGCAGGAAAGGGTTCTAACTCGCCTATTTTTCAAATTTCTTATCAAAATTACCTAGAACTTGCACTAACATTTCAATATAGCCTAGTTCCAAGTGTTCATGCATTGAAAACGAGGCTTAGAAGCATTTCACTAAGTTCTAAATCGATGTTCGTGACTTTCAAGTGAAAGGGGGCAAGAAAGGGTTCTAACTCGCCTATTTTTCAAATTTCTTATCAAAATAACCTAGAACTTGCACTAACATACCAATATAGCCTAGTCCCAAGTGTTCATGCATTGAAAACATTCCTTAGATGCATTTCACTAAGGTCTAAATCGATGTTCGTGACTTTCAAGTGAAAGGGGGCCGGAAAGGGTTCTAACTCGCCTATTTTTCAAATTTCCTATCAAAATAACCTTGAACTTGCACTAAAATACCAATATAGCCTAGTTCCAAGTGTTCATGCATTGAAAACGAGCCTTTAGAAGCATTTCACTAAGGTCTAAATCGATGTTCGTGACTTTCAAGTGAAAGGGGGCCAGAAAGAGTTCTAACTCGCCTATTTTTCAAATTTCTTATCAAAATAACCTAGAACTTGCACTAACATTTCAATATAGCCTAGTTCCAAATGTTCATGCATTGAAAACGAACCTTAGAAGCATTTCACTAAGGTCTAAATCGATGTTTGTGACTTTCAAGTGAAAGGGGGCCAGAAAGGGTTCTAACTCGCCTATTTTTCAAATTTCTTATCAAAATAACCTAGAACTTGCACTAACATTTCAATATAGCCTAGTTCCAAGTGTTCATGCATTGAAAACGAACCTTAGAAGCATTTCACTAAGGTCTAAATCGATGTTTGTGACTTTCAAGTGAAAGGGGGCCAGAAAGGGTTCTAACTCGCCTATTTTTCAAATTTCTTATCAAAATAACCTAGAACTTGCACTAACATTTCAATATAGCCTAGTTCCAAGTGTTCATGCATTGAAAACGAGCCTTAGAAGCATTTCACTAAGTTCTAAATCGATGTTCGTGACTTTCAAGTGAAAGGGGGCTAGAAAGGGTTCTAACTCGCCTATTTTTCAAATTTCTTATCAAAATAACCTAGAACTTGCACTAACATACCAATATAGCCTAGTCCCAAGTGTTCATGCATTGAAAACAATCCTTAGATGCATTTCACTAAGGTCTAAATCGATGTTCGTGACTTTCAAGTGAAAGGGGGCCGGAAAGGGTTCTAACTCGCCTATTTTTCAAATTTCCTATCAAAATAACCTTGAACTTGCACTAAAATACCAATATAGCCTAGTTCCAAGTGTTCATGCATTGAAAACGAGCCTTTAGAAGCATTTCACTAAGGTCTAAATCGATGTTCGTGACTTTCAAGTGAAAGGGGGCCAGAAAGGGTTCTAACTCGCCTATTTTTCAAATTTCTTATCAAAATAACCTAGAACTTGCACTAACATACCAATATAGCCTAGTTCCAAGTGTTCATGCCTTAAAAACGGGCCTAAGAAACATTTCACTAAGTTCTAAATCGATGTTCGTGACTTTCAAGTGAAAGGGGGCCAGAAAGGGTTCTAACTCGCCTATTTTTCAAATTTCTTATCAAAATAACCTAGAACTTACACTAACATACCAATATAGCCTAGTTACAAGTGTTCATTCATTGAAAACAATCCTTAGAAGCATTTCACTAAGGTCTAAATCGATGTTCGTGACTTTCAAGTGAAAGGGGGCCGAAAAGGGTTCTAACTCGCCTTTTTTTCAAATTTCCTATCAAAATAACCTAGAACTTGCACTAAAATACCAATATAGCCTAGTTCCAAGTGTTCATGCATTGAAAACGAGCCTTAGAAGCATTTCACTAAGATCTAAATCGATGTTCGTGACTTTCAAGTGAAAGGGGGCCAGAAAGGGTTCTAACTCGCCTATTTTTCAAATTTCTTATCAAAATAACCTAGAACTTGCACTAACATACCAATATAGCCTAGTTCCAAGTGTTCATGCCTTGAAAACGAGCCTAAGAAACATTTCACTAAGTTCTAAATCGATGTTCGTGACTTTCAAGTGAAAGGGGGCCAGAAAGGGTTCTAACTCGCCTATTTTTCAAATTTCTTATCAAAATAACCTAGAACTTGCACTAACATTTCAATATAGCCTAGTTCCAAGTGTTCATGCATTGAAAACGAGCCTTAGAAGCATTTCACTAAGTTCTAAATCGATGTTCGTGACTTTCCAGTGAAAGGGGGCTAGAAAGGGTTCTAACTCGCCTATTTTTCAAATTTCTTATCAAAATAACCTAGAACTTGCACTAACATACCAATATAGCCTAGTCCCAAGTGTTCATGCATTGAAAACGACTCTTAGATGCATTTCACTAAGTTTTCAATTGATGTTCGTGACATTCAAGTGAAAGGGGGCAGGAAAGGGTTCTAACTCGACTATTTTTCAAATTTCTCATCAAAATAACCTAGAACTTCCACTAACATACCAATATAGCCTAGTTACAAGTGTTCATGCATTGAAAATGATCCTTAGAAGCATTTCACTAAGGTCTAAATCGATGTTCGTGACTTTCAAGGGAAAGGGGGCCCGAAAGGGCTCTAACTCGCCTATTTTTCAAATTTCTTATCAAAATAACGTTGAACTTGCACTAACATACCAATATAGCCTAGTTCCAAGTGTTCATGCATTGAAAACGAGCCTTAGAAGCATTTCACTAAGTTCTAAATCGATGTTCGTGACTTTCAAGTGAAACGGGGCTAGAAAGGGTTCTAACTCGCCTATTTTTCAAATTTCTTATCAAAATAACCTAGAACTTGCACTAACATACCAATATAGCCTAGTCCCAAGTGTTCATGCATTGAAAACAATCCTTAGAAGCATTTCACTAAGGTCTAAATCGATGTTCGTGACTTTTAAGTGAAAGGGGGCCAGAAAGGGTTCTAACTCGCCTATTTTTCAAATTTCTTATCAAAATAACCTAGAACTTGCACTAACATACCAATATTGCCTAGTTCCAAGTGTTCATGCCTTGAAAACGAGCCTAAGAAACATTTCACTAAGGTCTAAATCGATGTTCGTGACTTTCAAGTGAAAGGGGGCCGGAAAGGGTTCTAACTCGCCTATTTTTCAAATTTCCTATCAAAATAACCTAGAACTTGCACTAACATACCAATATAGCCTAGTTCCAAGTGTTCATGCATTGAAAACGAGCCTTAGAAGCATTTCACTAAGGTCTAAATCGATGTTCGTGACTTTCAAGTGAAAGGGGGCCAGAAAGGGTTCTAACTCGCCTATTTTTCAAATTTCTTATCAAAATAACCTAGAACTTGCACTAACATACCAATATAGCCTATTTCCAAGTGTTCATGCCTTGAAAACGAGCCTAAGAAACATTTCACTAAGTTCTAAATCGATGTTCGTGACTTTCAAGTGAAAGGGGGCCAGAAAGGGTTCTAACTCGCCTATTTTTCAAATTTCTTATCAAAATAACCTAGAACTTGCACTAACATTTCAATATAGCCTAGTTCCAAGTGTTCATGCATTGAAAACGAGCCTTAGAAGCATTTCACTAAGGTCTAAATCGATGTTTGTGACTTTCAAGTGAAAGGGGGCCAGAAAGGGTTCTAACTCGCCTATTTTTCAAATTTCTTATCAAAATAACCTAGAACTTGCACTAACATTTCAATATAGACTAATTCCAAGTGTTCATGCATTGAAAACGAGCCTTAGAAGCATTGCACTAAGTTCTAAATCGATGTTCGTGACTTTCAAGTGAAAGGGGGCTAGAAAGGGTTCTAACTTGCCTATTTTTCAAGTTTCTTATCAAAATAACCTAGAACTTGCACTAACATACAATTATAGCCTAGTTCCAAGTGTTCATGCATTGAAAACGAGCCTTAGAAGCATTTCACTAAGGTCTAAATCGATGTTCGTGACTTTCAAGTGAAAGGGGGCCAGAAAGGGTTCTAACTCGCCTATTTTTCAAATTTCTTATCAAAATAACCTAGAACTTGCACTAACATACCAATATAGCCTATTTCCAAGTGTTCATGCCTTGAAAACGAGCCTAAGAAATATTTCACCAAGTTCTAAATCGATGTTCGTGACTTTCAAGTGAAAGGGGGCCAGAAAGGGTTCTAACTCGCCTATTTTTCAAATTTCTTATCGAAATAACCTAGAACTTGCACTAACATTTCAATATAGCCTAGTTCCAAGGGTTCATGCATTGAAAACGAGCCTTAGAAGCATTTCAGTAAGGTCTAAATCGATGTTTGTGACTTTCAAGTGAAAGGGGGCCAGAAAGGGTTCTAACTCGCCTATTTTTCAAATTTCTTATCAAAATAACCTAGAACTTGCACTAACATTTCAATATAGCCTAGTTCCAAGTGTTCATGCATTGAAAACGAGCCTTAGAAACATTTCACTAATTTCTGATTCGATGTTCGTGACTTTCCAGTGAAAGGGGGCTAGAAAGGGTTCTAACTCGCCTATTTTTCAAATTTCTTATCAAAAAAACATAGAACTTGCACTAACATACCAATATAGCCTAGTCCCAAGTGTTCATGCATTGAAAACGACTCTTAGATGCATTTCACTAAGTTTTCAATTGATGTTCGTGACATTCAAGTGAAAGGGGGCAGGAAAGGGTTCTAACTCGCCTATTTTTCAAATTTCTTATCAAAATAACCTTGAACTTGCACTAACATACCAATATAGCCTAGTCCCAAGTGTTCATGCATTGAAAACGTTCCTTAGAAGCATTTCACTAAGTTTTCAATAGATGTTCGTGACATTCAAGTGAAAGGGGGCAGGAAAGGGTTCTAACTCGCCTATTTTTCAAATTTCTTATCAAAATAACCTAGAACTTGCACTAACATATCAATATAGCCTAGTTCCAAGTGTTCATGCATTGAAAACGAGCCTTAGAAGCATTTCACTAAGTTCTAAATCGATGTTCGTGACTTTCAAGTGAAACGGGGCTAGAAAGGGTTCTAACTCGCCTATTTTTCAAATTTCTTATCAAATTAACCTAGAACTTGCACTAACATACCAATATAGCCTAGTCCCAAGTGTTCATGCATTGAAAACGACCCTTAGATGCATTTCACTAAGGTCTAAATCGATGTTCGTGACTTTCAAGTGAAAGGGGGCCGGAAAGGGTTCTAACTCGCCTTTTTTTCAAATTTCCTATCAAAATAACCTAGAACTTGCACTAAAATACCAATATAGCCTAGTTCCAAGAGTTCATGCATTGAAAACGAGCCTTAGAAGCATTTCACTAAGGTCTAAATCGATGTTCGTGACTTCAAGTGAAAGGGGGCCAGAAAGGGTTCTAACTCGCCTATTTTTCAAATTTCTTATCAAAATAACCTAGAACTTGCACTAACGTACCAATATCGCCTAGTTCCAAGTGTTCATGCATTGAAAACAATCCTTAGAAGCATTTCACTAAGTTCTAAATCGATGTTCGTGACTTTCAAGTGAACGGGGGCCGGAAAGGTTCTAACTCGCCTATTTTTCAAATTTCTTATCAAAATAACCTAGAACTTGCACTAACATTTCAATATAGCCTAGTTCCAAGTGTTCATGCATTGAAAACGAGCCTTAGAAGCATTTCACTAAGGTCTAAATCGATGTTTGTGACTTTCGAGTGAAAGGGGGCCAGAAAGGGTTCTAACTCGCCTATTTTTCAAATTTCTTATCAAAATAACCTAGAACTTGCACTAACATTTCAATATAGCCTAGTTCCAAGTGTTCATGCATTGAAAACGAGCCTTAGAAGCATTTCACTAAGTTCTAAATCGATGTTCGTGACTTTCCAGTGAAAGGGGGCTAGAAAGGGTTCTAACTCGCCTATTTTTCAAATTTCTTATCAAAATAACCTAGAACTTGCACTAACATACCAATATAGCCTAGTCCCAAGTGTTCATGCATTGAAAACGACTCTTAGATGCATGTCACTAAGTTTTCAATTGATGTTCGTGACATTCAAGTGAAAGGGGGCAGGAAAGGGTTCTAACTCGACTATTTTTCAAATTTCTCATCAAAATAACCTAGAACTTCCAGTAACATACCAATATAGCCTAGTTACAAGTGTTCATGCATTGAAAATGATCCTTAGAAGCATTTCACTAAGGTCTAAATCGATGTTCGTGACTTTCAAGGGAAAGGGGGCCGGAAAGGGTTCTAACTCGCCTATTTTTCAAATTTCTTATCAAAATAACCTTGAACTTGCACTAACATACCAAAATAGTCTAGTTCCAAGTGTTCATGCATTGAAAACGAGCCTTAGAAGCATTTCACTAAGTTTTCAATAGATGTTCGTGACATTCAAGTGAAAGGGGGCAGGAAAGGGTTCTAACTCGCCTATTTTTCAAATTTCTTATCAAAATAACCTTGAACTTGCACTAACATACCAATATAGCCTAGTCCCAAGTGTTCATGCATTGAAAACGTTCCTTAGAAGCATTTCACTAAGTTTTCAATAAATGTTCGTGACATTCAAGTGAAAGGGGGCAAGAAAGGGTTCTAACTCGCCTATTTTTCAAATTTCTTATCAAAATAACCTAGAACTTGCACTAACATTTCAATATAGCCTAGTTCCAAGTGTTCATGCATTGAAAACGAGCCTTAGAAGCATTTCACTAAGTTCTAAATCGATGTTCGTGACTTTCAAGTGAAAGGGGGCAAGAAAGGGTTCTAACTCGCCTATTTTTCAAATTTCTTATCAAAATAACCTAGAACTTGCACTAACATACCAATATAGCCTAGTCCCAAGTGTTCATGCATTGAAAACGACCCTTAGATGCATTTCACTAAGTTTTCAATTGATGTTCGTGACATTCAAGTGAAAGGGGGCAGGAAAGGGTTCTTACTCGACTATTTTTCAAATTTCTCATCAAAATAACCTAGAACTTCCACTAACATACCAATATAGCCTAGTTACAAGTGTTCATGCATTGAAAGTGATCCTTAGAAGCATTTCACTAAGGTCTAAATCGATGTTCGTGACTTTCAAGGGAAAGGGGGCCGGAAAGGGTTTTAACTCGCCTATTTTTCAAATTTCTTATCAAAATAACCTTGAACTTGCACTAACATACCAATATAGCCTAGTTCCAAGTGTTCATGCATTGAAAACGAGCCTTAGAAGCATTTCACTAAGTTTTCAATAGATGGTCGTGACATTCAAGTGAAAGGGGGCAGGAAAGGGTTCTAACTCGCCTATTTTTCAAATTTCTTATCAAAATAACCTTGAACTTGCACTAACATACCAATATAGCCTAGTCCCAAGTGTTCATGCATTGAAAACAATCCTTAAAAGCATTTCACTAAGGTCTAAATCGATGTTCGTGACTTTCAAGTGAAAGGGGGCCGGAAAGGGTTCTAACTCGCCTTTTTTTCAAATTTCCTATCAAAATAACCTAGAACTTGCACTAAAATACCAATATAGCGTAGTTCCAAGAGTTCATGCATTGAAAACGAGCCTTAGAAGCATTTCACTAAGGTCTAAATCGATGTTCGTGACTTTTAAGTGAAAGGGGGCCAGAAAGGGTTCTAACTCGCCTATTTTTCAAATTTCTTATCAAAATAACCTAGAACTTGCACTAACATTTCAATATAGCCTAGTTCCAAGTGTTCATGCATTGAAAACGAGCCTTAGAAGCATTTCACTAAGTTCTAAATCGATGTTCGTGACTTTCAAGTGAAAGGGGGCAAGAAAGGGTTCTAACTCGCCTATTTTTCAAATTTCTTATCAAAATAACCTAGAACTTGCACTAACATACCAATATAGCCTAGTCCCAAGTGTTCATGCATTGAAAACGACCCTTAGATGCATTTCACTAAGTTTTCAATTGATGTTCGTGACATTCAAGTGAAAGGGGGCAGGAAAGGGTTCTTACTCGACTATTTTTCAAATTTCTCATCAAAATAACCTAGAACTTCCACTAACATACCAATATAGCCTAGTTACAAGTGTTCATGCATTGAAAGTGATCCTTAGAAGCATTTCACTAAGGTCTAAATCGATGTTCGTGACTTTCAAGGGAAAGGGGGCCGGAAAGGGTTCTAACTCGCCTATTTTTCAAATTTCTTATCAAAATAACCTTGAACTTGCACTAACATACCAATATAGCCTAGTTCCAAGTGTTCATGCATTGAAAACGAGCCTTAGAAGCATTTCACTAAGTTTTCAATAGATGGTCGTGACATTCAAGTGAAAGGGGGCAGGAAAGGGTTCTAACTCGCCTATTTTTCAAATTTCTTATCAAAATAACCTTGAACTTGCACTAACATACCAATATAGCCTAGTCCCAAGTGTTCATGCATTGAAAACAATCCTTAAAAGCATTTCACTAAGGTCTAAATCGATGTTCGTGACTTTCAAGTGAAAGGGGGCCGGAAAGGGTTCTAACTCGCCTTTTTTTCAAATTTCCTATCAAAATAACCTAGAACTTGCACTAAAATACCAATATAGCGTAGTTCCAAGAGTTCATGCATTGAAAACGAGCCTTAGAAGCATTTCACTAAGGTCTAAATCGATGTTCGTGACTTTTAAGTGAAAGGGGGCCAGAAAGGGTTCTAACTCGCCTATTTTTCAAATTTCTTATCAAAATAACCTAGAACTTGCACTAACATACCAATATCGCCTAGTTCCAAGTGTTCATGCCTTGAAAACGAGCCTAAGAAACATTTCACTAAGGTCTAAATCGATGTTCGTGACTTTCAAGTGAAAGGGGGCCGGAAAGGGTTCTAACTCGCCTATTTTTCAAATTTCCTATCAAAATAACCTAGAACTTGCACTAACATACCAATATAGCCTAGTTCCAAGTGTTCATGCCTTGAAAACGAGCCTAAGAAACATTTCACTAAGTTCTAAATCGATGTTCGTGATTTTCAAGTGAAAGGGGGCAGGAAAGGGGGCAGGAAAGGGTTCTAACTCGCCTATTTTTCAAATTTCTTATCAAAATAACCTAGAACTTGCACTAACATACCAATATAGCCTAGTCCCAAGTGTTCATGCATTGAAAACGACTCTTAGATGCATGTCACTAAGTTTTCAATTGATGTTCATGACATTCAAGTGAAAGGGGGCAGGAAAGGGTTCTAACTCGCCTATTTTTCAAATTTCTTATCAAAATAACCTAGAACTTACACTAACATACCAATATAGCCTAGTTACAAGTGTTCATGCATTGAAAACGATCCTTAGAAGCATTTCACTAAGGTCTAAATCGATGTTCGTGACTTTCAAATGAAAGGGGGCCGAAAAGGGTTCTAACTCGCCTATTTTTCAAATTTCCTATCAAAATAACCTAGAACTTGCACTAAAATACCAATATAGCCTAGTTCCAAGTGTTCATGCATTGAAAACGAGCCTTAGAAGCATTTCACTAAGGTCTAAATCGATGTTCGTGACTTTCAAGTGAAAGGGGGCCAGAAAGGGTTCTAACTCGCCTATTTTTCAAATTTCTTATCAAAATAACCTAGAACTTGCACTAACATACCAATATAGCCTATTTCCAAGTGTTCATGCCTTGAAAACGAGCCTAAGAAACATTTCACTAAGTTCTAAATCGATGTTCGTGACTTTCAAGTGAAAGGGGGCCAGAAAGGGTTCTAACTCGCCTATTTTTCAAATTTCTTATCAAAATAACCTAGAACTTGCACTAACATTTCAATATAGCCTAGTTCCAAGTGTTCATGCATTGAAAACGAGCCTTAGAAGCATTTTACTAAGGTCTAAATCGATGTTTGTGACTTTCAAGTGAAAGGGGGCCAGAAAGGGTTCTAACTCGCCTATTTTTCAAATTTCTTATCAAAATAACCTAGAACTTGCACTAACATTTCAATATAGCCTAGTTCCAAGTGTTCATGCATTGAAAACGAGCCTTAGAAGCATTTCACTAAGTTCTAAATCGATGTTCGTGACTTTCCAGTGAAAGGGGGCTAGAAAGGGTTCTAACTCGCCTATTTTTCAAATTTCTTATCAAAATAACCTAGAACTTGCACTAACATACCAATATCGCCTAGTTCCAAGTGTTCATGCCTTGAAAACGAGCCTAAGAAACATTTCACTAAGGTCTAAATCGATGTTCGTGACTTTTAAGTGAAAGGGGGCCAGAAAGGGTTCTAACTCGCCTATTTTTCAAATTTCTTATCAAAATAACCTAGAACTTGCACTAACATACCAATATTGCCTAGTTCCAAGTGTTCATGCCTTGAAAACGAGCCTAAGAAACATTTCACTAAGGTCTAAATCGATGTTCGTGACTTTCAAGTGAAAGGGGGCCGGAAAGGGTTCTAACTCGCCTATTTTTCAAATTTCCTATCAAAATAACCTAGAACTTGCACTAACATACCAATATAGCCTAGTTCCAAGTGTTCATGCATTGAAAACGAGCCTTAGAAGCATTTCACTAAGGTCTAAATCGATGTTCGTGACTTTCAAGTGAAAGGGGGCCAGAAAGGGTTCTAACTCGCCTATTTTTCAAATTTCTTATCAAAATAACCTAGAACTTGCACTAACATACCAATATAGCCTATTTCCAAGTGTTCATGCCTTGAAAACGAGCCTAAGAAACATTTCACTAAGTTCTAAATCGATGTTCGTGACTTTCAAGTGAAAGGGGGCCAGAAAGGGTTCTAACTCGCCTATTTTTCAAATTTCTTATCAAAATAACCTAGAACTTGCACTAACATTTCAATATAGCCTAGTTCCAAGTGTTCATGCATTGAAAACGAGCCTTAGAAGCATTTCACTAAGGTCTAAATCGATGTTTGTGACTTTCAAGTGAAAGGGGGCCAGAAAGGGTTCTAACTCGCCTATTTTTCAAATTTCTTATCAAAATAACCTAGAACTTGCACTAACATTTCAATATAGACTAATTCCAAGTGTTCATGCATTGAAAACGAGCCTTAGAAGCATTGCACTAAGTTCTAAATCGATGTTCGTGACTTTCAAGTGAAAGGGGGCTAGAAAGGGTTCTAACTTGCCTATTTTTCAAGTTTCTTATCAAAATAACCTAGAACTTGCACTAACATACAATTATAGCCTAGTTCCAAGTGTTCATGCATTGAAAACGAGCCTTAGAAGCATTTCACTAAGGTCTAAATCGATGTTCGTGACTTTCAAGTGAAAGGGGGCCAGAAAGGGTTCTAACTCGCCTATTTTTCAAATTTCTTATCAAAATAACCTAGAACTTGCACTAACATACCAATATAGCCTATTTCCAAGTGTTCATGCCTTGAAAACGAGCCTAAGAAATATTTCACCAAGTTCTAAATCGATGTTCGTGACTTTCAAGTGAAAGGGGGCCAGAAAGGGTTCTAACTCGCCTATTTTTCAAATTTCTTATCGAAATAACCTAGAACTTGCACTAACATTTCAATATAGCCTAGTTCCAAGGGTTCATGCATTGAAAACGAGCCTTAGAAGCATTTCAGTAAGGTCTAAATCGATGTTTGTGACTTTCAAGTGAAAGGGGGCCAGAAAGGGTTCTAACTCGCCTATTTTTCAAATTTCTTATCAAAATAACCTAGAACTTGCACTAACATTTCAATATAGCCTAGTTCCAAGTGTTCATGCATTGAAAACGAGCCTTAGAAACATTTCACTAATTTCTGATTCGATGTTCGTGACTTTCCAGTGAAAGGGGGCTAGAAAGGGTTCTAACTCGCCTATTTTTCAAATTTCTTATCAAAAAAACATAGAACTTGCACTAACATACCAATATAGCCTAGTCCCAAGTGTTCATGCATTGAAAACGACTCTTAGATGCATTTCACTAAGTTTTCAATTGATGTTCGTGACATTCAAGTGAAAGGGGGCAGGAAAGGGTTCTAACTCGCCTATTTTTCAAATTTCTTATCAAAATAACCTTGAACTTGCACTAACATACCAATATAGCCTAGTCCCAAGTGTTCATGCATTGAAAACGTTCCTTAGAAGCATTTCACTAAGTTTTCAATAGATGTTCGTGACATTCAAGTGAAAGGGGGCAGGAAAGGGTTCTAACTCGCCTATTTTTCAAATTTCTTATCAAAATAACCTAGAACTTGCACTAACATATCAATATAGCCTAGTTCCAAGTGTTCATGCATTGAAAACGAGCCTTAGAAGCATTTCACTAAGTTCTAAATCGATGTTCGTGACTTTCAAGTGAAACGGGGCTAGAAAGGGTTCTAACTCGCCTATTTTTCAAATTTCTTATCAAATTAACCTAGAACTTGCACTAACATACCAATATAGCCTAGTCCCAAGTGTTCATGCATTGAAAACGACCCTTAGATGCATTTCACTAAGGTCTAAATCGATGTTCGTGACTTTCAAGTGAAAGGGGGCCGGAAAGGGTTCTAACTCGCCTTTTTTTCAAATTTCCTATCAAAATAACCTAGAACTTGCACTAAAATACCAATATAGCCTAGTTCCAAGAGTTCATGCATTGAAAACGAGCCTTAGAAGCATTTCACTAAGGTCTAAATCGATGTTCGTGACTTCAAGTGAAAGGGGGCCAGAAAGGGTTCTAACTCGCCTATTTTTCAAATTTCTTATCAAAATAACCTAGAACTTGCACTAACGTACCAATATCGCCTAGTTCCAAGTGTTCATGCATTGAAAACAATCCTTAGAAGCATTTCACTAAGTTCTAAATCGATGTTCGTGACTTTCAAGTGAACGGGGGCCGGAAAGGTTCTAACTCGCCTATTTTTCAAATTTCTTATCAAAATAACCTAGAACTTGCACTAACATTTCAATATAGCCTAGTTCCAAGTGTTCATGCATTGAAAACGAGCCTTAGAAGCATTTCACTAAGGTCTAAATCGATGTTTGTGACTTTCGAGTGAAAGGGGGCCAGAAAGGGTTCTAACTCGCCTATTTTTCAAATTTCTTATCAAAATAACCTAGAACTTGCACTAACATTTCAATATAGCCTAGTTCCAAGTGTTCATGCATTGAAAACGAGCCTTAGAAGCATTTCACTAAGTTCTAAATCGATGTTCGTGACTTTCCAGTGAAAGGGGGCTAGAAAGGGTTCTAACTCGCCTATTTTTCAAATTTCTTATCAAAATAACCTAGAACTTGCACTAACATACCAATATAGCCTAGTCCCAAGTGTTCATGCATTGAAAACGACTCTTAGATGCATGTCACTAAGTTTTCAATTGATGTTCGTGACATTCAAGTGAAAGGGGGCAGGAAAGGGTTCTAACTCGACTATTTTTCAAATTTCTCATCAAAATAACCTAGAACTTCCAGTAACATACCAATATAGCCTAGTTACAAGTGTTCATGCATTGAAAATGATCCTTAGAAGCATTTCAATAAGGTCTAAATCGATGTTCGTGACTTTCTAGGGAAAGGGGGCCGGAAAGGGTTCTAACTCGCCTATTTTTCAAATTTCTTATCAAAATAACCTTGAACTTGCACTAACATACCAATATAGTCTAGTTCCAAGTGTTCATGCATTGAAAACGAGCCTTAGAAGCATTTCACTAAGTTTTCAATAGATGTTCGTGACATTCAAGTGAAAGGGGGCAGGAAAGGGTTCTAACTCGCCTATTTTTCAAATTTCTTATCAAAATAACCTTGAACTTGCACTAACATACCAATATAGCCTAGTCCCAAGTGTTCATGCATTGAAAACGTTCCTTAGAAGCATTTCACTAAGTTTTCAATAAATGTTCGTGACATTCAAGTGAAAGGGGGCAAGAAAGGGTTCTAACTCGCCTATTTTTCAAATTTCTTATCAAAATAACCTAGAACTTGCACTAACATTTCAATATAGCCTAGTTCCAAGTGTTCATGCATTGAAAACGAGCCTTAGAAGCATTTCACTAAGTTCTAAATCGATGTTCGTGACTTTCAAGTGAAAGGGGGCAAGAAAGGGTTCTAACTCGCCTATTTTTCAAATTTCTTATCAAAATAACCTAGAACTTGCACTAACATACCAATATAGCCTAGTCCCAAGTGTTCATGCATTGAAAACGACCCTTAGATGCATTTCACTAAGTTTTCAATTGATGTTCGTGACATTCAAGTGAAAGGGGGCAGGAAAGGGTTCTTACTCGACTATTTTTCAAATTTCTCATCAAAATAACCTAGAACTTCCACTAACATACCAATATAGCCTAGTTACAAGTGTTCATGCATTGAAAGTGATCCTTAGAAGCATTTCACTAAGGTCTAAATCGATGTTCGTGACTTTCAAGGGAAAGGGGGCCGGAAAGGGTTCTAACTCGCCTATTTTTCAAATTTCTTATCAAAATAACCTTGAACTTGCACTAACATACCAATATAGCCTAGTTCCAAGTGTTCATGCATTGAAAACGAGCCTTAGAAGCATTTCACTAAGTTTTCAATAGATGGTCGTGACATTCAAGTGAAAGGGGGCAGGAAAGGGTTCTAACTCGCCTATTTTTCAAATTTCTTATCAAAATAACCTTGAACTTGCACTAACATACCAATATAGCCTAGTCCCAAGTGTTCATGCATTGAAAACAATCCTTAAAAGCATTTCACTAAGGTCTAAATCGATGTTCGTGACTTTCAAGTGAAAGGGGGCCGGAAAGGGTTCTAACTCGCCTTTTTTTCAAATTTCCTATCAAAATAACCTAGAACTTGCACTAAAATACCAATATAGCGTAGTTCCAAGAGTTCATGCATTGAAAACGAGCCTTAGAAGCATTTCACTAAGGTCTAAATCGATGTTCGTGACTTTTAAGTGAAAGGGGGCCAGAAAGGGTTCTAACTCGCCTATTTTTCAAATTTCTTATCAAAATAACCTAGAACTTGCACTAACATTTCAATATAGCCTAGTTCCAAGTGTTCATGCATTGAAAACGAGCCTTAGAAGCATTTCACTAAGTTCTAAATCGATGTTCGTGACTTTCAAGTGAAAGGGGGCAAGAAAGGGTTCTAACTCGCCTATTTTTCAAATTTCTTATCAAAATAACCTAGAACTTGCACTAACATACCAATATAGCCTAGTCCCAAGTGTTCATGCATTGAAAACGACCCTTAGATGCATTTCACTAAGTTTTCAATTGATGTTCGTGACATTCAAGTGAAAGGGGGCAGGAAAGGGTTCTTACTCGACTATTTTTCAAATTTCTCATCAAAATAACCTAGAACTTCCACTAACATACCAATATAGCCTAGTTACAAGTGTTCATGCATTGAAAGTGATCCTTAGAAGCATTTCACTAAGGTCTAAATCGATGTTCGTGACTTTCAAGGGAAAGGGGGCCGGAAAGGGTTCTAACTCGCCTATTTTTCAAATTTCTTATCAAAATAACCTTGAACTTGCACTAACATACCAATATAGCCTAGTTCCAAGTGTTCATGCATTGAAAACGAGCCTTAGAAGCATTTCACTAAGTTTTCAATAGATGGTCGTGACATTCAAGTGAAAGGGGGCAGGAAAGGGTTCTAACTCGCCTATTTTTCAAATTTCTTATCAAAATAACCTTGAACTTGCACTAACATACCAATATAGCCTAGTCCCAAGTGTTCATGCATTGAAAACAATCCTTAAAAGCATTTCACTAAGGTCTAAATCGATGTTCGTGACTTTTAAGTGAAAGGGGGCCGGAAAGGGTTCTAACTCGCCTTTTTTTCAAATTTCCTATCAAAATAACCTAGAACTTGCACTAAAATACCAATATAGCGTAGTTCCAAGAGTTCATGCATTGAAAACGAGCCTTAGAAGCGTTTCACTAAGGTCTAAATCGATGTTCGTGACTTTTAAGTGAAAGGGGGCCAGAAAGGGTTCTAACTCGCCTATTTTTCAAATTTCTTATCAAAATAACCTAGAACTTGCACTAACATACCAATATCGCCTAGTTCCAAGTGTTCATGCCTTGAAAACGAGCCTAAGAAACATTTCACTAAGGTCTAAATCGATGTTCGTGACTTTCAAGTGAAAGGGGGCCGGAAAGGGTTCTAACTCGCCTATTTTTCAAATTTCCTATCAAAATAACCTAGAACTTGCACTAACATACCAATATAGCCTAGTTCCAAGTGTTCATGCCTTGAAAACGAGCCTAAGAAACATTTCACTAAGTTCTAAATCGATGTTCGTGATTTTCAAGTGAAAGGGGGCAGGAAAGGGGGCAGGAAAGGGTTCTAACTCGCCTATTTTTCAAATTTCTTATCAAAATAACCTAGAACTTGCACTAACATACCAATATAGCCTAGTCCCAAGTGTTCATGCATTGAAAACGACTCTTAGATGCATGTCACTAAGTTTTCAATTGATGTTCGTGACATTCAAGTGAAAGGGGGCAGGAAAGGGTTCTAACTCGCCTATTTTTCAAATTTCTTATCAAAATAACCTAGAACTTACACTAACATACCAATATAGCCTAGTTACAAGTGTTCATGCATTGAAAACGATCCTTAGAAGCATTTCACTAAGGTCTAAATCGATGTTCGTGACTTTCAAATGAAAGGGGGCCGAAAAGGGTTCTAACTCGCCTATTTTTCAAATTTCCTATCAAAATAACCTAGAACTTGCACTAAAATACCAATATAGCCTAGTTCCAAGTGTTCATGCATTGAAAACGAGCCTTAGAAGCATTTCACTAAGGTCTAAATCGATGTTCGTGACTTTCAAGTGAAAGGGGGCCAGAAAGGGTTCTAACTCGCCTATTTTTCAAATTTCTTATCAAAATAACCTAGAACTTGCACTAACATACCAATATAGCCTATTTCCAAGTGTTCATGCCTTGAAAACGAGCCTAAGAAACATTTCACTAAGTTCTAAATCGATGTTCGTGACTTTCAAGTGAAAGGGGGCCAGAAAGGGTTCTAACTCGCCTATTTTTCAAATTTCTTATCAAAATAACCTAGAACTTGCACTAACATTTCAATATAGCCTAGTTCCAAGTGTTCATGCATTGAAAACGAGCCTTAGAAGCATTTTACTAAGGTCTAAATCGATGTTTGTGACTTTCAAGTGAAAGGGGGCCAGAAAGGGTTCTAACTCGCCTATTTTTCAAATTTCTTATCAAAATAACCTAGAACTTGCACTAACATTTCAATATAGCCTAGTTCCAAGTGTTCATGCATTGAAAACGAGCCTTAGAAGCATTTCACTAAGTTCTAAATCGATGTTCGTGACTTTCCAGTGAAAGGGGGCTAGAAAGGGTTCTAACTCGCCTATTTTTCAAATTTCTTATCAAAATAACCTAGAACTTGCACTAACATACCAATATCGCCTAGTTCCAAGTGTTCATGCCTTGAAAACGAGCCTAAGAAACATTTCACTAAGGTCTAAATCGATGTTCGTGACTTTCAAGTGAAAGGGGTCCGGAAAGGGTTCTAACTCGCCTATTTTTCAAATTTCCTATCAAAATAACCTAGAACTTGCACTAACATACCACTAATATAGCCTAGTCCCAAGTGTTCATGCATTGAAAACGACTCTTAGATGCATTTCACTAAGTTTTCAATTGATGTTCGTGACATTCAAGTGAAAGGGGGCAGGAAAGGGTTCTAACTCGACTATTTTTCAAATTTCTCATCAAAATAACCTAGAACTTCCACTAACATACCAATATAGCCTAGTTACAAGTGTTCATGCATTGAAAATGATCCTTAGAAGCATTTCACTAAGGTCTAAATCGATGTTCGTGACTTTCAAGGGAAAGGGGGCCGGAAAGGGCTCTAACTCGCCTATTTTTCAAATTTCTTATCAAAATAACGTTGAACTTGCACTAACATACCAATATAGCCTAGTTCCAAGTGTTCATGCATTGAAAACGAGCCTTAGAAGCATTTCAGTAAGTTTTCAATAGATGTTCGTGACATTCAAGTGAAAGGGGGCAGGAAAGGGTTCTAACTCGCCTATTTTTCAAATTTCTTATCAAAATAACCTAGAACTTGCACTAACATATCAATATAGCCTAGTTCCAAGTGTTCATGCATTGAAAACGAGCCTTAGAAGCATTTCACTAAGTTCTAAATTGATGTTCGTGACTTTCAAGTGAAACGGGGCTAGAAAGGGTTCTAACTCGCCTATTTTTCAAATTTCTTATCAAAATAACCTAGAACTTGCACTAACATACCAATATCGCCTAGTTCCAAGTGTTCATGCCTTGAAAACGAGCCTAAGAAACATTTCACTAAGGTCTAAATCGATGTTCGTGACTTTCAAGTGAAAGGGGTCCGGAAAGGGTTCTAACTCGCCTATTTTTCAAATTTCCTATCAAAATAACCTAGAACTTGCACTAACATACCACTATAGCCTAGTTCCAAGTGTTCATGCATTGAAAACGAGCCTTAGAAGCATTTCACTAAGGTCTAAATCGATGTTCGTGACTTTCAAGTGAAAGGGGGCCAGAAAGGGTTCTAACTCGCCTATTTTTCAAATTTCTTATCAAAATAACCTAGAACTTGCACTAACATACCAATATAGCCTATTTCCAAGTGTTCATGCCTTGAAAACGAGCCTAAGAAACATTTCACTAAGTTCTAAATCGATGTTCGTGACTTTCAAGTGAAAGGGGGCCAGAAAGGGTTCTAACTCGCCTATTTTTCAAATTTCTTATCAAAATAACCTAGAACTTGCACTAACATTTCAATATAGCCTAGTTCCAAGTGTTCATGCATTGAAAACGAGCCTTAGAAGCATTTCACTAAGTTCTAAATCGATGTTCGTGACTTTCCAGTGAAAGGGGGCTAGAAAGGGTTCTAACTCGCCTATTTTTCAAATTTCTTTTCAAAATAACCTAGAACTTGCACTAACATTTCAATATAGCCTAGTCCCAAGTGTTCATGCATTGAAAACGACCCTTAGATGCATTTCACTAAGTTTTCAATTGATGTTCGTGACATTCAAGTGAAAGGGGGCAGGAAAGGGTTCTAACTCGACTATTTTTCAAATTTCTCATCAAAATAACCTAGAACTTCCACTAACATACCAATATAGCCTAGTTACAAGTGTTCATGCATTGAAAATGATCCTTAGAAGCATTTCACTAAGGTCTAAATCGATGTTCGTGACTTTCAAGGGAAAGGGGGCCGAAAAGGGTTCTAACTCGCCTATTTTTCAAATTTCCTATCAAAATAACCTAGAACTTGCACTAAAATACCAATATAGCCTAGTTCCAAGTGTTCATGCATTGAAAACGAGCCTTAGAAGCATTTCACTAAGGTCTAAATCGATGTTCGTGACTTTCAAGTGAAAGGGGGCCAGAAAGGGTTCTAACTCGCCTATTTTTCAAATTTCTTATCAAAATAACCTAGAACTTGCACTAACATACCAATATAGCCTATTTCCAAGTGTTCATGCCTTGAAAACGAGCCTAAGAAACATTTCACTAAGTTCTAAATCGATGTTCGTGACTTTCAAGTGAAAGGGGGCCAGAAAGGGTTCTAACTCGCCTATTTTTCAAATTTCTTATCAGAATAACCTAGAACTTGCACTAACATTTCAATATAGCCTAGTTCCAAGTGTTCATGCATTGAAAACGAGCCTTAGAAGCATTTTACTAAGGTCTAAATCGATGTTTGTGACTTTCAAGTGAAAGGGGGCCAGAAAGGGTTCTAACTCGCCTATTTTTCAAATTTCTTATCAAAATAACCTAGAACTTGCACTAACATTTCAATATAGCCTAGTTCCAAGTGTTCATGCATTGAAAACGAGCCTTAGAAGCATTTAACTAAGTTCTAAATCGATGTTCGTGACTTTCCAGTGAAAGGGGGCTAGAAAGGGTTCTAACTCGCCTATTTTTCAAATTTCTTATCAAAATAACCTAGAACTTGCACTAACATACCAATATAGCCTAGTCCCAAGTGTTCATGCATTGAAAACGACTCTTAGATGCATTTCACTAAGTTTTCAATTGATGTTCGTGACATTCAAGTGAAAGGGGGCAGGAAAGGGTTCTAACTCGACTATTTTTCAAATTTCTCATCAAAATAACCTAGAACTTCCACTAACATACCAATATAGCCTAGTTACAAGTGTTCATGCATTGAAAATGATCCTTAGAAGCATTTCACTAAGGTCTAAATCGATGTTCGTGACTTTCAAGGGAAAGGGGGCCGGAAAGGGCTCTAACTCGCCTATTTTTCAAATTTCTTATCAAAATAACGTTGAACTTGCACTAACATACCAATATAGCCTAGTTCCAAGTGTTCATGCATTGAAAACGAGCCTTAGAAGCATTTCACTAAGTTCTAAATCGATGTTCGTGACTTTCAAGTGAAACGGGGCTAGAAAGGGTTCTAACTCGCCTATTTTTCAAATTTCTTATCAAAATAACCTAGAACTTGCACTAACATACCAATATAGCCTAGTCCCAAGTGTTCATGCATTGAAAACAATCCTTAGAAGCATTTCACTAAGGTCTAAATCGATGTTCGTGACTTTTAAGTGAAAGGGGGCCAGAAAGGGTTCTAACTCGCCTATTTTTCAAATTTCTTATCAAAATAACCTAGAACTTGCACTAACATACCAATATCGCCTAGTTCCAAGTGTTCATGCCTTGAAAACGAGCGTAAGAAACATTTCACTAAGGTCTAAATCGATGTTCGTGACTTTCAAGTGAAAGGGGGCCCGAAAGGGTTCTAACTCGCCTATTTTTCAAATTTCCTATCAAAATAACCTAGAACTTGCACTAACATACCAATATAGCCTAGTTCCAAGTGTTCATGCATTGAAAACGAGCCTTAGAAGCATTTCACTAAGGTCTAAATCGATGTTCGTGACTTTCAAGTGAAAGGGGGCCAGAAAGGGTTCTAACTCGCCTATTTTTCAAATTTCTTATCAAAATAACCTAGAACTTGCACTAACATACCAATATAGCCTATTTCCAAGTGTTCATGCCTTGAAAACGAGCCTAAGAAACATTTCACTAAGTTCTAAATCGATGTTCGTGACTTTCAAGTGAAAGGGGGCCAGAAAGGGTTCTAACTCGCCTATTTTTCAAATTTCTTATCAAAATAACCTAGAACTTGCACTAACATTTCAATATAGCCTAGTTCCAAGTGTTCATGCATTGAAAACGAGCCTTAGAAGCATTTCACTAAGGTCTAAATCGATGTTTGTGACTTTCAAGTGAAAGGGGGCCAGAAAGGGTTCTAACTCGCCTATTTTTCAAATTTCTTATCAAAATAACCTAGAACTTGCACTAACATTTCAATATAGCCTAGTTCCAAGTGTTCATGCATTGAAAACGAGCCTTAGAAGCATTTCACTAAGTTCTAAATCGATGTTCGTGACTTTCCAGTGAAAGGGGGCTAGAAAGGGTTCTAACTCGCCTATTTTTCAAATTTCTTATCAAAATAACCTAGAACTTGCACTAACATACCAATATAGCCTAGTCCCAAGTATTCATGCATTGAAAACGACTCTTAGATGCATTTCACTAAGTTTTCAATTGATGTTCGTGACATTCAAGTGAAAGGGGGCAGGAAAGGGTTCTAACTCGCCTATTTTTCAAATTTCTTATCAAAATAACCTAGAACTTGCACTAACATACCAATATAGCCTAGTCTCAAGTGTTCATGCATTGAAAACAATCCTTAGATGCATTTCACTAAGGTCTAAATCGATGTTCGTGACATTCAAGTGAAAGGGGGCAGGAAAGGGTTCTAACTCGCCTATTTTTCAAATTTCTTATCAAAATAACCTAGAACTTGCACTAACATATCAATATAGCCTAGTTCCAAGTGTTCATGCATTGAAAACGAGCCTTAGAAGCATTTCACTAAGTTCAAAATCGATGTTCGTGACTTTCAAGTGAAACGGGGCTAGAAAGGGTTCTAACTCGCCTATTTTTCTAATTTCTTATCAAAATAACCTAGAACTTGCACTAACATACCAATATTGCCTAGTCCCAAGTGTTCATGCATTGAAAACGACCCTTAGATGCATTTCACTAAGGTCTAAATCGATGTTCGTGACTTTCAAGTGAAAGGGGGCCGGAAAGGGTTCTAACTCGCCTTTTTTTCAAATTTCCTATCAAAATAACCTAGAACTTGCACTAAAATACCAATATAGCCTAGTTCCAAGAGTTCATGCATTGAAAACGAGCCTTAGAAGCATTTCACTAAGGTCTAAATCGATGTTCGTGACTTTTAAGTGAAAGGGGGCCAGAAAGGGTTCTAACTCGCCTATTTTTCAAATTTCTTATCAAAATAACCTAGAACTTGCACTAACGTACCAATATCGCCTAGTTCCAAGTGTTCATGCCTTGAAAACGAGCCTAAGAAACATTTCACTAAGTTCTAAATCGATGTTCGTGACTTTCAAGTGAAAGGGGGCCAGAAAGGGTTCTAACTCGCCTATTTTTCAAATTTCTTATCAAAATAACCTAGAACTTACACTAACATACCAATATAGCCTAGTTACAAGTGTTCATGCATTGAAAACTATCCTTAGAAGCATTTCACTAAGGTCTAAATCGATGTTCGTGACTTTCAAGTGAAAGGGGGCCGGAAAGGGTTCTAACTCGCCTATTTTTCAAATTTCCTATCAAAATAACCTAGAACTTGCACTAAAATACCAATATAGCCTAGTTACAAGTGTTCATGCATTGAAAACGAGCCTTAGAAGCATTTTACTAAGGTCTAAATCGATGTTCGTGACTTTCAAGTGAAAGGGGGCCAGAAAGGGTTCTAACTCGCCTATTTTTCAAATTTCTTATCAAAATAACCTAGAACATACACTAAGATACCAATATAGCCTATTTCCAAGTGTTCATGCCTTGAAAACGAGCCTAAGAAACATTTCACTAAGTTCTAAATCGATGTTCGTGACTTTCAAGTGAAAGGGGGCCAGAAAGGGTTCTAACTCGCCTATTTTTCAAATTTCTTATCAAAATAACCTAGAACTTGCACTAACATTTCAATATAGCCTAGTTCCAAGTGTTCATGCATTGAAAACGAGCCTTAGAAGCATTTCACTAAGGTCTAAATCGATGTTTGTGACTTTCAAGTGAAAGGGGGCCAGAAAGGGTTCTAACTCGCCTATTTTTCAAATTTCTTATCAAAATAACCTAGAACTTGCACTAACATTTCAATATAGCCTAGTTCCAAGTGTTCATGCATTGAAAACGAGCCTTAGAAGCATTTCACTAAGTTCTAAATCGATGTTCGTGACTTTCCAGTGAAAGGGGGCTAGAAAGGGTTCTAACTCGCCTATTTTTCAAATTTCTTATCAAAATAACCTAGAACTTGCACTAACATACCAATATAGCCTAGTCCCAAGTATTCATGCATTGAAAACGACTCTTAGATGCATTTCACTAAGTTTTCAATTGATGTTCGTGACATTCAAGTGAAAGGGGGCAGGAAAGGGTTCTAACTCGCCTATTTTTCAAATTTCTTATCAAAATAACCTAGAACTTGCACTAACATACCAATATAGCCTAGTCCCAAGTGTTCATGCATTGAAAACAATCCTTAGATGCATTTCACTAAGGTCTAAATCGATGTTCGTGACATTCAAGTGAAAGGGGGCAGGAAAGGGTTCTAACTCGCCTATTTTTCAAATTTCTTATCAAAATAACCTAGAACTTGCACTAACATATCAATATAGCCTAGTTCCAAGTGTTCATGCATTGAAAACGAGCCTTAGAAGCATTTCACTAAGTTCAAAATCGATGTTCGTGACTTTCAAGTGAAACGGGGCTAGAAAGGGTTCTAACTCGCCTATTTTTCTAATTTCTTATCAAAATAACCTAGAACTTGCACTAACATACCAATATTGCCTAGTCCCAAGTGTTCATGCATTGAAAACGACCCTTAGATGCATTTCACTAAGGTCTAAATCGATGTTCGTGACTTTCAAGTGAAAGGGGGCCGAAAGGTTCTAACTCGCCTTTTTTTCAAATTTCCTATCAAAATAACCTAGAACTTGCACTAAAATACCAATATAGCCTAGTTCCAAGAGTTCATGCATTGAAAACGAGCCTTAGAAGCATTTCACTAAGGTCTAAATCGATGTTCGTGACTTTTAAGTGAAAGGGGGCCAGAAAGGGTTCTAACTCGCCTATTTTTCAAATTTCTTATCAAAATAACCTAGAACTTGCACTAACGTACCAATATCGCCTAGTTCCAAGTGTTCATGCCTTGAAAACGAGCCTAAGAAACATTTCACTAAGTTCTAAATCGATGTTCGTGACTTTCAAGTGAAAGGGGGCCAGAAAGGGTTCTAACTCGCCTATTTTTCAAATTTCTTATCAAAATAACCTAGAACTTACACTAACATACCAATATAGCCTAGTTACAAGTGTTCATGCATTGAAAACTATCCTTAGAAGCATTTCACTAAGGTCTAAATCGATGTTCGTGACTTTCAAGTGAAAGGGGGCCGGAAAGGGTTCTAACTCGCCTATTTTTCAAATTTCCTATCAAAATAACCTAGAACTTGCACTAAAATACCAATATAGCCTAGTTACAAGTGTTCATGCATTGAAAACGAGCCTTAGAAGCATTTTACTAAGGTCTAAATCGATGTTCGTGACTTTCAAGTGAAAGGGGGCCAGAAAGGGTTCTAACTCGCCTATTTTTCAAATTTCTTATCAAAATAACCTAGAACATACACTAAGATACCAATATAGCCTATTTCCAAGTGTTCATGCCTTGAAAACGAGCCTAAGAAACATTTCACTAAGTTCTAAATCGATGTTCGTGACTTTCAAGTGAAAGGGGGCCAGAAAGGGTTCTAACTCGCCTATTTTTCAAATTTCTTATCAAAATAACCTAGAACTTGCACTAACATTTCAATATAGCCTAGTTCCAAGTGTTCATGCATTGAAAACGAGCCTTAGAAGCATTTCACTAAGGTCTAAATCGATGTTTGTGACTTTCAAGTGAAAGGGGGCCAGAAAGGGTTCTAACTCGCCTATTTTTCAAATTTCTTATCAAAATAACCTAGAACTTGCACTAACATTTCAATATAGCCTAGTTCCAAGTGTTCATGCATTGAAAACGAGCCTTAGAAGCATTTCACTAAGTTCTAAATCGATGTTCGTGACTTTCCAGTGAAAGGGGGCTAGAAAGGGTTCTAACTCGCCTATTTTTCAAATTTCTTATCAAAATAACCTAGAACTTGCACTAACATACCAATATAGCCTAGTCCAAAGTGTTCATGCATTGAAAACGACTCTTAGATGCATGTCACTAAGTTTTCAATTGATGTTCGTGACAGTCAAGTGAAAGGGGGCAGGAAAGGGTTCTAACTCGACTATTTTTCAAATTTCTCATCAAAATAACCTAGAACTTCCACTAACATACCAATATAGCCTAGTTACAAGTGTTCATGCATTGAAAATGATCCTTAGAAGCATTTCACTAAGGTCTAAATCGATGTTCGTGACTTTCAAGGGAAAGGGGGCCGGAAAGGGTTCTAACTCGCCTATTTTTCAAATTTCTTATCAGAATAACCTTGAACTTGCACTAACATACCAATATAGCCTAGTTCCAAGTGTTCATGCATTGAAAACGAGCCTTAGAAGCATTTCACTAAGTTTTCAATAGATGTTCGTGACATTCAAGTGAAAGGGGGCAGGAAAGGGTTCTAACTCGCCTATTTTTCAAATTTCTTATCAAAATAACCTTGAACTTGCACTAACATACCAATATAGCCTAGTCCCAAGTGTTCATGCATTGAAAACGTTCCTTAGAAGCATTTCACTAAGTTTTCAATAGATGTTCGTGACATTCAAGTGAAAGGGGGCAGGAAAGGGTTCTAACTCGCCTATTTTTCAAATTTCTTATCAAAATAACCTAGAACTTGCACTAACATTTCAATATAGCCTAGTTCCAAGTGTTCATGCATTGAAAAAGAGCCTTAGAAGCATTTCACTAAGTTCTAAATGGATGTTCGTGACTTTCAAGTGAAACGGGGCTAGAAAGGGTTCTAACTCGCCTATTTTTCAAATTTCTTATCAAAATAACCTAGAACTTGCACTAACATACCAATATAGCCTAGTCCCAAGTGTTCATGCATTGAAAACGACCCTTAGATGCATTTCATTAAGTTTTCAATTGATGTTCGTGACATTCAAGTGAAAGGGGGCAGGAAAGGGTTCTAACTCGACTATTTTTCAAATTTCTCATCAAAATAACCTAGAACTTCCACTAACATACCAATATAGCCTAGTTACAAGTGTTCATGCATTGAAAGTGATCCTTAGAAGCATTTCACTAAGATCTAAATCGATGTTCGTGACTTTAAAGGGAATGGGGGCCGGAAAGGGTTCTAACTCGCCTATTTTTCAAATTTCTTATCAAAATAACCTTGAACTTGCACTAACATACCAATACAGCCTAGTTCCAAGTGTTCATGCATTGAAAATGAGCCTTAGAAGCATTTCACTAAGTTTTCAATAGATGTTCGTGACATTCAAGTGAAAGGGGGCAGGAAAGGGTTCTAACTCGCCTATTTTTCAAATTTCTTATCAAAATAACCTTGAACTTGCACTAACATACCAATATAGCCTAGTCCCAAGTGTTCATGCATTGAAAACAATCCTTAAAAGCATTTCACTAAGGTCTAAATTGATGTTCGTGACTTTCAAGTGAAAGGGGGACGGAAAGGGTTCTAACTCGCCTTTTTTTCAAATTTCCTATCAAAATAACCTAGAACTTGTACTAAAATACCAATATAGCCTAGTTCCAAGAGTTCATGCATTGAAAACGAGCCTTAGAAGCATTTCACTAAGGTCTAAATCGATGTTCGTGACTTTTAAGTGAAAGGGGGCCAGAAAGGGTTCTAACTCGCCTATTTTTCAAATTTCTTATCAAAATAACCTAGAACTTGCACTAACATACCAATATAGCCTATTTCCAAGTGTTCATGCCTTGAAAATGAGCCTAAGAAACATTTCACTAAGTTCTAAATCGATGTTCGTGACTTTCAAGTGAAAGGGGGCCAGAAAGGGTTCTAACTCGCCTATTTTTCAAATTTCTTATCAAAATAACCTAGAACTTGCACTAACATTTCAATATAGCCTAGTTCCAAGTGTTCATGCATTGAAAAGGAGCCTTAGAAGCATTTCACTAAGGTCTAAATCGATGTTTGTGACTTTCAAGTGAAAGGGGGCCAGAAAGGGTTCTAACTCGCCTATTTTTCAAATTTCTTATCAAAATAACCTAGAACTTGCACTAACATTTCAATATAGCCTAGTTCCAAGTGTTCATGCATTGAAAACGAGCCTTAGAAGCATTTCACTAAGTTCTAAATCGATGTTCGTGACTTTCCAGTGAAAGGGGGCTAGAAAGGGTTCTAACTCGCCTATTTTTCAAATTTCTTATCAAAATAACCTAGAACTTGCACTAACATACCAATATAGCCTAGTCCCAAGTGTTCATGCATTGAAAACGACTCTTAGATGCATGTCACTAAGTTTTCAATTGATGTTCGTGACAGTCAAGTGAAAGGGGGCAGGAAAGGGTTCTAACTCGACTATTTTTCAAATTTCTCATCAAAATAACCTAGAACTTCCACTAACATACCAATATAGCCTAGTTACAAGTGTTCATGCATTGAAAATGATCCTTAGAAGCATTTCACTAAGGTCTAAATCGATGTTCGTGACTTTCAAGGGAAAGGGGGCCGGAAAGGGTTCTAACTCGCCTATTTTTCAAATTTCTTATCAAAATAACCTTGAACTTGCACTAACATACCAATATAGCCTAGTTCCAAGTGTTCATGCATTGAAAACGAGCCTTAGAAGCATTTCACTAAGTTTTCAATAGATGTTCGTGACATTCAAGTGAAAGGGGGCAGGAAAGGGTTCTAACTCGCCTATTTTTCAAATTTCTTATCAAAATAACCTTGAACTTGCACTAACATACCAATATAGCCTAGTCCCAAGTGTTCATGCATTGAAAACGTTCCTTAGAAGCATTTCACTAAGTTTTCAATAGATGTTCGTGACATTCAAGTGAAAGGGGGCAGGAAAGGGTTCTAACTCGCCTATTTTTCAAATTTCTTATCAAAATAACCTAGAACTTGCACTAACGTACCAATATCGCCTAGTTCCAAGTGTTCATGCCTTGAAAACGAGCCTAAGAAACATTTCACTAAGTTCTAAATCGATGTTCGTGACTTTCAAGTGAAAGGGGGCCAGAAAGGGTTCTAACTCGCCTATTTTTCAAATTTCTTATCAAAATAACCTAGAACTTACACTAACATACCAATATAGCCTAGTTACAAGTGTTCATGCATTGAAAACTATCCTTAGAAGCATTTCACTAAGGTCTAAATCGATGTTCGTGACTTTCAAGTGAAAGGGGGCCGGAAAGGGTTCTAACTCGCCTATTTTTCAAATTTCCTATCAAAATAACCTAGAACTTGCACTAAAATACCAATATAGCCTAGTTACAAGTGTTCATGCATTGAAAACGAGCCTTAGAAGCATTTTACTAAGGTCTAAATCGATGTTTGTGACTTTCAAGTGAAAGGGGGCCAGAAAGGGTTCTAACTCGCCTATTTTTCAAATTTCTTATCCAAATAAACAAGAACTTACACTAACATACCAATATAGCCTAGTTACAAGTGTTCATGCATTGAAAACTATCCTTAGAAGCATTTCACTAAGGTCTAAATCGATGTTCGTGACTTTCAAGTGAAAGGGGGCCGGAAAGGGTTCTAACTCGCCTATTTTTCAAATTTCCTATCAAAATAACCTAGAACTTGCACTAAAATACCAATATAGCCTAGTTACAAGTGTTCATGCATTGAAAACGAGCCTTAGAAGCATTTTACTAAGGTCTAAATCGATGTTTGTGACTTTCAAGTGAAAGGGGGCCAGAAAGGGTTCTAACTCGCCTATTTTTCAAATTTCTTATCAAAATAACCTAGAACATACACTAAGATACCAATATAGCCTATTTCCAAGTGTTCATGCCTTGAAAACGAGCCTAAGAAACATTTCACTAAGTTCTAAATCGATGTTCGTGACTTTCAAGTGAAAGGGGGCCAGAAAGGGTTCTAACTCGCCTATTTTTCAAATTTCTTATCAAAATAACCTAGAACTTGCACTAACATTTCAATATAGCCTAGTTCCAAGTGTTCATGCATTGAAAACGAGCCTTAGAAGCATTTCACTAAGGTCTAAATCGATGTTTGTGACTTTCAAGTGAAAGGGGGCCAGAAAGGGTTCTAACTCGCCTATTTTTCAAATTTCTTATCAAAATAACCTAGAACTTGCACTAACATTTCAATATAGCCTAGTTCCAAGTGTTCATGCATTGAAAACGAGCCTTAGAAGCATTTCACTAAGTTCTAAATCGATGTTCGTGACTTTCCAGTGAAAGGGGGCTAGAAAGGGTTCTAACTCGCCTATTTTTCAAATTTCTTATCAAAATAACCTAGAACTTGCACTAACATACCAATATAGCCTAGTCCAAAGTGTTCATGCATTGAAAACGACTCTGAGATGCATGTCACTAAGTTTTCAATTGATGTTCGTGACAGTCAAGTGAAAGGGGGCAGGAAAGGGTTCTAACTCGACTATTTTTCAAATTTCTCATCAAAATAACCTAGAACTTCCACTAACATACCAATATAGCCTAGTTACAAGTGTTCATGCATTGAAAATGATCCTTAGAAGCATTTCACTAAGGTCTAAATCGATGTTCGTGACTTTCAAGGGAAAGGGGGCCGGAAAGGGTTCTAACTCGCCTATTTTTCAAATTTCTTATCAGAATAACCTTGAACTTGCACTAACATACCAATATAGCCTAGTTCCAAGTGTTCATGCATTGAAAACGAGCCTTAGAAGCATTTCACTAAGTTTTCAATAGATGTTCGTGACATTCAAGTGAAAGGGGGCAGGAAAGGGTTCTAACTCGCCTATTTTTCAAATTTCTTATCAAAATAACCTTGAACTTGCACTAACATACCAATATAGCCTAGTCCCAAGTGTTCATGCATTGAAAACGTTCCTTAGAAGCATTTCACTAAGTTTTCAATAGATGTTCGTGACATTCAAGTGAAAGGGGGCAGGAAAGGGTTCTAACTCGCCTATTTTTCAAATTTCTTATCAAAATAACCTAGAACTTGCACTAACATTTCAATATAGCCTAGTTCCAAGTGTTCATGCATTGAAAAAGAGCCTTAGAAGCATTTCACTAAGTTCTAAATGGATGTTCGTGACTTTCAAGTGAAACGGGGCTAGAAAGGGTTCTAACTCGCCTATTTTTCAAATTTCTTATCAAAATAACCTAGAACTTGCACTAACATACCAATATAGCCTAGTCCCAAGTGTTCATGCATTGAAAACGACCCTTAGATGCATTTCACTAAGTTTTCAATTGATGTTCGTGACATTCAAGTGAAAGGGGGCAGGAAAGGGTTCTAACTCGACTATTTTTCAAATTTCTCATCAAAATAACCTAGAACTTCCACTAACATACCAATATAGCCTAGTTACAAGTGTTCATGCATTGAAAGTGATCCTTAGAAGCATTTCACTAAGATCTAAATCGATGTTCGTGACTTTAAAGGGAATGGGGGCCGGAAAGGGTTCTAACTCGCCTATTTTTCAAATTTCTTATCAAAATAACCTTGAACTTGCACTAACATACCAATACAGCCTAGTTCCAAGTGTTCATGCATTGAAAACGAGCCTTAGAAGCATTTCACTAAGTTTTCAATAGATGTTCGTGACATTCAAGTGAAAGGGGGCAGGAAAGGGTTCTAACTCGCCTATTTTTCAAATTTCTTATCAAAATAACCTTGAACTTGCACTAACATACCAATATAGCCTAGTCCCAAGTGTTCATGCATTGAAAACAATCCTTAATAGCATTTCACTAAGGTCTAAATTGATGTTCGTGACTTTCAAGTGAAAGGGGGCCGGAAAGGGTTCTAACTCGCCTTTTTTTCAAATTTCCTATCAAAATAACCTAGAACTTGTACTAAAATACCAATATAGCCTAGTTCCAAGAGTTCATGCATTGAAAACGAGCCTTAGAAGCATTTCACTAAGGTCTAAATCGATGTTCGTGACTTTTAAGTGAAAGGGGGCCAGAAAGGGTTCTAACTCGCCTATTTTTCAAATTTCTTATCAAAATAACCTAGAACTTGCACTAACATACCAATATAGCCTATTTCCAAGTGTTCATGCCTTGAAAATGAGCCTAAGAAACATTTCACTAAGTTCTAAATCGATGTTCGTGACTTTCAAGTGAAAGGGGGCCAGAAAGGGTTCTAACTCGCCTATTTTTCAAATTTCTTATCAAAATAACCTAGAACTTGCACTAACATTTCAATATAGCCTAGTTCCAAGTGTTCATGCATTGAAAAGGAGCCTTAGAAGCATTTCACTAAGGTCTAAATCGATGTTTGTGACTTTCAAGTGAAAGGGGGTGATGGAAATCCCAAAATAATTCATGAGTCAAAGGAGGTTTTGTTGACCCGTTATTTTGAGGATGGACCGGTGGATAATTATTGGGCCCATGGACCGTTCATTTCGGGTCATGGTTATTCTAGTATTTCCACTTTGGGAAATTAGAATAATAAAATTAGTGGTGTTTCATGTAAATAAATAATGATTAATTAAGTAATTAAGTTAATTAGAGTAGGGTGAGTTGGCGTGGGTCCTTGTTGACGTGTGGAGAGAGTTGGAGTGATTTTTGTGTGCTGATTTATGTGGGGGTCCAAGGTGATTTTTTGGGGGACATTATGAACGTGATTTTGGGTAAAAAGAGGATTATTTTGCTGAAATAATGGCATGGGAAAGAGGGAATATTAGGGGATTTGGGAAAGATATGATCTGATTTGATTTTAGCTTGATTTAAGGAAGGTATGATCAGATTTGCATATCTTAAGATATTCTTTTGAATATGGTCGAAAATGGGATGGAAAGAAATCAGATTTTCTGATTTTCTTCTCAAAATCAATTAAGAGATTTGAATCCCTTAAATTAAGGGATTTAATTTAATTAATTGATTTGTTCCTTAATGTTGGGCGTTTTTATGGCAAGGGGGTTGATTGAGATGATTCTTTTGGGCATAAATAAGGGAATAGCATGGAATTATGGGAGGTTTTGGATGGGTTCTTGACTAGGTGCGTCCAAGGCATTAAAGGAGGGATATTTTCTGATTTTCCTAGTCTAAATGGCATGTTTAATGGAGGGAAAGAAGACCTTGGTGCATGGAAGTTCTCCTTAAGTTATTAGCATGAATTAAGGATTAATTCCTTAAAACTCTCACACATTTTTGGATAGTTTATTTTGGACAAATTTAAGGGGAGTTACTAGGGTTTTGTCCACTATAAATAGGAGATGTATGTTTGTATTTCAAAAATCAATGAATGAATAAAGTTTGAATCTTGATATCTTTACTTGCAATATCATGTATTGAGTTGCTCGTGTTTTCCCAAGTTTTGCTTGAAGAATTTGTGAGAGAAGTGAGAGTTCCTTCTTTGCAAATTTTCTTGAATCTAATCATCCAAGTGAGTGTTCCTTGTGTGTAAGATTCATACTAGTAAAAGAGTGAGTGTTCCTCTTTTACATATCTTGATTGTCAGGTGAGTGTTCCCTACTATCAAAACCCCTTATTTCTCTTCTACTTCTTATCAAAACCATAATTAAACCTATCCAAAAATCCATATCTATTTCTTTCCTTTTCCACCTAAAACACATATCCATTTCTTCCTTAATTTCTAGCTTAAACACATTTCTAAGTCTTTTTCTAAAGCCTACGAATCTGTCCTTTTTGTTAACCTATTTGTGATCCATTTTGTCTAGTAATTTCTAGTGTTCTTCATTAGATTTTACATCATTTGGCGCGTCAGGTAGGGGGAAGCAGATTCTCTTTAAAAAAAATGGATCCTAATGAAACCCCTCAAGAGAGACACCTTCGATTCTTGGAGGAAAATCAACAAAGACTCATTGAAACAAATGAGCAACTTTTAAACAATGTCACGGCATTGATGGCTCGAATTTTCACACATGAAAATAGGGAAACCAATAATCCCCCTAGGTTTGATGATCGAAATCTAAGGGTTGATGTGGATGAGTTTGATGGTACTCTTGATCCCGAAAGGTACCTTGAATGGGAACAATCCTTGGAGCGATTCTTTGACTTTAAAGACATCCAAGATGATGAGCAACAATTTAGGGTTGCTAAAGTGAAAATAACCAGGTACGCTGAAACTTGGTTAAAAGGTGTCCAAAGAAAGAGAGAAAACAATGGCAAAGCCCGAATTTTTACTTGGGTCAAATTGAAGAAGAAACTTAGAGGTCGATTTGTGCCCTCTAATTACAAGCAGTCACTATATGTAAAGTGGAGTACTTTACAACAAGGAGGTGGTTCAGTGGAGGAATATATCAAGGAGTTTGAGAGACTCTCTATTGTTTGTGAGATTGAGGAGAATGAGGAACTCAAATTAGGGAGGTTTATGGCTGGTCTAGATTGTGAGATCTATGAGAAGGTGGAAGTACAACCAAACCTATCCTTTGATGAAGTGTGCAAATTGGCTGTCAAATTTGATAACCAAAGAAAGAAGAAGAAACCTTTTTCTTCTTTTGATTCAAGGTTCAAGAAACCTATTTTTCCATCCCAACCACAAAATAAACCTTTTGTGCCTAAACCAAACCCATCTTTTTCTAACCCCACAAAAAGAACCCGAAACACTTTTGAACCCTCAAACAAAGATAAAGGCAAAGTCATTACCAAGGAATCTGATTTGAGTGAGATTGTATGTTTCAAATGTCATGGAAGAGGACACTATAAACGAGATTGTCCAAATTCTCGTGCATTGACTGTGAGAGAGATTCGTATCATGACTACTCAACCTTTTCCTATGGAGGAAGAAGAGGAGGAGGAAGAAGAAGTCCCTGAAGAGTCTCAAGAGTTTGTTGACGAGCAAGAGTGTGATAATGTTGATGACTGTTTTCCTGAAAAAAACAGTTTAGTCTTGAGAAGAGCCTTACAAATTCAAACTGAAAGGGAAGAAGTTCCTATTCAAAGAGAGAACTTGTTCTTGACTAAGTGCAAAGTGAAGGGAGAGGTATGTGATCTTATTGTGGATAGTGGTAGTGAAGCAAATGTAGTCTCTAGTGATTTGGTAAAGAGACTTGAAATGAAAACCACTAAACATCCCCACCCATATAAGTTAAGTTGGTTAGAAAGGAGTAAGAATACTGGTGTTAGGAGACAATGTATGGTGAACTTTGCAATTGGCTCCTATGTTGATCAGGTATTATGTGATGTCATTCCTATGGATGCATGCCATATCTTGTTGGGTAGACCATGGCAAAGTGATAAGAAGTCCATACATGATGGATTAGCCAATACTTACACCATTACCCATCTTGGCAACAAGAAAATGCTCCATCCTTTACCACCACAAAAAAACCCACCACCACAAAAAGCCCCTTCTAAAAGTGTGTTCCTTTTGTCTCACAAGGAGTTTGAAGGTGAGATAGAAGAAGAGGACGAGATCTTCCTATTACTTTCGAGGGAAGAATATGATGGATACATGGCTCAAAATCCAAAATTAGCCAAGTTAATCAAGGCTTATGAGGATGTATTCCCAGATGAGTTACCACAAGGTTTACCACCTACTCGTGGTATAGAACATCAAATCGATCTTGTTCCTGGAGCACCCCTTCCTAACAAACCCCCTTATCGATGCAATCCGATGGAGACAAAGGAGTTGCAAAGACAGATCCAGGAATTGATGGAAATGGGCTATGTTAAAGAATCGATGAGTCCTTGTGCAGTGCCAGCGTTGTTGGTTCCAAAGAAGGATGGCACATGGAGAATGTGTATTGATAGTAGGGCCGTAAACAACATCACTATCAAGTATAGGTTTCCTATACCCAGATTGGATGATATGCTTGATGAGCTAAGTGGGTCCCAAGTTTTTTCTAAGATTGATCTTAGAAGTGGATACCACCAAATAAGGATGCGAGAAGGAGATGAATGGAAGACAGCTTTCAAGACAAAGCATGGTCTCTATGAATGGCTTGTCATGCCATTTGGGCTTACCAATGCTCCAAGTACCTTCATGCGGTTGATGAATGAGGTACTAAGACCTTTTTTGGGAAAGTTTGTCGTTGTATATTTGGATGACATTCTTATATATAGTAAGAATGAGGAAGATCATTTGATACATCTTGAGGAAGTTTTTAAAGCTTTAAGGGAGAAGAAGCTTTATGGGAAGTTGGAGAAATGTCATTTTATGCTCACCGAGTTAGTGTTTCTTGGGTTCATTGTTTCTAGTGATGGTGTCAAGGTGGATCCTAGCAAGGTGGAAGCTATTTCTTCATGGCCTGTCCCTAAGTCCATCACCGAAGTGCGATCTTTCCATGGGCTAACTTCTTTTTATAGAAGGTTTATAGCCAACTTTAGTACGCTCATGGCCCCAATTACGGAGTGTACAAAGAAGGGCACTTTTCAATGGACTCCTCAAGCTCAAAAGGCGTTTGAGTACATAAAGAAGAAGATGTGTGAAGCCCCTGTACTTGCTTTACCTGATTTCACTAAACCTTTTGAGGTTGAGTGTGATGCAAGTGGAAAAGGTGTTGGTGCTGTCTTGATCCAAGAAGGAAAACCGATTGCATACTTTAGTGAGAAGTTAAGTCATGGTAAGCTTAACTACTCAACATATGACAAGGAATTTTATGCTATGGTTCGAGCTCTTGATTTTTGGTCGCATTATCTAAGACCAAGTCCTTTCATTCTCCATTCTGATCATGAGTCCTTGAGGTTTATTCATGGACAAAAGAAGCTCAATGCAAGGCATGCAAAATGGGTGGAATTTCTACAATCTTTTAATTTTGCTGCTAAGTATAAGAATGGGAAGGCTAATGTGGTAGCCGATGCTTTATCTCGAAGGCATTTTCTTCTTGGCATGATGGATGCTAAAGTTCTTGGTTTTGAGATGTTAAAAGAACTTTATAAGGAAGATGAAGAAATGTTTGGGATAATGAAGACATGCAAAGATGGAGTTAATGGACTCTTTTCAGTGGTTGATGATTTCCTTTTCAAAGGAAACAAACTTTGTGTTCCAAAGAGTTCCATTAGAGAACTGTTGATCAAAGAAGCTCATAGTGGAGGTTTGGCCGGACACATGGGAATTTCCAAAACTTTGGAAATCCTTCAAGGCTATTTTTATTGGCCTAAAATGCTTGCCCATGTTTATCATATAATCATTCGATGTGCTACATGTCAAAGGGCAAAGTTGTCATTCCATAGAGGAGAATACAAACCATTGCCTGTACCTGAAAGGCCTTGGGAAGACTTGAGTATGGATTTTATTATGGCACTTCCTCGAACTCAACGTGGGAAGGATTCCATAATGGTGGTAGTGGATCGATTTTCGAAGATGGCTCATTTTGTGGCCTGCCGAAAAGTAGATGATGCTTTCAATGTGGCTCAATTGTTTTTCACCGAAATTGCTCGATTGCATGGTTTGCCAAGGACTATTGTTTCTGATCGAGACACTAAGTTCTTGAGTCATTTTTGGAAGTCTCTTTGGAGGCTTGTGGGGACCAAGTTACTGTTTTCAACAAGTCATCATCCCCAAACTGATGGGCAAACTGAGGTGGTAAATAGGATTCTTGGTTCTTTACTTCGATCATTAGTAAGTAAAGGAGGTAAGAATTGGGATTTGAAGCTTGCTCATGCTGAGTTTGCTTATAATCGAACACCGAGCCGATCCACTAAGTACTCTCCATTTGAAGTTGTCTATGGGGTGAACCCATATGTGCCGATTGATTACATCACTCTTCACAAAGATAAATTTGTGCATGGTACGGCCAAGGAATGTATGGAGTTCATGATGAACGTCCATAAGGAGGTGAGGAAGAATATCGAGAAGGCAAACGAGGAATACAAGAAACAGTCCAACAAAAGTTTGAAGAATGCTAGAACCTTTGAGGTTGGTGATCTTGTTTGGGTTTTTCTGAGGAAAGAGAGATTTCCGAAGGAAAGGAAGCATAAGTTAATGCCTAGGGCCGAAGGACCATTTCAAATCATTGACAAAGTCAATGATAATGCTTATAAGGTGGATCTAGGTGGAAAATATGGAGTCTCTTCCACTTTCAATGTGGGTGACCTTTCCCCTTATTATGAAGATGACGAGTTGAGGTCAACTCTTTTTGAAGAAGGGGAGGATGATGGAAATCCCAAAATAATTCATGAGTCAAAGGAGGTTTTGTTGACCCGTTATTTTGAGGATGGGCCGGTGGATAATTATTGGGCCCATGGACCGTTCATTTCGGGTCATGGTTATTCTAGTATTTCCACTTTGGGAAATTAGAATAATAAAATTAGTGGTGTTTCATGTAAATAAATAATGATTAATTAAGTAATTAAGTTAATTAGAGTAGGGTGAGTTGGCGTGGGTCCTTGTTGACGTGTGGAGAGAGTTGGAGTGATTTTTGTGTGCTGATTTATGTGGGGGTCCAAGGTGATTTTTTGGGGGACATTATGAACGTGATTTTGGGTAAAAAGAGGATTATTTTGCTGAAATAATGGCATGGGAAAGAGGGAATATTAGGGGATTTGGGAAAGATATGATCTGATTTGATTTTAGCTTGATTTAAGGAAGGTATGATCAGATTTGCATATCTTAAGATATTCTTTTGAATATGGTCGAAAATGGGATGGAAAGAAATCAGATTTTCTGATTTTCTTCTCAAAATCAATTAAGAGATTTGAATCCCTTAAATTAAGGGATTTAATTTAATTAATTGATTTGTTCCTTAATGTTGGGCGTTTTTATGGCAAGGGGGTTGATTGAGATGATTCTTTTGGGCATAAATAAGGGAATAGCATGGAATTATGGGAGGTTTTGGATGGGTTCTTGACTAGGTGCGTCCAAGGCATTAAAGGAGGGATATTTTCTGATTTTCCTAGTCTAAATGGCATGTTTAATGGAGGGAAAGAAGACCTTGGTGCATGGAAGTTCTCCTTAAGTTATTAGCATGAATTAAGGATTAATTCCTTAAAACTCTCACACATTTTTGGATAGTTTATTTTGGACAAATTTAAGGGGAGTTACTAGGGTTTTGTCCACTATAAATAGGAGATGTATGTTTGTATTTCAAAAATCAATGAATGAATAAAGTTTGAATCTTGATATCTTTACTTGCAATATCATGTATTGAGTTGCTCGTGTTTTCCCAAGTTTTGCTTGAAGAATTTGTGAGAGAAGTGAGAGTTCCTTCTTTGCAAATTTTCTTGAATCTAATCATCCAAGTGAGTGTTCCTTGTGTGTAAGATTCATACTAGTAAAAGAGTGAGTGTTCCTCTTTTACATATCTTGATTGTCAGGTGAGTGTTCCCTACTATCAAAACCCCTTATTTCTCTTCTACTTCTTATCAAAACCATAATTAAACCTATCCAAAAATCCATATCTATTTCTTTCCTTTTCCACCTAAAACACATATCCATTTCTTCCTTAATTTCTAGCTTAAACACATTTCTAAGTCTTTTTCTAAAGCCTACGAATCTGTCCTTTTTGTTAACCTATTTGTGATCCATTTTGTCTAGTAATTTCTAGTGTTCTTCATTAGATTTTACATCAGGGGGCCAGAAAGGGTTCTAACTCGCCTATTTTTCAAATTTCTTATCAAAATAACCTAGAACTTGCACTAACATTTCAATATAGCCTAGTTCCAAGTGTTCATGCATTGAAAACGAGCCTTAGAAGCATTTCACTAAGTTCTAAATCGATGTTCGTGACTTTCCAGTGAAAGGGGGCTAGAAAGGGTTCTAACTCGCCTATTTTTCAAATTTCTTATCAAAATAACCTAGAACTTGCACTAACATACCAATATAGCCTAGTCCCAAGTGTTCATGCATTGAAAACGACTCTTAGATGCATGTCACTAAGTTTTCAATTGATGTTCGTGACAGTCAAGTGAAAGGGGGCAGGAAAGGGTTCTAACTCGACTATTTTTCAAATTTCTCATCAAAATAACCTAGAACTTCCACTAACATACCAATATAGCCTAGTTACAAGTGTTCATGCATTGAAAATGATCCTTAGAAGCATTTCACTAAGGTCTAAATCGATGTTCGTGACTTTCAAGGGAAAGGGGGCCGGAAAGGGTTCTAACTCGCCTATTTTTCAAATTTCTTATCAAAATAACCTTGAACTTGCACTAACATACCAATATAGCCTAGTTCCAAGTGTTCATGCATTGAAAACGAGCCTTAGAAGCATTTCACTAAGTTTTCAATAGATGTTCGTGACATTCAAGTGAAAGGGGGCAGGAAAGGGTTCTAACTCGCCTATTTTTCAAATTTCTTATCAAAATAACCTTGAACTTGCACTAACATACCAATATAGCCTAGTCCCAAGTGTTCATGCATTGAAAACGTTCCTTAGAAGCATTTCACTAAGTTTTCAATAGATGTTCGTGACATTCAAGTGAAAGGGGGCAGGAAAGGGTTCTAACTCGCCTATTTTTCAAATTTCTTATCAAAATAACCTAGAACTTGCACTAACATTTCAATATAGCCTAGTTCCAAGTGTTCATGCATTGAAAAAGAGCCTTAGAAGCATTTCACTAAGTTCTAAATCGATGTTCGTGACTTTCAAGTGAAAGGGGGCCAGAAAGGGTTCTAAGTCGCCTATTTTTCAAATTTCTTATCAAAATAACCTAGAACTTGCACTAACATTTCAATATAGCCTAGTTCCAAGTGTTCATGCATTGAAAACGAGCCTTAGAAGCATTTCACTAAGGTCTAAATCGATGTTTGTGACGTTCAAGTGAAAGGGGGCCAGAAAGGGTTCTAACTCGCCTATTTTTCAAATTTCTTATCAAAATAACCTAGAACTTGCACTAACATACCAATATAGCCTAGTCCCAAGTGTTCATGCATTGAAAACGAGCCTTAGATGCATTTCACTAAGTTTTCAATTGATGTTCGTGACATTCAAGTGAAAGGGGGCAGGAAAGGGTTCTAACTCGACTATTTTTCAAATTTCTCATCAAAATAACCTAGAACTTCCACTAACATACCAATATAGCCTAGTTACAAGTGTTCATGCATTGAAAATGATCCTTAGAAGCATTTCACTAAGGTCTAAATCGATGTTCATGACTTTCAAGTGAAAGGGGGCCAGAAAGGGTTCTAACTCGCCTATTTTTCAAATTTCTTATCAAAATAACCTTGAAATTGCACTAACATACCAATATAGCCTAGTTCCAAGTGTTCATGCCTTGAAAACGAGCCTAAGAAACATTTCACTAAGTTCTAAATCGATGTTCGTGACTTTCAAGTGAAAGGGGGCCAGAAAGGGTTCTAACTCGCCTATTTTTCAAATTTCTTATCAAAATAACCTAGAACTTACACTAACATACCAATATAGCCTAGTTACAAGTGTTCATGCATTGAAAACAATCCTTAGAAGCATTTCAGTAAGGTCTAAATCGATGTTCGTGACTTTCAAGTGAAAGGGGGCCGGAAAGGGTTCTAACTCGCCTATTTTTCAAATTTCTTATCCAAATAAACAAGAACTTACACTAACATACCAATATAGCCTAGTTACAAGTGTTCATGCATTATAAACGATCCTTAGAAGCATTTCACTAAGGTCTAAATCGATGTTCGTGACTTTCAAGTGAAAGGGGGCCGGAAAGGGTTCTAACTCGCCTATTTTTCAAATTTCCTATCAAAATAACCTGGAACTTGTACTAACATACCAATATAGCCTAGTTCCAAGTGTTCATGCATTGAAAACGAGCCTTAGAAGCATTTCACTAAGGTCTAAATCGATGTTCGTGACTTTCAAGTGAAAGGGGGCCGGAAAGGGTTCTAACTCGCCTATTTTTCAAATTTCTTATCAAAATAACCTAGAACTTACACTAACATACCAATTGATGTAAAATCTAGTGAGAGAACACTAGAATTCACTAGAACAAATGGATCTCAAATTGGACAAAAATGTGTTTTCATTTATATGATGAAATGCGTAGGCTTTAAGTGTGAATTATGCACGAAAATAGGCTAGGAAAGGTATGTAATTTCGTGGATAATATAGACTAAAAGATTAATGTGTTTAGGTTTTTAAAAGGAAAAGAAATGATGTGGTTTTAACAAGAAAATGGACAGACGTTTGTGTGGGATTTTAGAATTGAAAATGGACAGATTTTGATAGAAAGTAGAAGAGAAAAGAAAGGTTAGGAAATAGGGAACACTCACCTATACTCCTAGGATATGTAAAGAAGGAACACTCACTTCTTTACTAGATGCAAATCTCTCAACAAGGAACACTCAACTTGTGGATTGATTTACTGAAATTTGGATGGAAGGAACACTCAACTTCACACTCAAATTCTTCAAGGTAAAACTTGGAAAAACACAAGCAACTCAATACATGATATTGCAAGTAAAGATATCAAGATTCAAACTTCATTCATTCATTCATCATCCTTTCATCAAAAATACATCTCCTATTTATAGTGGACAAAACCCTAGTAACTCCCCTTTTAAATTTGTCCAAAAAGGTCAAAATAAACTATCCAAAAATGTGTGAGAGTTTTAAGGAATTAATCCTTACTTCATGCTAATAACTAAGGAGAACTTCCATGCACCAAGGTCTTCTTTCCCTTCATTAAACATGCCATTTAGACTAGGAAAATCAGCAAATATCCCTCCTTTGATGCCTTGGACGCACCTAATCAAGAATCCATCCAAAACCTCCCATAATTCCATGTTATTCCCTTATTTATGCCCAAAAGAATCAGCTCAATCAACCCCCTTGCCATAAAAACGCCCAACAGTAAGGAACAAATCAATTAACTAAATTAAATCCCTTAATTTAAGGGATTTAAATCTCTTAATTGATTTTGAGAAGAAAATCAGAAAATCTGATTTATTTCCATCCCCTTTTCGACCATATTCAAAAGAATATCTTAAGATATGCAAATCTGATCATACCTTCCTTAAATCAAGCTAAAATCAAATCAGATCAAATCTTTCCCAAATCCCCTAATTTATGTCTTCAATTTACCCATAATTCTCACCAAAAATGCCATCTATTAAAAGGGAATAAAATAAGTCCAAATCTTTCCTTAACTCATGCAAGAATCAAATCAGTCAAGATCTTTCCTTAATTCATGCAAGAATCAAATCTGATTTTTCCAACCCATATAATTCCCTTATCTCCATGCCTAATTTCGCAACTAAATCTCCCCAATTAACACTTAATTGGACGAAATTTAATCTCCCTAAATCCCCTTAATGGTCCCACACCCAAATCTGGTCAGCTTACTTCCATTTCCATGCAAATTCCAACTTAGCATATCACCTCCAAGGAAAAAACGTCCCTACTTTTTCCTAATTGCCCCTTGATCATGTCATGCATAAAATAGCAACAAATCTTCCCATTTAAATGCCATTCCACCTCAACAAACCCATCAAATCCACACGCCAGTCTGATTTTGTTTAAACAACTATTACCCAACTCATTTAACTAACTAACTAACTACCTTTAATTAATTAACTAGTTTAAGACCAGATTAATTAATTAAAATAAGCAAATATTTTATTTATTTATTTTACACAAAATTCCTTCAACGCCTTATTTTAGTTTCCTAAGGTGAAAAGACTAGAATACCCTTGCATTAGTAATCAACGGTCCATGCAACCAAAAATGGACCACCCCATTTTTCCTCAAAGGATTTAGCTAAAAAGATCTCCTTTATGGAGCCATTAGCATTAGATGAAAAATCAGAATTCCCATCACTTATTACCAATGAAGTCCAAAATGGTTCAGATGAAAAATCGACTGTTTTGGATTTTACATCACCAATATAGCCTAGTTACAAGTGTTCATGCATTGTAAACGATCCTTAGAAGCATTTCACTTAGGTCTAAATCGATGTTCGTGACTTTCAAGTGAAAGGGGGCCGGAAAGGGTTCTAACTCGCCTATTTTTCAAATTTCCTATCAAAATAACCTGGAACTTGCACTAACATACCAATATAGCCTAGTTCCAAGTGTTCATGCATTGAAAACGAGCCTTAGAAGCATTTCACTAAGGTCTAAATCGATGTTCGTGACTTTCAAGTGAAAGGGGGCCGGAAAGGGTTCTAACTCGCCTATTTTTCAAATTTCTTATCAAAATAACCTAGAACTTGCACTAACATACCAATATAGCCTAGTTCCAAGTGTTCATGCCTTGAAAACGAGCCTAAGAAACATTTCACTAAGTTCTAAATTGATGTTCGTGACTTTCAAGTGAAAAGGGGCCAGAAAGGGTTCTAACTCGCCTATTTTTCAAATTTCTTATCAAAATAACCTAGAACTTGCACTAACATACCAATATAACCTAGTCCCAAGTGTTCTTGCATTGAAAACGACCCTTAGAAGCATTTCACTAAGTTTTCAATAGATGTTCGTGACATTCAAGTGAAAGGGGGCAGGAAAGGGTTCTAACTTGCCTATTTTTCAAATTTCTTATCAAAATAACCTAGAACTTACACTAACATACCAATATAGCCTAGTTACAAGTGTTCATGCAATTTTAAGCTATTCTTCCCTTGTTTTAAGCTTTATTAGTTAGAGAAATAATGAGTGGTTATGGGGATTATGTTGGACGGTTATGAGCCACTTAATCTACCCTTAGTTTCAGCTTTCTGTTTTATTGTTTGTTTTAGCTAAGTCTGATGTACGAAAAGCTATAAATAGCGTGCTAATAATCAATGAAAGGCATTCCAGAATTTTGCCCAAAACACAGGAGTGTATAATCCGAATTTGGCTTGTGCTAGTCAAGTTTATTTTCCAAATTTGAGAGTTCCCTCAATTTGAAGAGTTTGTGTTTTAGTGAGAGTTCCTAAAACTTAAACTTGTAGTTGTCGAATAGGTGAGAGTTCCCTAATCACTACTACGCCCAAACACGTGAGTGAGTGTTCCTCACTGTTATATCCTCAAGTTAAGGGTGAGAGTTCCCCTAAACTTTCTTAACACACATTCCCGATCATTTGTAATCAAGTTTCTCACCTTGCTTACACATCATTTGCCGCGTCAGGTAGGGGGAAAATTTCCTTAAATTTTTCCAAAGGGGTCGAATACCTACATACCATGGGAGAGAATCAAGACTTGAGGACAGCTTTGGAAGCTCTTAATCGAATACCTACATACCAATATAGCCTAGTTACAAGTGTTCCTGCATTGAAAATGATCCTTAGAAGCATTTCACTAAGGTCTAAATCGATGTTCGTGACTTTCAAGTGAAAGGGGGCCGGAAAGGGTTCTAACTCGCCTATTTTTCAAATTTCTTATCAAAATAACCTAGAACTTGCACTAACATACCAATATAGCCTAGTTCCAAGTGCTCATGCCTTGAAAACGAGCCTAAGAAACATTTCACTAAGTTCTAAATCGATGTTCGTGACTTCCAAGTGAAAGGGGGCCAGAAAGGGTTCTAACTCGCCTATTTTTCAAATTTCTTATCAAAATAACCTAGAACTTGCACTAACATTTCAATATAGCCTAGTTCCAAATGTTCATGCATTGAAAACGAGCCTTAGAAGCATTTCACTAAGGTCTAAATCGATGTTTGTGACTTTCAAGTGAAAGGGGGCCAGAAAGGGTTCTAACTCGCCTATTTTTCAAATTTCTTATCAAAATAACCTAGAACTTGCACTAACATTTCAATATAGCCTAGTTCCAAGTGTTCATGCATTGAAAACGAGCCTTAGAAGCATTTCACAAAGTTCTAAATCGATGTTCGTGACTTTCCAGTGAAAGGGGGCTAGAAAGGGTTCTAACTCGCCTATTTTTCAAATTTCTTATCAAAATAACCTAGAACTTGCACTAACATACCAATATAGCCTAGTCCCAAGTGTTCATACATTGAAAACGACCCTTAGATGCATTTCACTAAGTTTTCAATTGATGTTCGTGACATTCAAGTGAAAGGGGGCAGGAAAGGGTTCTAACTCGACTATTTTTCAAATGTCTCATCAAAATAACCTAGAACTTCCACTAACATACCAATATAGCCTAGTTACAAGTGTTCATGCATTGAAAATGATCCTTAGAAGCATTTCACTAAGGTCTAAATCGATGTTCGTGACTTTCAAGGGAAAGGGGGCCGGAAAGGGTTCTAACTCGCCTATTTTTCAAATTTCTTATCAAAATAACCTTGAACTTGCACTAACATACCAATATAGCCTAGTTCCAAGTGTTCATGCATTGAAAACGAGCCTTAGAAGCATTTCACTAAGTTTTCAATAGATGTTCGTGACATTCAAGTGAAAGGGGGCAGGAAAGGGTTCTAACTCGCCTATTTTTCAAATTTCTTATCAAAATAACCTTGAACTTGCACTAACATACCAATATAGCCTAGTCCCAAGAGTTCATGCATTGAAAACGTTCCTTAGAAGCATTTCACTAAGTTTTCAATAGATGTTCGTGACATTCAAGTGAAAGGGGGCAGGAAAGGGTTCTAACTCGCCTATTTTTCAAATTTCTTATCAAAATAACCTAGAACTTGCACTAACATTTCAATATAGCCTAGTTCCAAGTGTTCATGCATTGAAAACGAGCCTTAGAAGCATTGCACTAAGTTCTAAATCGATGTTCGTGACTTTCAAGTGAAAGGGGGCTAGAAAGGGTTCTAACTTGCCTATTTTTCAAGTTTCTTATCAAAATAACCTAGAACTTGCACTAACATACCAATATAGCCTAGTTACAAGTGTTCATGCATTGAAAACAATCCTTAGAAGCATTTCACTAAGGTCTAAATCAATGTTCGTGACTTTCAAGTGAACGGGGGCCGGAAAGGTTCTAACTCGCCTATTTTTCAAATTTCCTAACAAAATAACCTAGAACTTGCACTAAAATACCAATATAGCCTAGTTCCAAGTGTTTATGCATTGAAAACGAGCCTTAGAAGCATTTCACTAAGGTCTAAATCGATGTTCGTGACTTTCAAGTGAAAAGGGGCCAGAAAGGGTTCTAACTCGCCTATTTTTCAAATTTCTTATCAAAATAACCTAGAACTTGCACTAACATACCAATATAGCCTAGTTCCAAGTGTTCATGCCTTGAAAACGAGCCTAAGAAACATTTCACTAAGTTCTAAATCGATGTTCGTGACTTTCAAGTGAAAGGGGGCCAGAAAGGGTTCTAACTCGCCTATTTTTCAAATTTCTTATCAAAATAACCTAGAACTTGCACTACCATTTCAATATAGCCTAGTTCCAAGTGTTCATGCATTGAAAACGAGCCTTAGAAGCATTTCACTAAGTTCTAAATCGATGTTCGTGACTTTCCAGTGAAAGGGGGCTAGAAAGGGTTCTAACTCGCCTATTTTTCAAATTTCTTTTCAAAATAACCTAGAACTTGCACTAACATTTCAATATAGCCTAGTCCCAAGTGTTCATGCATTGAAAACGACCCTTAGATGCATTTCACTAAGTTTTCAATTGATGTTCGTGACATTCAAGTGAAAGGGGGCAGGAAAGGGTTCTAACTCGACTATTTTTCAAATTTCTCATCAAAATAACCTAGAACTTCCACTAACATACCAATATAGCCTAGTTACAAGTGTTCATGCATTGAAAATGATCCTTAGAAGCATTTCACTAAGGTCTAAATCGATGTTCGTGACTTTCAAGGGAAAGGGGGCCGGAAAGGGTTCTAACTCGCCTATTTTTCAAATTTCTTATTAAAATAACCTTGAACTTGCACTAACATACCAATATAGCCTAGTTCCAAGTGTACATGCATTGAAAACGAGCCTTAGAAGCATTTCACTAAGTTTTCAATAGATGTTCGTGACATTCAAGTGAAAGGGGGCAGGAAAGGGTTCTAACTCGCCTATTTTTCAAATTTCTTATCAAAATAACCTAGAACTTGCACTAACATTTCAATATAGCCTAGTTCCAAGTGTTCATGCATTGAAAACGAGCCTTAGAAGCATTTCACAAAGTTCTAAATCGATGTTCGTGACTTTCCAGTGAAAGGGGGCTAGAAAGGGTTCTAACTCGCCTATTTTTCAAATTTCTTATCAAAATAACCTAGAACTTGCACTAACATACCAATATAGCCTAGTCCCAAGTGTTCATACATTGAAAACGACCCTTAGATGCATTTCACTAAGTTTTCAATTGATGTTCGTGACATTCAAGTGAAAGGGGGCAGGAAAGGGTTCTAACTCGACTATTTTTCAAATTTCTCATCAAAATAACCTAGAACTTCCACTAACATACCAATATAGCCTAGTTACAAGTGTTCATGCATTGAAAATGATCCTTAGAAGCATTTCACTAAGGTCTAAATCGATGTTCGTGACTTTCAAGGGAAAGGGGGCCGGAAAGGGTTCTAACTCGCCTATTTTTCAAATTTCTTATCAAAATAACCTTGAACTTGCACTAACATACCAATATAGCCTAGTTCCAAGTGTTCATGCATTGAAAACGAGCCTTAGAAGCATTTCACTAAGTTTTCAATAGATGTTCGTGACATTCAAGTGAAAGGGGGCAGGAAAGGGTTCTAACTCGCCTATTTTTCAAATTTCTTATCAAAATAACCTTGAACTTGCACTAACATACCAATATAGCCTAGTCCCAAGAGTTCATGCATTGAAAACGTTCCTTAGAAGCATTTCACTAAGTTTTCAATAGATGTTCGTGACATTCAAGTGAAAGGGGGCAGGAAAGGGTTCTAACTCGCCTATTTTTCAAATTTCTTATCAAAATAACCTAGAACTTGCACTAACATTTCAATATAGCCTAGTTCCAAGTGTTCATGCATTGAAAACGAGCCTTAGAAGCATTGCACTAAGTTCTAAATCGATGTTCGTGACTTTCAAGTGAAAGGGGGCTAGAAAGGGTTCTAACTTGCCTATTTTTCAAGTTTCTTATCAAAATAACCTAGAACTTGCACTAACATACCAATATAGCCTAGTTACAAGTGTTCATGCATTGAAAACAATCCTTAGAAGCATTTCACTAAGGTCTAAATCGATGTTCGTGACTTTCAAGTGAACGGGGGCCGGAAAGGTTCTAACTCGCCTATTTTTCAAATTTCCTAACAAAATAACCTAGAACTTGCACTAAAATACCAATATAGCCTAGTTCCAAGTGTTCATGCATTGAAAACGAGCCTTAGAAGCATTTCACTAAGTTTTCAATAGATGTTCGTGACATTCAAGTGAAAGGGGGCAGGAAAGGGTTCTAACTCGCCTATTTTTCAAATTTCTTATCAAAATAACCTAGAACTTGCACTAACATACCAATATAGCCTAGTTCCAAGTGCTCATGCCTTGAAAACGAGCCTAAGAAACATTTCACTAAGTTCTAAATCGATGTTCGTGACTTCCAAGTGAAAGGGGGCCAGAAAGGGTTCTAACTCGCCTATTTTTCAAATTTCTTATCAAAATAACCTAGAACTTGCACTAACATTTCAATATAGCCTAGTTCCAAATGTTCATGCATTGAAAACGAGCCTTAGAAGCATTTCACTAAGGTCTAAATCGATGTTTGTGACTTTCAAGTGAAAGGGGGCCAGAAAGGGTTCTAACTCGCCTATTTTTCAAATTTCTTATCAAAATAACCTAGAACTTGCACTAACATTTCAATATAGCCTAGTTCCAAGTGTTCATGCATTGAAAACGAGCCTTAGAAGCATTTCACAAAGTTCTAAATCGATGTTCGTGACTTTCCAGTGAAAGGGGGCTAGAAAGGGTTCTAACTCGCCTATTTTTCAAATTTCTTATCAAAATAACCTAGAACTTGCACTAACATACCAATATAGCCTAGTCCCAAGTGTTCATACATTGAAAACGACCCTTAGATGCATTTCACTAAGTTTTCAATTGATGTTCGTGACATTCAAGTGAAAGGGGGCAGGAAAGGGTTCTAACTCGACTATTTTTCAAATTTCTCATCAAAATAACCTAGAACTTCCACTAACATACCAATATAGCCTAGTTACAAGTGTTCATGCATTGAAAATGATCCTTAGAAGCATTTCACTAAGGTCTAAATCGATGTTCGTGACTTTCAAGGGAAAGGGGGCCGGAAAGGGTTCTAACTCGCCTATTTTTCAAATTTCTTATCAAAATAACCTTGAACTTGCACTAACATACCAATATAGCCTAGTTCCAAGTGTTCATGCATTGAAAACGAGCCTTAGAAGCATTTCACTAAGTTTTCAATAGATGTTCGTGACATTCAAGTGAAAGGGGGCAGGAAAGGGTTCTAACTCGCCTATTTTTCAAATTTCTTATCAAAATAACCTTGAACTTGCACTAACATACCAATATAGCCTAGTCCCAAGAGTTCATGCATTGAAAACGTTCCTTAGAAGCATTTCACTAAGTTTTCAATAGATGTTCGTGACATTCAAGTGAAAGGGGGCAGGAAAGGGTTCTAACTCGCCTATTTTTCAAATTTCTTATCAAAATAACCTAGAACTTGCACTAACATTTCAATATAGCCTAGTTCCAAGTGTTCATGCATTGAAAACGAGCCTTAGAAGCATTGCACTAAGTTCTAAATCGATGTTCGTGACTTTCAAGTGAAAGGGGGCTAGAAAGGGTTCTAACTTGCCTATTTTTCAAGTTTCTTATCAAAATAACCTAGAACTTGCACTAACATACCAATATAGCCTAGTTACAAGTGTTCATGCATTGAAAACAATCCTTAGAAGCATTTCACTAAGGTCTAAATCGATGTTCGTGACTTTCAAGTGAACGGGGGCCGGAAAGGTTCTAACTCGCCTATTTTTCAAATTTCCTAACAAAATAACCTAGAACTTGCACTAAAATACCAATATAGCCTAGTTCCAAGTGTTCATGCATTGAAAACGAGCCTTAGAAGCATTTCACTAAGTTTTCAATAGATGTTCGTGACATTCAAGTGAAAGGGGGCAGGAAAGGGTTCTAACTCGCCTATTTTTCAAATTTCTTATCAAAATAACATAGAACTTGCACTAACATACCAATATAGCCTAGTTCCAAGTGCTCATGCCTTGAAAACGAGCCTAAGAAACATTTCACTAAGTTCTAAATCGATGTTCGTGACTTCCAAGTGAAAGGGGGCCAGAAAGGGTTCTAACTCGCCTATTTTTCAAATTTCTTATCAAAATAACCTAGAACTTGCACTAACATTTCAATATAGCCTAGTTCCAAATGTTCATGCATTGAAAACGAGCCTTAGAAGCATTTCACTAAGGTCTAAATCGATGTTTGTGACTTTCAAGTGAAAGGGGGCCAGAAAGGGTTCTAACTCGCCTATTTTTCAAATTTCTTATCAAAATAACCTAGAACTTGCACTAACATTTCAATATAGCCTAGTTCCAAGTGTTCATGCATTGAAAACGAGCCTTAGAAGCATTTCACAAAGTTCTAAATCGATGTTCGTGACTTTCCAGTGAAAGGGGGCTAGAAAGGGTTCTCACTCGCCTATTTTTCAAATTTCTTATCAAAATAACCTAGAACTTGCACTAACATACCAATATAGCCTAGTCCCAAGTGTTCATACATTGAAAACGACCCTTAGATGCATTTCACTAAGTTTTCAATTGATGTTCGTGACATTCAAGTGAAAGGGGGCAGGAAAGGGTTCTAACTCGACTATTTTTCAAATTTCTCATCAAAATAACCTAGAACTTCCACTAACATACCAATATAGCCTAGTTACAAGTGTTCATGCATTGAAAATGATCCTTAGAAGCATTTCACTAAGGTCTAAATCGATGTTCGTGACTTTCAAGGGAAAGGGGGCCGGAAAGGGTTCTAACTCGCCTATTTTTCAAATTTCTTATCAAAATAACCTTGAACTTGCACTAACATACCAATATAGCCTAGTTCCAAGTGTTCATGCATTGAAAACGAGCCTTAGAAGCATTTCACTAAGTTTTCAATAGATGTTCGTGACATTCAAGTGAAAGGGGGCAGGAAAGGGTTCTAACTCGCCTATTTTTCAAATTTCTTATCAAAATAACCTTGAACTTGCACTAACATACCAATATAGCCTAGTCCCAAGAGTTCATGCATTGAAAACGTTCCTTAGAAGCATTTCACTAAGTTTTCAATAGATGTTCGTGACATTCAAGTGAAAGGGGGCAGGAAAGGGTTCTAACTCGCCTATTTTTCAAATTTCTTATCAAAATAACCTAGAACTTGCACTAACATTTCAATATAGCCTAGTTCCAAGTGTTCATGCATTGAAAACGAGCCTTAGAAGCATTGCACTAAGTTCTAAATCGATGTTCGTGACTTTCAAGTGAAAGGGGGCTAGAAAGGGTTCTAACTTGCCTATTTTTCAAGTTTCTTATCAAAATAACCTAGAACTTGCACTAACATACCAATATGGCCTAGTTACAAGTGTTCATGCATTGAAAACAATCCTTAGAAGCATTTCACTAAGGTCTAAATCGATGTTCGTGACTTTCAAGTGAACGGGGGCCGGAAAGGTTCTAACTCGCCTATTTTTCAAATTTCCTAACAAAATAACCTAGAACTTGCACTAAAATACCAATATAGCCTAGTTCCAAGTGTTTATGCATTGAAAACGAGCCTTAGAAGCATTTCACTAAGGTCTAAATCGATGTTCGTGACTTTCAAGTGAAAAGGGGCCAGAAAGGGTTCTAACTCGCCTATTTTTCAAATTTCTTATCAAAATAACCTAGAACTTGCACTAACATACCAATATAGCCTAGTTCCAAGTGTTCATGCCTTGAAAACGAGCCTAAGAAACATTTCACTAAGTTCTAAATCGATGTTCGTGACTTTCAAGTGAAAGGGGGCCAGAAAGGGTTCTAACTCGCCTATTTTTCAAATTTCTTATCAAAATAACCTAGAACTTGCACTACCATTTCAATATAGCCTAGTTCCAAGTGTTCATGCATTGAAATCGAGCCTTAGAAGCATTTCACTAAGTTCTAAATCGATGTTCGTGACTTTCCAGTGAAAGGGGGCTAGAAAGGGTTCTAACTCGCCTATTTTTCAAATTTCTTTTCAAAATAACCTAGAACTTGCACTAACATTTCAATATAGCCTAGTCCCAAGTGTTCATGCATTGAAAACGACCCTTAGATGCATTTCACTAAGTTTTCAATTGATGTTCGTGACATTCAAGTGAAAGGGGGCAGGAAAGGGTTCTAACTCGACTATTTTTCAAATTTCTCATCAAAATAACCTAGAACTTCCACTAACATACCAATATAGCCTAGTTACAAGTGTTCATGCATTGAAAATGATCCTTAGAAGCATTTCACTAAGGTCTAAATCGATGTTCGTGACTTTCAAGGGAAAGGGGGCCGGAAAGGGTTCTAACTCGCCTATTTTTCAAATTTCTTAGATGTTCGTGACATTCAATTGAAAGGGGGAAGGAAAGGGTTCTAACTCGCCTATTTTTCATATTTCTTATCAAAATAACCTAAAACTTACACTAACATACCAATATAGCCTAGTTACAAGTGTTCATGCATTGAAAACAATCCTTAGAAGCATTTCACTAAGGTCTAAATCGATGTTCGTGACTTTCAAGTGAAAGGGGGCCAGAAAGGGTTCTAACTCGCCTATTTTTCAAATTTCTTATCAAAATAACCTAGAACATGCACTAACATTTCAATATAGCCTAGTTCCAAGTGTTCATGCATTGAAAACGAGCCTTAGAAGCATTTCACTAAGTTCTAAATCGATGTTCGTGACTTTCCAGTGAAAGGGGGCTAGAAAGGGTTCTAACTCGCCTATTTTTCAAATTTCTTATCAAAATAACCTAGAACTTGCACTAACATACCAATATAGCCTAGTCCCAAGTGTTCATGCATTGAAAACGACCCTTAGATTCATTTCACTAAGTTTTCAATTGATGTTCGTGACATTCAAGTGAAAGGGGGCAGGAAAGGGTTCTAACTCGACTATTGACCAAAGTGGTCAAGGTGCGAATATTCCAGTCCAAGAGTCGAACGTTAGGGAGTTGATTTTGTCCAAGTCTCTCCTCAATACTACTCATACGGATTTTGGCGTGCACGGCCCATATAAGTCCTCAAATGGTTGCACCGTATTGAGCGTAACTAATTACCTCAATAATAGGGGAATATAGGTTGATTTAATGCAGACTTTAAGGAGAATTTCAAGCCGGTTTAATTTCGAAATAAAGGAGCTTGAATGAAGACTTAAAAGGCGCATTTCAAGGCTACTTTGGAGGACGAATTTGAACAGCAATTTGAAGTCAATTTGCTGAACGTTTTGGCGCATTTCAAGGCTATTTTAAAGAAAGAATTTGAACAGCAGTTGGAGTCAATTTGCTGAACGTTTCCTCTCTTATTTTAAGCTATTCTTCGCTTGTTTTAAGCTCTATTAGTTAGAGGAATAATTAGTTGTAATGGGGATTATGTTGGACGGTTATGAGCCACTTAATCTACCCTTATTTTCAGCTTTCTGTTTTATTGTTTGTTTTAGCTAAGTATGATGTACGAAAAGCTATAAATAGCGTGCTAATGTTCAATAAAAGGCATTCCAGAATTTTGCCCAAAACACACGAGTGTATAATCCGAATTTGGCTTGTGCTAGTCAAGTTTATTTTCCAAATTTGAGAGTTCCCTCAATATGAAGAGTTTGTGTTTTAGTGAGAGTTCCTAAAACTTAAACTTGTAGTTGTCGAATAGGTGAGAGTCCCCTAATCACTACTACGCCCAAACACGTGAGTGAGTGTTCCTCACTGTTATATCCTCAAGTAAAGGGTGAGAGTTCCCCTAAACTTTCTTAACACACATTCCCGATCATTTGTAATCAAGTTTCTCACCTTGCTTACACATCAACTATTTTTCAAATTTCTCATCAAAATAACCTAGAACTTCCACTAACATACCAATATAGCCTAGTTACAAGTGTTCATGCATTGAAAATGATCCTTAGAAGCATTTCACTAATGTCTAAATCGATGTTCGTGACTTTCAAGTGAAAGGGGGCCGGAAAGGGTTCTAACTCGCCTATTTTTCAAATTTCTTATCAAAATAACCTTGAACTTGCACTAACATACCAATATAGCCTAGTTCCAAGTGTTCATGCATTGAAAACGAGCCTTAGAAGCATTTCACTAAGTTTTCAATAGATGTTCGTGACATTCAAGTGAAAGGGGGCAGGAAAAGGTTCTAACTCGCCTATTTTTCAAATTTCTTATTAAAATAACCTTGAACTTGCACTAACATACCAATATAGCCTAGTCCCAAGTGTTCATGCATTGAAAACGTTCCTTAGAAGCATTTCACTAAGTTTTCAATAGATGTTCGTGACATTCAAGTGAAAGGGGGCAGGAAAGGGTTCTAACTCGCCTATTTTTCAAATTTCTTATCAAAACAACCTAGAACTTGCACTAACATTTCAATATAGCCTAGTTCCAAGTGTTCATGCATTGAAAACGAGCCTTAGAAGCATTTCACTAAGTTCTAAATCGATGTTCGTGACTTTCAAGTGAAAGGGGGCTAGAAAGAGTTCTAACTCGCCTATTTTTAAAATTTCTTATCAAAATAACCTAGAACTTGCACTAACATACCAATATAGCCTAGTCCCAAGTGTTCATGCATTGAAAACAATCCTTAGAAGCATTTCACTAAGGTCTAAATCGATGTTCGTGACTTTCAAGTGAAAGGGGGCCAGAAAGGGTTCTAACTCGCCTATTTTTCAAATTTCCTATCAAAATAACCTAAAACTTGAACTAAAATACCAATATAGCCTAGTTCCAAGTGTTCATGCATTGAAAACGAGCCTTAGAAGCATTTCACTTAGGTCTAAATCGATGTTCGTGACTTTCAAGTGAAAGGGGGCCAGAAAGGGTTCTAACTCGCCTATTTTTCAAATTTCTTATCAAAATAACCTAGAACTTGCACTAACATACCAATATAGCCTAGTTCCAAGTGTTCATGCCTTGAAAACGAGCCTTAGAAGCATTTCACTAAGGTCTAAATTGATGTTCGTGATTCTCAAGGGAAAGAGGGCCGGAAAAGGTTCTCACTCGCCTATTTTTCAAACTTCTTATCAAAATAACCTATAACTTGCACTAACATACCAATATAGCCTAGTCCTAAGTTTTCATGCATTGAAAACGAGACTTAGAAGCATTTCACTAAGTTCTAAATCGATGTTCGTGACTTTCAAGTGAAAGGGGGCCGGAAAGGGTTCTACCTCGCCTATTTTTCAAATTTCTTATCAAAATAACCTAGAACTTGCACTAACATACCAATATAGTCTAGTTCCAAGTGTTCATGCATTGAAAACGAGCCTTAGAAGCATTTCACTAAGTTTTCAATCGATGTTCCTGACTTTCAAGTGAAAGGGGGCCAAAAAGGGTTCTAACTCGCCTATTTTTCAAATTTCTTATCAAAATAAGCTAGAACTTGCACTAACATACCATCATAGCCTAGTTACAAGTGTTTATGCATTGAAAATGAGCCGAAGAGAGCATTTCACTAAGGTCTAAATTGATGTTCGTGACTTTCAACTAAAAGGGGTCGGAAAGGGATCTACCTCGCCTATTTTTCAAATTTCTTACCAAATTAACCTAGAACTTGCACTAACATACCAATAGAGCCTAGTTCCAAGTGTTCATGCATTGAAAACAAGACTTAGAAGCATTTCACTAAGTTCTAAATCGATGTTCGTGACTTTCAACTGAAAGGGGTCAGAAAGGGTTCTACCTCGCCTATTTTTCAAATTTCTTATCAAAATGATGCGTGCATAAATGTGAACGACGAGCATGTTGAAGAATTATTCCAAGAAAGTCAAGAAAGCATGAATCTATACTTGGAAGCTTCCTCAATAGGTCAAACTTACTATCGGGGGCATCAAGACAAAGCCACGCTTTGTATGGTGGCGTTCTTGGGAGTTCTTGAAGCTTCTTGATAGTTCTTTAAGGTTTCTTTAAAAGCTTTCTTAGATTTTGGTCTACAAGTTTTTACCTTTCACTTGAAAGGGTTTTTCTTGGTTTAGACCTTAGGTTTCTTTATGTTCTTAATTATTTTTGTACGTGTGCGTAGTTAATTAAATTGGAGAATCGTGTAACGTTACTTGGCGCACAAGGTTAAGTTAGGTTTCCTATTTCAAGAGGGATTCCTACTCAAAATTGAAAGTGGCGGCTGCTTGGAGATCAAGGCAAAGTGGAAGACTTTTACTCAAGCTAGAACTCTAATGTGTTTAGAAAAAGTAGGAGTTTTACTCAAGCTAGAACTCTAATGTGTTTAGAAAAAGTAGGAGTTTTACTCAAGTTAGAACTCTAATATGCTTAGGAAGAGAAGGAGTTTTATTCTAGTTAGAGTTCTAATAGTCTTAGGAAAGGATTGCTATAAATACTCCATGTAATTCACGAATTCATTCATTCAGATTTTGAGCAATACAAAAAACACATTTATTTTGAGTGATATTTTGGTTGGATTACCTAAATATTTCTTTGGCTAACTTGCGAGTTGGTTGCTGTTTTGGGTGTTTTAGTTAAAACATTCATTGGTTTGATTAATTAAGTGGACTCTTAATTAATTAAACTCAGTTCTTGCCTAGTTCTTGGTGATTTATCTGTATAGGACGAAGCTTAGAACATATCCTTGTGATAACTTGGTTTTCGGATCAAGAATCACATCATCGTGGTATCAGAGCTGTTGGTGACGTTTGGCTTGGAATTTTTGGCTGAAATTTTGTGGGAGGATTCAGAAAACGTAGATCAACATTGTGTCAAAATTTCGTGTCAATCGGACGCGTAACGAAGTCTGTGCAACCTCAAACTTTTGAGATTGTTACACGGAGTTGCGATCTGGAGATCGGTTTTTATTTGCCTCAAGAATCAATCAAGATTCAATCTTTTAATCAAGATTTTTACATAAACTAACCTGGTTTGTGTAGGAGCAATGAGTGACGAAGAAATCCCAGGGATTCCAAGGGGTTTGAACCTTGATCAAGCGCATAACTTGCGAAGGGATCGTCAAATAGAGCGATTGTCACAACAATTGCAAGAAGTATTGGCTAGGCTTGACGAACGTGACAAAACTTCATCTTCAAGGAAGAACAAATCAGTTACAAGTTCTAGTTCAAGTGAAGATGAATATGAAAGGAGAAAAGCAAGTAGATCACGCCATAAAGATTCATCTTCAAGTGATGAACCTAGAAGGCATAGACGGAAGAACAAGGCCAAAGATGATGACCGAAATATAAGGTTAGATTTTCCGGAATTCAATGGTAGTATGCTAGACCCCGAAAAATATTTTGAGTGGGTTAGAAGAGCGGAAACACTCTTTGATTACAAGGAGTATGATGAACGAAAGAGGTGCAAACTTGCTGAATTAAAACTCACGGGTTATGCGAGTTTATGGTATGATAATCTCAAGAAAAAGAGACGCAAGGAGGGACGATCCAAGATCACTACTTGGATACAATTACAGAAATATATGAAGCGTCAATTTGTGCCCCATGAGTACGTGCAAGAAGTGTATCTCAAGATGCAGACTTTTAAGCAAGGAAATCAATCCGTGGAGGCTTATTTGTGTGAATTTGAGAAACTATGTTTATTGTGTGATTTAGAAGAAATTCTAGAGCACAAAATAGCACGTTTTATTGCAGGTTTGAACGAAAATGTTCAAGAGAAGATTGAATTGCACGAATACTATTCGTTTGAAGAAGTATGCAAGGCGGCCATTAAGGTTGAAAGACAATTCAAGGCCAAGAAGACCTCAAGTGTGAAGCCGTTCACACGCACGTTCACAAAGGCTAGTGACAAGCCTACCTTTGATAGGACTTCTTCTAATTCGTATGTTAAAGATAACAAACCCAGAAACGAAGCTAGCAAGAAGGTGACTGAAGATAGAAAATGTTTCAAATGTGGGAGTGTTGGCCATATAGCAAGCAATTGCTACTCAAAACGCACTATGACGGCTCAAGAATGGGAAGAAGAGAAAGCTAGGTGCGAGGGAAGTAGTGACATGGAGGTTGTGGTCGAGCAAGAACGTGATTTTGAAGAAGAGGAGGGTAGTGCCGAAGAGGTTGATGGTGAAACGCAAGGAAAGAGCTTGGTTCTAAGGAGAGCTCTTCACTCTAAACCTATGCCCGTTGAAGAGAATCAAAGAGAGAAAATCTTTTTAACAAGGTGCAAGGTGGAAGATCGATTGTGTGACGTAATAATAGACTCGGGAAGTTGCACAAATGTGGTGTCTACAACTTTGATCAACAAATTAGAGTGGCCTACAACCGATCACCCAAAACCTTACAAGCTACATTGGCTCAATGATGCTAGTGACGTAAAGGTAACGAAGCGAGCCCTAATCACCTTTTCAATTGGCAAATATCATGATAAAGTTTTATGTGATGTATGCCCCATGGATGCTTGTCATATCTTATTGGGTAGACCATGGCAATATGATAGATTTGTCAAGTTTAATGGTAGGACAAATGTGTATATAATTCGAAAAGGAAAGGGGGAAAAATCATATGCATTGAAACCACTTGTTGATCATAGAATTAACCCTAGTTCGAAAGGTGCATATTTAATTGGGGAAAAGGAGTTGGAGAAAGAGATCAACAATAACAATATGGTATATATTATGGTGGCTAACAATGTGCAAGTGAATGAAAGTAAACAAGAAAAGAGGCCCGTGGAATTAGAAGTGGTATTGCAAGAGTATTGTGATGTTTTTCCTAGTGAATTACCACCGGGATTACCACCAATTCGTGGTATTGAACATCAAATTGATCTTATTCCGGGAGCTCCACTACCTAACAAGGCAGCATATAGAAGTAATCCAGAAGAAACAAAGGAAATACAACGTCAAATAGAGGAATTGATGCAAAGAGGCTACGTGAAAGAGAGTATGAGCCCCTGTGCCGTGCCTGCATTGCTAGTTCCAAAAAAAGATGGGAGTTGGCGTATGTGCATTGATAGTAGGAGTGTGAACAACATAACCATCAAGTATAGATTTCCTATACCTAGACTTGATGATTTGTTAGACGAATTGCATGGTTCAAAGCTATTTTCCAAGATTGATCTTATGAGTGGCTATCATCAAATACGCATGAGGGAAGGAGATGAATGGAAGACGGCTTTCAAGACTAAAGTGGGGTTGTACGAGTGGTTAGTCATGCCTTTTGGTCTAACCAATGCGCCTAGTACATTTATGAGATTGATGAACGAGGTGTTGAAACCATTTCTTGGAAGGTTCGTAGTTGTTTACTTGGATGACATATTAATTTATTCTGAAAATTTCAATGATCATCTAATGCATTTGAGAAGCGTTTTTGAGGTTCTTAGGGAGAAGAAGTTGTACGCAAAATTGGAAAAATGTTATTTTCTTGTTCCTAGCGTGACGTTTCTAGGGTATGTAGTATCCAAAGATGGTGTGTCCGTGGATCAATCCAAGGTTGAAGCTATCAAGACTTGGCCCGTACCTACCAATGTGAGTGAAGTTAAATCGTTTCATGGTCTAGCGTCATTTTATAGAAGATTTGTGAAGAATTTTTCCACGATAGTTGCACCTATGACTGAATGCTTGAAGAAAGACAAGGGAAAATTCGAGTGGACCAAGGAAGCCCAACGTGCATTTGATTTGGTCAAAAGGAAGCTATGTGAAGCACCTGTACTTGCATTGCCGGATTTTTCACAACCATTTGAGGTAGAAACCGACGCTAGTGGTGTGGGGATTGGTGCCGTTTTGGTTCAAAAGAAGCGCCCTATTGCCTATTTTAGTGAGAAATTAAACGGTGCTAGATTGAACTATTCTACCTATGACAAGGAGTTTTATGCTATTGTGCGAGCATTGGACCATTGGAGTCACTATTTGCGCCCAAATCACTTTGTGTTGCATAGTGATCACGAAGCTTTGAAGTACATTCATGGTCAACAAAAATTGAACCCTAGACATGCTAAATGGGTAGAGTTTCTACAAGCTTTCAATTTTTCTTCAAAGTATAAAGAGGGGAAAGCAAATGTAGTGGCCGATGCACTATCTAGAAGACACACGTTACTTGGAGTATTGAATTGTAAACTACTTGGTTTCGAGTTAATCAAGGAGTACTATAAGGGGGACGTGGATTTCTCTACACTCCTAGAGGAGTGTTCCAAGGGGGCCGTAGGTTCCTATGTTTTACAAGACGGTTTTCTTTTCAAGGGGAATCGTTTGTGCGTGCCTAAGTGTTCTATTAGAGAATTAATAGTAAGAGAAGTGCATGGTGGAGGGATAGCGGGACATTTTGGCATAACGAAAACATTAACTATGCTCCAAGAGCATTTTTATTGGCCTAGAATGCTAGCGGATGTACAATCAATAGTTTCTAGGTGTGCAACATGTCAAAAAGCCAAGGCTACGTTTCATCAAGGCTTATATACGCCCTTGCCCGTGCCAGATTCACCTTGGGAAGACGTGTCTATGGATTTCGTAGTTGGTTTGCCAAGGACTCAAAGAGGAAAGGACTCAATCATGGTTGTAGTGGATCGATTTTCCAAGATGGCTCATTTCATACCTTGTCACAAAGTGGACGATGCTATGAAAGTGGCGGAATTGTATTTCAAGGAAGTGGTGAGACTACATGGGTTGCCGAACAGTATTGTGAGTGATCGTGATACAAAGTTCATGAGTTTCTTTTGGAAATCACTATGGAAGTTGGTGGGAACGAAGCTGTTATTTAGTACATCATATCACCCGCAAACGGACGGACAAACGGAGGTAACAAATCGAACTCTTGGTGTGCTTTTACGTGGACTAGTGAGCAAAACGCAAAAAGATTGGGATATTAAGCTTGCTCATGCCGAGTTTGCTTACAATAGATCACCTACTTATGCCACAAAACACACGCCATTTGAAGTTGTTTATGGTGTCAATCCAAGAATGCCCATTGATTTGATTGAAATTCCAAAAGGGGAATTAATTCATAAGGATGCCGAGGCTAAGATCAAGTACATGATGAAGCTACACGCACAAGTTAGAGCTAGGATTGAACGTGTCAATGAACTCTACAAAGCACGAGCTAACAAGAACAAAAAGCCACAAAGTTTTGAAGTTGGCGACTTGGTGTGGCTACACTTGAGAAAAGAAAGATTTCCTAGCAAAAGAAAGAATAAATTGATGCCAAGAAGTGAGGGGCCGTTCAAGATTATTGAGAAGATCAATGAGAATGCATATAAGCTTGAATTGCCGGGAGAATATGGTGTAAGCGCAACATTTAATGTTGGGGATTTGGTGAAGTATTTGCCAGATGATGCTATTGAAGATTTGAGGGCAAATTCTTTTGAAGAAGGGGAGGATGATGCGTGCATAAATGTGAACGACGAGCATGTTGAAGAATTATTCCAAGAAAGTCAAGAAAGCATGAATCTATACTTGGAAGCTTCCTCAATAGGTCAAACTTACTATCGGGGGCATCAAGACAAAGCCACGCTTTGTATGGTGGCGTTCTTGGGAGTTCTTGAAGCTTCTTGATAGTTCTTTAAGGTTTCTTTAAAAGCTTTCTTAGATTTTGGTCTACAAGTTTTTACCTTTCACTTGAAAGGGTTTTTCTTGGTTTAGACCTTAGGTTTCTTTATGTTCTTAATTATTTTTGTACGTGTGCGTAGTTAATTAAATTGGAGAATCGTGTAACGTTACTTGGCGCACAAGGTTAAGTTAGGTTTCCTATTTCAAGAGGGATTCCTACTCAAAATTGAAAGTGGCGGCTGCTTGGAGATCAAGGCAAAGTGGAAGACTTTTACTCAAGCTAGAACTCTAATGTGTTTAGAAAAAGTAGGAGTTTTACTCAAGCTAGAACTCTAATGTGTTTAGAAAAAGTAGGAGTTTTACTCAAGTTAGAACTCTAATATGCTTAGGAAGAGAAGGAGTTTTATTCTAGTTAGAGTTCTAATAGTCTTAGGAAAGGATTGCTATAAATACTCCATGTAATTCACGAATTCATTCATTCAGATTTTGAGCAATACAAAAAACACATTTATTTTGAGTGATATTTTGGTTGGATTACCTAAATATTTCTTTGGCTAACTTGCGAGTTGGTTGCTGTTTTGGGTGTTTTAGTTAAAACATTCATTGGTTTGATTAATTAAGTGGACTCTTAATTAATTAAACTCAGTTCTTGCCTAGTTCTTGGTGATTTATCTGTATAGGACGAAGCTTAGAACATATCCTTGTGATAACTTGGTTTTCGGATCAAGAATCACATCACAAAATAACCTAGAACTTGCACTAACATACCAATATAGCCTAGTTCCAAGTGTTCATGCATTGAAAACGAGCCTTAGAAGCATTTCACTAAGTTTTCATTCGATGTTCGCGACTTTCAAGAGAAAGGGGGCTAGAAAGGGTTCTAACTCGCCTATTTTTCAAATTTCTTATCAAAATAAGCTAGAACTTGCACTAACATACCATCATAGCCTAGTTACAAGTGTTCATTCATTGAAAACGAGCCTTAGAAGCATTTCACTAAGGTCTAAATCGATGTTCGTGACTTTCAAGTGAAAGGGGGCCGAAAACGGTTCTAACTCGCCTATTTTTCAAATTTTTTATCGAAATAACCTAGAACTTGCACTAACATACCAATATTGCCTAGTCCCAAGTGTTCATGCATTGAAAACGAGCCTTAGAAGCATTTCACTAAGTTTTCAATCGATGTTCGTGACATTCAAGTGAAAGGGGGAGGGAAAGGGTTCTAACTCGCCTATTTTTCAAATTTCTTATCAAAATAACCTATAACTTACACTAACATACCAATATAGCCTAGTTACAAGTGTTCATGCATTGAAAATGATGGAAATCCCAAAATAATTCATGAGTCAAAGGAGGTTTTGTTGACCCGTTATTTTGAGGATGGGCCGGTGGATAATTATTGGGCCCATGGACCGTTCATTTCGGGTCATGGTTATTCTAGTATTTCCACTTTGGGAAATTAGAATAATAAAATTAGTGGTGTTTCATGTAAATAAATAATGATTAATTAAGTAATTAAGTTAATTAGAGTAGGGTGAGTTGGCGTGGGTCCTTGTTGACGTGTGGAGAGAGTTGGAGTGATTTTTGTGTGCTGATTTATGTGGGGGTCCAAGGTGATTTTTTGGGGGACATTATGAACGTGATTTTGGGTAAAAAGAGGATTATTTTGCTGAAATAATGGCATGGGAAAGAGGGAATATTAGGGGATTTGGGAAAGATATGATCTGATTTGATTTTAGCTTGATTTAAGGAAGGTATGATCAGATTTGCATATCTTAAGATATTCTTTTGAATATGGTCGAAAATGGGATGGAAATAAATCAGATTTTCTGATTTTCTTCTCAAAATCAATTAAGAGATTTGAATCCCTTAAATTAAGGGATTTAATTTAATTAATTGATTTGTTCCTTAATGTTGGGCGTTTTTATGGCAAGGGGGTTGATTGAGATGATTCTTTTGGGCATAAATAAGGGAATAGCATGGAATTATGGGAGGTTTTGGATGGGTTCTTGACTAGGTGCGTCCAAGGCATTAAAGGAGGGATATTTTCTGATTTTCCTAGTCTAAATGGCATGTTTAATGGAGGGAAAGAAGACCTTGGTGCATGGAAGTTCTCCTTAAGTTATTAGCATGAATTAAGGATTAATTCCTTAAAACTCTCACACATTTTTGGATAGTTTATTTTGGACAAATTTAAGGGGAGTTACTAGGGTTTTGTCCACTATAAATAGGAGATGTATGTTTGTATTTCAAAGCAATCAATGAATGAATAAAGTTTGAATCTTGATATCTTTACTTGCAATATCATGTATTGAGTTGCTTGTGTTTTCCCAAGTTTTGCTTGAAGAATTTGTGAGAGAAGTGAGAGTTCCTTCTTTGCAAATTTTCTTGAATCTAATCATCCAAGTGAGTGTTCCTTGTGTGTAAGATTCATACTAGTAAAAGAGTGAGTGTTCCTCTTTTACATATCTTGATTGTTAGGTGAGTGTTCCCTACTATCAAAACCCTTTGTTTCTCTTCTACTTCTTATCAAAACCATAATTAAACCTATCCAAAGATCCACATCTATTTCTTTCCTTTTCCACCTAAAACACATATACATTTCTTTCTTAATTTCTAGCCAAAACACATTTCCAAGTCTTTTTCTAAACCCTACGAATCTGTTCTTTTTGTTAACCTATTTGTGATCCATTTTGTCTTGTAATTTCTAGTGTTCTTCATTAGATTTTACATCAGAAAATGAGCCTTAGAAGCATTTTACTAAGTTCTAAATCGATGTTCGTGATTTTCAAGGGAAAGGGGGCCGGAAAGGGTTCTAACTCGCCTATTTTTCAATTTTCTTGTCAAAATAACCTAGAACTTGCACTAACGTACCAATATAGCCTAGTCCCAAGTGTTCACGCATTGAAAATGAGACTTGGCAGCATTTCACTAAGGTCTAAATCGATGTTCGTGACTTTCAAGTGAAAGGGGGCCGGAAAGGGTTCTACCTCGCCTATTTTTCAAATTTCTTATCAAAATAACCTAGAACTTGCACTAACTGATGTGTAAGCAAGATGAGAAACTTGTTTACAAATGATCGGGAATGTGTGTTAAGAAAGTTTAGGGGAACTCTCACCCTTAACTTGAGGATATAACAGTGAGGAACACTCACTCACGTGTTTGGGCGTAGTAGTGATTAGGGAACTCTCACCTATTCGACAACTACAAGTTTAAGTTTTAGGAACTCTCACTAAAACACAAACTCTTCAATTTGAGGTAACTCTCAAATTTGGAAAATAAACTTGACTAGCACAAGCCAAATTCGTATCATACACTCGTGTGTTTTTGGCAAAATTCTCGAATGCCTTTCATTGATTATTAGCACGCTATTTATAGCTTTTTCGTACATCATACTAAGCTAAAACAAACAATAAACAGAAAGCTGAAAATAAGGGTAGATTAAGTGGCTCACAACCGTCCAACATAATCCCCGTAACAACTCATTATTTCTCTAACTAATAAAGCTTAAAACAAGGGAAGAATAGCTTAAAATAAGGGAAGAAACGTTCAGCAAATTGACTCCAAACTGCTGTTCAAATTCCTCCTTCAAAGTCGCCTTGAAATGCGCCAAATCGTTCAGCAAATTGACTTCAAATTGCTGTTCAAATTCGTCCTCCAAAGTAGCCTTGAAATGCGCTTTTTAAGCCTTCATTTAAGCTCTTTTATTTTGAATTTAAACCAGCTATAAACGCCCCTTAAAGTCTGCCTATATTCCTCCATTATTGAGGTAATTAGTTACGCTCAATACGGTGCAACCATTTGAGGACTTATATGGGCCGTGCATGCCAAAATCCCTAAGAGTAGTATTGAGGAGAGACTTGGACAAAATCAACTCCCTAACGTTCGACTCTTGGACTGGAATATTTGCACCTTGACCATTTTGGTCATCCTCCCCTTCTTCAAAGGGAATTGCCCTCAATTCTTCATCATTATAGTACGGTGCTAGATCCCCCACATTGAATGTGCTTGAGACGCCGTACTTTCTTCCCAAATCTACCTTGTAGGCATTGTCATTGATCTTTTTCACTATCTCAAATGGACCCTCGGCTCGTGGCATGAGCTTGTTCTTCCTTTGATTGGGAAATCTCTCCTTCCTCATGTAGATCCATACTAAGTCACCAACTTCAAAACGTTTCACATTTTTGACTCTCTTGTTGGCTTGCTTCTTATAGATTTCATTAGCCTTCTCGATGTTCTTCCTCACTTCTTTGTGGATTTTCACCATGAACTCGGCTTGTTCCTTGGCACCTCCATGCACGAATTTGTCTTTAGGCAAAGCTACGAGATCAATTGGAACATAGGGATTAGAACCATAGACTACTTCAAAAGGAGAATACTTTGTAGTAGCGCTAGGAGTTCTATTGTAAGCAAACTCGGCATGAGCGAGTTTGACATCCCAATCTTTGGTGCTTTTACTAACCAAGGTTCTAAGCAAAGAACCTAGTACCCTATTCACCACCTCGGTTTGGCCATCGGTTTGGGGGTGATGTGAGGTAGAAAACAGCAACTTGGTTCCCATAAGACGCCACAAAGACTTCCAAAAATGACTTTGGAACTTTGTATCTCGATCTGAAACAATTGTGCGTGGGACTCCATGGAAACGAACAATCCCATCAAAATATAATTTTGCCACCTTCATAGCATCCTCGGTTTTATGACAAGGGATAAAGTGAGCCATCTTTGAAAAACGATCAACTACCACCATGATTGAGTCCTTACCTCTTTGAGTTCTAGGTAAAGCCACAATGAAATCCATGCTTAGGTCTTCCCAAGGTCTCTCCGGAATTGGCAATGGCTTGTAAAGACCTTTGTGAAACACCATCTTTGCCCTTTGACAAGTAGAGCAACGCGCTACAACATGATGGACAGTAGATAGCATGTTAGGCCAATAAAAGTGAGCTTGAAGAAGCTCCATAGTCTTTTGAACTCCGAAATGGCCTGCTAGACCTCCTCCATGCGCTTCATGAATCAACAAGCTTTGAATCGGACATTTCGGAATGCATAACCTATTTCCCTTAAAAAGAAAATCATTTTGTAAGGAAAATAAATCATAACTTCCCTTCACGCATTTCTCCAAAATGCCCCTGAAATCATCATCTTCCTTGTAGTACTCTTTTATTAATTCGAACCCAAGGACTTTCGCTTCGACGACTCCAAGTAAAGTATGCCTTCGAGATAAGGCATCCGCAACAACATTCGCCTTTCCACTTTTGTACTTTGATGAGAAGTTAAATGTTTGCAAGAATTCCACCCACTTTGCATGTCTCGAATTCAACTTCTTTTGGCCATGGATGAATCTCAAAGATTCATGGTCAGAATGAAGTATGAATGGTTGTGGTCTCAAGTAATGCGACCAATGATCCAAAGCTCGCACCATTGCATAGAACTCCTTGTCATAGGTGGAATAATTCAGCTTGCCTTGGCTCAATTTCTCACTAAAGTAGGCAATAGGACGCCCTTCTTGAATCAACACGGCACCAATCCCCTTTCCGCTTGCATCACACTCAACTTCAAATGGTTTTGAAAAATCTGGAAGTGCTAGGACAGGTGTATTGCACATCTTCTCTTTGATCACTTCAAACGCCCTTTGAGCTTGAGGAGTCCACTCAAATGAGCCCTTCTTTGTGCACTCGGTGATAGGGGCCATTAGAGTGCTAAAATTGCGAATGAACCTCCTATAAAAGGAAGCTAATCCATGGAAAGAACGGACCTCCGTGAGTGTCTTTGGGCTAGGCCATGATTGAATAGCCTCAATCTTGCTAGGATCAACTTTCACACCTTCTCCTGAAATAATGTAACCAAGAAAAGTGACCTCATATAGCATAAAATTACATTTTTCAAGTTTTCCATACAATTTTTGTTCTTTCAAAACCGTGAAAACTTTAAATAAATGTATCAAATGTTCGTCCCCACTTTTGCTATAAATAAGGATGTCATCAAGGTACACCACCACGAACTTTCCAAGGAAAGGCCGCAACACCTCGTTCATCAACCTCATGAAAGTGCTAGGTGCGTTGGTGAGTCCAAATGGCATCACGAGCCACTCATACAAACCGTGCTTGGTTTTGAAAGCGGTCTTCCATTCATCTCCTTCTCTCATCCGAATTTGATGATACCCACTTCTCAAATCAACCTTTGAAAACCACTTCGAGCCGCTCAGTTCATCAAGCATGTCATCTAGCCTTGGAATTGGAAACCTGTACTTGATAGTAATATTGTTAACAGCCCTACTATCAATACACATACGCCATGTACCATCCTTTTTAGGGACCAAAAGAGCAGGAACAGCACACGGACTCATAGACTCACGTACATATCCCATACTCATCAACTCCTCAATTTGTCGTTGCAATTCCTTAGTTTCCATGGGATTACACCTATAGGCAGGTTTGTTAGGTAAAGGAGCACCGGGAATGAGGTCAATTTGATGTTCAATTCCCCTCACAGGTGGTAATCCTTTAGGTAATTCATCGGGAAAAACATCCTCAAAATCCTTAATCAATTGAGCCAATTTGGGGTTTTGACTCACAAAATTTTCGTGGACCTCTTTAGAGTACAACAAGTATAATTCATCCTCACCATCAATTTCCCTTTCAAATTCCTTAAGAGTAAGCAATGACACCTCCTTTGATTGTTTAGGATTTTGTGAAAATCGTGGGGGTGGTAAAGGGTGCAACTTTTTTTGTTTTCCTTGGTGAGTTATAGTGTAAGTGTTATGGTACCCATCATGTTGAGATTTTCGATCAGTTTGCCAAGGTCTACCAAGCAAAACGTGACAAGCATCCATAGACACAACATCACACAGTTGAGTATCATGATAAGACCCAATAGAAAAACTAACCATGCATTGTTTCCTAACCCCCGTGCTAGAACTAGAGTCCAACCAACTCAACTTGTAAGGATGTGGGTGATTTGTAGTTGTAAGACCAAGTCTAGTTATCAAGGTTTTGGAAACGGTGTTTGCCTCACTACCACTATCAACGATTAAATCACATACCTCGTCCTTAATCTTGCACTTGGTAATGAAAACATGTTGTCTTTGCGGTGCTAAGGGTTCCTCAACGTGAGCTTGTAACGCCCTCCTCACAACCAGATTTGTTTTGGTCTCTTCTTCGGGGAAACATTGCTCTTCCTCCTCGTCCCCTTCAGTAAAATTCACGTCCTCCACTTCTTCAACCTCGAAATCCTCCCAATTGATAGTTTGGTTAGCAATAAGCTTGACCTCTTGCATGGTCAAAGCTCTTGAATTTGGACAATCTTTCTTAAAGTGACCCCTTCCTCCGCATTTGTAACAAACAATGTCACTTATTCTGAAATCTTTCTTGTCCTTCTTAGGTGGATCGTTGGTTTTAACAAAAGAAGAACCATCTTTGACAGGGAAGGTTGGTCTTCGTGTCACTTGAGGGGTGACAATCGGCTTCTTCTTCTTCCTTCTTGAATCAAACTTGATTACAAGTTTGCACGCTTCAGCAAAGGTTAAATTGGTGTAACCTTCAAGTTTGTCTTGCAACTCTTGATCCAACCCAGCCACGAAACGTCCCATCTTGAGTTCTTCATTCTCCGTGATTTCACACACGATAGAAAGTCTGTCAAACTCTTTGATGTAGTCCTCAACCGATTCTCCATTTTGTTGCAAAGTGCTCCACTTCACGTATTGACTTTGCTTGTAATTGTGAGGAATAAAACGATCCCTCATCCTCTTCTTCAACTTGCTCCAAGTAGAAATGGTTGCCTTACCCTTAAGAGTACGCCCCCTTTGTTCTCCTTGTAGCCAATTATCTCCATAGCCTTTCAACTTCACCTTGGCTATCTTGTATTTTTGGAATTCCTCTTGAATATCCTTGTAGTCGAAGTACCTCTCCAAGGATTTCTCCCATTCCAAGTATTTTTCTGGATCAAGTGTCCCATCAAATGAAGGGACGTCCACTTTGAGACTCCTATCTTCCCTCCTAGGTGGAGGGTCTTCGCCTTGATCTCTCCTATCATGCTCGTTCATGAGCCTTGCCATCAAGGCAGCAAGGTTCCCTTGTAGATTGGCGTTGGTTTCGGCCAACCTCTCTTGACTAGCAATGGATCGATTAAGAGCTTCCAAAGCTGTCCTCAAGTCTTGATTCTCTCCCATGGTATGTAGGTATTCGACCCCTTTGGAAAAATTTAAGGAAATTTTTCCCCCTACCTGACGCGCCAAATGATGTGTAAGCAAGATGAGAAACTTGTTTACAAATGATCGGGAATGTGTGTTAAGAAAGTTTAGGGGAACTCTCACCCTTAACTTGAGGATATAACAGTGAGGAACACTCACTCACGTGTTTGGGCGTAGTAGTGATTAGGGAACTCTCACCTATTCGACAACTACAAGTTTAAGTTTTAGGAACTCTCACTAAAACACAAACTCTTCAATTTGAGGTAACTCTCAAATTTGGAAAATAAACTTGACTAGCACAAGCCAAATTCGTATCATACACTCGTGTGTTTTTGGCAAAATTCTCGAATGCCTTTCATTGATTATTAGCACGCTATTTATAGCTTTTTCGTACATCATACTAAGCTAAAACAAACAATAAACAGAAAGCTGAAAATAAGGGTAGATTAAGTGGCTCACAACCGTCCAACATAATCCCCGTAACAACTCATTATTTCTCTAACTAATAAAGCTTAAAACAAGGGAAGAATAGCTTAAAATAAGGGAAGAAACGTTCAGCAAATTGACTCCAAACTGCTGTTCAAATTCCTCCTTCAAAGTCGCCTTGAAATGCGCCAAATCGTTCAGCAAATTGACTTCAAATTGCTGTTCAAATTCGTCCTCCAAAGTAGCCTTGAAATGCGCTTTTTAAGCCTTCATTTAAGCTCTTTTATTTTGAATTTAAACCAGCTATAAACGCCCCTTAAAGTCTGCCTATATTCCTCCATTATTGAGGTAATTAGTTACGCTCAATACGGTGCAACCATTTGAGGACTTATATGGGCCGTGCATGCCAAAATCCCTAAGAGTAGTATTGAGGAGAGACTTGGACAAAATCAACTCCCTAACGTTCGACTCTTGGACTGGAATATTTGCACCTTGACCATTTTGGTCATCCTCCCCTTCTTCAAAGGGAATTGCCCTCAATTCTTCATCATTATAGTACGGTGCTAGATCCCCCACATTGAATGTGCTTGAGACGCCGTACTTTCTTCCCAAATCTACCTTGTAGGCATTGTCATTGATCTTTTTCACTATCTCAAATGGACCCTCGGCTCGTGGCATGAGCTTGTTCTTCCTTTGATTGGGAAATCTCTCCTTCCTCATGTAGATCCATACTAAGTCACCAACTTCAAAACGTTTCACATTTTTTACTCTCTTGTTGGCTTGCTTCTTATAGATTTCATTAGCCTTCTCGATGTTCTTCCTCACTTCTTTGTGGATTTTCACCATGAACTCGGCTTGTTCCTTGGCACCTCCATGCACGAATTTGTCTTTAGGCAAAGCTACGAGATCAATTGGAACATAGGGATTAGAACCATAGACTACTTCAAAAGGAGAATACTTTGTAGTAGCGCTAGGAGTTCTATTGTAAGCAAACTCGGCATGAGCGAGTTTGACATCCCAATCTTTGGTGCTTTTACTAACCAAGGTTCTAAGCAAAGAACCTAGTACCCTATTCACCACCTCAGTTTGGCCATCGGTTTGGGGGTGATGTGAGGTAGAAAACAGCAACTTGGTTCCCATAAGACGCCACAAAGACTTCCAAAAATGACTTTGGAACTTTGTATCTCGATCTGAAACAATTGTGCGTGGGACTCCATGGAAACGAACAATCCCATCAAAATATAATTTTGCCACCTTCATAGCATCCTCGGTTTTATGACAAGGGATAAAGTGAGCCATCTTTGAAAAACGATCAACTACCACCATGATTGAGTCCTTACCTCTTTGAGTTCTAGGTAAAGCCACAATGAAATCCATGCTTAGGTCTTCCCAAGGTCTCTCCGGAATTGGCAATGGCTTGTAAATCGATGCATTCAAAACGAGACTTAGAAGCATTTCACTAAGTTCTAAATCGATGTTCGTGACTTTCAAATGAAAGGGGGCCGAAAAGGGTTCTCACTCGCCTATTTTTCAAATTTCTTATCAAAATAACCTAGAACTTACACTAACATACCAATATAGCCTATTTACAAGTGTGCATGCATTGAAAACGAGCCTTAGAAGCATTTCACTAAGTTCTAAATCGATGTTCGTGACTTTCAAGTGAAAGGGGGTCGGAAAGGGTTCTACCTTGCCTTTTTTTCAAATTTCTTATCAAAATAACCTAGAACTTACACTAACATACCAATATAGCCTAGTTACAAGTGTTCATGCATTTAAAACGAGCCTTAGAAGCATTTCACTAAGGTCTAAATCGATGTTCGTGATTTTCAAGGGAAAGAGGGCCGGAAAGGGTTCTAACTCGCCTATTTTTCAAATTTCTTATCAAAATAACCTAGAACTTGCACTAACATACCAATATAGCCTAGTTCCAAGTGTTTATGCATTGAAAACGAGTCTTAGAAGCATTTCACTAAGTTCTAAATCGATGTTCGTGACTTTCAAGTGAAAGGGGGCCGAAAAGGGTTCTCACTTGCCTATTTTTCAATTTTCATATCAAAATAACCTATAACTTGCACTAATATACCAATATAGCCTAGTCCCAAGTGTTCATGCATTGAAAACGAGACTTAGAAGCATTTCACTAAGTTCTAAATCGATATTCGTGACATTCAACTGAAAGGGGGCCAGAAAGGGTTCTCCCTCGCCTATTTTTCAAATTTCTTATTAAAATAACCATGAACTTACACTAACATACCAATATAGCCTAGTTCCGATTGTTCATGCATTGAAAACGAGCCTTAGAAGCAATTCACCAAGTTTTCAATCGATGTTCGTGACTTTCAAGTGAAAGGGGGCCGGAAAAAGTTCTAACTCGCCTATTTTTCAAATTTCTTTACACAACAACCTAGAACTTGCACTAACATACCATTATAGCCTATTTAAAAGTGTGCATGCATTGAAAACGAGACTTAGAAGCATTTCACTAAGGTCTAAATCGATGTTCGTGATTTTCAAGGGTAAGGGGGCCGGAAAGGGTTCTAACTCGCCTATTTTTCAAATTTCTTATCAAAATAACCTAGAACTTGCACTAACATACCAATATAGCCTAGTTCCAAGTGTTCATGCATTGAAAACGAGCCTTAGAAGCATTTTACTAAGTTTTCAATCAATGTTCGTGACTTTCAAGTGAAAGGGGGCCGGAAAGGGTTCTTACTCGCCTATTTTTCAATTTCATTATCAAAATAACCTAGAACTCACACTAACATACCAATATAGCCTAGTTACAAGTGTTCATGCATTGAAAACGACCCTTATAGCCTAGTTACAAGTGTTCATGCATTGAAAACAATCCTTGGAAGCATTTTACTATGGTCTAAATCGATGTTCGTGACTTTCAAGTGAAAGGGGGCCGAAAAGGGTTCTAACTCGCCTATTTTTCAATTTTCTTATCAAAATAACCTAGAACTTGCAATAACATACCAATATAGCCTAGTCCCAAGTGTTCATGCATTCAAAACGAGACTTAGAAGCATTTCACTAAGTTCTCAATCGATGTTCATGACTTTCAAGTGAAAGGGGGTCGGAAAGGGTTCTAACTCGCCTATTTTTCAAATTTCTTATCAAAATAACCTAGAACTTGCACTAACATACCAATATAGCCTATTCCAAGTGTTCATGCATTGAAAACGAGCCTTAGAAGCATTTCAATAAGTGACCAGAATGATCAAGGTGCGAATATTCCAGTCCAAGAGTCGAACGTTAGGGAGTTGATTTTGTCCAAGTCTCTCCTCAATACTACTCTTAGGGATTTTGGCGTGCACGGCCCATATAAGTCCTCAAATGGTTGCACCGTATTGAGCGTAACTAATTACCTCAATAATGGGGGAATATAGGTTGATTTAATGCAGACTTTAAGGGGCGTTTCTAGCTGGTTTAATTTCGAAATAAAAGAGCTTAAATGAAGGCTTAAAAAGCGCATTTCAAGGCTACTTTGGAGGACGAATTTGAACAGCAATTTGAAGTCAATTTGCTGAACGATTTGGCGCATTTCAAGGCGACTTTGAAGGAAGAATTTGAACAGCAATTGGGGTCAATGTGCTGAACGTTTCTTCCCTTATTTTAAGCTATTCTTCCCTTGTTTTAAGCTTTATTAGTTAGAGAAATAATGAGTGGTTATGGGGATTATGTTGGACGGTTATGAGCCACTTAATCTACCCTTAGTTTCAGCTTTCTGTTTTATTGTTTGTTTTAGCTAAGTCTGATGTACGAAAAGCTATAAATAGCGTGCTAATAATCAATGAAAGGCATTCCAGAATTTTGCCCAAAACACAGGAGTGTATAATCCGAATTTGGCTTGTGCTAGTCAAGTTTATTTTCCAAATTTGAGAGTTCCCTCAATTTGAAGAGTTTGTGTTTTAGTGAGAGTTCCTAAAACTTAAACTTGTAGTTGTCGAATAGGTGAGAGTTCCCTAATCACTACTACGCCCAAACACGTGAGTGAGTGTTCCTCACTGTTATATCCTCAAGTTAAGGGTGAGAGTTCCCCTAAACTTTCTTAACACACATTCCCGATCATTTGTAATCAAGTTTCTCACCTTGCTTACACATCATTTGCCGCGTCAGGTAGGGGGAAAATTTCCTTAAATTTTTCCAAAGGGGTCGAATACCTACATACCATGGGAGAGAATCAAGACTTGAGGACAGCTTTGGAAGCTCTTAATCGAATACCTACATACCAATATAGCCTAGTTACAAGTGTTCCTGCATTGAAAATGATCCTTAGAAGCATTTCACTAAGGTCTAAATCGATGTTCGTGACTTTCAAGTGAAAGGGGGCCGGAAAGGGTTCTAACTCGCCTATTTTTCAAATTTCTTATCAAAATAACCTAGAACTTGCACTAACATACCAATATAGCCTAGTTCCAAGTGCTCATGCCTTGAAAACGAGCCTAAGAAACATTTCACTAAGTTCTAAATCGATGTTCGTGACTTCCAAGTGAAAGGGGGCCAGAAAGGGTTCTAACTCGCCTATTTTTCAAATTTCTTATCAAAATAACCTAGAACTTGCACTAACATTTCAATATAGCCTAGTTCCAAATGTTCATGCATTGAAAACGAGCCTTAGAAGCATTTCACTAAGGTCTAAATCGATGTTTGTGACTTTCAAGTGAAAGGGGGCCAGAAAGGGTTCTAACTCGCCTATTTTTCAAATTTCTTATCAAAATAACCTAGAACTTGCACTAACATTTCAATATAGCCTAGTTCCAAGTGTTCATGCATTGAAAACGAGCCTTAGAAGCATTTCACAAAGTTCTAAATCGATGTTCGTGACTTTCCAGTGAAAGGGGGCTAGAAAGGGTTCTAACTCGCCTATTTTTCAAATTTCTTATCAAAATAACCTAGAACTTGCACTAACATACCAATATAGCCTAGTCCCAAGTGTTCATACATTGAAAACGACCCTTAGATGCATTTCACTAAGTTTTCAATTGATGTTCGTGACATTCAAGTGAAAGGGGGCAGGAAAGGGTTCTAACTCGACTATTTTTCAAATTTCTCATCAAAATAACCTAGAACTTCCACTAACATACCAATATAGCCTAGTTACAAGTGTTCATGCATTGAAAATGATCCTTAGAAGCATTTCACTAAGGTCTAAATCGATGTTCGTGACTTTCAAGGGAAAGGGGGCCGGAAAGGGTTCTAACTCGCCTATTTTTCAAATTTCTTATCAAAATAACCTTGAACTTGCACTAACATACCAATATAGCCTAGTTCCAAGTGTTCATGCATTGAAAACGAGCCTTAGAAGCATTTCACTAAGTTTTCAATAGATGTTCGTGACATTCAAGTGAAAGGGGGCAGGAAAGGGTTCTAACTCGCCTATTTTTCAAATTTCTTATCAAAATAACCTTGAACTTGCACTAACATACCAATATAGCCTAGTCCCAAGAGTTCATGCATTGAAAACGTTCCTTAGAAGCATTTCACTAAGTTTTCAATAGATGTTCGTGACATTCAAGTGAAAGGGGGCAGGAAAGGGTTCTAACTCGCCTATTTTTCAAATTTCTTATCAAAATAACCTAGAACTTGCACTAACATTTCAATATAGCCTAGTTCCAAGTGTTCATGCATTGAAAACGAGCCTTAGAAGCATTGCACTAAGTTCTAAATCGATGTTCGTGACTTTCAAGTGAAAGGGGGCTAGAAAGGGTTCTAACTTGCCTATTTTTCAAGTTTCTTATCAAAATAACCTAGAACTTGCACTAACATACCAATATAGCCTAGTTACAAGTGTTCATGCATTGAAAACAATCCTTAGAAGCATTTCACTAAGGTCTAAATCAATGTTCGTGACTTTCAAGTGAACGGGGGCCGGAAAGGTTCTAACTCGCCTATTTTTCAAATTTCCTAACAAAATAACCTAGAACTTGCACTAAAATACCAATATAGCCTAGTTCCAAGTGTTTATGCATTGAAAACGAGCCTTAGAAGCATTTCACTAAGGTCTAAATCGATGTTCGTGACTTTCAAGTGAAAAGGGGCCAGAAAGGGTTCTAACTCGCCTATTTTTCAAATTTCTTATCAAAATAACCTAGAACTTGCACTAACATACCAATATAGCCTAGTTCCAAGTGTTCATGCCTTGAAAACGAGCCTAAGAAACATTTCACTAAGTTCTAAATCGATGTTCGTGACTTTCAAGTGAAAGGGGGCCAGAAAGGGTTCTAACTCGCCTATTTTTCAAATTTCTTATCAAAATAACCTAGAACTTGCACTACCATTTCAATATAGCCTAGTTCCATGTGTTCATGCATTGAAAACGAGCCTTAGAAGCATTTCACTAAGTTCTAAATCGATGTTCGTGACTTTCCAGTGAAAGGGGGCTAGAAAGGGTTCTAACTCGCCTATTTTTCAAATTTCTTTTCAAAATAACCTAGAACTTGCACTAACATTTCAATATAGCCTAGTCCCAAGTGTTCATGCATTGAAAACGACCCTTAGATGCATTTCACTAAGTTTTCAATTGATGTTCGTGACATTCAAGTGAAAGGGGGCAGGAAAGGGTTCTAACTCGACTATTTTTCAAATTTCTCATCAAAATAACCTAGAACTTCCACTAACATACCAATATAGCCTAGTTACAAGTGTTCATGCATTGAAAATGATCCTTAGAAGCATTTCACTAAGGTCTAAATCGATGTTCGTGACTTTCAAGGGAAAGGGGGCCGGAAAGGGTTCTAACTCGCCTATTTTTCAAATTTCTTATTAAAATAACCTTGAACTTGCACTAACATACCAATATAGCCTAGTTCCAAGTGTACATGCATTGAAAACGAGCCTTAGAAGCATTTCACTAAGTTTTCAATAGATGTTCGTGACATTCAAGTGAAAGGGGGCAGGAAAGGGTTCTAACTCGCCTATTTTTCAAATTTCTTATCAAAATAACCTAGAACTTGCACTAACATTTCAATATAGCCTAGTTCCAAGTGTTCATGCATTGAAAACGAGCCTTAGAAGCATTTCACAAAGTTCTAAATCGATGTTCGTGACTTTCCAGTGAAAGGGGGCTAGAAAGGGTTCTAACTCGCCTATTTTTCAAATTTCTTATCAAAATAACCTAGAACTTGCACTAACATACCAATATAGCCTAGTCCCAAGTGTTCATACATTGAAAACGACCCTTAGATGCATTTCACTAAGTTTTCAATTGATGTTCGTGACATTCAAGTGAAAGGGGGCAGGAAAGGGTTCTAACTCGACTATTTTTCAAATTTCTCATCAAAATAACCTAGAACTTCCACTAACATACCAATATAGCCTAGTTACAAGTGTTCATGCATTGAAAATGATCCTTAGAAGCATTTCACTAAGGTCTAAATCGATGTTCGTGACTTTCAAGGGAAAGGGGGCCGGAAAGGGTTCTAACTCGCCTATTTTTCAAATTTCTTATCAAAATAACCTTGAACTTGCACTAACATACCAATATAGCCTAGTTCCAAGTGTTCATGCATTGAAAACGAGCCTTAGAAGCATTTCACTAAGTTTTCAATAGATGTTCGTGACATTCAAGTGAAAGGGGGCAGGAAAGGGTTCTAACTCGCCTATTTTTCAAATTTCTTATCAAAATAACCTTGAACTTGCACTAACATACCAATATAGCCTAGTCCCAAGAGTTCATGCATTGAAAACGTTCCTTAGAAGCATTTCACTAAGTTTTCAATAGATGTTCGTGACATTCAAGTGAAAGGGGGCAGGAAAGGGTTCTAACTCGCCTATTTTTCAAATTTCTTATCAAAATAACCTAGAACTTGCACTAACATTTCAATATAGCCTAGTTCCAAGTGTTCATGCATTGAAAACGAGCCTTAGAAGCATTGCACTAAGTTCTAAATCGATGTTCGTGACTTTCAAGTGAAAGGGGGCTAGAAAGGGTTCTAACTTGCCTATTTTTCAAGTTTCTCATCAAAATAACCTAGAACTTGCACTAACATACCAATATAGCCTAGTTACAAGTGTTCATGCATTGAAAACAATCCTTAGAAGCATTTCACTAAGGTCTAAATCGATGTTCGTGACTTTCAAGTGAACGGGGGCCGGAAAGGTTCTAACTCGCCTATTTTTCAAATTTCCGAACAAAATAACCTAGAACTTGCACTAAAATACCAATATAGCCTAGTTCCAAGTGTTCATGCATTGAAAACGAGCCTTAGAAGCATTTCACTAAGTTTTCAATAGATGTTCGTGACATTCAAGTGAAAGGGGGCAGGAAAGGGTTCTAACTCGCCTATTTTTCAAATTTCTTATCAAAATAACCTAGAACTTGCACTAACATACCAATATAGCCTAGTTCCAAGTGCTCATGCCTTGAAAACGAGCCTAAGAAACATTTCACTAAGTTCTAAATCGATGTTCGTGACTTCCAAGTGAAAGGGGGCCAGAAAGGGTTCTAACTCGCCTATTTTTCAAATTTCTTATCAAAATAACCTAGAACTTGCACTAACATTTCAATATAGCCTAGTTCCAAATGTTCATGCATTGAAAACGAGCCTTAGAAGCATTTCACTAAGGTCTAAATCGATGTTTGTGACTTTCAAGTGAAAGGGGGCCAGAAAGGGTTCTAACTCGCCTATTTTTCAAATTTCTTATCAAAATAACCTAGAACTTGCACTAACATTTCAATATAGCCTAGTTCCAAGTGTTCATGCATTGAAAACGAGCCTTAGAAGCATTTCACAAAGTTCTAAATCGATGTTCGTGACTTTCCAGTGAAAGGGGGCTAGAAAGGGTTCTAACTCGCCTATTTTTCAAATTTCTTATCAAAATAACCTAGAACTTGCACTAACATACCAATATAGCCTAGTCCCAAGTGTTCATACATTGAAAACGACCCTTAGATGCATTTCACTAAGTTTTCAATTGATGTTCGTGACTTTCAAGTGAAAGGGGGCAGGAAAGGGTTCTAACTCGACTATTTTTCAAATTTCTCATCAAAATAACCTAGAACTTCCACTAACATACCAATATAGCCTAGTTACAAGTGTTCATGCATTGAAAATGATCCTTAGAAGCATTTCACTAAGGTCTAAATCGATGTTCGTGACTTTCAAGGGAAAGGGGGCCGGAAAGGGTTCTAACTCGCCTATTTTTCAAATTTCTTATCAAAATAACCTTGAACTTGCACTAACATACCAATATAGCCTAGTTCCAAGTGTTCATGCATTGAAAACGAGCCTTAGAAGCATTTCACTAAGTTTTCAATAGATGTTCGTGACATTCAAGTGAAAGGGGGCAGGAAAGGGTTCTAACTCGCCTATTTTTCAAATTTCTTATCAAAATAACCTTGAACTTGCACTAACATACCAATATAGCCTAGTCCCAAGAGTTCATGCATTGAAAACGTTCCTTAGAAGCATTTCACTAAGTTTTCAATAGATGTTCGTGACATTCAAGTGAAAGGGGGCAGGAAAGGGTTCTAACTCGCCTATTTTTCAAATTTCTTATCAAAATAACCTAGAACTTGCACTAACATTTCAATATAGCCTAGTTCCAAGTGTTCATGCATTGAAAACGAGCCTTAGAAGCATTGCACTAAGTTCTAAATCGATGTTCGTGACTTTCAAGTGAAAGGGGGCTAGAAAGGGTTCTAACTTGCCTATTTTTCAAGTTTCTCATCAAAATAACCTAGAACTTGCACTAACATACCAATATAGCCTAGTTACAAGTGTTCATGCATTGAAAACAATCCTTAGAAGCATTTCACTAAGGTCTAAATCGATGTTCGTGACTTTCAAGTGAACGGGGGCCGGAAAGGTTCTAACTCGCCTATTTTTCAAATTTCCGAACAAAATAACCTAGAACTTGCACTAAAATACCAATATAGCCTAGTTCCAAGTGTTCATGCATTGAAAACGAGCCTTAGAAGCATTTCACTAAGTTTTCAATAGATGTTCGTGACATTCAAGTGAAAGGGGGCAGGAAAGGGTTCTAACTCGCCTATTTTTCAAATTTCTTATCAAAATAACCTAGAACTTGCACTAACATACCAATATAGCCTAGTTCCAAGTGCTCATGCCTTGAAAACGAGCCTAAGAAACATTTCACTAAGTTCTAAATCGATGTTCGTGACTTCCAAGTGAAAGGGGGCCAGAAAGGGTTCTAACTCGCCTATTTTTCAAATTTCTTATCAAAATAACCTAGAACTTGCACTAACATTTCAATATAGCCTAGTTCCAAATGTTCATGCATTGAAAACGAGCCTTAGAAGCATTTCACTAAGGTCTAAATCGATGTTTGTGACTTTCAAGTGAAAGGGGGCCAGAAAGGGTTCTAACTCGCCTATTTTTCAAATTTCTTATCAAAATAACCTAGAACTTGCACTAACATTTCAATATAGCCTAGTTCCAAGTGTTCATACATTGAAAACGAGCCTTAGAAGCATTTCACAAAGTTCTAAATCGATGTTCGTGACTTTCCAGTGAAAGGGGGCTAGAAAGGGTTCTAACTCGCCTATTTTTCAAATTTCTTATCAAAATAACCTAGAACTTGCACTAACATACCAATATAGCCTAGTCCCAAGTGTTCATACATTGAAAACGACCCTTAGATGCATTTCACTAAGTTTTCAATTGATGTTCGTGACTTTCAAGTGAAAGGGGGCAGGAAAGGGTTCTAACTCGACTATTTTTCAAATTTCTCATCAAAATAACCTAGAACTTCCACTAACATACCAATATAGCCTAGTTACAAGTGTTCATGCATTGAAAATGATCCTTAGAAGCATTTCACTAAGGTCTAAATCGATGTTCGTGACTTTCAAGGGAAAGGGGGCCGGAAAGGGTTCTAACTCGCCTATTTTTCAAATTTCTTATCAAAATAACCTTGAACTTGCACTAACATACCAATATAGCCTAGTTCCAAGTGTTCATGCATTGAAAACGAGCCTTAGAAGCATTTCACTAAGTTTTCAATAGATGTTCGTGACATTCAAGTGAAAGGGGGCAGGAAAGGGTTCTAACTCGCCTATTTTTCAAATTTCTTATCAAAATAACCTTGAACTTGCACTAACATACCAATATAGCCTAGTCCCAAGAGTTCATGCATTGAAAACGTTCCTTAGAAGCATTTCACTAAGTTTTCAATAGATGTTCGTGACATTCAAGTGAAAGGGGGCAGGAAAGGGTTCTAACTCGCCTATTTTTCAAATTTCTTATCAAAATAACCTAGAACTTGCACTAACATTTCAATATAGCCTAGTTCCAAGTGTTCATGCATTGAAAACGAGCCTTAGAAGCATTGCACTAAGTTCTAAATCGATGTTCGTGACTTTCAAGTGAAAGGGGGCTAGAAAGGGTTCTAACTTGCCTATTTTTCAAGTTTCTTATCAAAATAACCTAGAACTTGCACTAACATACCAATATAGCCTAGTTACAAGTGTTCATGCATTGAAAACAATCCTTAGAAGCATTTCACTAAGGTCTAAATCGATGTTCGTGACTTTCAAGTGAACGGGGGCCGGAAAGGTTCTAACTCGCCTATTTTTCAAATTTCCTAACAAAATAACCTAGAACTTGCACTAAAATACCAATATAGCCTAGTTCCAAGTGTTCATGCATTGAAAACGAGCCTTAGAAGCATTTCACTAAGTTTTCAATAGATGTTCGTGACATTCAAGTGAAAGGGGGCAGGAAAGGGTTCTAACTCGCCTATTTTTCAAATTTCTTATCAAAATAACCTAGAACTTGCACTAACATACCAATATAGCCTAGTTCCAAGTGCTCATGCCTTGAAAACGAGCCTAAGAAACATTTCACTAAGTTCTAAATCGATGTTCGTGACTTCCAAGTGAAAGGGGGCCAGAAAGGGTTCTAACTCGCCTATTTTTCAAATTTCTTATCAAAATAACCTAGAACTTGCACTAACATTTCAATATAGCCTAGTTCCAAATGTTCATGCATTGAAAACGAGCCTTAGAAGCATTTCACTAAGGTCTAAATCGATGTTTGTGACTTTCAAGTGAAAGGGGGCCAGAAAGGGTTCTAACTCGCCTATTTTTCAAATTTCTTATCAAAATAACCTAGAACTTGCACTAACATTTCAATATAGCCTAGTTCCAAGTGTTCATGCATTGAAAACGAGCCTTAGAAGCATTTCACAAAGTTCTAAATCGATGTTCGTGACTTTCCAGTGAAAGGGGGCTAGAAAGGGTTCTAACTCGCCTATTTTTCAAATTTCTTATCAAAATAACCTAGAACTTGCACTAACATACCAATATAGCCTAGTCCCAAGTGTTCATACATTGAAAACGACCCTTAGATGCATTTCACTAAGTTTTCAATTGATGTTCGTGACATTCAAGTGAAAGGGGGCAGGAAAGGGTTCTAACTCGACTATTTTTCAAATTTCTCATCAAAATAACCTAGAACTTCCACTAACATACCAATATAGCCTAGTTACAAGTGTTCATGCATTGAAAATGATCCTTAGAAGCATTTCACTAAGGTCTAAATCGATGTTCGTGACTTTCAAGGGAAAGGGGGCCGGAAAGGGTTCTAACTCGCCTATTTTTCAAATTTCTTATCAAAATAACCTTGAACTTGCACTAACATACCAATATAGCCTAGTTCCAAGTGTTCATGCATTGAAAACGAGCCTTAGAAGCATTTCACTAAGTTTTCAATAGATGTTCGTGACATTCAAGTGAAAGGGGGCAGGAAAGGGTTCTAACTCGCCTATTTTTCAAATTTCTTATCAAAATAACCTTGAACTTGCACTAACATACCAATATAGCCTAGTCCCAAGAGTTCATGCATTGAAAACGTTCCTTAGAAGCATTTCACTAAGTTTTCAATAGATGTTCGTGACATTCAAGTGAAAGGGGGCAGGAAAGGGTTCTAACTCGCCTATTTTTCAAATTTCTTATCAAAATAACCTAGAACTTGCACTAACATTTCAATATAGCCTAGTTCCAAGTGTTCATGCATTGAAAACGAGCCTTAGAAGCATTGCACTAAGTTCTAAATCGATGTTCGTGACTTTCAAGTGAAAGGGGGCTAGAAAGGGTTCTAACTTGCCTATTTTTCAAGTTTCTTATCAAAATAACCTAGAACTTGCACTAACATACCAATATAGCCTAGTTACAAGTGTTCATGCATTGAAAACAATCCTTAGAAGCATTTCACTAAGGTCTAAATCGATGTTCGTGACTTTCAAGTGAACGGGGGCCGGAAAGGTTCTAACTCGCCTATTTTTCAAATTTCCTAACAAAATAACCTAGAACTTGCACTAAAATACCAATATAGCCTAGTTCCAAGTGTTTATGCATTGAAAACGAGCCTTAGAAGCATTTCACTAAGGTCTAAATCGATGTTCGTGACTTTCAAGTGAAAAGGGGCCAGAAAGGGTTCTAACTCGCCTATTTTTCAAATTTCTTATCAAAATAACCTAGAACTTGCACTAACATACCAATATAGCCTAGTTCCAAGTGTTCATGCCTTGAAAACGAGCCTAAGAAACATTTCACTAAGTTCTAAATCGATGTTCGTGACTTTCAAGTGAAAGGGGGCCAGAAAGGGTTCTAACTCGCCTATTTTTCAAATTTCTTATCAAAATAACCTAGAACTTGCACTACCATTTCAATATAGCCTAGTTCCAAGTGTTCATGCATTGAAAACGAGCCTTAGAAGCATTTCACTAAGTTCTAAATCGATGTTCGTGACTTTCCAGTGAAAGGGGGCTAGAAAGGGTTCTAACTCGCCTATTTTTCAAATTTCTTTTCAAAATAACCTAGAACTTGCACTAACATTTCAATATAGCCTAGTCCCAAGTGTTCATGCATTGAAAACGACCCTTAGATGCATTTCACTAAGTTTTCAATTGATGTTCGTGACATTCAAGTGAAAGGGGGCAGGAAAGGGTTCTAACTCGACTATTTTTCAAATTTCTCATCAAAATAACCTAGAACTTCCAGTAACATACCAATATAGCCTAGTTACAAGTGTTCATGCATTGAAAATGATCCTTAGAAGCATTTCACTAAGGTCTAAATCGATGTTCGTGACTTTCAAGGGAAAGGGGGCCGGAAAGGGTTCTAACTCGCCTATTTTTCAAATTTCTTATTAAAATAACCTTGAACTTGCACTAACATACCAATATAGCCTAGTTCCAAGTGTACATGCATTGAAAACGAGCCTTAGAAGCATTTCACTAAGTTTTCAATAGATGTTCGTGACATTCAAGTGAAAGGGGGCAGGAAAGGGTTCTAACTCGACTATTTTTCAAATTTCTCATCAAAATAACCTAGAACTTCCACTAACATACCAATATAGCCTAGTTACAAGTGTTCATGCATTGAAAATGATCCTTAGAAGCATTTCACTAAGGTCTAAATCGATGTTCGTGACTTTCAAGGGAAAGGGGGCCGGAAAGGGTTCTAACTCGCCTATTTTTCAAATTTCTTATTAAAATAACCTTGAACTTGCACTAACATACCAATATAGCCTAGTTCCAAGTGTACATGCATTGAAAACGAGCCTTAGAAGCATTTCACTAAGTTTTCAATAGATGTTCGTGACATTCAAGTGAAAGGGGGCAGGAAAGGGTTCTAACTCGCCTATTTTTCAAATTTCTTATCAAAATAACCTTGAACTTGCACTAACATATCAATATAGCCTAGTCCCAAGTGTTCATGCATTGAAAACGTTCCTTAGAAGCATTTCACTATGTTTTCAATAGATGTTCATGACATTCAAGTGAAAGAGGGCAGGAAAGGGTTCTAACTCGCCTATTTTTCAAATTTCTTATCAAAATTACCTAGAACTTGCACTAACATTTCAATATAGCCTAGTTCCAAGTGTTCATGCATTGAAAACGAGGCTTAGAAGCATTTCACTAAGTTCTAAATCGATGTTCGTGACTTTCAAGTGAAAGGGGGCAAGAAAGGGTTCTAACTCGCCTATTTTTCAAATTTCTTATCAAAATAACCTAGAACTTGCACTAACATACCAATATAGCCTAGTCCCAAGTGTTCATGCATTGAAAACATTCCTTAGATGCATTTCACTAAGGTCTAAATCGATGTTCGTGACTTTCAAGTGAAAGGGGGCCGGAAAGGGTTCTAACTCGCCTATTTTTCAAATTTCCTATCAAAATAACCTTGAACTTGCACTAAAATACCAATATAGCCTAGTTCCAAGTGTTCATGCATTGAAAACGAGCCTTTAGAAGCATTTCACTAAGGTCTAAATCGATGTTCGTGACTTTCAAGTGAAAGGGGGCCAGAAAGAGTTCTAACTCGCCTATTTTTCAAATTTCTTATCAAAATAACCTAGAACTTGCACTAACATTTCAATATAGCCTAGTTCCAAATGTTCATGCATTGAAAACGAACCTTAGAAGCATTTCACTAAGGTCTAAATCGATGTTTGTGACTTTCAAGTGAAAGGGGGCCAGAAAGGGTTCTAACTCGCCTATTTTTCAAATTTCTTATCAAAATAACCTAGAACTTGCACTAACATTTCAATATAGCCTAGTTCCAAGTGTTCATGCATTGAAAACGAACCTTAGAAGCATTTCACTAAGGTCTAAATCGATGTTTGTGACTTTCAAGTGAAAGGGGGCCAGAAAGGGTTCTAACTCGCCTATTTTTCAAATTTCTTATCAAAATAACCTAGAACTTGCACTAACATTTCAATATAGCCTAGTTCCAAGTGTTCATGCATTGAAAACGAGCCTTAGAAGCATTTCACTAAGTTCTAAATCGATGTTCGTGACTTTCAAGTGAAAGGGGGCTAGAAAGGGTTCTAACTCGCCTATTTTTCAAATTTCTTATCAAAATAACCTAGAACTTGCACTAACATACCAATATAGCCTAGTCCCAAGTGTTCATGCATTGAAAACAATCCTTAGATGCATTTCACTAAGGTCTAAATCGATGTTCGTGACTTTCAAGTGAAAGGGGGCCAGAAAGGGTTCTAACTCGCCTATTTTTCAAATTTCTTATCAAAATAACCTAGAACTTGCACTAACATACCAATATAGCCTAGTTCCAAGTGTTCATGCCTTAAAAACGGGCCTAAGAAACATTTCACTAAGTTCTAAATCGATGTTCGTGACTTTCAAGTGAAAGGGGGCCAGAAAGGGTTCTAACTCGCCTATTTTTCAAATTTCTTATCAAAATAACCTAGAACTTACACTAACATACCAATATAGCCTAGTTACAAGTGTTCATTCATTGAAAACAATCCTTAGAAGCATTTCACTAAGGTCTAAATCGATGTTCGTGACTTTCAAGTGAAAGGGGGCCGAAAAGGGTTCTAACTCGCCTTTTTTTCAAATTTCCTATCAAAATAACCTAGAACTTGCACTAAAATACCAATATAGCCTAGTTCCAAGTGTTCATGCATTGAAAACGAGCCTTAGAAGCATTTCACTAAGATCTAAATCGATGTTCGTGACTTTCAAGTGAAAGGGGGCCAGAAAGGGTTCTAACTCGCCTATTTTTCAAATTTCTTATCAAAATAACCTAGAACTTGCACTAACATACCAATATAGCCTAGTTCCAAGTGTTCATGCCTTGAAAACGAGCCTAAGAAACATTTCACTAAGTTCTAAATCGATGTTCGTGACTTTCAAGTGAAAGGGGGCCAGAAAGGGTTCTAACTCGCCTATTTTTCAAATTTCTTATCAAAATAACCTAGAACTTGCACTAACATTTCAATATAGCCTAGTTCCAAGTGTTCATGCATTGAAAACGAGCCTTAGAAGCATTTCACTAAGTTCTAAATCGATGTTCGTGACTTTCCAGTGAAAGGGGGCTAGAAAGGGTTCTAACTCGCCTATTTTTCAAATTTCTTATCAAAATAACCTAGAACTTGCACTAACATACCAATATAGCCTAGTCCCAAGTGTTCATGCATTGAAAACGACTCTTAGATGCATTTCACTAAGTTTTCAATTGATGTTCGTGACATTCAAGTGAAAGGGGGCAGGAAAGGGTTCTAACTCGACTATTTTTCAAATTTCTCATCAAAATAACCTAGAACTTCCACTAACATACCAATATAGCCTAGTTACAAGTGTTCATGCATTGAAAATGATCCTTAGAAGCATTTCACTAAGGTCTAAATCGATGTTCGTGACTTTCAAGGGAAAGGGGGCCAGAAAGGGCTCTAACTCGCCTATTTTTCAAATTTCTTATCAAAATAACGTTGAACTTGCACTAACATACCAATATAGCCTAGTTCCAAGTGTTCATGCATTGAAAACGAGCCTTAGAAGCATTTCACTAAGTTCTAAATCGATGTTCGTGACTTTCAAGTGAAACGGGGCTAGAAAGGGTTCTAACTCGCCTATTTTTCAAATTTCTTATCAAAATAACCTAGAACTTGCACTAACATACCAATATAGCCTAGTCCCAAGTGTTCATGCATTGAAAACAATCCTTAGAAGCATTTCACTAAGGTCTAAATCGATGTTCGTGACTTTTAAGTGAAAGGGGGCCAGAAAGGGTTCTAACTCGCCTATTTTTCAAATTTCTTATCAAAATAACCTAGAACTTGCACTAACATACCAATATTGCCTAGTTCCAAGTGTTCATGCCTTGAAAACGAGCCTAAGAAACATTTCACTAAGGTCTAAATCGATGTTCGTGACTTTCAAGTGAAAGGGGGCCGGAAAGGGTTCTAACTCGCCTATTTTTCAAATTTCCTATCAAAATAACCTAGAACTTGCACTAACATACCAATATAGCCTAGTTCCAAGTGTTCATGCATTGAAAACGAGCCTTAGAAGCATTTCACTAAGGTCTAAATCGATGTTCGTGACTTTCAAGTGAAAGGGGGCCAGAAAGGGTTCTAACTCGCCTATTTTTCAAATTTCTTATCAAAATAACCTAGAACTTGCACTAACATACCAATATAGCCTATTTCCAAGTGTTCATGCCTTGAAAACGAGCCTAAGAAACATTTCACTAAGTTCTAAATCGATGTTCGTGACTTTCAAGTGAAAGGGGGCCAGAAAGGGTTCTAACTCGCCTATTTTTCAAATTTCTTATCAAAATAACCTAGAACTTGCACTAACATTTCAATATAGCCTAGTTCCAAGTGTTCATGCATTGAAAACGAGCCTTAGAAGCATTTCACTAAGGTCTAAATCGATGTTTGTGACTTTCAAGTGAAAGGGGGCCAGAAAGGGTTCTAACTCGCCTATTTTTCAAATTTCTTATCAAAATAACCTAGAACTTGCACTAACATTTCAATATAGACTAATTCCAAGTGTTCATGCATTGAAAACGAGCCTTAGAAGCATTGCACTAAGTTCTAAATCGATGTTCGTGACTTTCAAGTGAAAGGGGGCTAGAAAGGGTTCTAACTTGCCTATTTTTCAAGTTTCTTATCAAAATAACCTAGAACTTGCACTAACATACAATTATAGCCTAGTTCCAAGTGTTCATGCATTGAAAACGAGCCTTAGAAGCATTTCACTAAGGTCTAAATCGATGTTCGTGACTTTCAAGTGAAAGGGGGCCAGAAAGGGTTCTAACTCGCCTATTTTTCAAATTTCTTATCAAAATAACCTAGAACTTGCACTAACATACCAATATAGCCTATTTCCAAGTGTTCATGCCTTGAAAACGAGCCTAAGAAATATTTCACCAAGTTCTAAATCGATGTTCGTGACTTTCAAGTGAAAGGGGGCCAGAAAGGGTTCTAACTCGCCTATTTTTCAAATTTCTTATCGAAATAACCTAGAACTTGCACTAACATTTCAATATAGCCTAGTTCCAAGGGTTCATGCATTGAAAACGAGCCTTAGAAGCATTTCAGTAAGGTCTAAATCGATGTTTGTGACTTTCAAGTGAAAGGGGGCCAGAAAGGGTTCTAACTCGCCTATTTTTCAAATTTCTTATCAAAATAACCTAGAACTTGCACTAACATTTCAATATAGCCTAGTTCCAAGTGTTCATGCATTGAAAACGAGCCTTAGAAACATTTCACTAATTTCTGATTCGATGTTCGTGACTTTCCAGTGAAAGGGGGCTAGAAAGGGTTCTAACTCGCCTATTTTTCAAATTTCTTATCAAAAAAACATAGAACTTGCACTAACATACCAATATAGCCTAGTCCCAAGTGTTCATGCATTGAAAACGACTCTTAGATGCATTTCACTAAGTTTTCAATTGATGTTCGTGACATTCAAGTGAAAGGGGGCAGGAAAGGGTTCTAACTCGCCTATTTTTCAAATTTCTTATCAAAATAACCTTGAACTTGCACTAACATACCAATATAGCCTAGTCCCAAGTGTTCATGCATTGAAAACGTTCCTTAGAAGCATTTCACTAAGTTTTCAATAGATGTTCGTGACATTCAAGTGAAAGGGGGCAGGAAAGGGTTCTAACTCGCCTATTTTTCAAATTTCTTATCAAAATAACCTAGAACTTGCACTAACATATCAATATAGCCTAGTTCCAAGTGTTCATGCATTGAAAACGAGCCTTAGAAGCATTTCACTAAGTTCTAAATCGATGTTCGTGACTTTCAAGTGAAACGGGGCTAGAAAGGGTTCTAACTCGCCTATTTTTCAAATTTCTTATCAAATTAACCTAGAACTTGCACTAACATACCAATATAGCCTAGTCCCAAGTGTTCATGCATTGAAAACGACCCTTAGATGCATTTCACTAAGGTCTAAATCGATGTTCGTGACTTTCAAGTGAAAGGGGGCCGGAAAGGGTTCTAACTCGCCTTTTTTTCAAATTTCCTATCAAAATAACCTAGAACTTGCACTAAAATACCAATATAGCCTAGTTCCAAGAGTTCATGCATTGAAAACGAGCCTTAGAAGCATTTCACTAAGGTCTAAATCGATGTTCGTGACTTCAAGTGAAAGGGGGCCAGAAAGGGTTCTAACTCGCCTATTTTTCAAATTTCTTATCAAAATAACCTAGAACTTGCACTAACGTACCAATATCGCCTAGTTCCAAGTGTTCATGCATTGAAAACAATCCTTAGAAGCATTTCACTAAGTTCTAAATCGATGTTCGTGACTTTCAAGTGAACGGGGGCCGGAAAGGTTCTAACTCGCCTATTTTTCAAATTTCTTATCAAAATAACCTAGAACTTGCACTAACATTTCAATATAGCCTAGTTCCAAGTGTTCATGCATTGAAAACGAGCCTTAGAAGCATTTCACTAAGGTCTAAATCGATGTTTGTGACTTTCGAGTGAAAGGGGGCCAGAAAGGGTTCTAACTCGCCTATTTTTCAAATTTCTTATCAAAATAACCTAGAACTTGCACTAACATTTCAATATAGCCTAGTTCCAAGTGTTCATGCATTGAAAACGAGCCTTAGAAGCATTTCACTAAGTTCTAAATCGATGTTCGTGACTTTCCAGTGAAAGGGGGCTAGAAAGGGTTCTAACTCGCCTATTTTTCAAATTTCTTATCAAAATAACCTAGAACTTGCACTAACATACCAATATAGCCTAGTCCCAAGTGTTCATGCATTGAAAACGACTCTTAGATGCATGTCACTAAGTTTTCAATTGATGTTCGTGACATTCAAGTGAAAGGGGGCAGGAAAGGGTTCTAACTCGACTATTTTTCAAATTTCTCATCAAAATAACCTAGAACTTCCAGTAACATACCAATATAGCCTAGTTACAAGTGTTCATGCATTGAAAATGATCCTTAGAAGCATTTCACTAAGGTCTAAATCGATGTTCGTGACTTTCAAGGGAAAGGGGGCCGGAAAGGGTTCTAACTCGCCTATTTTTCAAATTTCTTATCAAAATAACCTTGAACTTGCACTAACATACCAATATAGTCTAGTTCCAAGTGTTCATGCATTGAAAACGAGCCTTAGAAGCATTTCACTAAGTTTTCAATAGATGTTCGTGACATTCAAGTGAAAGGGGGCAGGAAAGGGTTCTAACTCGCCTATTTTTCAAATTTCTTATCAAAATAACCTTGAACTTGCACTAACATACCAATATAGCCTAGTCCCAAGTGTTCATGCATTGAAAACGTTCCTTAGAAGCATTTCACTAAGTTTTCAATAAATGTTCGTGACATTCAAGTGAAAGGGGGCAAGAAAGGGTTCTAACTCGCCTATTTTTCAAATTTCTTATCAAAATAACCTAGAACTTGCACTAACATTTCAATATAGCCTAGTTCCAAGTGTTCATGCATTGAAAACGAGCCTTAGAAGCATTTCACTAAGTTCTAAATCGATGTTCGTGACTTTCAAGTGAAAGGGGGCAAGAAAGGGTTCTAACTCGCCTATTTTTCAAATTTCTTATCAAAATAACCTAGAACTTGCACTAACATACCAATATAGCCTAGTCCCAAGTGTTCATGCATTGAAAACGACCCTTAGATGCATTTCACTAAGTTTTCAATTGATGTTCGTGACATTCAAGTGAAAGGGGGCAGGAAAGGGTTCTTACTCGACTATTTTTCAAATTTCTCATCAAAATAACCTAGAACTTCCACTAACATACCAATATAGCCTAGTTACAAGTGTTCATGCATTGAAAGTGATCCTTAGAAGCATTTCACTAAGGTCTAAATCGATGTTCGTGACTTTCAAGGGAAAGGGGGCCGGAAAGGGTTCTAACTCGCCTATTTTTCAAATTTCTTATCAAAATAACCTTGAACTTGCACTAACATACCAATATAGCCTAGTTCCAAGTGTTCATGCATTGAAAACGAGCCTTAGAAGCATTTCACTAAGTTTTCAATAGATGGTCGTGACATTCAAGTGAAAGGGGGCAGGAAAGGGTTCTAACTCGCCTATTTTTCAAATTTCTTATCAAAATAACCTTGAACTTGCACTAACATACCAATATAGCCTAGTCCCAAGTGTTCATGCATTGAAAACAATCCTTAAAAGCATTTCACTAAGGTCTAAATCGATGTTCGTGACTTTCAAGTGAAAGGGGGCCGGAAAGGGTTCTAACTCGCCTTTTTTTCAAATTTCCTATCAAAATAACCTAGAACTTGCACTAAAATACCAATATAGCGTAGTTCCAAGAGTTCATGCATTGAAAACGAGCCTTAGAAGCATTTCACTAAGGTCTAAATCGATGTTCGTGACTTTTAAGTGAAAGGGGGCCAGAAAGGGTTCTAACTCGCCTATTTTTCAAATTTCTTATCAAAATAACCTAGAACTTGCACTAACATTTCAATATAGCCTAGTTCCAAGTGTTCATGCATTGAAAACGAGCCTTAGAAGCATTTCACTAAGTTCTAAATCGATGTTCGTGACTTTCAAGTGAAAGGGGGCAAGAAAGGGTTCTAACTCGCCTATTTTTCAAATTTCTTATCAAAATAACCTAGAACTTGCACTAACATACCAATATAGCCTAGTCCCAAGTGTTCATGCATTGAAAACGACCCTTAGATGCATTTCACTAAGTTTTCAATTGATGTTCGTGACATTCAAGTGAAAGGGGGCAGGAAAGGGTTCTTACTCGACTATTTTTCAAATTTCTCATCAAAATAACCTAGAACTTCCACTAACATACCAATATAGCCTAGTTACAAGTGTTCATGCATTGAAAGTGATCCTTAGAAGCATTTCACTAAGGTCTAAATCGATGTTCGTGACTTTCAAGGGAAAGGGGGCCGGAAAGGGTTCTAACTCGCCTATTTTTCAAATTTCTTATCAAAATAACCTTGAACTTGCACTAACATACCAATATAGCCTAGTTCCAAGTGTTCATGCATTGAAAACGAGCCTTAGAAGCATTTCACTAAGTTTTCAATAGATGGTCGTGACATTCAAGTGAAAGGGGGCAGGAAAGGGTTCTAACTCGCCTATTTTTCAAATTTCTTATCAAAATAACCTTGAACTTGCACTAACATACCAATATAGCCTAGTCCCAAGTGTTCATGCATTGAAAACAATCCTTAAAAGCATTTCACTAAGGTCTAAATCGATGTTCGTGACTTTCAAGTGAAAGGGGGCCGGAAAGGGTTCTAACTCGCCTTTTTTTCAAATTTCCTATCAAAATAACCTAGAACTTGCACTAAAATACCAATATAGCGTAGTTCCAAGAGTTCATGCATTGAAAACGAGCCTTAGAAGCATTTCACTAAGGTCTAAATCGATGTTCGTGACTTTTAAGTGAAAGGGGGCCAGAAAGGGTTCTAACTCGCCTATTTTTCAAATTTCTTATCAAAATAACCTAGAACTTGCACTAACATACCAATATCGCCTAGTTCCAAGTGTTCATGCCTTGAAAACGAGCCTAAGAAACATTTCACTAAGGTCTAAATCGATGTTCGTGACTTTCAAGTGAAAGGGGGCCGGAAAGGGTTCTAACTCGCCTATTTTTCAAATTTCCTATCAAAATAACCTAGAACTTGCACTAACATACCAATATAGCCTAGTTCCAAGTGTTCATGCCTTGAAAACGAGCCTAAGAAACATTTCACTAAGTTCTAAATCGATGTTCGTGATTTTCAAGTGAAAGGGGGCAGGAAAGGGTTCTAACTCGCCTATTTTTCAAATTTCTTATCAAAATAACCTAGAACTTGCACTAACATACCAATATAGCCTAGTCCCAAGTGTTCATGCATTGAAAACGACTCTTAGATGCATGTCACTAAGTTTTCAATTGATGTTCGTGACATTCAAGTGAAAGGGGGCAGGAAAGGGTTCTAACTCGCCTATTTTTCAAATTTCTTATCAAAATAACCTAGAACTTACACTAACATACCAATATAGCCTAGTTACAAGTGTTCATGCATTGAAAACGATCCTTAGAAGCATTTCACTAAGGTCTAAATCGATGTTCGTGACTTTCAAATGAAAGGGGGCCGAAAAGGGTTCTAACTCGCCTATTTTTCAAATTTCCTATCAAAATAACCTAGAACTTGCACTAAAATACCAATATAGCCTAGTTCCAAGTGTTCATGCATTGAAAACGAGCCTTAGAAGCATTTCACTAAGGTCTAAATCGATGTTCGTGACTTTCAAGTGAAAGGGGGCCAGAAAGGGTTCTAACTCGCCTATTTTTCAAATTTCTTATCAAAATAACCTAGAACTTGCACTAACATACCAATATAGCCTATTTCCAAGTGTTCATGCCTTGAAAACGAGCCTAAGAAACATTTCACTAAGTTCTAAATCGATGTTCGTGACTTTCAAGTGAAAGGGGGCCAGAAAGGGTTCTAACTCGCCTATTTTTCAAATTTCTTATCAAAATAACCTAGAACTTGCACTAACATTTCAATATAGCCTAGTTCCAAGTGTTCATGCATTGAAAACGAGCCTTAGAAGCATTTTACTAAGGTCTAAATCGATGTTTGTGACTTTCAAGTGAAAGGGGGCCAGAAAGGGTTCTAACTCGCCTATTTTTCAAATTTCTTATCAAAATAACCTAGAACTTGCACTAACATTTCAATATAGCCTAGTTCCAAGTGTTCATGCATTGAAAACGAGCCTTAGAAGCATTTCACTAAGTTCTAAATCGATGTTCGTGACTTTCCAGTGAAAGGGGGCTAGAAAGGGTTCTAACTCGCCTATTTTTCAAATTTCTTATCAAAATAACCTAGAACTTGCACTAACATACCAATATAGCCTAGTCCCAAGTGTTCATGCATTGAAAACGACTCTTAGATGCATTTCACTAAGTTTTCAATTGATGTTCGTGACATTCAAGTGAAAGGGGGCAGGAAAGGGTTCTAACTCGACTATTTTTCAAATTTCTCATCAAAATAACCTAGAACTTCCACTAACATACCAATATAGCCTAGTTACAAGTGTTCATGCATTGAAAATGATCCTTAGAAGCATTTCACTAAGGTCTAAATCGATGTTCGTGACTTTCAAGGGAAAGGGGGCCGGAAAGGGCTCTAACTCGCCTATTTTTCAAATTTCTTATCAAAATAACGTTGAACTTGCACTAACATACCAATATAGCCTAGTTCCAAGTGTTCATGCATTGAAAACGAGCCTTAGAAGCATTTCACTAAGTTCTAAATCGATGTTCGTGACTTTCAAGTGAAACGGGGCTAGAAAGGGTTCTAACTCGCCTATTTTTCAAATTTCTTATCAAAATAACCTAGAACTTGCACTAACATACCAATATAGCCTAGTCCCAAGTGTTCATGCATTGAAAACAATCCTTAGAAGCATTTCACTAAGGTCTAAATCGATGTTCGTGACTTTTAAGTGAAAGGGGGCCAGAAAGGGTTCTAACTCGCCTATTTTTCAAATTTCTTATCAAAATAACCTAGAACTTGCACTAACATACCAATATCGCCTAGTTCCAAGTGTTCATGCCTTGAAAACGAGCCTAAGAAACATTTCACTAAGGTCTAAATCGATGTTCGTGACTTTCAAGTGAAAGGGGTCCGGAAAGGGTTCTAACTCGCCTATTTTTCAAATTTCCTATCAAAATAACCTAGAACTTGCACTAACATACCACTATAGCCTAGTTCCAAGTGTTCATGCATTGAAAACGAGCCTTAGAAGCATTTCACTAAGGTCTAAATCGATGTTCGTGACTTTCAAGTGAAAGGGGGCCAGAAAGGGTTCTAACTCGCCTATTTTTCAAATTTCTTATCAAAATAACCTAGAACTTGCACTAACATACCAATATAGCCTATTTCCAAGTGTTCATGCCTTGAAAACGAGCCTAAGAAACATTTCACTAAGTTCTAAATCGATGTTCGTGACTTTCAAGTGAAAGGGGGCCAGAAAGGGTTCTAACTCGCCTATTTTTCAAATTTCTTATCAAAATAACCTAGAACTTGCACTAACATTTCAATATAGCCTAGTTCCAAGTGTTCATGCATTGAAAACGAGCCTTAGAAGCATTTCACTAAGTTCTAAATCGATGTTCGTGACTTTCCAGTGAAAGGGGGCTAGAAAGGGTTCTAACTCGCCTATTTTTCAAATTACTTTTCAAAATAACCTAGAACTTGCACTAACATTTCAATATAGCCTAGTCCCAAGTGTTCATGCATTGAAAACGACCCTTAGATGCATTTCACTAAGTTTTCAATTGATGTTCGTGACATTCAAGTGAAAGGGGGCAGGAAAGGGTTCTAACTCGACTATTTTTCAAATTTCTCATCAAAATAACCTAGAACTTCCACTAACATACCAATATAGCCTAGTTCCAAGTGTTCATGCATTGAAAACGAGCCTTAGAAGCATTTCACTAAGTTCTAAATCGATGTTCGTGACTTTCCAGTGAAAGGGGGCTAGAAAGGGTTCTAACTCGCCTATTTTTCAAATTACTTTTCAAAATAACCTAGAACTTGCACTAACATTTCAATATAGCCTAGTCCCAAGTGTTCATGCATTGAAAACGACCCTTAGATGCATTTCACTAAGTTTTCAATTGATGTTCGTGACATTCAAGTGAAAGGGGGCAGGAAAGGGTTCTAACTCGACTATTTTTCAAATTTCTCATCAAAATAACCTAGAACTTCCACTAACATACCAATATAGCCTAGTTACAAGTGTTCATGCATTGAAAATGATCCTTAGAAGCATTTCACTAAGGTCTAAATCGATGTTCGTGACTTTCAAGGGAAAGGGGGCCGAAAAGGGTTCTAACTCGCCTATTTTTCAAATTTCCTATCAAAATAACCTAGAACTTGCACTAAAATACCAATATAGCCTAGTTCCAAGTGTTCATGCATTGAAAACGAGCCTTAGAAGCATTTCACTAAGGTCTAAATCGATGTTCGTGACTTTCAAGTGAAAGGGGGCCAGAAAGGGTTCTAACTCGCCTATTTTTCAAATTTCTTATCAAAATAACCTAGAACTTGCACTAACATACCAATATAGCCTAGTTCCAAGTGTTCATGCCTTGAAAACGAGCCTAAGAAACATTTCACTAAGTTCTAAATCGATGTTCGTGACTTTCAAGTGAAAGGGGGCCAGAAAGGGTTCTAACTCGCCTATTTTTCAAATTTCTTATCAGAATAACCTAGAACTTGCACTAACATTTCAATATAGCCTAGTTCCAAGTGTTCATGCATTGAAAACGAGCCTTAGAAGCATTTTACTAAGGTCTAAATCGATGTTTGTGACTTTCAAGTGAAAGGGGGCCAGAAAGGGTTCTAACTCGCCTATTTTTCAAATTTCTTATCAAAATAACCTAGAACTTGCACTAACATTTCAATATAGCCTAGTTCCAAGTGTTCATGCATTGAAAACGAGCCTTAGAAGCATTTCACTAAGTTCTAAATCGATGTTCGTGACTTTCCAGTGAAAGGGGGCTAGAAAGGGTTCTAACTCGCCTATTTTTCAAATTTCTTATCAAAATAACCTAGAACTTGCACTAACATACCAATATAGCCTAGTCCCAAGTGTTCATGCATTGAAAACGACTCTTAGATGCATTTCACTAAGTTTTCAATTGATGTTCGTGACATTCAAGTGAAAGGGGGCAGGAAAGGGTTCTAACTCGACTATTTTTCAAATTTCTCATCAAAATAACCTAGAACTTCCACTAACATACCAATATAGCCTAGTTACAAGTGTTCATGCATTGAAAATGATCCTTAGAAGCATTTCACTAAGGTCTAAATCGATGTTCGTGACTTTCAAGGGAAAGGGGGCCGGAAAGGGCTCTAACTCGCCTATTTTTCAAATTTCTTATCAAAATAACGTTGAACTTGCACTAACATACCAATATAGCCTAGTTCCAAGTGTTCATGCATTGAAAACGAGCCTTAGAAGCATTTCACTAAGTTCTAAATCGATGTTCGTGACTTTCAAGTGAAACGGGGCTAGAAAGGGTTCTAACTCGCCTATTTTTCAAATTTCTTATCAAAATAACCTAGAACTTGCACTAACATACCAATATAGCCTAGTCCCAAGTGTTCATGCATTGAAAACAATCCTTAGAAGCATTTCACTAAGGTCTAAATCGATGTTCGTGACTTTTAAGTGAAAGGGGGCCAGAAAGGGTTCTAACTCGCCTATTTTTCAAATTTCTTATCAAAATAACCTAGAACTTGCACTAACATACCAATATCGCCTAGTTCCAAGTGTTCATGCCTTGAAAACGAGCCTAAGAAACATTTCACTAAGGTCTAAATCGATGTTCGTGACTTTCAAGTGAAAGGGGGCCGGAAAGGGTTCTAACTCGCCTATTTTTCAAATTTCCTATCAAAATAACCTAGAACTTGCACTAACATACCAATATAGCCTAGTTCCAAGTGTTCATGCATTGAAAACGAGCCTTAGAAGCATTTCACTAAGGTCTAAATCGATGTTCGTGACTTTCAAGTGAAAGGGGGCCAGAAAGGGTTCTAACTCGCCTATTTTTCAAATTTCTTATCAAAATAACCTAGAACTTGCACTAACATACCAATATAGCCTATTTCCAAGTGTTCATGCCTTGAAAACGAGCCTAAGAAACATTTCACTAAGTTCTAAATCGATGTTCGTGACTTTCAAGTGAAAGGGGGCCAGAAAGGGTTCTAACTCGCCTATTTTTCAAATTTCTTATCAGAATAACCTAGAACTTGCACTAACATTTCAATATAGCCTAGTTCCAAGTGTTCATGCATTGAAAACGAGCCTTAGAAGCATTTTACTAAGGTCTAAATCGATGTTTGTGACTTTCAAGTGAAAGGGGGCCAGAAAGGGTTCTAACTCGCCTATTTTTCAAATTTCTTATCAAAATAACCTAGAACTTGCACTAACATTTCAATATAGCCTAGTTCCAAGTGTTCATGCATTGAAAACGAGCCTTAGAAGCATTTCACTAAGTTCTAAATCGATGTTCGTGACTTTCCAGTGAAAGGGGGCTAGAAAGGGTTCTAACTCGCCTATTTTTCAAATTTCTTATCAAAATAACCTAGAACTTGCACTAACATACCAATATAGCCTAGTCCCAAGTGTTCATGCATTGAAAACGACTCTTAGATGCATTTCACTAAGTTTTCAATTGATGTTCGTGACATTCAAGTGAAAGGGGGCAGGAAAGGGTTCTAACTCGACTATTTTTCAAATTTCTCATCAAAATAACCTAGAACTTCCACTAACATACCAATATAGCCTAGTTACAAGTGTTCATGCATTGAAAATGATCCTTAGAAGCATTTCACTAAGGTCTAAATCGATGTTCGTGACTTTCAAGGGAAAGGGGGCCGGAAAGGGCTCTAACTCGCCTATTTTTCAAATTTCTTATCAAAATAACGTTGAACTTGCACTAACATACCAATATAGCCTAGTTCCAAGTGTTCATGCATTGAAAACGAGCCTTAGAAGCATTTCACTAAGTTCTAAATCGATGTTCGTGACTTTCAAGTGAAACGGGGCTAGAAAGGGTTCTAACTCGCCTATTTTTCAAATTTCTTATCAAAATAACCTAGAACTTGCACTAACATACCAATATAGCCTAGTCCCAAGTGTTCATGCATTGAAAACAATCCTTAGAAGCATTTCACTAAGGTCTAAATCGATGTTCGTGACTTTTAAGTGAAAGGGGGCCAGAAAGGGTTCTAACTCGCCTATTTTTCAAATTTCTTATCAAAATAACCTAGAACTTGCACTAACATACCAATATCGCCTAGTTCCAAGTGTTCATGCCTTGAAAACGAGCGTAAGAAACATTTCACTAAGGTCTAAATCGATGTTCGTGACTTTCAAGTGAAAGGGGGCCCGAAAGGGTTCTAACTCGCCTATTTTTCAAATTTCCTATCAAAATAACCTAGAACTTGCACTAACATACCAATATAGCCTAGTTCCAAGTGTTCATGCATTGAAAACGAGCCTTAGAAGCATTTCACTAAGGTCTAAATCGATGTTCGTGACTTTCAAGTGAAAGGGGGCCAGAAAGGGTTCTAACTCGCCTATTTTTCAAATTTCTTATCAAAATAACCTAGAACTTGCACTAACATACCAATATAGCCTATTTCCAAGTGTTCATGCCTTGAAAACGAGCCTAAGAAACATTTCACTAAGTTCTAAATCGATGTTCGTGACTTTCAAGTGAAAGGGGGCCAGAAAGGGTTCTAACTCGCCTATTTTTCAAATTTCTTATCAAAATAACCTAGAACTTGCACTAACATTTCAATATAGCCTAGTTCCAAGTGTTCATGCATTGAAAACGAGCCTTAGAAGCATTTCACTAAGGTCTAAATCGATGTTTGTGACTTTCAAGTGAGGCAAAGCTACGAGATCAATTGGAACATAGGGATTAGAACCATAGACTACTTCAAAAGGAGAATACTTTGTAGTAGCGCTAGGAGTTCTATTGTAAGCAAACTCGGCATGAGCGAGTTTGACATCCCAATCTTTGGTGCTTTTACTAACCAAGGTTCTAAGCAAAGAACCTAGTACCCTATTCACCACCTCAGTTTGGCCATCGGTTTGGGGGTGATGTGAGGTAGAAAACAGCAACTTGGTTCCCATAAGACGCCACAAAGACTTCCAAAAATGACTTTGGAACTTTGTATCTCGATCTGAAACAATTGTGCGTGGGACTCCATGGAAACGAACAATCCCATCAAAATATAATTTTGCCACCTTCATAGCATCCTCGGTTTTATGACAAGGGATAAAGTGAGCCATCTTTGAAAAACGATCAACTACCACCATGATTGAGTCCTTACCTCTTTGAGTTCTAGGTAAAGCCACAATGAAATCCATGCTTAGGTCTTCCCAAGGTCTCTCCGGAATTGGCAATGGCTTGTAAATCGATGCATTCAAAACGAGACTTAGAAGCATTTCACTAAGTTCTAAATCGATGTTCGTGACTTTCAAATGAAAGGGGGCCGAAAAGGGTTCTCACTCGCCTATTTTTCAAATTTCTTATCAAAATAACCTAGAACTTACACTAACATACCAATATAGCCTATTTACAAGTGTGCATGCATTGAAAACGAGCCTTAGAAGCATTTCACTAAGTTCTAAATCGATGTTCGTGACTTTCAAGTGAAAGGGGGTCGGAAAGGGTTCTACCTTGCCTTTTTTTCAAATTTCTTATCAAAATAACCTAGAACTTACACTAACATACCAATATAGCCTAGTTACAAGTGTTCATGCATTTAAAACGAGCCTTAGAAGCATTTCACTAAGGTCTAAATCGATGTTCGTGATTTTCAAGGGAAAGAGGGCCGGAAAGGGTTCTAACTCGCCTATTTTTCAAATTTCTTATCAAAATAACCTAGAACTTGCACTAACATACCAATATAGCCTAGTTCCAAGTGTTTATGCATTGAAAACGAGTCTTAGAAGCATTTCACTAAGTTCTAAATCGATGTTCGTGACTTTCAAGTGAAAGGGGGCCGAAAAGGGTTCTCACTTGCCTATTTTTCAATTTTCATATCAAAATAACCTATAACTTGCACTAATATACCAATATAGCCTAGTCCCAAGTGTTCATGCATTGAAAACGAGACTTAGAAGCATTTCACTAAGTTCTAAATCGATATTCGTGACATTCAACTGAAAGGGGGCCAGAAAGGGTTCTCCCTCGCCTATTTTTCAAATTTCTTATTAAAATAACCATGAACTTACACTAACATACCAATATAGCCTAGTTCCGATTGTTCATGCATTGAAAACGAGCCTTAGAAGCAATTCACCAAGTTTTCAATCGATGTTCGTGACTTTCAAGTGAAAGGGGGCCGGAAAAAGTTCTAACTCGCCTATTTTTCAAATTTCTTTACACAACAACCTAGAACTTGCACTAACATACCATTATAGCCTATTTAAAAGTGTGCATGCATTGAAAACGAGACTTAGAAGCATTTCACTAAGGTCTAAATCGATGTTCGTGATTTTCAAGGGTAAGGGGGCCGGAAAGGGTTCTAACTCGCCTATTTTTCAAATTTCTTATCAAAATAACCTAGAACTTGCACTAACATACCAATATAGCCTAGTTCCAAGTGTTCATGCATTGAAAACGAGCCTTAGAAGCATTTTACTAAGTTTTCAATCAATGTTCGTGACTTTCAAGTGAAAGGGGGCCGGAAAGGGTTCTTACTCGCCTATTTTTCAATTTCATTATCAAAATAACCTAGAACTCACACTAACATACCAATATAGCCTAGTTACAAGTGTTCATGCATTGAAAACGACCCTTATAGCCTAGTTACAAGTGTTCATGCATTGAAAACAATCCTTGGAAGCATTTTACTATGGTCTAAATCGATGTTCGTGACTTTCAAGTGAAAGGGGGCCGAAAAGGGTTCTAACTCGCCTATTTTTCAATTTTCTTATCAAAATAACCTAGAACTTGCAATAACATACCAATATAGCCTAGTCCCAAGTGTTCATGCATTCAAAACGAGACTTAGAAGCATTTCACTAAGTTCTCAATCGATGTTCATGACTTTCAAGTGAAAGGGGGTCGGAAAGGGTTCTAACTCGCCTATTTTTCAAATTTCTTATCAAAATAACCTAGAACTTGCACTAACATACCAATATAGCCTATTCCAAGTGTTCATGCATTGAAAACGAGCCTTAGAAGCATTTCAATAAGTGACCAGAATGATCAAGGTGCGAATATTCCAGTCCAAGAGTCGAACGTTAGGGAGTTGATTTTGTCCAAGTCTCTCCTCAATACTACTCTTAGGGATTTTGGCGTGCACGGCCCATATAAGTCCTCAAATGGTTGCACCGTATTGAGCGTAACTAATTACCTCAATAATGGGGGAATATAGGTTGATTTAATGCAGACTTTAAGGGGCGTTTCTAGCTGGTTTAATTTCGAAATAAAAGAGCTTAAATGAAGGCTTAAAAAGCGCATTTCAAGGCTACTTTGGAGGACGAATTTGAACAGCAATTTGAAGTCAATTTGCTGAACGATTTGGCGCATTTCAAGGCGACTTTGAAGGAAGAATTTGAACAGCAATTGGGGTCAATGTGCTGAACGTTTCTTCCCTTATTTTAAGCTATTCTTCCCTTGTTTTAAGCTTTATTAGTTAGAGAAATAATGAGTGGTTATGGGGATTATGTTGGACGGTTATGAGCCACTTAATCTACCCTTAGTTTCAGCTTTCTGTTTTATTGTTTGTTTTAGCTAAGTCTGATGTACGAAAAGCTATAAATAGCGTGCTAATAATCAATGAAAGGCATTCCAGAATTTTGCCCAAAACACAGGAGTGTATAATCCGAATTTGGCTTGTGCTAGTCAAGTTTATTTTCCAAATTTGAGAGTTCCCTCAATTTGAAGAGTTTGTGTTTTAGTGAGAGTTCCTAAAACTTAAACTTGTAGTTGTCGAATAGGTGAGAGTTCCCTAATCACTACTACGCCCAAACACGTGAGTGAGTGTTCCTCACTGTTATATCCTCAAGTTAAGGGTGAGAGTTCCCCTAAACTTTCTTAACACACATTCCCGATCATTTGTAATCAAGTTTCTCACCTTGCTTACACATCATTTGCCGCGTCAGGTAGGGGGAAAATTTCCTTAAATTTTTCCAAAGGGGTCGAATACCTACATACCATGGGAGAGAATCAAGACTTGAGGACAGCTTTGGAAGCTCTTAATCGAATACCTACATACCAATATAGCCTAGTTACAAGTGTTCCTGCATTGAAAATGATCCTTAGAAGCATTTCACTAAGGTCTAAATCGATGTTCGTGACTTTCAAGTGAAAGGGGGCCGGAAAGGGTTCTAACTCGCCTATTTTTCAAATTTCTTATCAAAATAACCTAGAACTTGCACTAACATACCAATATAGCCTAGTTCCAAGTGCTCATGCCTTGAAAACGAGCCTAAGAAACATTTCACTAAGTTCTAAATCGATGTTCGTGACTTCCAAGTGAAAGGGGGCCAGAAAGGGTTCTAACTCGCCTATTTTTCAAATTTCTTATCAAAATAACCTAGAACTTGCACTAACATTTCAATATAGCCTAGTTCCAAATGTTCATGCATTGAAAACGAGCCTTAGAAGCATTTCACTAAGGTCTAAATCGATGTTTGTGACTTTCAAGTGAAAGGGGGCCAGAAAGGGTTCTAACTCGCCTATTTTTCAAATTTCTTATCAAAATAACCTAGAACTTGCACTAACATTTCAATATAGCCTAGTTCCAAGTGTTCATGCATTGAAAACGAGCCTTAGAAGCATTTCACAAAGTTCTAAATCGATGTTCGTGACTTTCCAGTGAAAGGGGGCTAGAAAGGGTTCTAACTCGCCTATTTTTCAAATTTCTTATCAAAATAACCTAGAACTTGCACTAACATACCAATATAGCCTAGTCCCAAGTGTTCATACATTGAAAACGACCCTTAGATGCATTTCACTAAGTTTTCAATTGATGTTCGTGACATTCAAGTGAAAGGGGGCAGGAAAGGGTTCTAACTCGACTATTTTTCAAATTTCTCATCAAAATAACCTAGAACTTCCACTAACATACCAATATAGCCTAGTTACAAGTGTTCATGCATTGAAAATGATCCTTAGAAGCATTTCACTAAGGTCTAAATCGATGTTCGTGACTTTCAAGGGAAAGGGGGCCGGAAAGGGTTCTAACTCGCCTATTTTTCAAATTTCTTATCAAAATAACCTTGAACTTGCACTAACATACCAATATAGCCTAGTTCCAAGTGTTCATGCATTGAAAACGAGCCTTAGAAGCATTTCACTAAGTTTTCAATAGATGTTCGTGACATTCAAGTGAAAGGGGGCAGGAAAGGGTTCTAACTCGCCTATTTTTCAAATTTCTTATCAAAATAACCTTGAACTTGCACTAACATACCAATATAGCCTAGTCCCAAGAGTTCATGCATTGAAAACGTTCCTTAGAAGCATTTCACTAAGTTTTCAATAGATGTTCGTGACATTCAAGTGAAAGGGGGCAGGAAAGGGTTCTAACTCGCCTATTTTTCAAATTTCTTATCAAAATAACCTAGAACTTGCACTAACATTTCAATATAGCCTAGTTCCAAGTGTTCATGCATTGAAAACGAGCCTTAGAAGCATTGCACTAAGTTCTAAATCGATGTTCGTGACTTTCAAGTGAAAGGGGGCTAGAAAGGGTTCTAACTTGCCTATTTTTCAAGTTTCTTATCAAAATAACCTAGAACTTGCACTAACATACCAATATAGCCTAGTTACAAGTGTTCATGCATTGAAAACAATCCTTAGAAGCATTTCACTAAGGTCTAAATCAATGTTCGTGACTTTCAAGTGAACGGGGGCCGGAAAGGTTCTAACTCGCCTATTTTTCAAATTTCCTAACAAAATAACCTAGAACTTGCACTAAAATACCAATATAGCCTAGTTCCAAGTGTTTATGCATTGAAAACGAGCCTTAGAAGCATTTCACTAAGGTCTAAATCGATGTTCGTGACTTTCAAGTGAAAAGGGGCCAGAAAGGGTTCTAACTCGCCTATTTTTCAAATTTCTTATCAAAATAACCTAGAACTTGCACTAACATACCAATATAGCCTAGTTCCAAGTGTTCATGCCTTGAAAACGAGCCTAAGAAACATTTCACTAAGTTCTAAATCGATGTTCGTGACTTTCAAGTGAAAGGGGGCCAGAAAGGGTTCTAACTCGCCTATTTTTCAAATTTCTTATCAAAATAACCTAGAACTTGCACTACCATTTCAATATAGCCTAGTTCCAAGTGTTCATGCATTGAAAACGAGCCTTAGAAGCATTTCACTAAGTTCTAAATCGATGTTCGTGACTTTCCAGTGAAAGGGGGCTAGAAAGGGTTCTAACTCGCCTATTTTTCAAATTTCTTTTCAAAATAACCTAGAACTTGCACTAACATTTCAATATAGCCTAGTCCCAAGTGTTCATGCATTGAAAACGACCCTTAGATGCATTTCACTAAGTTTTCAATTGATGTTCGTGACATTCAAGTGAAAGGGGGCAGGAAAGGGTTCTAACTCGACTATTTTTCAAATTTCTCATCAAAATAACCTAGAACTTCCACTAACATACCAATATAGCCTAGTTACAAGTGTTCATGCATTGAAAATGATCCTTAGAAGCATTTCACTAAGGTCTAAATCGATGTTCGTGACTTTCAAGGGAAAGGGGGCCGGAAAGGGTTCTAACTCGCCTATTTTTCAAATTTCTTATTAAAATAACCTTGAACTTGCACTAACATACCAATATAGCCTAGTTCCAAGTGTACATGCATTGAAAACGAGCCTTAGAAGCATTTCACTAAGTTTTCAATAGATGTTCGTGACATTCAAGTGAAAGGGGGCAGGAAAGGGTTCTAACTCGCCTATTTTTCAAATTTCTTATCAAAATAACCTAGAACTTGCACTAACATTTCAATATAGCCTAGTTCCAAGTGTTCATGCATTGAAAACGAGCCTTAGAAGCATTTCACAAAGTTCTAAATCGATGTTCGTGACTTTCCAGTGAAAGGGGGCTAGAAAGGGTTCTAACTCGCCTATTTTTCAAATTTCTTATCAAAATAACCTAGAACTTGCACTAACATACCAATATAGCCTAGTCCCAAGTGTTCATACATTGAAAACGACCCTTAGATGCATTTCACTAAGTTTTCAATTGATGTTCGTGACATTCAAGTGAAAGGGGGCAGGAAAGGGTTCTAACTCGACTATTTTTCAAATTTCTCATCAAAATAACCTAGAACTTCCACTAACATACCAATATAGCCTAGTTACAAGTGTTCATGCATTGAAAATGATCCTTAGAAGCATTTCACTAAGGTCTAAATCGATGTTCGTGACTTTCAAGGGAAAGGGGGCCGGAAAGGGTTCTAACTCGCCTATTTTTCAAATTTCTTATCAAAATAACCTTGAACTTGCACTAACATACCAATATAGCCTAGTTCCAAGTGTTCATGCATTGAAAACGAGCCTTAGAAGCATTTCACTAAGTTTTCAATAGATGTTCGTGACATTCAAGTGAAAGGGGGCAGGAAAGGGTTCTAACTCGCCTATTTTTCAAATTTCTTATCAAAATAACCTTGAACTTGCACTAACATACCAATATAGCCTAGTCCCAAGAGTTCATGCATTGAAAACGTTCCTTAGAAGCATTTCACTAAGTTTTCAATAGATGTTCGTGACATTCAAGTGAAAGGGGGCAGGAAAGGGTTCTAACTCGCCTATTTTTCAAATTTCTTATCAAAATAACCTAGAACTTGCACTAACATTTCAATATAGCCTAGTTCCAAGTGTTCATGCATTGAAAACGAGCCTTAGAAGCATTGCACTAAGTTCTAAATCGATGTTCGTGACTTTCAAGTGAAAGGGGGCTAGAAAGGGTTCTAACTTGCCTATTTTTCAAGTTTCTTATCAAAATAACCTAGAACTTGCACTAACATACCAATATAGCCTAGTTACAAGTGTTCATGCATTGAAAACAATCCTTAGAAGCATTTCACTAAGGTCTAAATCGATGTTCGTGACTTTCAAGTGAACGGGGGCCGGAAAGGTTCTAACTCGCCTATTTTTCAAATTTCCTAACAAAATAACCTAGAACTTGCACTAAAATACCAATATAGCCTAGTTCCAAGTGTTCATGCATTGAAAACGAGCCTTAGAAGCATTTCACTAAGTTTTCAATAGATGTTCGTGACATTCAAGTGAAAGGGGGCAGGAAAGGGTTCTAACTCGCCTATTTTTCAAATTTCTTATCAAAATAACCTAGAACTTGCACTAACATACCAATATAGCCTAGTTCCAAGTGCTCATGCCTTGAAAACGAGCCTAAGAAACATTTCACTAAGTTCTAAATCGATGTTCGTGACTTCCAAGTGAAAGGGGGCCAGAAAGGGTTCTAACTCGCCTATTTTTCAAATTTCTTATCAAAATAACCTAGAACTTGCACTAACATTTCAATATAGCCTAGTTCCAAATGTTCATGCATTGAAAACGAGCCTTAGAAGCATTTCACTAAGGTCTAAATCGATGTTTGTGACTTTCAAGTGAAAGGGGGCCAGAAAGGGTTCTAACTCGCCTATTTTTCAAATTTCTTATCAAAATAACCTAGAACTTGCACTAACATTTCAATATAGCCTAGTTCCAAGTGTTCATGCATTGAAAACGAGCCTTAGAAGCATTTCACAAAGTTCTAAATCGATGTTCGTGACTTTCCAGTGAAAGGGGGCTAGAAAGGGTTCTAACTCGCCTATTTTTCAAATTTCTTATCAAAATAACCTAGAACTTGCACTAACATACCAATATAGCCTAGTCCCAAGTGTTCATACATTGAAAACGACCCTTAGATGCATTTCACTAAGTTTTCAATTGATGTTCGTGACATTCAAGTGAAAGGGGGCAGGAAAGGGTTCTAACTCGACTATTTTTCAAATTTCTCATCAAAATAACCTAGAACTTCCACTAACATACCAATATAGCCTAGTTACAAGTGTTCATGCATTGAAAATGATCCTTAGAAGCATTTCACTAAGGTCTAAATCGATGTTCGTGACTTTCAAGGGAAAGGGGGCCGGAAAGGGTTCTAACTCGCCTATTTTTCAAATTTCTTATCAAAATAACCTTGAACTTGCACTAACATACCAATATAGCCTAGTTCCAAGTGTTCATGCATTGAAAACGAGCCTTAGAAGCATTTCACTAAGTTTTCAATAGATGTTCGTGACATTCAAGTGAAAGGGGGCAGGAAAGGGTTCTAACTCGCCTATTTTTCAAATTTCTTATCAAAATAACCTTGAACTTGCACTAACATACCAATATAGCCTAGTCCCAAGAGTTCATGCATTGAAAACGTTCCTTAGAAGCATTTCACTAAGTTTTCAATAGATGTTCGTGACATTCAAGTGAAAGGGGGCAGGAAAGGGTTCTAACTCGCCTATTTTTCAAATTTCTTATCAAAATAACCTAGAACTTGCACTAACATTTCAATATAGCCTAGTTCCAAGTGTTCATGCATTGAAAACGAGCCTTAGAAGCATTGCACTAAGTTCTAAATCGATGTTCGTGACTTTCAAGTGAAAGGGGGCTAGAAAGGGTTCTAACTTGCCTATTTTTCAAGTTTCTTATCAAAATAACCTAGAACTTGCACTAACATACCAATATAGCCTAGTTACAAGTGTTCATGCATTGAAAACAATCCTTAGAAGCATTTCACTAAGGTCTAAATCGATGTTCGTGACTTTCAAGTGAACGGGGGCCGGAAAGGTTCTAACTCGCCTATTTTTCAAATTTCCTAACAAAATAACCTAGAACTTGCACTAAAATACCAATATAGCCTAGTTCCAAGTGTTCATGCATTGAAAACGAGCCTTAGAAGCATTTCACTAAGTTTTCAATAGATGTTCGTGACATTCAAGTGAAAGGGGGCAGGAAAGGGTTCTAACTCGCCTATTTTTCAAATTTCTTATCAAAATAACCTAGAACTTGCACTAACATACCAATATAGCCTAGTTCCAAGTGCTCATGCCTTAAAAACGAGCCTAAGAAACATTTCACTAAGTTCTAAATCGATGTTCGTGACTTCCAAGTGAAAGGGGGCCAGAAAGGGTTCTAACTCGCCTATTTTTCAAATTTCTTATCAAAATAACCTAGAACTTGCACTAACATTTCAATATAGCCTAGTTCCAAATGTTCATGCATTGAAAACGAGCCTTAGAAGCATTTCACTAAGGTCTAAATCGATGTTTGTGACTTTCAAGTGAAAGGGGGCCAGAAAGGGTTCTAACTCGCCTATTTTTCAAATTTCTTATCAAAATAACCTAGAACTTGCACTAACATTTCAATATAGCCTAGTTCCAAGTGTTCATGCATTGAAAACGAGCCTTAGAAGCATTTCACAAAGTTCTAAATCGATGTTCGTGACTTTCCAGTGAAAGGGGGCTAGAAAGGGTTCTAACTCGCCTATTTTTCAAATTTCTTATCAAAATAACCTAGAACTTGCACTAACATACCAATATAGCCTAGTCCCAAGTGTTCATACATTGAAAACGACCCTTAGATGCATTTCACTAAGTTTTCAATTGATGTTCGTGACATTCAAGTGAAAGGGGGCAGGAAAGGGTTCTAACTCGACTATTTTTCAAATTTCTCATCAAAATAACCTAGAACTTCCACTAACATACCAATATAGCCTAGTTACAAGTGTTCATGCATTGAAAATGATCCTTAGAAGCATTTCACTAAGGTCTAAATCGATGTTCGTGACTTTCAAGGGAAAGGGGGCCGGAAAGGGTTCTAACTCGCCTATTTTTCAAATTTCTTATCAAAATAACCTTGAACTTGCACTAACATACCAATATAGCCTAGTTCCAAGTGTTCATGCATTGAAAACGAGCCTTAGAAGCATTTCACTAAGTTTTCAATAGATGTTCGTGACATTCAAGTGAAAGGGGGCAGGAAAGGGTTCTAACTCGCCTATTTTTCAAATTTCTTATCAAAATAACCTTGAACTTGCACTAACATACCAATATAGCCTAGTCCCAAGAGTTCATGCATTGAAAACGTTCCTTAGAAGCATTTCACTAAGTTTTCAATAGATGTTCGTGACATTCAAGTGAAAGGGGGCAGGAAAGGGTTCTAACTCGCCTATTTTTCAAATTTCTTATCAAAATAACCTAGAACTTGCACTAACATTTCAATATAGCCTAGTTCCAAGTGTTCATGCATTGAAAACGAGCCTTAGAAGCATTGCACTAAGTTCTAAATCGATGTTCGTGACTTTCAAGTGAAAGGGGGCTAGAAAGGGTTCTAACTTGCCTATTTTTCAAGTTTCTTATCAAAATAACCTAGAACTTGCACTAACATACCAATATGGCCTAGTTACAAGTGTTCATGCATTGAAAACAATCCTTAGAAGCATTTCACTAAGGTCTAAATCGATGTTCGTGACTTTCAAGTGAACGGGGGCCGGAAAGGTTCTAACTCGCCTATTTTTCAAATTTCCTAACAAAATAACCTAGAACTTGCACTAAAATACCAATATAGCCTAGTTCCAAGTGTTTATGCATTGAAAACGAGCCTTAGAAGCATTTCACTAAGGTCTAAATCGATGTTCGTGACTTTCAAGTGAAAAGGGGCCAGAAAGGGTTCTAACTCGCCTATTTTTCAAATTTCTTATCAAAATAACCTAGAACTTGCACTAACATACCAATATAGCCTAGTTCCAAGTGTTCATGCCTTGAAAACGAGCCTAAGAAACATTTCACTAAGTTCTAAATCGATGTTCGTGACTTTCAAGTGAAAGGGGGCCAGAAAGGGTTCTAACTCGCCTATTTTTCAAATTTCTTATCAAAATAACCTAGAACTTGCACTACCATTTCAATATAGCCTAGTTCCAAGTGTTCATGCATTGAAAACGAGCCTTAGAAGCATTTCACTAAGTTCTAAATCGATGTTCGTGACTTTCCAGTGAAAGGGGGCTAGAAAGGGTTCTAACTCGCCTATTTTTCAAATTTCTTTTCAAAATAACCTAGAACTTGCACTAACATTTCAATATAGCCTAGTCCCAAGTGTTCATGCATTGAAAACGACCCTTAGATGCATTTCACTAAGTTTTCAATTGATGTTCGTGACATTCAAGTGAAAGGGGGCAGGAAAGGGTTCTAACTCGACTATTTTTCAAATTTCTCATCAAAATAACCTAGAACTTCCACTAACATACCAATATAGCCTAGTTACAAGTGTTCATGCATTGAAAATGATCCTTAGAAGCATTTCACTAAGGTCTAAATCGATGTTCGTGACTTTCAAGGGAAAGGGGGCCGGAAAGGGTTCTAACTCGCCTATTTTTCAAATTTCTTAGATGTTCGTGACATTCAATTGAAAGGGGGAAGGAAAGGGTTCTAACTCGCCTATTTTTCATATTTCTTATCAAAATAACCTAAAACTTACACTAACATACCAATATAGCCTAGTTACAAGTGTTCATGCATTGAAAACAATCCTTAGAAGCATTTCACTAAGGTCTAAATCGATGTTCGTGACTTTCAAGTGAAAGGGGGCCAGAAAGGGTTCTAACTCGCCTATTTTTCAAATTTCTTATCAAAATAACCTAGAACATGCACTAACATTTCAATATAGCCTAGTTCCAAGTGTTCATGCATTGAAAACGAGCCTTAGAAGCATTTCACTAAGTTCTAAATCGATGTTCGTGACTTTCCAGTGAAAGGGGGCTAGAAAGGGTTCTAACTCGCCTATTTTTCAAATTTCTTATCAAAATAACCTAGAACTTGCACTAACATACCAATATAGCCTAGTCCCAAGTGTTCATGCATTGAAAACGACCCTTAGATTCATTTCACTAAGTTTTCAATTGATGTTCGTGACATTCAAGTGAAAGGGGGCAGGAAAGGGTTCTAACTCGACTATTGACCAAAGTGGTCAAGGTGCGAATATTCCAGTCCAAGAGTCGAACGTTAGGGAGTTGATTTTGTCCAAGTCTCTCCTCAATACTACTCATACGGATTTTGGCGTGCACGGCCCATATAAGTCCTCAAATGGTTGCACCGTATTGAGCGTAACTAATTACCTCAATAATAGGGGAATATAGGTTGATTTAATGCAGACTTTAAGGAGAATTTCAAGCCGGTTTAATTTCGAAATAAAGGAGCTTGAATGAAGACTTAAAAGGCGCATTTCAAGGCTACTTTGGAGGACGAATTTGAACAGCAATTTGAAGTCAATTTGCTGAACGTTTTGGCGCATTTCAAGGCTATTTTAAAGAAAGAATTTGAACAGCAGTTGGAGTCAATTTGCTGAACGTTTCCTCTCTTATTTTAAGCTATTCTTCGCTTGTTTTAAGCTCTATTAGTTAGAGGAATAATTAGTTGTAATGGGGATTATGTTGGACGGTTATGAGCCACTTAATCTACCCTTATTTTCAGCTTTCTGTTTTATTGTTTGTTTTAGCTAAGTATGATGTACGAAAAGCTATAAATAGCGTGCTAATGTTCAATAAAAGGCATTCCAGAATTTTGCCCAAAACACACGAGTGTATAATCCGAATTTGGCTTGTGCTAGTCAAGTTTATTTTCCAAATTTGAGAGTTCCCTCAATATGAAGAGTTTGTGTTTTAGTGAGAGTTCCTAAAACTTAAACTTGTAGTTGTCGAATAGGTGAGAGTTCCCTAATCACTACTACGCCCAAACACGTGAGTGAGTGTTCCTCACTGTTATATCCTCAAGTAAAGGGTGAGAGTTCCCCTAAACTTTCTTAACACACATTCCCGATCATTTGTAATCAAGTTTCTCACCTTGCTTACACATCAACTATTTTTCAAATTTCTCATCAAAATAACCTAGAACTTCCACTAACATACCAATATAGCCTAGTTACAAGTGTTCATGCATTGAAAATGATCCTTAGAAGCATTTCACTAATGTCTAAATCGATGTTCGTGACTTTCAAGTGAAAGGGGGCCGGAAAGGGTTCTAACTCGCCTATTTTTCAAATTTCTTATCAAAATAACCTTGAACTTGCACTAACATACCAATATAGCCTAGTTCCAAGTGTTCATGCATTGAAAACGAGCCTTAGAAGCATTTCACTAAGTTTTCAATAGATGTTCGTGACATTCAAGTGAAAGGGGGCAGGAAAAGGTTCTAACTCGCCTATTTTTCAAATTTCTTATTAAAATAACCTTGAACTTGCACTAACATACCAATATAGCCTAGTCCCAAGTGTTCATGCATTGAAAACGTTCCTTAGAAGCATTTCACTAAGTTTTCAATAGATGTTCGTGACATTCAAGTGAAAGGGGGCAGGAAAGGGTTCTAACTCGCCTATTTTTCAAATTTCTTATCAAAACAACCTAGAACTTGCACTAACATTTCAATATAGCCTAGTTCCAAGTGTTCATGCATTGAAAACGAGCCTTAGAAGCATTTCACTAAGTTCTAAATCGATGTTCGTGACTTTCAAGTGAAAGGGGGCTAGAAAGAGTTCTAACTCGCCTATTTTTAAAATTTCTTATCAAAATAACCTAGAACTTGCACTAACATACCAATATAGCCTAGTCCCAAGTGTTCATGCATTGAAAACAATCCTTAGAAGCATTTCACTAAGGTCTAAATCGATGTTCGTGACTTTCAAGTGAAAGGGGGCCAGAAAGGGTTCTAACTCGCCTATTTTTCAAATTTCCTATCAAAATAACCTAAAACTTGAACTAAAATACCAATATAGCCTAGTTCCAAGTGTTCATGCATTGAAAACGAGCCTTAGAAGCATTTCACTTAGGTCTAAATCGATGTTCGTGACTTTCAAGTGAAAGGGGGCCAGAAAGGGTTCTAACTCGCCTATTTTTCAAATTTCTTATCAAAATAACCTAGAACTTGCACTAACATACCAATATAGCCTAGTTCCAAGTGTTTATGCCTTGAAAACGAGCCTTAGAAGCATTTCACTAAGGTCTAAATTGATGTTCGTGATTCTCAAGGGAAAGAGGGCCGGAAAAGGTTCTCACTCGCCTATTTTTCAAACTTCTTATCAAAATAACCTATAACTTGCACTAACATACCAATATAGCCTAGTCCTAAGTTTTCATGCATTGAAAACGAGACTTAGAAGCATTTCACTAAGTTCTAAATCGATGTTCGTGACTTTCAAGTGAAAGGGGGCCGGAAAGGGTTCTACCTCGCCTATTTTTCAAATTTCTTATCAAAATAACCTAGAACTTGCACTAACATACCAATATAGTCTAGTTCCAAGTGTTCATGCATTGAAAACGAGCCTTAGAAGCATTTCACTAAGTTTTCAATCGATGTTCCTGACTTTCAAGTGAAAGGGGGCCAAAAAGGGTTCTAACTCGCCTATTTTTCAAATTTCTTATCAAAATAAGCTAGAACTTGCACTAACATACCATCATAGCCTAGTTACAAGTGTTTATGCATTGAAAATGAGCCGAAGAGAGCATTTCACTAAGGTCTAAATTGATGTTCGTGACTTTCAACTAAAAGGGGTCGGAAAGGGATCTACCTCGCCTATTTTTCAAATTTCTTACCAAATTAACCTAGAACTTGCACTAACATACCAATAGAGCCTAGTTCCAAGTGTTCATGCATTGAAAACAAGACTTAGAAGCATTTCACTAAGTTCTAAATCGATGTTCGTGACTTTCAACTGAAAGGGGTCAGAAAGGGTTCTACCTCGCCTATTTTTCAAATTTCTTATCAAAATGATGCGTGCATAAATGTGAACGACGAGCATGTTGAAGAATTATTCCAAGAAAGTCAAGAAAGCATGAATCTATACTTGGAAGCTTCCTCAATAGGTCAAACTTACTATCGGGGGCATCAAGACAAAGCCACGCTTTGTATGGTGGCGTTCTTGGGAGTTCTTGAAGCTTCTTGATAGTTCTTTAAGGTTTCTTTAAAAGCTTTCTTAGATTTTGGTCTACAAGTTTTTACCTTTCACTTGAAAGGGTTTTTCTTGGTTTAGACCTTAGGTTTCTTTATGTTCTTAATTATTTTTGTACGTGTGCGTAGTTAATTAAATTGGAGAATCGTGTAACGTTACTTGGCGCACAAGGTTAAGTTAGGTTTCCTATTTCAAGAGGGATTCCTACTCAAAATTGAAAGTGGCGGCTGCTTGGAGATCAAGGCAAAGTGGAAGACTTTTACTCAAGCTAGAACTCTAATGTGTTTAGAAAAAGTAGGAGTTTTACTCAAGCTAGAACTCTAATGTGTTTAGAAAAAGTAGGAGTTTTACTCAAGTTAGAACTCTAATATGCTTAGGAAGAGAAGGAGTTTTATTCTAGTTAGAGTTCTAATAGTCTTAGGAAAGGATTGCTATAAATACTCCATGTAATTCACGAATTCATTCATTCAGATTTTGAGCAATACAAAAAACACATTTATTTTGAGTGATATTTTGGTTGGATTACCTAAATATTTCTTTGGCTAACTTGCGAGTTGGTTGCTGTTTTGGGTGTTTTAGTTAAAACATTCATTGGTTTGATTAATTAAGTGGACTCTTAATTAATTAAACTCAGTTCTTGCCTAGTTCTTGGTGATTTATCTGTATAGGACGAAGCTTAGAACATATCCTTGTGATAACTTGGTTTTCGGATCAAGAATCACATCACAAAATAACCTAGAACTTGCACTAACATACCAATATAGCCTAGTTCCAAGTGTTCATGCATTGAAAACGAGCCTTAGAAGCATTTCACTAAGTTTTCATTCGATGTTCGCGACTTTCAAGAGAAAGGGGGCTAGAAAGGGTTCTAACTCGCCTATTTTTCAAATTTCTTATCAAAATAAGCTAGAACTTGCACTAACATACCATCATAGCCTAGTTACAAGTGTTCATTCATTGAAAACGAGCCTTAGAAGCATTTCACTAAGGTCTAAATCGATGTTCGTGACTTTCAAGTGAAAGGGGGCCGAAAACGGTTCTAACTCGCCTATTTTTCAAATTTTTTATCGAAATAACCTAGAACTTGCACTAACATACCAATATTGCCTAGTCCCAAGTGTTCATGCATTGAAAACGAGCCTTAGAAGCATTTCACTAAGTTTTCAATCGATGTTCGTGACATTCAAGTGAAAGGGGGAGGGAAAGGGTTCTAACTCGCCTATTTTTCAAATTTCTTATCAAAATAACCTATAACTTACACTAACATACCAATATAGCCTAGTTACAAGTGTTCATGCATTGAAAATGATGGAAATCCCAAAATAATTCATGAGTCAAAGGAGGTTTTGTTGACCCGTTATTTTGAGGATGGGCCGGTGGATAATTATTGGGCCCATGGACCGTTCATTTCGGGTCATGGTTATTCTAGTATTTCCACTTTGGGAAATTAGAATAATAAAATTAGTGGTGTTTCATGTAAATAAATAATGATTAATTAAGTAATTAAGTTAATTAGAGTAGGGTGAGTTGGCGTGGGTCCTTGTTGACGTGTGGAGAGAGTTGGAGTGATTTTTGTGTGCTGATTTATGTGGGGGTCCAAGGTGATTTTTTGGGGGACATTATGAACGTGATTTTGGGTAAAAAGAGGATTATTTTGCTGAAATAATGGCATGGGAAAGAGGGAATATTAGGGGATTTGGGAAAGATATGATCTGATTTGATTTTAGCTTGATTTAAGGAAGGTATGATCAGATTTGCATATCTTAAGATATTCTTTTGAATATGGTCGAAAATGGGATGGAAATAAATCAGATTTTCTGATTTTCTTCTCAAAATCAATTAAGAGATTTGAATCCCTTAAATTAAGGGATTTAATTTAATTAATTGATTTGTTCCTTAATGTTGGGCGTTTTTATGGCAAGGGGGTTGATTGAGATGATTCTTTTGGGCATAAATAAGGGAATAGCATGGAATTATGGGAGGTTTTGGATGGGTTCTTGACTAGGTGCGTCCAAGGCATTAAAGGAGGGATATTTTCTGATTTTCCTAGTCTAAATGGCATGTTTAATGGAGGGAAAGAAGACCTTGGTGCATGGAAGTTCTCCTTAAGTTATTAGCATGAATTAAGGATTAATTCCTTAAAACTCTCACACATTTTTGGATAGTTTATTTTGGACAAATTTAAGGGGAGTTACTAGGGTTTTGTCCACTATAAATAGGAGATGTATGTTTGTATTTCAAAGCAATCAATGAATGAATAAAGTTTGAATCTTGATATCTTTACTTGCAATATCATGTATTGAGTTGCTTGTGTTTTCCCAAGTTTTGCTTGAAGAATTTGTGAGAGAAGTGAGAGTTCCTTCTTTGCAAATTTTCTTGAATCTAATCATCCAAGTGAGTGTTCCTTGTGTGTAAGATTCATACTAGTAAAAGAGTGAGTGTTCCTCTTTTACATATCTTGATTGTTAGGTGAGTGTTCCCTACTATCAAAACCCTTTGTTTCTCTTCTACTTCTTATCAAAACCATAATTAAACCTATCCAAAGATCCACATCTATTTCTTTCCTTTTCCACCTAAAACACATATACATTTCTTTCTTAATTTCTAGCCAAAACACATTTCCAAGTCTTTTTCTAAACCCTACGAATCTGTTCTTTTTGTTAACCTATTTGTGATCCATTTTGTCTTGTAATTTCTAGTGTTCTTCATTAGATTTTACATCAGAAAATGAGCCTTAGAAGCATTTTACTAAGTTCTAAATCGATGTTCGTGATTTTCAAGGGAAAGGGGGCCGGAAAGGGTTCTAACTCGCCTATTTTTCAATTTTCTTGTCAAAATAACCTAGAACTTGCACTAACGTACCAATATAGCCTAGTCCCAAGTGTTCACGCATTGAAAATGAGACTTGGCAGCATTTCACTAAGGTCTAAATCGATGTTCGTGACTTTCAAGTGAAAGGGGGCCGGAAAGGGTTCTACCTCGCCTATTTTTCAAATTTCTTATCAAAATAACCTAGAACTTGCACTAACTGATGTGTAAGCAAGATGAGAAACTTGTTTACAAATGATCGGGAATGTGTGTTAAGAAAGTTTAGGGGAACTCTCACCCTTAACTTGAGGATATAACAGTGAGGAACACTCACTCACGTGTTTGGGCGTAGTAGTGATTAGGGAACTCTCACCTATTCGACAACTACAAGTTTAAGTTTTAGGAACTCTCACTAAAACACAAACTCTTCAATTTGAGGTAACTCTCAAATTTGGAAAATAAACTTGACTAGCACAAGCCAAATTCGTATCATACACTCGTGTGTTTTTGGCAAAATTCTCGAATGCCTTTCATTGATTATTAGCACGCTATTTATAGCTTTTTCGTACATCATACTAAGCTAAAACAAACAATAAACAGAAAGCTGAAAATAAGGGTAGATTAAGTGGCTCACAACCGTCCAACATAATCCCCGTAACAACTCATTATTTCTCTAACTAATAAAGCTTAAAACAAGGGAAGAATAGCTTAAAATAAGGGAAGAAACGTTCAGCAAATTGACTCCAAACTGCTGTTCAAATTCCTCCTTCAAAGTCGCCTTGAAATGCGCCAAATCGTTCAGCAAATTGACTTCAAATTGCTGTTCAAATTCGTCCTCCAAAGTAGCCTTGAAATGCGCTTTTTAAGCCTTCATTTAAGCTCTTTTATTTTGAATTTAAACCAGCTATAAACGCCCCTTAAAGTCTGCCTATATTCCTCCATTATTGAGGTAATTAGTTACGCTCAATACGGTGCAACCATTTGAGGACTTATATGGGCCGTGCATGCCAAAATCCCTAAGAGTAGTATTGAGGAGAGACTTGGACAAAATCAACTCCCTAACGTTCGACTCTTGGACTGGAATATTTGCACCTTGACCATTTTGGTCATCCTCCCCTTCTTCAAAGGGAATTGCCCTCAATTCTTCATCATTATAGTACGGTGCTAGATCCCCCACATTGAATGTGCTTGAGACGCCGTACTTTCTTCCCAAATCTACCTTGTAGGCATTGTCATTGATCTTTTTCACTATCTCAAATGGACCCTCGGCTCGTGGCATGAGCTTGTTCTTCCTTTGATTGGGAAATCTCTCCTTCCTCATGTAGATCCATACTAAGTCACCAACTTCAAAACGTTTCACATTTTTGACTCTCTTGTTGGCTTGCTTCTTATAGATTTCATTAGCCTTCTCGATGTTCTTCCTCACTTCTTTGTGGATTTTCACCATGAACTCGGCTTGTTCCTTGGCACCTCCATGCACGAATTTGTCTTTAGGCAAAGCTACGAGATCAATTGGAACATAGGGATTAGAACCATAGACTACTTCAAAAGGAGAATACTTTGTAGTAGCGCTAGGAGTTCTATTGTAAGCAAACTCGGCATGAGCGAGTTTGACATCCCAATCTTTGGTGCTTTTACTAACCAAGGTTCTAAGCAAAGAACCTAGTACCCTATTCACCACCTCGGTTTGGCCATCGGTTTGGGGGTGATGTGAGGTAGAAAACAGCAACTTGGTTCCCATAAGACGCCACAAAGACTTCCAAAAATGACTTTGGAACTTTGTATCTCGATCTGAAACAATTGTGCGTGGGACTCCATGGAAACGAACAATCCCATCAAAATATAATTTTGCCACCTTCATAGCATCCTCGGTTTTATGACAAGGGATAAAGTGAGCCATCTTTGAAAAACGATCAACTACCACCATGATTGAGTCCTTACCTCTTTGAGTTCTAGGTAAAGCCACAATGAAATCCATGCTTAGGTCTTCCCAAGGTCTCTCCGGAATTGGCAATGGCTTGTAAAGACCTTTGTGAAACACCATCTTTGCCCTTTGACAAGTAGAGCAACGCGCTACAACATGATGGACAGTAGATAGCATGTTAGGCCAATAAAAGTGAGCTTGAAGAAGCTCCATAGTCTTTTGAACTCCGAAATGGCCTGCTAGACCTCCTCCATGCGCTTCATGAATCAACAAGCTTTGAATCGGACATTTCGGAATGCATAACCTATTTCCCTTAAAAAGAAAATCATTTTGTAAGGAAAATAAATCATAACTTCCCTTCACGCATTTCTCCAAAATGCCCCTGAAATCATCATCTTCCTTGTAGTACTCTTTTATTAATTCGAACCCAAGGACTTTCGCTTCGACGACTCCAAGTAAAGTATGCCTTCGAGATAAGGCATCCGCAACAACATTCGCCTTTCCACTTTTGTACTTTGATGAGAAGTTAAATGTTTGCAAGAATTCCACCCACTTTGCATGTCTCGAATTCAACTTCTTTTGGCCATGGATGAATCTCAAAGATTCATGGTCAGAATGAAGTATGAATGGTTGTGGTCTCAAGTAATGCGACCAATGATCCAAAGCTCGCACCATTGCATAGAACTCCTTGTCATAGGTGGAATAATTCAGCTTGCCTTGGCTCAATTTCTCACTAAAGTAGGCAATAGGACGCCCTTCTTGAATCAACACGGCACCAATCCCCTTTCCGCTTGCATCACACTCAACTTCAAATGGTTTTGAAAAATCTGGAAGTGCTAGGACAGGTGTATTGCACATCTTCTCTTTGATCACTTCAAACGCCCTTTGAGCTTGAGGAGTCCACTCAAATGAGCCCTTCTTTGTGCACTCGGTGATAGGGGCCATTAGAGTGCTAAAATTGCGAATGAACCTCCTATAAAAGGAAGCTAATCCATGGAAAGAACGGACCTCCGTGAGTGTCTTTGGGCTAGGCCATGATTGAATAGCCTCAATCTTGCTAGGATCAACTTTCACACCTTCTCCTGAAATAATGTAACCAAGAAAAGTGACCTCATATAGCATAAAATTACATTTTTCAAGTTTTCCATACAATTTTTGTTCTTTCAAAACCGTGAAAACTTTAAATAAATGTATCAAATGTTCGTCCCCACTTTTGCTATAAATAAGGATGTCATCAAGGTACACCACCACGAACTTTCCAAGGAAAGGCCGCAACACCTCGTTCATCAACCTCATGAAAGTGCTAGGTGCGTTGGTGAGTCCAAATGGCATCACGAGCCACTCATACAAACCGTGCTTGGTTTTGAAAGCGGTCTTCCATTCATCTCCTTCTCTCATCCGAATTTGATGATACCCACTTCTCAAATCAACCTTTGAAAACCACTTCGAGCCGCTCAGTTCATCAAGCATGTCATCTAGCCTTGGAATTGGAAACCTGTACTTGATAGTAATATTGTTAACAGCCCTACTATCAATACACATACGCCATGTACCATCCTTTTTAGGGACCAAAAGAGCAGGAACAGCACACGGACTCATAGACTCACGTACATATCCCATACTCATCAACTCCTCAATTTGTCGTTGCAATTCCTTAGTTTCCATGGGATTACACCTATAGGCAGGTTTGTTAGGTAAAGGAGCACCGGGAATGAGGTCAATTTGATGTTCAATTCCCCTCACAGGTGGTAATCCTTTAGGTAATTCATCGGGAAAAACATCCTCAAAATCCTTAATCAATTGAGCCAATTTGGGGTTTTGACTCACAAAATTTTCGTGGACCTCTTTAGAGTACAACAAGTATAATTCATCCTCACCATCAATTTCCCTTTCAAATTCCTTAAGAGTAAGCAATGACACCTCCTTTGATTGTTTAGGATTTTGTGAAAATCGTGGGGGTGGTAAAGGGTGCAACTTTTTTTGTTTTCCTTGGTGAGTTATAGTGTAAGTGTTATGGTACCCATCATGTTGAGATTTTCGATCAGTTTGCCAAGGTCTACCAAGCAAAACGTGACAAGCATCCATAGACACAACATCACACAGTTGAGTATCATGATAAGACCCAATAGAAAAACTAACCATGCATTGTTTCCTAACCCCCGTGCTAGAACTAGAGTCCAACCAACTCAACTTGTAAGGATGTGGGTGATTTGTAGTTGTAAGACCAAGTCTAGTTATCAAGGTTTTGGAAACGGTGTTTGCCTCACTACCACTATCAACGATTAAATCACATACCTCGTCCTTAATCTTGCACTTGGTAATGAAAACATGTTGTCTTTGCGGTGCTAAGGGTTCCTCAACGTGAGCTTGTAACGCCCTCCTCACAACCAGATTTGTTTTGGTCTCTTCTTCGGGGAAACATTGCTCTTCCTCCTCGTCCCCTTCAGTAAAATTCACGTCCTCCACTTCTTCAACCTCGAAATCCTCCCAATTGATAGTTTGGTTAGCAATAAGCTTGACCTCCCAATTCACTCTAAACCTATGCCCGTTGAAGAGAATCAAAGAGAGAAAATCTTTTTAACAAGGTGCAAGGTGGAAGATCGATTGTGTGACGTAATAATAGACTCGGGAAGTTGCACAAATGTGGTGTCTACAACTTTGATCAACAAATTAGAGTGGCCTACAACCGATCACCCAAAACCTTACAAGCTACATTGGCTCAATGATGCTAGTGACGTAAAGGTAACGAAGCGAGCCCTAATCACCTTTTCAATTGGCAAATATCATGATAAAGTTTTATGTGATGTATGCCCCATGGATGCTTGTCATATCTTATTGGGTAGACCATGGCAATATGATAGATTTGTCAAGTTTAATGGTAGGACAAATGTGTATATAATTCGAAAAGGAAAGGGGGAAAAATCATATGCATTGAAACCACTTGTTGATCATAGAATTAACCCTAGTTCGAAAGGTGCATATTTAATTGGGGAAAAGGAGTTGGAGAAAGAGATCAACAATAACAATATGGTATATATTATGGTGGCTAACAATGTGCAAGTGAATGAAAGTAAACAAGAAAAGAGGCCCGTGGAATTAGAAGTGGTATTGCAAGAGTATTGTGATGTTTTTCCTAGTGAATTACCACCGGGATTACCACCAATTCGTGGTATTGAACATCAAATTGATCTTATTCCGGGAGCTCCACTACCTAACAAGGCAGCATATAGAAGTAATCCAGAAGAAACAAAGGAAATACAACGTCAAATAGAGGAATTGATGCAAAGAGGCTACGTGAAAGAGAGTATGAGCCCCTGTGCCGTGCCTGCATTGCTAGTTCCAAAAAAAGATGGGAGTTGGCGTATGTGCATTGATAGTAGGAGTGTGAACAACATAACCATCAAGTATAGATTTCCTATACCTAGACTTGATGATTTGTTAGACGAATTGCATGGTTCAAAGCTATTTTCCAAGATTGATCTTATGAGTGGCTATCATCAAATACGCATGAGGGAAGGAGATGAATGGAAGACGGCTTTCAAGACTAAAGTGGGGTTGTACGAGTGGTTAGTCATGCCTTTTGGTCTAACCAATGCGCCTAGTACATTTATGAGATTGATGAACGAGGTGTTGAAACCATTTCTTGGAAGGTTCGTAGTTGTTTACTTGGATGACATATTAATTTATTCTGAAAATTTCAATGATCATCTAATGCATTTGAGAAGCGTTTTTGAGGTTCTTAGGGAGAAGAAGTTGTACGCAAAATTGGAAAAATGTTATTTTCTTGTTCCTAGCGTGACGTTTCTAGGGTATGTAGTATCCAAAGATGGTGTGTCCGTGGATCAATCCAAGGTTGAAGCTATCAAGACTTGGCCCGTACCTACCAATGTGAGTGAAGTTAAATCGTTTCATGGTCTAGCGTCATTTTATAGAAGATTTGTGAAGAATTTTTCCACGATAGTTGCACCTATGACTGAATGCTTGAAGAAAGACAAGGGAAAATTCGAGTGGACCAAGGAAGCCCAACGTGCATTTGATTTGGTCAAAAGGAAGCTATGTGAAGCACCTGTACTTGCATTGCCGGATTTTTCACAACCATTTGAGGTAGAAACCGACGCTAGTGGTGTGGGGATTGGTGCCGTTTTGGTTCAAAAGAAGCGCCCTATTGCCTATTTTAGTGAGAAATTAAACGGTGCTAGATTGAACTATTCTACCTATGACAAGGAGTTTTATGCTATTGTGCGAGCATTGGACCATTGGAGTCACTATTTGCGCCCAAATCACTTTGTGTTGCATAGTGATCACGAAGCTTTGAAGTACATTCATGGTCAACAAAAATTGAACCCTAGACATGCTAAATGGGTAGAGTTTCTACAAGCTTTCAATTTTTCTTCAAAGTATAAAGAGGGGAAAGCAAATGTAGTGGCCGATGCACTATCTAGAAGACACACGTTACTTGGAGTATTGAATTGTAAACTACTTGGTTTCGAGTTAATCAAGGAGTACTATAAGGGGGACGTGGATTTCTCTACACTCCTAGAGGAGTGTTCCAAGGGGGCCGTAGGTTCCTATGTTTTACAAGACGGTTTTCTTTTCAAGGGGAATCGTTTGTGCGTGCCTAAGTGTTCTATTAGAGAATTAATAGTAAGAGAAGTGCATGGTGGAGGGATAGCGGGACATTTTGGCATAACGAAAACATTAACTATGCTCCAAGAGCATTTTTATTGGCCTAGAATGCTAGCGGATGTACAATCAATAGTTTCTAGGTGTGCAACATGTCAAAAAGCCAAGGCTACGTTTCATCAAGGCTTATATACGCCCTTGCCCGTGCCAGATTCACCTTGGGAAGACGTGTCTATGGATTTCGTAGTTGGTTTGCCAAGGACTCAAAGAGGAAAGGACTCAATCATGGTTGTAGTGGATCGATTTTCCAAGATGGCTCATTTCATACCTTGTCACAAAGTGGACGATGCTATGAAAGTGGCGGAATTGTATTTCAAGGAAGTGGTGAGACTACATGGGTTGCCGAACAGTATTGTGAGTGATCGTGATACAAAGTTCATGAGTTTCTTTTGGAAATCACTATGGAAGTTGGTGGGAACGAAGCTGTTATTTAGTACATCATATCACCCGCAAACGGACGGACAAACGGAGGTAACAAATCGAACTCTTGGTGTGCTTTTACGTGGACTAGTGAGCAAAACGCAAAAAGATTGGGATATTAAGCTTGCTCATGCCGAGTTTGCTTACAATAGATCACCTACTTATGCCACAAAACACACGCCATTTGAAGTTGTTTATGGTGTCAATCCAAGAATGCCCATTGATTTGATTGAAATTCCAAAAGGGGAATTAATTCATAAGGATGCCGAGGCTAAGATCAAGTACATGATGAAGCTACACGCACAAGTTAGAGCTAGGATTGAACGTGTCAATGAACTCTACAAAGCACGAGCTAACAAGAACAAAAAGCCACAAAGTTTTGAAGTTGGCGACTTGGTGTGGCTACACTTGAGAAAAGAAAGATTTCCTAGCAAAAGAAAGAATAAATTGATGCCAAGAAGTGAGGGGCCGTTCAAGATTATTGAGAAGATCAATGAGAATGCATATAAGCTTGAATTGCCGGGAGAATATGGTGTAAGCGCAACATTTAATGTTGGGGATTTGGTGAAGTATTTGCCAGATGATGCTATTGAAGATTTGAGGGCAAATTCTTTTGAAGAAGGGGAGGATGATGCGTGCATAAATGTGAACGACGAGCATGTTGAAGAATTATTCCAAGAAAGTCAAGAAAGCATGAATCTATACTTGGAAGCTTCCTCAATAGGTCAAACTTACTATCGGGGGCATCAAGACAAAGCCACGCTTTGTATGGTGGCGTTCTTGGGAGTTCTTGAAGCTTCTTGATAGTTCTTTAAGGTTTCTTTAAAAGCTTTCTTAGATTTTGGTCTACAAGTTTTTACCTTTCACTTGAAAGGGTTTTTCTTGGTTTAGACCTTAGGTTTCTTTATGTTCTTAATTATTTTTGTACGTGTGCGTAGTTAATTAAGTTGGAGAATCGTGTAACGTTACTTGGCGCACAAGGTTAAGTTAGGTTTCCTATTTCAAGAGGGATTCCTACTCAAAATTGAAAGTGGCGGCTGCTTGGAGATCAAGGCAAAGTGGAAGACTTTTACTCAAGCTAGAACTCTAATGTGTTTAGAAAAAGTAGGAGTTTTACTCAAGCTAGAACTCTAATGTGTTTAGAAAAAGTAGGAGTTTTACTCAAGTTAGAACTCTAATATGCTTAGGAAGAGAAGGAGTTTTATTCTAGTTAGAGTTCTAATAGTCTTAGGAAAGGATTGCTATAAATACTCCATGTAATTCACGAATTCATTCATTCAGATTTTGAGCAATACAAAAAACACATTTATTTTGAGTGATATTTTGGTTGGATTACCTAAATATTTCTTTGGCTAACTTGCGAGTTGGTTGCTGTTTTGGGTGTTTTAGTTAAAACATTCATTGGTTTGATTAATTAAGTGGACTCTTAATTAATTAAACTCAGTTCTTGCCTAGTTCTTGGTGATTTATCTGTATAGGACGAAGCTTAGAACATATCCTTGTGATAACTTGGTTTTCGGATCAAGAATCACATCACAAAATAACCTAGAACTTGCACTAACATACCAATATAGCCTAGTTCCAAGTGTTCATGCATTGAAAACGAGCCTTAGAAGCATTTCACTAAGTTTTCATTCGATGTTCGCGACTTTCAAGAGAAAGGGGGCTAGAAAGGGTTCTAACTCGCCTATTTTTCAAATTTCTTATCAAAATAAGCTAGAACTTGCACTAACATACCATCATAGCCTAGTTACAAGTGTTCATTCATTGAAAACGAGCCTTAGAAGCATTTCACTAAGGTCTAAATCGATGTTCGTGACTTTCAAGTGAAAGGGGGCCGAAAACGGTTCTAACTCGCCTATTTTTCAAATTTTTTATCGAAATAACCTAGAACTTGCACTAACATACCAATATTGCCTAGTCCCAAGTGTTCATGCATTGAAAACGAGCCTTAGAAGCATTTCACTAAGTTTTCAATCGATGTTCGTGACATTCAAGTGAAAGGGGGAGGGAAAGGGTTCTAACTCGCCTATTTTTCAAATTTCTTATCAAAATAACCTATAACTTACACTAACATACCAATATAGCCTAGTTACAAGTGTTCATGCATTGAAAATGATGGAAATCCCAAAATAATTCATGAGTCAAAGGAGGTTTTGTTGACCCGTTATTTTGAGGATGGGCCGGTGGATAATTATTGGGCCCATGGACCGTTCATTTCGGGTCATGGTTATTCTAGTATTTCCACTTTGGGAAATTAGAATAATAAAATTAGTGGTGTTTCATGTAAATAAATAATGATTAATTAAGTAATTAAGTTAATTAGAGTAGGGTGAGTTGGCGTGGGTCCTTGTTGACGTGTGGAGAGAGTTGGAGTGATTTTTGTGTGCTGATTTATGTGGGGGTCCAAGGTGATTTTTTGGGGGACATTATGAACGTGATTTTGGGTAAAAAGAGGATTATTTTGCTGAAATAATGGCATGGGAAAGAGGGAATATTAGGGGATTTGGGAAAGATATGATCTGATTTGATTTTAGCTTGATTTAAGGAAGGTATGATCAGATTTGCATATCTTAAGATATTCTTTTGAATATGGTCGAAAATGGGATGGAAATAAATCAGATTTTCTGATTTTCTTCTCAAAATCAATTAAGAGATTTGAATCCCTTAAATTAAGGGATTTAATTTAATTAATTGATTTGTTCCTTAATGTTGGGCGTTTTTATGGCAAGGGGGTTGATTGAGATGATTCTTTTGGGCATAAATAAGGGAATAGCATGGAATTATGGGAGGTTTTGGATGGGTTCTTGACTAGGTGCGTCCAAGGCATTAAAGGAGGGATATTTTCTGATTTTCCTAGTCTAAATGGCATGTTTAATGGAGGGAAAGAAGACCTTGGTGCATGGAAGTTCTCCTTAAGTTATTAGCATGAATTAAGGATTAATTCCTTAAAACTCTCACACATTTTTGGATAGTTTATTTTGGACAAATTTAAGGGGAGTTACTAGGGTTTTGTCCACTATAAATAGGAGATGTATGTTTGTATTTCAAAGCAATCAATGAATGAATAAAGTTTGAATCTTGATATCTTTACTTGCAATATCATGTATTGAGTTGCTTGTGTTTTCCCAAGTTTTGCTTGAAGAATTTGTGAGAGAAGTGAGAGTTCCTTCTTTGCAAATTTTCTTGAATCTAATCATCCAAGTGAGTGTTCCTTGTGTGTAAGATTCATACTAGTAAAAGAGTGAGTGTTCCTCTTTTACATATCTTGATTGTTAGGTGAGTGTTCCCTACTATCAAAACCCTTTGTTTCTCTTCTACTTCTTATCAAAACCATAATTAAACCTATCCAAAGATCCACATCTATTTCTTTCCTTTTCCACCTAAAACACATATACATTTCTTTCTTAATTTCTAGCCAAAACACATTTCCAAGTCTTTTTCTAAACCCTACGAATCTGTTCTTTTTGTTAACCTATTTGTGATCCATTTTGTCTTGTAATTTCTAGTGTTCTTCATTAGATTTTACATCAGAAAATGAGCCTTAGAAGCATTTTACTAAGTTCTAAATCGATGTTCGTGATTTTCAAGGGAAAGGGGGCCGGAAAGGGTTCTAACTCGCCTATTTTTCAATTTTCTTGTCAAAATAACCTAGAACTTGCACTAACGTACCAATATAGCCTAGTCCCAAGTGTTCACGCATTGAAAATGAGACTTGGCAGCATTTCACTAAGGTCTAAATCGATGTTCGTGACTTTCAAGTGAAAGGGGGCCGGAAAGGGTTCTACCTCGCCTATTTTTCAAATTTCTTATCAAAATAACCTAGAACTTGCACTAACTGATGTGTAAGCAAGATGAGAAACTTGTTTACAAATGATCGGGAATGTGTGTTAAGAAAGTTTAGGGGAACTCTCACCCTTAACTTGAGGATATAACAGTGAGGAACACTCACTCACGTGTTTGGGCGTAGTAGTGATTAGGGAACTCTCACCTATTCGACAACTACAAGTTTAAGTTTTAGGAACTCTCACTAAAACACAAACTCTTCAATTTGAGGTAACTCTCAAATTTGGAAAATAAACTTGACTAGCACAAGCCAAATTCGTATCATACACTCGTGTGTTTTTGGCAAAATTCTCGAATGCCTTTCATTGATTATTAGCACGCTATTTATAGCTTTTTCGTACATCATACTAAGCTAAAACAAACAATAAACAGAAAGCTGAAAATAAGGGTAGATTAAGTGGCTCACAACCGTCCAACATAATCCCCGTAACAACTCATTATTTCTCTAACTAATAAAGCTTAAAACAAGGGAAGAATAGCTTAAAATAAGGGAAGAAACGTTCAGCAAATTGACTCCAAACTGCTGTTCAAATTCCTCCTTCAAAGTCGCCTTGAAATGCGCCAAATCGTTCAGCAAATTGACTTCAAATTGCTGTTCAAATTCGTCCTCCAAAGTAGCCTTGAAATGCGCTTTTTAAGCCTTCATTTAAGCTCTTTTATTTTGAATTTAAACCAGCTATAAACGCCCCTTAAAGTCTGCCTATATTCCTCCATTATTGAGGTAATTAGTTACGCTCAATACGGTGCAACCATTTGAGGACTTATATGGGCCGTGCATGCCAAAATCCCTAAGAGTAGTATTGAGGAGAGACTTGGACAAAATCAACTCCCTAACGTTCGACTCTTGGACTGGAATATTTGCACCTTGACCATTTTGGTCATCCTCCCCTTCTTCAAAGGGAATTGCCCTCAATTCTTCATCATTATAGTACGGTGCTAGATCCCCCACATTGAATGTGCTTGAGACGCCGTACTTTCTTCCCAAATCTACCTTGTAGGCATTGTCATTGATCTTTTTCACTATCTCAAATGGACCCTCGGCTCGTGGCATGAGCTTGTTCTTCCTTTGATTGGGAAATCTCTCCTTCCTCATGTAGATCCATACTAAGTCACCAACTTCAAAACGTTTCACATTTTTGACTCTCTTGTTGGCTTGCTTCTTATAGATTTCATTAGCCTTCTCGATGTTCTTCCTCACTTCTTTGTGGATTTTCACCATGAACTCGGCTTGTTCCTTGGCACCTCCATGCACGAATTTGTCTTTAGGCAAAGCTACGAGATCAATTGGAACATAGGGATTAGAACCATAGACTACTTCAAAAGGAGAATACTTTGTAGTAGCGCTAGGAGTTCTATTGTAAGCAAACTCGGCATGAGCGAGTTTGACATCCCAATCTTTGGTGCTTTTACTAACCAAGGTTCTAAGCAAAGAACCTAGTACCCTATTCACCACCTCGGTTTGGCCATCGGTTTGGGGGTGATGTGAGGTAGAAAACAGCAACTTGGTTCCCATAAGACGCCACAAAGACTTCCAAAAATGACTTTGGAACTTTGTATCTCGATCTGAAACAATTGTGCGTGGGACTCCATGGAAACGAACAATCCCATCAAAATATAATTTTGCCACCTTCATAGCATCCTCGGTTTTATGACAAGGGATAAAGTGAGCCATCTTTGAAAAACGATCAACTACCACCATGATTGAGTCCTTACCTCTTTGAGTTCTAGGTAAAGCCACAATGAAATCCATGCTTAGGTCTTCCCAAGGTCTCTCCGGAATTGGCAATGGCTTGTAAAGACCTTTGTGAAACACCATCTTTGCCCTTTGACAAGTAGAGCAACGCGCTACAACATGATGGACAGTAGATAGCATGTTAGGCCAATAAAAGTGAGCTTGAAGAAGCTCCATAGTCTTTTGAACTCCGAAATGGCCTGCTAGACCTCCTCCATGCGCTTCATGAATCAACAAGCTTTGAATCGGACATTTCGGAATGCATAACCTATTTCCCTTAAAAAGAAAATCATTTTGTAAGGAAAATAAATCATAACTTCCCTTCACGCATTTCTCCAAAATGCCCCTGAAATCATCATCTTCCTTGTAGTACTCTTTTATTAATTCGAACCCAAGGACTTTCGCTTCGACGACTCCAAGTAAAGTATGCCTTCGAGATAAGGCATCCGCAACAACATTCGCCTTTCCACTTTTGTACTTTGATGAGAAGTTAAATGTTTGCAAGAATTCCACCCACTTTGCATGTCTCGAATTCAACTTCTTTTGGCCATGGATGAATCTCAAAGATTCATGGTCAGAATGAAGTATGAATGGTTGTGGTCTCAAGTAATGCGACCAATGATCCAAAGCTCGCACCATTGCATAGAACTCCTTGTCATAGGTGGAATAATTCAGCTTGCCTTGGCTCAATTTCTCACTAAAGTAGGCAATAGGACGCCCTTCTTGAATCAACACGGCACCAATCCCCTTTCCGCTTGCATCACACTCAACTTCAAATGGTTTTGAAAAATCTGGAAGTGCTAGGACAGGTGTATTGCACATCTTCTCTTTGATCACTTCAAACGCCCTTTGAGCTTGAGGAGTCCACTCAAATGAGCCCTTCTTTGTGCACTCGGTGATAGGGGCCATTAGAGTGCTAAAATTGCGAATGAACCTCCTATAAAAGGAAGCTAATCCATGGAAAGAACGGACCTCCGTGAGTGTCTTTGGGCTAGGCCATGATTGAATAGCCTCAATCTTGCTAGGATCAACTTTCACACCTTCTCCTGAAATAATGTAACCAAGAAAAGTGACCTCATATAGCATAAAATTACATTTTTCAAGTTTTCCATACAATTTTTGTTCTTTCAAAACCGTGAAAACTTTAAATAAATGTATCAAATGTTCGTCCCCACTTTTGCTATAAATAAGGATGTCATCAAGGTACACCACCACGAACTTTCCAAGGAAAGGCCGCAACACCTCGTTCATCAACCTCATGAAAGTGCTAGGTGCGTTGGTGAGTCCAAATGGCATCACGAGCCACTCATACAAACCGTGCTTGGTTTTGAAAGCGGTCTTCCATTCATCTCCTTCTCTCATCCGAATTTGATGATACCCACTTCTCAAATCAACCTTTGAAAACCACTTCGAGCCGCTCAGTTCATCAAGCATGTCATCTAGCCTTGGAATTGGAAACCTGTACTTGATAGTAATATTGTTAACAGCCCTACTATCAATACACATACGCCATGTACCATCCTTTTTAGGGACCAAAAGAGCAGGAACAGCACACGGACTCATAGACTCACGTACATATCCCATACTCATCAACTCCTCAATTTGTCGTTGCAATTCCTTAGTTTCCATGGGATTACACCTATAGGCAGGTTTGTTAGGTAAAGGAGCACCGGGAATGAGGTCAATTTGATGTTCAATTCCCCTCACAGGTGGTAATCCTTTAGGTAATTCATCGGGAAAAACATCCTCAAAATCCTTAATCAATTGAGCCAATTTGGGGTTTTGACTCACAAAATTTTCGTGGACCTCTTTAGAGTACAACAAGTATAATTCATCCTCACCATCAATTTCCCTTTCAAATTCCTTAAGAGTAAGCAATGACACCTCCTTTGATTGTTTAGGATTTTGTGAAAATCGTGGGGGTGGTAAAGGGTGCAACTTTTTTTGTTTTCCTTGGTGAGTTATAGTGTAAGTGTTATGGTACCCATCATGTTGAGATTTTCGATCAGTTTGCCAAGGTCTACCAAGCAAAACGTGACAAGCATCCATAGACACAACATCACACAGTTGAGTATCATGATAAGACCCAATAGAAAAACTAACCATGCATTGTTTCCTAACCCCCGTGCTAGAACTAGAGTCCAACCAACTCAACTTGTAAGGATGTGGGTGATTTGTAGTTGTAAGACCAAGTCTAGTTATCAAGGTTTTGGAAACGGTGTTTGCCTCACTACCACTATCAACGATTAAATCACATACCTCGTCCTTAATCTTGCACTTGGTAATGAAAACATGTTGTCTTTGCGGTGCTAAGGGTTCCTCAACGTGAGCTTGTAACGCCCTCCTCACAACCAGATTTGTTTTGGTCTCTTCTTCGGGGAAACATTGCTCTTCCTCCTCGTCCCCTTCAGTAAAATTCACGTCCTCCACTTCTTCAACCTCGAAATCCTCCCAATTGATAGTTTGGTTAGCAATAAGCTTGACCTCTTGCATGGTCAAAGCTCTTGAATTTGGACAATCTTTCTTAAAGTGACCCCTTCCTCCGCATTTGTAACAAACAATGTCACTTATTCTGAAATCTTTCTTGTCCTTCTTAGGTGGATCGTTGGTTTTAACAAAAGAAGAACCATCTTTGACAGGGAAGGTTGGTCTTCGTGTCACTTGAGGGGTGACAATCGGCTTCTTCTTCTTCCTTCTTGAATCAAACTTGATTACAAGTTTGCACGCTTCAGCAAAGGTTAAATTGGTGTAACCTTCAAGTTTGTCTTGCAACTCTTGATCCAACCCAGCCACGAAACGTCCCATCTTGAGTTCTTCATTCTCCGTGATTTCACACACGATAGAAAGTCTGTCAAACTCTTTGATGTAGTCCTCAACCGATTCTCCATTTTGTTGCAAAGTGCTCCACTTCACGTATTGACTTTGCTTGTAATTGTGAGGAATAAAACGATCCCTCATCCTCTTCTTCAACTTGCTCCAAGTAGAAATGGTTGCCTTACCCTTAAGAGTACGCCCCCTTTGTTCTCCTTGTAGCCAATTATCTCCATAGCCTTTCAACTTCACCTTGGCTATCTTGTATTTTTGGAATTCCTCTTGAATATCCTTGTAGTCGAAGTACCTCTCCAAGGATTTCTCCCATTCCAAGTATTTTTCTGGATCAAGTGTCCCATCAAATGAAGGGACGTCCACTTTGAGACTCCTATCTTCCCTCCTAGGTGGAGGGTCTTCGCCTTGATCTCTCCTATCATGCTCGTTCATGAGCCTTGCCATCAAGGCAGCAAGGTTCCCTTGTAGATTGGCGTTGGTTTCGGCCAACCTCTCTTGACTAGCAATGGATCGATTAAGAGCTTCCAAAGCTGTCCTCAAGTCTTGATTCTCTCCCATGGTATGTAGGTATTCGACCCCTTTGGAAAAATTTAAGGAAATTTTTCCCCCTACCTGACGCGCCAAATGATGTGTAAGCAAGATGAGAAACTTGTTTACAAATGATCGGGAATGTGTGTTAAGAAAGTTTAGGGGAACTCTCACCCTTAACTTGAGGATATAACAGTGAGGAACACTCACTCACGTGTTTGGGCGTAGTAGTGATTAGGGAACTCTCACCTATTCGACAACTACAAGTTTAAGTTTTAGGAACTCTCACTAAAACACAAACTCTTCAATTTGAGGTAACTCTCAAATTTGGAAAATAAACTTGACTAGCACAAGCCAAATTCGTATCATACACTCGTGTGTTTTTGGCAAAATTCTCGAATGCCTTTCATTGATTATTAGCACGCTATTTATAGCTTTTTCGTACATCATACTAAGCTAAAACAAACAATAAACAGAAAGCTGAAAATAAGGGTAGATTAAGTGGCTCACAACCGTCCAACATAATCCCCGTAACAACTCATTATTTCTCTAACTAATAAAGCTTAAAACAAGGGAAGAATAGCTTAAAATAAGGGAAGAAACGTTCAGCAAATTGACTCCAAACTGCTGTTCAAATTCCTCCTTCAAAGTCGCCTTGAAATGCGCCAAATCGTTCAGCAAATTGACTTCAAATTGCTGTTCAAATTCGTCCTCCAAAGTAGCCTTGAAATGCGCTTTTTAAGCCTTCATTTAAGCTCTTTTATTTTGAATTTAAACCAGCTATAAACGCCCCTTAAAGTCTGCCTATATTCCTCCATTATTGAGGTAATTAGTTACGCTCAATACGGTGCAACCATTTGAGGACTTATATGGGCCGTGCATGCCAAAATCCCTAAGAGTAGTATTGAGGAGAGACTTGGACAAAATCAACTCCCTAACGTTCGACTCTTGGACTGGAATATTTGCACCTTGACCATTTTGGTCATCCTCCCCTTCTTCAAAGGGAATTGCCCTCAATTCTTCATCATTATAGTACGGTGCTAGATCCCCCACATTGAATGTGCTTGAGACGCCGTACTTTCTTCCCAAATCTACCTTGTAGGCATTGTCATTGATCTTTTTCACTATCTCAAATGGACCCTCGGCTCGTGGCATGAGCTTGTTCTTCCTTTGATTGGGAAATCTCTCCTTCCTCATGTAGATCCATACTAAGTCACCAACTTCAAAACGTTTCACATTTTTGACTCTCTTGTTGGCTTGCTTCTTATAGATTTCATTAGCCTTCTCGATGTTCTTCCTCACTTCTTTGTGGATTTTCACCATGAACTCGGCTTGTTCCTTGGCACCTCCATGCACGAATTTGTCTTTAGGCAAAGCTACGAGATCAATTGGAACATAGGGATTAGAACCATAGACTACTTCAAAAGGAGAATACTTTGTAGTAGCGCTAGGAGTTCTATTGTAAGCAAACTCGGCATGAGCGAGTTTGACATCCCAATCTTTGGTGCTTTTACTAACCAAGGTTCTAAGCAAAGAACCTAGTACCCTATTCACCACCTCGGTTTGGCCATCGGTTTGGGGGTGATGTGAGGTAGAAAACAGCAACTTGGTTCCCATAAGACGCCACAAAGACTTCCAAAAATGACTTTGGAACTTTGTATCTCGATCTGAAACAATTGTGCGTGGGACTCCATGGAAACGAACAATCCCATCAAAATATAATTTTGCCACCTTCATAGCATCCTCGGTTTTATGACAAGGGATAAAGTGAGCCATCTTTGAAAAACGATCAACTACCACCATGATTGAGTCCTTACCTCTTTGAGTTCTAGGTAAAGCCACAATGAAATCCATGCTTAGGTCTTCCCAAGGTCTCTCCGGAATTGGCAATGGCTTGTAAATCGATGCACTCAAAACGAGACTTAGAAGCATTTCACTAAGTTCTAAATCGATGTTCGTGACTTTCAAATGAAAGGGGGCCGAAAAGGGTTCTCACTCGCCTATTTTTCAAATTTCTTATCAAAATAACCTAGAACTTACACTAACATACCAATATAGCCTATTTACAAGTGTGCATGCATTGAAAACGAGCCTTAGAAGCATTTCACTAAGTTCTAAATCGATGTTCGTGACTTTCAAGTGAAAGGGGGTCGGAAAGGGTTCTACCTTGCCTTTTTTTCAAATTTCTTATCAAAATAACCTAGAACTTACACTAACATACCAATATAGCCTAGTTACAAGTGTTCATGCATTTAAAACGAGCCTTAGAAGCATTTCACTAAGGTCTAAATCGATGTTCGTGATTTTCAAGGGAAAGAGGGCCGGAAAGGGTTCTAACTCGCCTATTTTTCAAATTTCTTATCAAAATAACCTAGAACTTGCACTAACATACCAATATAGCCTAGTTCCAAGTGTTTATGCATTGAAAACGAGTCTTAGAAGCATTTCACTAAGTTCTAAATCGATGTTCGTGACTTTCAAGTGAAAGGGGGCCGAAAAGGGTTCTCACTTGCCTATTTTTCAATTTTCATATCAAAATAACCTATAACTTGCACTAATATACCAATATAGCCTAGTCCCAAGTGTTCATGCATTGAAAACGAGACTTAGAAGCATTTCACTAAGTTCTAAATCGATATTCGTGACATTCAACTGAAAGGGGGCCAGAAAGGGTTCTCCCTCGCCTATTTTTCAAATTTCTTATTAAAATAACCATGAACTTACACTAACATACCAATATAGCCTAGTTCCGATTGTTCATGCATTGAAAACGAGCCTTAGAAGCAATTCACCAAGTTTTCAATCGATGTTCGTGACTTTCAAGTGAAAGGGGGCCGGAAAAAGTTCTAACTCGCCTATTTTTCAAATTTCTTTACACAACAACCTAGAACTTGCACTAACATACCATTATAGCCTATTTAAAAGTGTGCATGCATTGAAAACGAGACTTAGAAGCATTTCACTAAGGTCTAAATCGATGTTCGTGATTTTCAAGGGTAAGGGGGCCGGAAAGGGTTCTAACTCGCCTATTTTTCAAATTTCTTATCAAAATAACCTAGAACTTGCACTAACATACCAATATAGCCTAGTTCCAAGTGTTCATGCATTGAAAACGAGCCTTAGAAGCATTTTACTAAGTTTTCAATCAATGTTCGTGACTTTCAAGTGAAAGGGGGCCGGAAAGGGTTCTTACTCGCCTATTTTTCAATTTCATTATCAAAATAACCTAGAACTCACACTAACATACCAATATAGCCTAGTTACAAGTGTTCATGCATTGAAAACGACCCTTATAGCCTAGTTACAAGTGTTCATGCATTGAAAACAATCCTTGGAAGCATTTTACTATGGTCTAAATCGATGTTCGTGACTTTCAAGTGAAAGGGGGCCGAAAAGGGTTCTAACTCGCCTATTTTTCAATTTTCTTATCAAAATAACCTAGAACTTGCAATAACATACCAATATAGCCTAGTCCCAAGTGTTCATGCATTCAAAACGAGACTTAGAAGCATTTCACTAAGTTCTCAATCGATGTTCATGACTTTCAAGTGAAAGGGGGTCGGAAAGGGTTCTAACTCGCCTATTTTTCAAATTTCTTATCAAAATAACCTAGAACTTGCACTAACATACCAATATAGCCTATTCCAAGTGTTCATGCATTGAAAACGAGCCTTAGAAGCATTTCAATAAGTGACCAGAATGATCAAGGTGCGAATATTCCAGTCCAAGAGTCGAACGTTAGGGAGTTGATTTTGTCCAAGTCTCTCCTCAATACTACTCTTAGGGATTTTGGCGTGCACGGCCCATATAAGTCCTCAAATGGTTGCACCGTATTGAGCGTAACTAATTACCTCAATAATGGGGGAATATAGGTTGATTTAATGCAGACTTTAAGGGGCGTTTCTAGCTGGTTTAATTTCGAAATAAAAGAGCTTAAATGAAGGCTTAAAAAGCGCATTTCAAGGCTACTTTGGAGGACGAATTTGAACAGCAATTTGAAGTCAATTTGCTGAACGATTTGGCGCATTTCAAGGCGACTTTGAAGGAAGAATTTGAACAGCAATTGGGGTCAATGTGCTGAACGTTTCTTCCCTTATTTTAAGCTATTCTTCCCTTGTTTTAAGCTTTATTAGTTAGAGAAATAATGAGTGGTTATGGGGATTATGTTGGACGGTTATGAGCCACTTAATCTACCCTTAGTTTCAGCTTTCTGTTTTATTGTTTGTTTTAGCTAAGTCTGATGTACGAAAAGCTATAAATAGCGTGCTAATAATCAATGAAAGGCATTCCAGAATTTTGCCCAAAACACAGGAGTGTATAATCCGAATTTGGCTTGTGCTAGTCAAGTTTATTTTCCAAATTTGAGAGTTCCCTCAATTTGAAGAGTTTGTGTTTTAGTGAGAGTTCCTAAAACTTAAACTTGTAGTTGTCGAATAGGTGAGAGTTCCCTAATCACTACTACGCCCAAACACGTGAGTGAGTGTTCCTCACTGTTATATCCTCAAGTTAAGGGTGAGAGTTCCCCTAAACTTTCTTAACACACATTCCCGATCATTTGTAATCAAGTTTCTCACCTTGCTTACACATCATTTGCCGCGTCAGGTAGGGGGAAAATTTCCTTAAATTTTTCCAAAGGGGTCGAATACCTACATACCATGGGAGAGAATCAAGACTTGAGGACAGCTTTGGAAGCTCTTAATCGAATACCTACATACCAATATAGCCTAGTTACAAGTGTTCCTGCATTGAAAATGATCCTTAGAAGCATTTCACTAAGGTCTAAATCGATGTTCGTGACTTTCAAGTGAAAGGGGGCCGGAAAGGGTTCTAACTCGCCTATTTTTCAAATTTCTTATCAAAATAACCTAGAACTTGCACTAACATACCAATATAGCCTAGTTCCAAGTGCTCATGCCTTGAAAACGAGCCTAAGAAACATTTCACTAAGTTCTAAATCGATGTTCGTGACTTCCAAGTGAAAGGGGGCCAGAAAGGGTTCTAACTCGCCTATTTTTCAAATTTCTTATCAAAATAACCTAGAACTTGCACTAACATTTCAATATAGCCTAGTTCCAAATGTTCATGCATTGAAAACGAGCCTTAGAAGCATTTCACTAAGGTCTAAATCGATGTTTGTGACTTTCAAGTGAAAGGGGGCCAGAAAGGGTTCTAACTCGCCTATTTTTCAAATTTCTTATCAAAATAACCTAGAACTTGCACTAACATTTCAATATAGCCTAGTTCCAAGTGTTCATGCATTGAAAACGAGCCTTAGAAGCATTTCACAAAGTTCTAAATCGATGTTCGTGACTTTCCAGTGAAAGGGGGCTAGAAAGGGTTCTAACTCGCCTATTTTTCAAATTTCTTATCAAAATAACCTAGAACTTGCACTAACATACCAATATAGCCTAGTCCCAAGTGTTCATACATTGAAAACGACCCTTAGATGCATTTCACTAAGTTTTCAATTGATGTTCGTGACATTCAAGTGAAAGGGGGCAGGAAAGGGTTCTAACTCGACTATTTTTCAAATTTCTCATCAAAATAACCTAGAACTTCCACTAACATACCAATATAGCCTAGTTACAAGTGTTCATGCATTGAAAATGATCCTTAGAAGCATTTCACTAAGGTCTAAATCGATGTTCGTGACTTTCAAGGGAAAGGGGGCCGGAAAGGGTTCTAACTCGCCTATTTTTCAAATTTCTTATCAAAATAACCTTGAACTTGCACTAACATACCAATATAGCCTAGTTCCAAGTGTTCATGCATTGAAAACGAGCCTTAGAAGCATTTCACTAAGTTTTCAATAGATGTTCGTGACATTCAAGTGAAAGGGGGCAGGAAAGGGTTCTAACTCGCCTATTTTTCAAATTTCTTATCAAAATAACCTTGAACTTGCACTAACATACCAATATAGCCTAGTCCCAAGAGTTCATGCATTGAAAACGTTCCTTAGAAGCATTTCACTAAGTTTTCAATAGATGTTCGTGACATTCAAGTGAAAGGGGGCAGGAAAGGGTTCTAACTCGCCTATTTTTCAAATTTCTTATCAAAATAACCTAGAACTTGCACTAACATTTCAATATAGCCTAGTTCCAAGTGTTCATGCATTGAAAACGAGCCTTAGAAGCATTGCACTAAGTTCTAAATCGATGTTCGTGACTTTCAAGTGAAAGGGGGCTAGAAAGGGTTCTAACTTGCCTATTTTTCAAGTTTCTTATCAAAATAACCTAGAACTTGCACTAACATACCAATATAGCCTAGTTACAAGTGTTCATGCATTGAAAACAATCCTTAGAAGCATTTCACTAAGGTCTAAATCAATGTTCGTGACTTTCAAGTGAACGGGGGCCGGAAAGGTTCTAACTCGCCTATTTTTCAAATTTCCTAACAAAATAACCTAGAACTTGCACTAAAATACCAATATAGCCTAGTTCCAAGTGTTTATGCATTGAAAACGAGCCTTAGAAGCATTTCACTAAGGTCTAAATCGATGTTCGTGACTTTCAAGTGAAAAGGGGCCAGAAAGGGTTCTAACTCGCCTATTTTTCAAATTTCTTATCAAAATAACCTAGAACTTGCACTAACATACCAATATAGCCTAGTTCCAAGTGTTCATGCCTTGAAAACGAGCCTAAGAAACATTTCACTAAGTTCTAAATCGATGTTCGTGACTTTCAAGTGAAAGGGGGCCAGAAAGGGTTCTAACTCGCCTATTTTTCAAATTTCTTATCAAAATAACCTAGAACTTGCACTACCATTTCAATATAGCCTAGTTCCAAGTGTTCATGCATTGAAAACGAGCCTTAGAAGCATTTCACTAAGTTCTAAATCGATGTTCGTGACTTTCCAGTGAAAGGGGGCTAGAAAGGGTTCTAACTCGCCTATTTTTCAAATTTCTTTTCAAAATAACCTAGAACTTGCACTAACATTTCAATATAGCCTAGTCCCAAGTGTTCATGCATTGAAAACGACCCTTAGATGCATTTCACTAAGTTTTCAATTGATGTTCGTGACATTCAAGTGAAAGGGGGCAGGAAAGGGTTCTAACTCGACTATTTTTCAAATTTCTCATCAAAATAACCTAGAACTTCCACTAACATACCAATATAGCCTAGTTACAAGTGTTCATGCATTGAAAATGATCCTTAGAAGCATTTCACTAAGGTCTAAATCGATGTTCGTGACTTTCAAGGGAAAGGGGGCCGGAAAGGGTTCTAACTCGCCTATTTTTCAAATTTCTTATTAAAATAACCTTGAACTTGCACTAACATACCAATATAGCCTAGTTCCAAGTGTACATGCATTGAAAACGAGCCTTAGAAGCATTTCACTAAGTTTTCAATAGATGTTCGTGACATTCAAGTGAAAGGGGGCAGGAAAGGGTTCTAACTCGCCTATTTTTCAAATTTCTTATCAAAATAACCTAGAACTTGCACTAACATTTCAATATAGCCTAGTTCCAAGTGTTCATGCATTGAAAACGAGCCTTAGAAGCATTTCACAAAGTTCTAAATCGATGTTCGTGACTTTCCAGTGAAAGGGGGCTAGAAAGGGTTCTAACTCGCCTATTTTTCAAATTTCTTATCAAAATAACCTAGAACTTGCACTAACATACCAATATAGCCTAGTCCCAAGTGTTCATACATTGAAAACGACCCTTAGATGCATTTCACTAAGTTTTCAATTGATGTTCGTGACATTCAAGTGAAAGGGGGCAGGAAAGGGTTCTAACTCGACTATTTTTCAAATTTCTCATCAAAATAACCTAGAACTTCCACTAACATACCAATATAGCCTAGTTACAAGTGTTCATGCATTGAAAATGATCCTTAGAAGCATTTCACTAAGGTCTAAATCGATGTTCGTGACTTTCAAGGGAAAGGGGGCCGGAAAGGGTTCTAACTCGCCTATTTTTCAAATTTCTTATCAAAATAACCTTGAACTTGCACTAACATACCAATATAGCCTAGTTCCAAGTGTTCATGCATTGAAAACGAGCCTTAGAAGCATTTCACTAAGTTTTCAATAGATGTTCGTGACATTCAAGTGAAAGGGGGCAGGAAAGGGTTCTAACTCGCCTATTTTTCAAATTTCTTATCAAAATAACCTTGAACTTGCACTAACATACCAATATAGCCTAGTCCCAAGAGTTCATGCATTGAAAACGTTCCTTAGAAGCATTTCACTAAGTTTTCAATAGATGTTCGTGACATTCAAGTGAAAGGGGGCAGGAAAGGGTTCTAACTCGCCTATTTTTCAAATTTCTTATCAAAATAACCTAGAACTTGCACTAACATTTCAATATAGCCTAGTTCCAAGTGTTCATGCATTGAAAACGAGCCTTAGAAGCATTGCACTAAGTTCTAAATCGATGTTCGTGACTTTCAAGTGAAAGGGGGCTAGAAAGGGTTCTAACTTGCCTATTTTTCAAGTTTCTTATCAAAATAACCTAGAACTTGCACTAACATACCAATATAGCCTAGTTACAAGTGTTCATGCATTGAAAACAATCCTTAGAAGCATTTCACTAAGGTCTAAATCGATGTTCGTGACTTTCAAGTGAACGGGGGCCGGAAAGGTTCTAACTCGCCTATTTTTCAAATTTCCTAACAAATACTTTGGAGGACGAATTTGAACAGCAATTTGAAGTCAATTTGCTGAACGTTTTGGCGCATTTCAAGGCTATTTTAAAGAAAGAATTTGAACAGCAGTTGGAGTCAATTTGCTGAACGTTTCCTCTCTTATTTTAAGCTATTCTTCGCTTGTTTTAAGCTCTATTAGTTAGAGGAATAATTAGTTGTAATGGGGATTATGTTGGACGGTTATGAGCCACTTAATCTACCCTTATTTTCAGCTTTCTGTTTTATTGTTTGTTTTAGCTAAGTATGATGTACGAAAAGCTATAAATAGCGTGCTAATGTTCAATAAAAGGCATTCCAGAATTTTGCCCAAAACACACGAGTGTATAATCCGAATTTGGCTTGTGCTAGTCAAGTTTATTTTCCAAATTTGAGAGTTCCCTCAATATGAAGAGTTTGTGTTTTAGTGAGAGTTCCTAAAACTTAAACTTGTAGTTGTCGAATAGGTGAGAGTTCCCTAATCACTACTACGCCCAAACACGTGAGTGAGTGTTCCTCACTGTTATATCCTCAAGTAAAGGGTGAGAGTTCCCCTAAACTTTCTTAACACACATTCCCGATCATTTGTAATCAAGTTTCTCACCTTGCTTACACATCAACTATTTTTCAAATTTCTCATCAAAATAACCTAGAACTTCCACTAACATACCAATATAGCCTAGTTACAAGTGTTCATGCATTGAAAATGATCCTTAGAAGCATTTCACTAATGTCTAAATCGATGTTCGTGACTTTCAAGTGAAAGGGGGCCGGAAAGGGTTCTAACTCGCCTATTTTTCAAATTTCTTATCAAAATAACCTTGAACTTGCACTAACATACCAATATAGCCTAGTTCCAAGTGTTCATGCATTGAAAACGAGCCTTAGAAGCATTTCACTAAGTTTTCAATAGATGTTCGTGACATTCAAGTGAAAGGGGGCAGGAAAAGGTTCTAACTCGCCTATTTTTCAAATTTCTTATTAAAATAACCTTGAACTTGCACTAACATACCAATATAGCCTAGTCCCAAGTGTTCATGCATTGAAAACGTTCCTTAGAAGCATTTCACTAAGTTTTCAATAGATGTTCGTGACATTCAAGTGAAAGGGGGCAGGAAAGGGTTCTAACTCGCCTATTTTTCAAATTTCTTATCAAAACAACCTAGAACTTGCACTAACATTTCAATATAGCCTAGTTCCAAGTGTTCATGCATTGAAAACGAGCCTTAGAAGCATTTCACTAAGTTCTAAATCGATGTTCGTGACTTTCAAGTGAAAGGGGGCTAGAAAGAGTTCTAACTCGCCTATTTTTAAAATTTCTTATCAAAATAACCTAGAACTTGCACTAACATACCAATATAGCCTAGTCCCAAGTGTTCATGCATTGAAAACAATCCTTAGAAGCATTTCACTAAGGTCTAAATCGATGTTCGTGACTTTCAAGTGAAAGGGGGCCAGAAAGGGTTCTAACTCGCCTATTTTTCAAATTTCCTATCAAAATAACCTAAAACTTGAACTAAAATACCAATATAGCCTAGTTCCAAGTGTTCATGCATTGAAAACGAGCCTTAGAAGCATTTCACTTAGGTCTAAATCGATGTTCGTGACTTTCAAGTGAAAGGGGGCCAGAAAGGGTTCTAACTCGCCTATTTTTCAAATTTCTTATCAAAATAACCTAGAACTTGCACTAACATACCAATATAGCCTAGTTCCAAGTGTTCATGCCTTGAAAACGAGCCTTAGAAGCATTTCACTAAGGTCTAAATTGATGTTCGTGATTCTCAAGGGAAAGAGGGCCGGAAAAGGTTCTCACTCGCCTATTTTTCAAACTTCTTATCAAAATAACCTATAACTTGCACTAACATACCAATATAGCCTAGTCCTAAGTTTTCATGCATTGAAAACGAGACTTAGAAGCATTTCACTAAGTTCTAAATCGATGTTCGTGACTTTCAAGTGAAAGGGGGCCGGAAAGGGTTCTACCTCGCCTATTTTTCAAATTTCTTATCAAAATAACCTAGAACTTGCACTAACATATCAATATAGTCTAGTTCCAAGTGTTCATGCATTGAAAACGAGCCTTAGAAGCATTTCACTAAGTTTTCAATCGATGTTCCTGACTTTCAAGTGAAAGGGGGCCAAAAAGGGTTCTAACTCGCCTATTTTTCAAATTTCTTATCAAAATAAGCTAGAACTTGCACTAACATACCATCATAGCCTAGTTACAAGTGTTTATGCATTGAAAATGAGCCGAAGAGAGCATTTCACTAAGGTCTAAATTGATGTTCGTGACTTTCAACTAAAAGGGGTCGGAAAGGGATCTACCTCGCCTATTTTTCAAATTTCTTACCAAATTAACCTAGAACTTGCACTAACATACCAATAGAGCCTAGTTCCAAGTGTTCATGCATTGAAAACAAGACTTAGAAGCATTTCACTAAGTTCTAAATCGATGTTCGTGACTTTCAACTGAAAGGGGTCAGAAAGGGTTCTACCTCGCCTATTTTTCAAATTTCTTATCAAAATGATGCGTGCATAAATGTGAACGACGAGCATGTTGAAGAATTATTCCAAGAAAGTCAAGAAAGCATGAATCTATACTTGGAAGCTTCCTCAATAGGTCAAACTTACTATCGGGGGCATCAAGACAAAGCCACGCTTTGTATGGTGGCGTTCTTGGGAGTTCTTGAAGCTTCTTGATAGTTCTTTAAGGTTTCTTTAAAAGCTTTCTTAGATTTTGGTCTACAAGTTTTTACCTTTCACTTGAAAGGGTTTTTCTTGGTTTAGACCTTAGGTTTCTTTATGTTCTTAATTATTTTTGTACGTGTGCGTAGTTAATTAAATTGGAGAATCGTGTAACGTTACTTGGCGCACAAGGTTAAGTTAGGTTTCCTATTTCAAGAGGGATTCCTACTCAAAATTGAAAGTGGCGGCTGCTTGGAGATCAAGGCAAAGTGGAAGACTTTTACTCAAGCTAGAACTCTAATGTGTTTAGAAAAAGTAGGAGTTTTACTCAAGCTAGAACTCTAATGTGTTTAGAAAAAGTAGGAGTTTTACTCAAGTTAGAACTCTAATATGCTTAGGAAGAGAAGGAGTTTTATTCTAGTTAGAGTTCTAATAGTCTTAGGAAAGGATTGCTATAAATACTCCATGTAATTCACGAATTCATTCATTCAGATTTTGAGCAATACAAAAAACACATTTATTTTGAGTGATATTTTGGTTGGATTACCTAAATATTTCTTTGGCTAACTTGCGAGTTGGTTGCTGTTTTGGGTGTTTTAGTTAAAACATTCATTGGTTTGATTAATTAAGTGGACTCTTAATTAATTAAACTCAGTTCTTGCCTAGTTCTTGGTGATTTATCTGTATAGGACGAAGCTTAGAACATATCCTTGTGATAACTTGGTTTTCGGATCAAGAATCACATCATCGTGGTATCAGAGCTGTTGGTGACGTTTGGCTTGGAATTTTTGGCTGAAATTTTGTGGGAGGATTCAGAAAACGTAGATCAACATTGTGTCAAAATTTCGTGTCAATCGGACGCGTAACGAAGTCTGTGCAACCTCAAACTTTTGAGATTGTTACACGGAGTTGCGATCTGGAGATCGGTTTTTATTTGCCTCAAGAATCAATCAAGATTCAATCTTTTAATCAAGATTTTTACATAAACTAACCTGGTTTGTGTAGGAGCAATGAGTGACGAAGAAATCCCAGGGATTCCAAGGGGTTTGAACCTTGATCAAGCGCATAACTTGCGAAGGGATCGTCAAATAGAGCGATTGTCACAACAATTGCAAGAAGTATTGGCTAGGCTTGACGAACGTGACAAAACTTCATCTTCAAGGAAGAACAAATCAGTTACAAGTTCTAGTTCAAGTGAAGATGAATATGAAAGGAGAAAAGCAAGTAGATCACGCCATAAAGATTCATCTTCAAGTGATGAACCTAGAAGGCATAGACGGAAGAACAAGGCCAAAGATGATGACCGAAATATAAGGTTAGATTTTCCGGAATTCAATGGTAGTATGCTAGACCCCGAAAAATATTTTGAGTGGGTTAGAAGAGCGGAAACACTCTTTGATTACAAGGAGTATGATGAACGAAAGAGGTGCAAACTTGCTGAATTAAAACTCACGGGTTATGCGAGTTTATGGTATGATAATCTCAAGAAAAAGAGACGCAAGGAGGGACGATCCAAGATCACTACTTGGACACAATTACAGAAATATATGAAGCGTCAATTTGTGCCCCATGAGTACGTGCAAGAAGTGTATCTCAAGATGCAGACTTTTAAGCAAGGAAATCAATCCGTGGAGGCTTATTTGTGTGAATTTGAGAAACTATGTTTATTGTGTGATTTAGAAGAAATTCTAGAGCACAAAATAGCACGTTTTATTGCAGGTTTGAACGAAAATGTTCAAGAGAAGATTGAATTGCACGAATACTATTCGTTTGAAGAAGTATGCAAGGCGGCCATTAAGGTTGAAAGACAATTCAAGGCCAAGAAGACCTCAAGTGTGAAGCCGTTCACACGCACGTTCACAAAGGCTAGTGACAAGCCTACCTTTGATAGGACTTCTTCTAATTCGTATGTTAAAGATAACAAACCCAGAAACGAAGCTAGCAAGAAGGTGACTGAAGATAGAAAATGTTTCAAATGTGGGAGTGTTGGCCATATAGCAAGCAATTGCTACTCAAAACGCACTATGACGGCTCAAGAATGGGAAGAAGAGAAAGCTAGGTGCGAGGGAAGTAGTGACATGGAGGTTGTGGTCGAGCAAGAACGTGATTTTGAAGAAGAGGAGGGTAGTGCCGAAGAGGTTGATGGTGAAACGCAAGGAAAGAGCTTGGTTCTAAGGAGAGCTCTTCACTCTAAACCTATGCCCGTTGAAGAGAATCAAAGAGAGAAAATCTTTTTAACAAGGTGCAAGGTGGAAGATCGATTGTGTGACGTAATAATAGACTCGGGAAGTTGCACAAATGTGGTGTCTACAACTTTGATCAACAAATTAGAGTGGCCTACAACCGATCACCCAAAACCTTACAAGCTACATTGGCTCAATGATGCTAGTGACGTAAAGGTAACGAAGCGAGCCCTAATCACCTTTTCAATTGGCAAATATCATGATAAAGTTTTATGTGATGTATGCCCCATGGATGCTTGTCATATCTTATTGGGTAGACCATGGCAATATGATAGATTTGTCAAGTTTAATGGTAGGACAAATGTGTATATAATTCGAAAAGGAAAGGGGGAAAAATCATATGCATTGAAACCACTTGTTGATCATAGAATTAACCCTAGTTCGAAAGGTGCATATTTAATTGGGGAAAAGGAGTTGGAGAAAGAGATCAACAATAACAATATGGTATATATTATGGTGGCTAACAATGTGCAAGTGAATGAAAGTAAACAAGAAAAGAGGCCCGTGGAATTAGAAGTGGTATTGCAAGAGTATTGTGATGTTTTTCCTAGTGAATTACCACCGGGATTACCACCAATTCGTGGTATTGAACATCAAATTGATCTTATTCCGGGAGCTCCACTACCTAACAAGGCAGCATATAGAAGTAATCCAGAAGAAACAAAGGAAATACAACGTCAAATAGAGGAATTGATGCAAAGAGGCTACGTGAAAGAGAGTATGAGCCCCTGTGCCGTGCCTGCATTGCTAGTTCCAAAAAAAGATGGGAGTTGGCGTATGTGCATTGATAGTAGGAGTGTGAACAACATAACCATCAAGTATAGATTTCCTATACCTAGACTTGATGATTTGTTAGACGAATTGCATGGTTCAAAGCTATTTTCCAAGATTGATCTTATGAGTGGCTATCATCAAATACGCATGAGGGAAGGAGATGAATGGAAGACGGCTTTCAAGACTAAAGTGGGGTTGTACGAGTGGTTAGTCATGCCTTTTGGTCTAACCAATGCGCCTAGTACATTTATGAGATTGATGAACGAGGTGTTGAAACCATTTCTTGGAAGGTTCGTAGTTGTTTACTTGGATGACATATTAATTTATTCTGAAAATTTCAATGATCATCTAATGCATTTGAGAAGCGTTTTTGAGGTTCTTAGGGAGAAGAAGTTGTACGCAAAATTGGAAAAATGTTATTTTCTTGTTCCTAGCGTGACGTTTCTAGGGTATGTAGTATCCAAAGATGGTGTGTCCGTGGATCAATCCAAGGTTGAAGCTATCAAGACTTGGCCCGTACCTACCAATGTGAGTGAAGTTAAATCGTTTCATGGTCTAGCGTCATTTTATAGAAGATTTGTGAAGAATTTTTCCACGATAGTTGCACCTATGACTGAATGCTTGAAGAAAGACAAGGGAAAATTCGAGTGGACCAAGGAAGCCCAACGTGCATTTGATTTGGTCAAAAGGAAGCTATGTGAAGCACCTGTACTTGCATTGCCGGATTTTTCACAACCATTTGAGGTAGAAACCGACGCTAGTGGTGTGGGGATTGGTGCCGTTTTGGTTCAAAAGAAGCGCCCTATTGCCTATTTTAGTGAGAAATTAAACGGTGCTAGATTGAACTATTCTACCTATGACAAGGAGTTTTATGCTATTGTGCGAGCATTGGACCATTGGAGTCACTATTTGCGCCCAAATCACTTTGTGTTGCATAGTGATCACGAAGCTTTGAAGTACATTCATGGTCAACAAAAATTGAACCCTAGACATGCTAAATGGGTAGAGTTTCTACAAGCTTTCAATTTTTCTTCAAAGTATAAAGAGGGGAAAGCAAATGTAGTGGCCGATGCACTATCTAGAAGACACACGTTACTTGGAGTATTGAATTGTAAACTACTTGGTTTCGAGTTAATCAAGGAGTACTATAAGGGGGACGTGGATTTCTCTACACTCCTAGAGGAGTGTTCCAAGGGGGCCGTAGGTTCCTATGTTTTACAAGACGGTTTTCTTTTCAAGGGGAATCGTTTGTGCGTGCCTAAGTGTTCTATTAGAGAATTAATAGTAAGAGAAGTGCATGGTGGAGGGATAGCGGGACATTTTGGCATAACGAAAACATTAACTATGCTCCAAGAGCATTTTTATTGGCCTAGAATGCTAGCGGATGTACAATCAATAGTTTCTAGGTGTGCAACATGTCAAAAAGCCAAGGCTACGTTTCATCAAGGCTTATATACGCCCTTGCCCGTGCCAGATTCACCTTGGGAAGACGTGTCTATGGATTTCGTAGTTGGTTTGCCAAGGACTCAAAGAGGAAAGGACTCAATCATGGTTGTAGTGGATCGATTTTCCAAGATGGCTCATTTCATACCTTGTCACAAAGTGGACGATGCTATGAAAGTGGCGGAATTGTATTTCAAGGAAGTGGTGAGACTACATGGGTTGCCGAACAGTATTGTGAGTGATCGTGATACAAAGTTCATGAGTTTCTTTTGGAAATCACTATGGAAGTTGGTGGGAACGAAGCTGTTATTTAGTACATCATATCACCCGCAAACGGACGGACAAACGGAGGTAACAAATCGAACTCTTGGTGTGCTTTTACGTGGACTAGTGAGCAAAACGCAAAAAGATTGGGATATTAAGCTTGCTCATGCCGAGTTTGCTTACAATAGATCACCTACTTATGCCACAAAACACACGCCATTTGAAGTTGTTTATGGTGTCAATCCAAGAATGCCCATTGATTTGATTGAAATTCCAAAAGGGGAATTAATTCATAAGGATGCCGAGGCTAAGATCAAGTACATGATGAAGCTACACGCACAAGTTAGAGCTAGGATTGAACGTGTCAATGAACTCTACAAAGCACGAGCTAACAAGAACAAAAAGCCACAAAGTTTTGAAGTTGGCGACTTGGTGTGGCTACACTTGAGAAAAGAAAGATTTCCTAGCAAAAGAAAGAATAAATTGATGCCAAGAAGTGAGGGGCCGTTCAAGATTATTGAGAAGATCAATGAGAATGCATATAAGCTTGAATTGCCGGGAGAATATGGTGTAAGCGCAACATTTAATGTTGGGGATTTGGTGAAGTATTTGCCAGATGATGCTATTGAAGATTTGAGGGCAAATTCTTTTGAAGAAGGGGAGGATGATGCGTGCATAAATGTGAACGACGAGCATGTTGAAGAATTATTCCAAGAAAGTCAAGAAAGCATGAATCTATACTTGGAAGCTTCCTCAATAGGTCAAACTTACTATCGGGGGCATCAAGACAAAGCCACGCTTTGTATGGTGGCGTTCTTGGGAGTTCTTGAAGCTTCTTGATAGTTCTTTAAGGTTTCTTTAAAAGCTTTCTTAGATTTTGGTCTACAAGTTTTTACCTTTCACTTGAAAGGGTTTTTCTTGGTTTAGACCTTAGGTTTCTTTATGTTCTTAATTATTTTTGTACGTGTGCGTAGTTAATTAAGTTGGAGAATCGTGTAACGTTACTTGGCGCACAAGGTTAAGTTAGGTTTCCTATTTCAAGAGGGATTCCTACTCAAAATTGAAAGTGGCGGCTGCTTGGAGATCAAGGCAAAGTGGAAGACTTTTACTCAAGCTAGAACTCTAATGTGTTTAGAAAAAGTAGGAGTTTTACTCAAGCTAGAACTCTAATGTGTTTAGAAAAAGTAGGAGTTTTACTCAAGTTAGAACTCTAATATGCTTAGGAAGAGAAGGAGTTTTATTCTAGTTAGAGTTCTAATAGTCTTAGGAAAGGATTGCTATAAATACTCCATGTAATTCACGAATTCATTCATTCAGATTTTGAGCAATACAAAAAACACATTTATTTTGAGTGATATTTTGGTTGGATTACCTAAATATTTCTTTGGCTAACTTGCGAGTTGGTTGCTGTTTTGGGTGTTTTAGTTAAAACATTCATTGGTTTGATTAATTAAGTGGACTCTTAATTAATTAAACTCAGTTCTTGCCTAGTTCTTGGTGATTTATCTGTATAGGACGAAGCTTAGAACATATCCTTGTGATAACTTGGTTTTCGGATCAAGAATCACATCACAAAATAACCTAGAACTTGCACTAACATACCAATATAGCCTAGTTCCAAGTGTTCATGCATTGAAAACGAGCCTTAGAAGCATTTCACTAAGTTTTCATTCGATGTTCGCGACTTTCAAGAGAAAGGGGGCTAGAAAGGGTTCTAACTCGCCTATTTTTCAAATTTCTTATCAAAATAAGCTAGAACTTGCACTAACATACCATCATAGCCTAGTTACAAGTGTTCATTCATTGAAAACGAGCCTTAGAAGCATTTCACTAAGGTCTAAATCGATGTTCGTGACTTTCAAGTGAAAGGGGGCCGAAAACGGTTCTAACTCGCCTATTTTTCAAATTTTTTATCGAAATAACCTAGAACTTGCACTAACATACCAATATTGCCTAGTCCCAAGTGTTCATGCATTGAAAACGAGCCTTAGAAGCATTTCACTAAGTTTTCAATCGATGTTCGTGACATTCAAGTGAAAGGGGGAGGGAAAGGGTTCTAACTCGCCTATTTTTCAAATTTCTTATCAAAATAACCTATAACTTACACTAACATACCAATATAGCCTAGTTACAAGTGTTCATGCATTGAAAATGATGGAAATCCCAAAATAATTCATGAGTCAAAGGAGGTTTTGTTGACCCGTTATTTTGAGGATGGGCCGGTGGATAATTATTGGGCCCATGGACCGTTCATTTCGGGTCATGGTTATTCTAGTATTTCCACTTTGGGAAATTAGAATAATAAAATTAGTGGTGTTTCATGTAAATAAATAATGATTAATTAAGTAATTAAGTTAATTAGAGTAGGGTGAGTTGGCGTGGGTCCTTGTTGACGTGTGGAGAGAGTTGGAGTGATTTTTGTGTGCTGATTTATGTGGGGGTCCAAGGTGATTTTTTGGGGGACATTATGAACGTGATTTTGGGTAAAAAGAGGATTATTTTGCTGAAATAATGGCATGGGAAAGAGGGAATATTAGGGGATTTGGGAAAGATATGATCTGATTTGATTTTAGCTTGATTTAAGGAAGGTATGATCAGATTTGCATATCTTAAGATATTCTTTTGAATATGGTCGAAAATGGGATGGAAATAAATCAGATTTTCTGATTTTCTTCTCAAAATCAATTAAGAGATTTGAATCCCTTAAATTAAGGGATTTAATTTAATTAATTGATTTGTTCCTTAATGTTGGGCGTTTTTATGGCAAGGGGGTTGATTGAGATGATTCTTTTGGGCATAAATAAGGGAATAGCATGGAATTATGGGAGGTTTTGGATGGGTTCTTGACTAGGTGCGTCCAAGGCATTAAAGGAGGGATATTTTCTGATTTTCCTAGTCTAAATGGCATGTTTAATGGAGGGAAAGAAGACCTTGGTGCATGGAAGTTCTCCTTAAGTTATTAGCATGAATTAAGGATTAATTCCTTAAAACTCTCACACATTTTTGGATAGTTTATTTTGGACAAATTTAAGGGGAGTTACTAGGGTTTTGTCCACTATAAATAGGAGATGTATGTTTGTATTTCAAAGCAATCAATGAATGAATAAAGTTTGAATCTTGATATCTTTACTTGCAATATCATGTATTGAGTTGCTTGTGTTTTCCCAAGTTTTGCTTGAAGAATTTGTGAGAGAAGTGAGAGTTCCTTCTTTGCAAATTTTCTTGAATCTAATCATCCAAGTGAGTGTTCCTTGTGTGTAAGATTCATACTAGTAAAAGAGTGAGTGTTCCTCTTTTACATATCTTGATTGTTAGGTGAGTGTTCCCTACTATCAAAACCCTTTGTTTCTCTTCTACTTCTTATCAAAACCATAATTAAACCTATCCAAAGATCCACATCTATTTCTTTCCTTTTCCACCTAAAACACATATACATTTCTTTCTTAATTTCTAGCCAAAACACATTTCCAAGTCTTTTTCTAAACCCTACGAATCTGTTCTTTTTGTTAACCTATTTGTGATCCATTTTGTCTTGTAATTTCTAGTGTTCTTCATTAGATTTTACATCAGAAAATGAGCCTTAGAAGCATTTTACTAAGTTCTAAATCGATGTTCGTGATTTTCAAGGGAAAGGGGGCCGGAAAGGGTTCTAACTCGCCTATTTTTCAATTTTCTTGTCAAAATAACCTAGAACTTGCACTAACGTACCAATATAGCCTAGTCCCAAGTGTTCACGCATTGAAAATGAGACTTGGCAGCATTTCACTAAGGTCTAAATCGATGTTCGTGACTTTCAAGTGAAAGGGGGCCGGAAAGGGTTCTACCTCGCCTATTTTTCAAATTTCTTATCAAAATAACCTAGAACTTGCACTAACTGATGTGTAAGCAAGATGAGAAACTTGTTTACAAATGATCGGGAATGTGTGTTAAGAAAGTTTAGGGGAACTCTCACCCTTAACTTGAGGATATAACAGTGAGGAACACTCACTCACGTGTTTGGGCGTAGTAGTGATTAGGGAACTCTCACCTATTCGACAACTACAAGTTTAAGTTTTAGGAACTCTCACTAAAACACAAACTCTTCAATTTGAGGTAACTCTCAAATTTGGAAAATAAACTTGACTAGCACAAGCCAAATTCGTATCATACACTCGTGTGTTTTTGGCAAAATTCTCGAATGCCTTTCATTGATTATTAGCACGCTATTTATAGCTTTTTCGTACATCATACTAAGCTAAAACAAACAATAAACAGAAAGCTGAAAATAAGGGTAGATTAAGTGGCTCACAACCGTCCAACATAATCCCCGTAACAACTCATTATTTCTCTAACTAATAAAGCTTAAAACAAGGGAAGAATAGCTTAAAATAAGGGAAGAAACGTTCAGCAAATTGACTCCAAACTGCTGTTCAAATTCCTCCTTCAAAGTCGCCTTGAAATGCGCCAAATCGTTCAGCAAATTGACTTCAAATTGCTGTTCAAATTCGTCCTCCAAAGTAGCCTTGAAATGCGCTTTTTAAGCCTTCATTTAAGCTCTTTTATTTTGAATTTAAACCAGCTATAAACGCCCCTTAAAGTCTGCCTATATTCCTCCATTATTGAGGTAATTAGTTACGCTCAATACGGTGCAACCATTTGAGGACTTATATGGGCCGTGCATGCCAAAATCCCTAAGAGTAGTATTGAGGAGAGACTTGGACAAAATCAACTCCCTAACGTTCGACTCTTGGACTGGAATATTTGCACCTTGACCATTTTGGTCATCCTCCCCTTCTTCAAAGGGAATTGCCCTCAATTCTTCATCATTATAGTACGGTGCTAGATCCCCCACATTGAATGTGCTTGAGACGCCGTACTTTCTTCCCAAATCTACCTTGTAGGCATTGTCATTGATCTTTTTCACTATCTCAAATGGACCCTCGGCTCGTGGCATGAGCTTGTTCTTCCTTTGATTGGGAAATCTCTCCTTCCTCATGTAGATCCATACTAAGTCACCAACTTCAAAACGTTTCACATTTTTGACTCTCTTGTTGGCTTGCTTCTTATAGATTTCATTAGCCTTCTCGATGTTCTTCCTCACTTCTTTGTGGATTTTCACCATGAACTCGGCTTGTTCCTTGGCACCTCCATGCACGAATTTGTCTTTAGGCAAAGCTACGAGATCAATTGGAACATAGGGATTAGAACCATAGACTACTTCAAAAGGAGAATACTTTGTAGTAGCGCTAGGAGTTCTATTGTAAGCAAACTCGGCATGAGCGAGTTTGACATCCCAATCTTTGGTGCTTTTACTAACCAAGGTTCTAAGCAAAGAACCTAGTACCCTATTCACCACCTCGGTTTGGCCATCGGTTTGGGGGTGATGTGAGGTAGAAAACAGCAACTTGGTTCCCATAAGACGCCACAAAGACTTCCAAAAATGACTTTGGAACTTTGTATCTCGATCTGAAACAATTGTGCGTGGGACTCCATGGAAACGAACAATCCCATCAAAATATAATTTTGCCACCTTCATAGCATCCTCGGTTTTATGACAAGGGATAAAGTGAGCCATCTTTGAAAAACGATCAACTACCACCATGATTGAGTCCTTACCTCTTTGAGTTCTAGGTAAAGCCACAATGAAATCCATGCTTAGGTCTTCCCAAGGTCTCTCCGGAATTGGCAATGGCTTGTAAAGACCTTTGTGAAACACCATCTTTGCCCTTTGACAAGTAGAGCAACGCGCTACAACATGATGGACAGTAGATAGCATGTTAGGCCAATAAAAGTGAGCTTGAAGAAGCTCCATAGTCTTTTGAACTCCGAAATGGCCTGCTAGACCTCCTCCATGCGCTTCATGAATCAACAAGCTTTGAATCGGACATTTCGGAATGCATAACCTATTTCCCTTAAAAAGAAAATCATTTTGTAAGGAAAATAAATCATAACTTCCCTTCACGCATTTCTCCAAAATGCCCCTGAAATCATCATCTTCCTTGTAGTACTCTTTTATTAATTCGAACCCAAGGACTTTCGCTTCGACGACTCCAAGTAAAGTATGCCTTCGAGATAAGGCATCCGCAACAACATTCGCCTTTCCACTTTTGTACTTTGATGAGAAGTTAAATGTTTGCAAGAATTCCACCCACTTTGCATGTCTCGAATTCAACTTCTTTTGGCCATGGATGAATCTCAAAGATTCATGGTCAGAATGAAGTATGAATGGTTGTGGTCTCAAGTAATGCGACCAATGATCCAAAGCTCGCACCATTGCATAGAACTCCTTGTCATAGGTGGAATAATTCAGCTTGCCTTGGCTCAATTTCTCACTAAAGTAGGCAATAGGACGCCCTTCTTGAATCAACACGGCACCAATCCCCTTTCCGCTTGCATCACACTCAACTTCAAATGGTTTTGAAAAATCTGGAAGTGCTAGGACAGGTGTATTGCACATCTTCTCTTTGATCACTTCAAACGCCCTTTGAGCTTGAGGAGTCCACTCAAATGAGCCCTTCTTTGTGCACTCGGTGATAGGGGCCATTAGAGTGCTAAAATTGCGAATGAACCTCCTATAAAAGGAAGCTAATCCATGGAAAGAACGGACCTCCGTGAGTGTCTTTGGGCTAGGCCATGATTGAATAGCCTCAATCTTGCTAGGATCAACTTTCACACCTTCTCCTGAAATAATGTAACCAAGAAAAGTGACCTCATATAGCATAAAATTACATTTTTCAAGTTTTCCATACAATTTTTGTTCTTTCAAAACCGTGAAAACTTTAAATAAATGTATCAAATGTTCGTCCCCACTTTTGCTATAAATAAGGATGTCATCAAGGTACACCACCACGAACTTTCCAAGGAAAGGCCGCAACACCTCGTTCATCAACCTCATGAAAGTGCTAGGTGCGTTGGTGAGTCCAAATGGCATCACGAGCCACTCATACAAACCGTGCTTGGTTTTGAAAGCGGTCTTCCATTCATCTCCTTCTCTCATCCGAATTTGATGATACCCACTTCTCAAATCAACCTTTGAAAACCACTTCGAGCCGCTCAGTTCATCAAGCATGTCATCTAGCCTTGGAATTGGAAACCTGTACTTGATAGTAATATTGTTAACAGCCCTACTATCAATACACATACGCCATGTACCATCCTTTTTAGGGACCAAAAGAGCAGGAACAGCACACGGACTCATAGACTCACGTACATATCCCATACTCATCAACTCCTCAATTTGTCGTTGCAATTCCTTAGTTTCCATGGGATTACACCTATAGGCAGGTTTGTTAGGTAAAGGAGCACCGGGAATGAGGTCAATTTGATGTTCAATTCCCCTCACAGGTGGTAATCCTTTAGGTAATTCATCGGGAAAAACATCCTCAAAATCCTTAATCAATTGAGCCAATTTGGGGTTTTGACTCACAAAATTTTCGTGGACCTCTTTAGAGTACAACAAGTATAATTCATCCTCACCATCAATTTCCCTTTCAAATTCCTTAAGAGTAAGCAATGACACCTCCTTTGATTGTTTAGGATTTTGTGAAAATCGTGGGGGTGGTAAAGGGTGCAACTTTTTTTGTTTTCCTTGGTGAGTTATAGTGTAAGTGTTATGGTACCCATCATGTTGAGATTTTCGATCAGTTTGCCAAGGTCTACCAAGCAAAACGTGACAAGCATCCATAGACACAACATCACACAGTTGAGTATCATGATAAGACCCAATAGAAAAACTAACCATGCATTGTTTCCTAACCCCCGTGCTAGAACTAGAGTCCAACCAACTCAACTTGTAAGGATGTGGGTGATTTGTAGTTGTAAGACCAAGTCTAGTTATCAAGGTTTTGGAAACGGTGTTTGCCTCACTACCACTATCAACGATTAAATCACATACCTCGTCCTTAATCTTGCACTTGGTAATGAAAACATGTTGTCTTTGCGGTGCTAAGGGTTCCTCAACGTGAGCTTGTAACGCCCTCCTCACAACCAGATTTGTTTTGGTCTCTTCTTCGGGGAAACATTGCTCTTCCTCCTCGTCCCCTTCAGTAAAATTCACGTCCTCCACTTCTTCAACCTCGAAATCCTCCCAATTGATAGTTTGGTTAGCAATAAGCTTGACCTCTTGCATGGTCAAAGCTCTTGAATTTGGACAATCTTTCTTAAAGTGACCCCTTCCTCCGCATTTGTAACAAACAATGTCACTTATTCTGAAATCTTTCTTGTCCTTCTTAGGTGGATCGTTGGTTTTAACAAAAGAAGAACCATCTTTGACAGGGAAGGTTGGTCTTCGTGTCACTTGAGGGGTGACAATCGGCTTCTTCTTCTTCCTTCTTGAATCAAACTTGATTACAAGTTTGCACGCTTCAGCAAAGGTTAAATTGGTGTAACCTTCAAGTTTGTCTTGCAACTCTTGATCCAACCCAGCCACGAAACGTCCCATCTTGAGTTCTTCATTCTCCGTGATTTCACACACGATAGAAAGTCTGTCAAACTCTTTGATGTAGTCCTCAACCGATTCTCCATTTTGTTGCAAAGTGCTCCACTTCACGTATTGACTTTGCTTGTAATTGTGAGGAATAAAACGATCCCTCATCCTCTTCTTCAACTTGCTCCAAGTAGAAATGGTTGCCTTACCCTTAAGAGTACGCCCCCTTTGTTCTCCTTGTAGCCAATTATCTCCATAGCCTTTCAACTTCACCTTGGCTATCTTGTATTTTTGGAATTCCTCTTGAATATCCTTGTAGTCGAAGTACCTCTCCAAGGATTTCTCCCATTCCAAGTATTTTTCTGGATCAAGTGTCCCATCAAATGAAGGGACGTCCACTTTGAGACTCCTATCTTCCCTCCTAGGTGGAGGGTCTTCGCCTTGATCTCTCCTATCATGCTCGTTCATGAGCCTTGCCATCAAGGCAGCAAGGTTCCCTTGTAGATTGGCGTTGGTTTCGGCCAACCTCTCTTGACTAGCAATGGATCGATTAAGAGCTTCCAAAGCTGTCCTCAAGTCTTGATTCTCTCCCATGGTATGTAGGTATTCGACCCCTTTGGAAAAATTTAAGGAAATTTTTCCCCCTACCTGACGCGCCAAATGATGTGTAAGCAAGATGAGAAACTTGTTTACAAATGATCGGGAATGTGTGTTAAGAAAGTTTAGGGGAACTCTCACCCTTAACTTGAGGATATAACAGTGAGGAACACTCACTCACGTGTTTGGGCGTAGTAGTGATTAGGGAACTCTCACCTATTCGACAACTACAAGTTTAAGTTTTAGGAACTCTCACTAAAACACAAACTCTTCAATTTGAGGTAACTCTCAAATTTGGAAAATAAACTTGACTAGCACAAGCCAAATTCGTATCATACACTCGTGTGTTTTTGGCAAAATTCTCGAATGCCTTTCATTGATTATTAGCACGCTATTTATAGCTTTTTCGTACATCATACTAAGCTAAAACAAACAATAAACAGAAAGCTGAAAATAAGGGTAGATTAAGTGGCTCACAACCGTCCAACATAATCCCCGTAACAACTCATTATTTCTCTAACTAATAAAGCTTAAAACAAGGGAAGAATAGCTTAAAATAAGGGAAGAAACGTTCAGCAAATTGACTCCAAACTGCTGTTCAAATTCCTCCTTCAAAGTCGCCTTGAAATGCGCCAAATCGTTCAGCAAATTGACTTCAAATTGCTGTTCAAATTCGTCCTCCAAAGTAGCCTTGAAATGCGCTTTTTAAGCCTTCATTTAAGCTCTTTTATTTTGAATTTAAACCAGCTATAAACGCCCCTTAAAGTCTGCCTATATTCCTCCATTATTGAGGTAATTAGTTACGCTCAATACGGTGCAACCATTTGAGGACTTATATGGGCCGTGCATGCCAAAATCCCTAAGAGTAGTATTGAGGAGAGACTTGGACAAAATCAACTCCCTAACGTTCGACTCTTGGACTGGAATATTTGCACCTTGACCATTTTGGTCATCCTCCCCTTCTTCAAAGGGAATTGCCCTCAATTCTTCATCATTATAGTACGGTGCTAGATCCCCCACATTGAATGTGCTTGAGACGCCGTACTTTCTTCCCAAATCTACCTTGTAGGCATTGTCATTGATCTTTTTCACTATCTCAAATGGACCCTCGGCTCGTGGCATGAGCTTGTTCTTCCTTTGATTGGGAAATCTCTCCTTCCTCATGTAGATCCATACTAAGTCACCAACTTCAAAACGTTTCACATTTTTTACTCTCTTGTTGGCTTGCTTCTTATAGATTTCATTAGCCTTCTCGATGTTCTTCCTCACTTCTTTGTGGATTTTCACCATGAACTCGGCTTGTTCCTTGGCACCTCCATGCACGAATTTGTCTTTAGGCAAAGCTACGAGATCAATTGGAACATAGGGATTAGAACCATAGACTACTTCAAAAGGAGAATACTTTGTAGTAGCGCTAGGAGTTCTATTGTAAGCAAACTCGGCATGAGCGAGTTTGACATCCCAATCTTTGGTGCTTTTACTAACCAAGGTTCTAAGCAAAGAACCTAGTACCCTATTCACCACCTCAGTTTGGCCATCGGTTTGGGGGTGATGTGAGGTAGAAAACAGCAACTTGGTTCCCATAAGACGCCACAAAGACTTCCAAAAATGACTTTGGAACTTTGTATCTCGATCTGAAACAATTGTGCGTGGGACTCCATGGAAACGAACAATCCCATCAAAATATAATTTTGCCACCTTCATAGCATCCTCGGTTTTATGACAAGGGATAAAGTGAGCCATCTTTGAAAAACGATCAACTACCACCATGATTGAGTCCTTACCTCTTTGAGTTCTAGGTAAAGCCACAATGAAATCCATGCTTAGGTCTTCCCAAGGTCTCTCCGGAATTGGCAATGGCTTGTAAATCGATGCATTCAAAACGAGACTTAGAAGCATTTCACTAAGTTCTAAATCGATGTTCGTGACTTTCAAATGAAAGGGGGCCGAAAAGGGTTCTCACTCGCCTATTTTTCAAATTTCTTATCAAAATAACCTAGAACTTACACTAACATACCAATATAGCCTATTTACAAGTGTGCATGCATTGAAAACGAGCCTTAGAAGCATTTCACTAAGTTCTAAATCGATGTTCGTGACTTTCAAGTGAAAGGGGGTCGGAAAGGGTTCTACCTTGCCTTTTTTTCAAATTTCTTATCAAAATAACCTAGAACTTACACTAACATACCAATATAGCCTAGTTACAAGTGTTCATGCATTTAAAACGAGCCTTAGAAGCATTTCACTAAGGTCTAAATCGATGTTCGTGATTTTCAAGGGAAAGAGGGCCGGAAAGGGTTCTAACTCGCCTATTTTTCAAATTTCTTATCAAAATAACCTAGAACTTGCACTAACATACCAATATAGCCTAGTTCCAAGTGTTTATGCATTGAAAACGAGTCTTAGAAGCATTTCACTAAGTTCTAAATCGATGTTCGTGACTTTCAAGTGAAAGGGGGCCGAAAAGGGTTCTCACTTGCCTATTTTTCAATTTTCATATCAAAATAACCTATAACTTGCACTAATATACCAATATAGCCTAGTCCCAAGTGTTCATGCATTGAAAACGAGACTTAGAAGCATTTCACTAAGTTCTAAATCGATATTCGTGACATTCAACTGAAAGGGGGCCAGAAAGGGTTCTCCCTCGCCTATTTTTCAAATTTCTTATTAAAATAACCATGAACTTACACTAACATACCAATATAGCCTAGTTCCGATTGTTCATGCATTGAAAACGAGCCTTAGAAGCAATTCACCAAGTTTTCAATCGATGTTCGTGACTTTCAAGTGAAAGGGGGCCGGAAAAAGTTCTAACTCGCCTATTTTTCAAATTTCTTTACACAACAACCTAGAACTTGCACTAACATACCATTATAGCCTATTTAAAAGTGTGCATGCATTGAAAACGAGACTTAGAAGCATTTCACTAAGGTCTAAATCGATGTTCGTGATTTTCAAGGGTAAGGGGGCCGGAAAGGGTTCTAACTCGCCTATTTTTCAAATTTCTTATCAAAATAACCTAGAACTTGCACTAACATACCAATATAGCCTAGTTCCAAGTGTTCATGCATTGAAAACGAGCCTTAGAAGCATTTTACTAAGTTTTCAATCAATGTTCGTGACTTTCAAGTGAAAGGGGGCCGGAAAGGGTTCTTACTCGCCTATTTTTCAATTTCATTATCAAAATAACCTAGAACTCACACTAACATACCAATATAGCCTAGTTACAAGTGTTCATGCATTGAAAACGACCCTTATAGCCTAGTTACAAGTGTTCATGCATTGAAAACAATCCTTGGAAGCATTTTACTATGGTCTAAATCGATGTTCGTGACTTTCAAGTGAAAGGGGGCCGAAAAGGGTTCTAACTCGCCTATTTTTCAATTTTCTTATCAAAATAACCTAGAACTTGCAATAACATACCAATATAGCCTAGTCCCAAGTGTTCATGCATTCAAAACGAGACTTAGAAGCATTTCACTAAGTTCTCAATCGATGTTCATGACTTTCAAGTGAAAGGGGGTCGGAAAGGGTTCTAACTCGCCTATTTTTCAAATTTCTTATCAAAATAACCTAGAACTTGCACTAACATACCAATATAGCCTATTCCAAGTGTTCATGCATTGAAAACGAGCCTTAGAAGCATTTCAATAAGTGACCAGAATGATCAAGGTGCGAATATTCCAGTCCAAGAGTCGAACGTTAGGGAGTTGATTTTGTCCAAGTCTCTCCTCAATACTACTCTTAGGGATTTTGGCGTGCACGGCCCATATAAGTCCTCAAATGGTTGCACCGTATTGAGCGTAACTAATTACCTCAATAATGGGGGAATATAGGTTGATTTAATGCAGACTTTAAGGGGCGTTTCTAGCTGGTTTAATTTCGAAATAAAAGAGCTTAAATGAAGGCTTAAAAAGCGCATTTCAAGGCTACTTTGGAGGACGAATTTGAACAGCAATTTGAAGTCAATTTGCTGAACGATTTGGCGCATTTCAAGGCGACTTTGAAGGAAGAATTTGAACAGCAATTGGGGTCAATGTGCTGAACGTTTCTTCCCTTATTTTAAGCTATTCTTCCCTTGTTTTAAGCTTTATTAGTTAGAGAAATAATGAGTGGTTATGGGGATTATGTTGGACGGTTATGAGCCACTTAATCTACCCTTAGTTTCAGCTTTCTGTTTTATTGTTTGTTTTAGCTAAGTCTGATGTACGAAAAGCTATAAATAGCGTGCTAATAATCAATGAAAGGCATTCCAGAATTTTGCCCAAAACACAGGAGTGTATAATCCGAATTTGGCTTGTGCTAGTCAAGTTTATTTTCCAAATTTGAGAGTTCCCTCAATTTGAAGAGTTTGTGTTTTAGTGAGAGTTCCTAAAACTTAAACTTGTAGTTGTCGAATAGGTGAGAGTTCCCTAATCACTACTACGCCCAAACACGTGAGTGAGTGTTCCTCACTGTTATATCCTCAAGTTAAGGGTGAGAGTTCCCCTAAACTTTCTTAACACACATTCCCGATCATTTGTAATCAAGTTTCTCACCTTGCTTACACATCATTTGCCGCGTCAGGTAGGGGGAAAATTTCCTTAAATTTTTCCAAAGGGGTCGAATACCTACATACCATGGGAGAGAATCAAGACTTGAGGACAGCTTTGGAAGCTCTTAATCGAATACCTACATACCAATATAGCCTAGTTACAAGTGTTCCTGCATTGAAAATGATCCTTAGAAGCATTTCACTAAGGTCTAAATCGATGTTCGTGACTTTCAAGTGAAAGGGGGCCGGAAAGGGTTCTAACTCGCCTATTTTTCAAATTTCTTATCAAAATAACCTAGAACTTGCACTAACATACCAATATAGCCTAGTTCCAAGTGCTCATGCCTTGAAAACGAGCCTAAGAAACATTTCACTAAGTTCTAAATCGATGTTCGTGACTTCCAAGTGAAAGGGGGCCAGAAAGGGTTCTAACTCGCCTATTTTTCAAATTTCTTATCAAAATAACCTAGAACTTGCACTAACATTTCAATATAGCCTAGTTCCAAATGTTCATGCATTGAAAACGAGCCTTAGAAGCATTTCACTAAGGTCTAAATCGATGTTTGTGACTTTCAAGTGAAAGGGGGCCAGAAAGGGTTCTAACTCGCCTATTTTTCAAATTTCTTATCAAAATAACCTAGAACTTGCACTAACATTTCAATATAGCCTAGTTCCAAGTGTTCATGCATTGAAAACGAGCCTTAGAAGCATTTCACAAAGTTCTAAATCGATGTTCGTGACTTTCCAGTGAAAGGGGGCTAGAAAGGGTTCTAACTCGCCTATTTTTCAAATTTCTTATCAAAATAACCTAGAACTTGCACTAACATACCAATATAGCCTAGTCCCAAGTGTTCATACATTGAAAACGACCCTTAGATGCATTTCACTAAGTTTTCAATTGATGTTCGTGACATTCAAGTGAAAGGGGGCAGGAAAGGGTTCTAACTCGACTATTTTTCAAATTTCTCATCAAAATAACCTAGAACTTCCACTAACATACCAATATAGCCTAGTTACAAGTGTTCATGCATTGAAAATGATCCTTAGAAGCATTTCACTAAGGTCTAAATCGATGTTCGTGACTTTCAAGGGAAAGGGGGCCGGAAAGGGTTCTAACTCGCCTATTTTTCAAATTTCTTATCAAAATAACCTTGAACTTGCACTAACATACCAATATAGCCTAGTTCCAAGTGTTCATGCATTGAAAACGAGCCTTAGAAGCATTTCACTAAGTTTTCAATAGATGTTCGTGACATTCAAGTGAAAGGGGGCAGGAAAGGGTTCTAACTCGCCTATTTTTCAAATTTCTTATCAAAATAACCTTGAACTTGCACTAACATACCAATATAGCCTAGTCCCAAGAGTTCATGCATTGAAAACGTTCCTTAGAAGCATTTCACTAAGTTTTCAATAGATGTTCGTGACATTCAAGTGAAAGGGGGCAGGAAAGGGTTCTAACTCGCCTATTTTTCAAATTTCTTATCAAAATAACCTAGAACTTGCACTAACATTTCAATATAGCCTAGTTCCAAGTGTTCATGCATTGAAAACGAGCCTTAGAAGCATTGCACTAAGTTCTAAATCGATGTTCGTGACTTTCAAGTGAAAGGGGGCTAGAAAGGGTTCTAACTTGCCTATTTTTCAAGTTTCTTATCAAAATAACCTAGAACTTGCACTAACATACCAATATAGCCTAGTTACAAGTGTTCATGCATTGAAAACAATCCTTAGAAGCATTTCACTAAGGTCTAAATCAATGTTCGTGACTTTCAAGTGAACGGGGGCCGGAAAGGTTCTAACTCGCCTATTTTTCAAATTTCCTAACAAAATAACCTAGAACTTGCACTAAAATACCAATATAGCCTAGTTCCAAGTGTTTATGCATTGAAAACGAGCCTTAGAAGCATTTCACTAAGGTCTAAATCGATGTTCGTGACTTTCAAGTGAAAAGGGGCCAGAAAGGGTTCTAACTCGCCTATTTTTCAAATTTCTTATCAAAATAACCTAGAACTTGCACTAACATACCAATATAGCCTAGTTCCAAGTGTTCATGCCTTGAAAACGAGCCTAAGAAACATTTCACTAAGTTCTAAATCGATGTTCGTGACTTTCAAGTGAAAGGGGGCCAGAAAGGGTTCTAACTCGCCTATTTTTCAAATTTCTTATCAAAATAACCTAGAACTTGCACTACCATTTCAATATAGCCTAGTTCCAAGTGTTCATGCATTGAAAACGAGCCTTAGAAGCATTTCACTAAGTTCTAAATCGATGTTCGTGACTTTCCAGTGAAAGGGGGCTAGAAAGGGTTCTAACTCGCCTATTTTTCAAATTTCTTTTCAAAATAACCTAGAACTTGCACTAACATTTCAATATAGCCTAGTCCCAAGTGTTCATGCATTGAAAACGACCCTTAGATGCATTTCACTAAGTTTTCAATTGATGTTCGTGACATTCAAGTGAAAGGGGGCAGGAAAGGGTTCTAACTCGACTATTTTTCAAATTTCTCATCAAAATAACCTAGAACTTCCACTAACATACCAATATAGCCTAGTTACAAGTGTTCATGCATTGAAAATGATCCTTAGAAGCATTTCACTAAGGTCTAAATCGATGTTCGTGACTTTCAAGGGAAAGGGGGCCGGAAAGGGTTCTAACTCGCCTATTTTTCAAATTTCTTATTAAAATAACCTTGAACTTGCACTAACATACCAATATAGCCTAGTTCCAAGTGTACATGCATTGAAAACGAGCCTTAGAAGCATTTCACTAAGTTTTCAATAGATGTTCGTGACATTCAAGTGAAAGGGGGCAGGAAAGGGTTCTAACTCGCCTATTTTTCAAATTTCTTATCAAAATAACCTAGAACTTGCACTAACATTTCAATATAGCCTAGTTCCAAGTGTTCATGCATTGAAAACGAGCCTTAGAAGCATTTCACAAAGTTCTAAATCGATGTTCGTGACTTTCCAGTGAAAGGGGGCTAGAAAGGGTTCTAACTCGCCTATTTTTCAAATTTCTTATCAAAATAACCTAGAACTTGCACTAACATACCAATATAGCCTAGTCCCAAGTGTTCATACATTGAAAACGACCCTTAGATGCATTTCACTAAGTTTTCAATTGATGTTCGTGACATTCAAGTGAAAGGGGGCAGGAAAGGGTTCTAACTCGACTATTTTTCAAATTTCTCATCAAAATAACCTAGAACTTCCACTAACATACCAATATAGCCTAGTTACAAGTGTTCATGCATTGAAAATGATCCTTAGAAGCATTTCACTAAGGTCTAAATCGATGTTCGTGACTTTCAAGGGAAAGGGGGCCGGAAAGGGTTCTAACTCGCCTATTTTTCAAATTTCTTATCAAAATAACCTTGAACTTGCACTAACATACCAATATAGCCTAGTTCCAAGTGTTCATGCATTGAAAACGAGCCTTAGAAGCATTTCACTAAGTTTTCAATAGATGTTCGTGACATTCAAGTGAAAGGGGGCAGGAAAGGGTTCTAACTCGCCTATTTTTCAAATTTCTTATCAAAATAACCTTGAACTTGCACTAACATACCAATATAGCCTAGTCCCAAGAGTTCATGCATTGAAAACGTTCCTTAGAAGCATTTCACTAAGTTTTCAATAGATGTTCGTGACATTCAAGTGAAAGGGGGCAGGAAAGGGTTCTAACTCGCCTATTTTTCAAATTTCTTATCAAAATAACCTAGAACTTGCACTAACATTTCAATATAGCCTAGTTCCAAGTGTTCATGCATTGAAAACGAGCCTTAGAAGCATTGCACTAAGTTCTAAATCGATGTTCGTGACTTTCAAGTGAAAGGGGGCTAGAAAGGGTTCTAACTTGCCTATTTTTCAAGTTTCTTATCAAAATAACCTAGAACTTGCACTAACATACCAATATAGCCTAGTTACAAGTGTTCATGCATTGAAAACAATCCTTAGAAGCATTTCACTAAGGTCTAAATCGATGTTCGTGACTTTCAAGTGAACGGGGGCCGGAAAGGTTCTAACTCGCCTATTTTTCAAATTTCCTAACAAAATAACCTAGAACTTGCACTAAAATACCAATATAGCCTAGTTCCAAGTGTTCATGCATTGAAAACGAGCCTTAGAAGCATTTCACTAAGTTTTCAATAGATGTTCGTGACATTCAAGTGAAAGGGGGCAGGAAAGGGTTCTAACTCGCCTATTTTTCAAATTTCTTATCAAAATAACCTAGAACTTGCACTAACATACCAATATAGCCTAGTTCCAAGTGCTCATGCCTTGAAAACGAGCCTAAGAAACATTTCACTAAGTTCTAAATCGATGTTCGTGACTTCCAAGTGAAAGGGGGCCAGAAAGGGTTCTAACTCGCCTATTTTTCAAATTTCTTATCAAAATAACCTAGAACTTGCACTAACATTTCAATATAGCCTAGTTCCAAATGTTCATGCATTGAAAACGAGCCTTAGAAGCATTTCACTAAGGTCTAAATCGATGTTTGTGACTTTCAAGTGAAAGGGGGCCAGAAAGGGTTCTAACTCGCCTATTTTTCAAATTTCTTATCAAAATAACCTAGAACTTGCACTAACATTTCAATATAGCCTAGTTCCAAGTGTTCATGCATTGAAAACGAGCCTTAGAAGCATTTCACAAAGTTCTAAATCGATGTTCGTGACTTTCCAGTGAAAGGGGGCTAGAAAGGGTTCTAACTCGCCTATTTTTCAAATTTCTTATCAAAATAACCTAGAACTTGCACTAACATACCAATATAGCCTAGTCCCAAGTGTTCATACATTGAAAACGACCCTTAGATGCATTTCACTAAGTTTTCAATTGATGTTCGTGACTTTCAAGTGAAAGGGGGCAGGAAAGGGTTCTAACTCGACTATTTTTCAAATTTCTCATCAAAATAACCTAGAACTTCCACTAACATACCAATATAGCCTAGTTACAAGTGTTCATGCATTGAAAATGATCCTTAGAAGCATTTCACTAAGGTCTAAATCGATGTTCGTGACTTTCAAGGGAAAGGGGGCCGGAAAGGGTTCTAACTCGCCTATTTTTCAAATTTCTTATCAAAATAACCTTGAACTTGCACTAACATACCAATATAGCCTAGTTCCAAGTGTTCATGCATTGAAAACGAGCCTTAGAAGCATTTCACTAAGTTTTCAATAGATGTTCGTGACATTCAAGTGAAAGGGGGCAGGAAAGGGTTCTAACTCGCCTATTTTTCAAATTTCTTATCAAAATAACCTTGAACTTGCACTAACATACCAATATAGCCTAGTCCCAAGAGTTCATGCATTGAAAACGTTCCTTAGAAGCATTTCACTAAGTTTTCAATAGATGTTCGTGACATTCAAGTGAAAGGGGGCAGGAAAGGGTTCTAACTCGCCTATTTTTCAAATTTCTTATCAAAATAACCTAGAACTTGCACTAACATTTCAATATAGCCTAGTTCCAAGTGTTCATGCATTGAAAACGAGCCTTAGAAGCATTGCACTAAGTTCTAAATCGATGTTCGTGACTTTCAAGTGAAAGGGGGCTAGAAAGGGTTCTAACTTGCCTATTTTTCAAGTTTCTTATCAAAATAACCTAGAACTTGCACTAACATACCAATATAGCCTAGTTACAAGTGTTCATGCATTGAAAACAATCCTTAGAAGCATTTCACTAAGGTCTAAATCGATGTTCGTGACTTTCAAGTGAACGGGGGCCGGAAAGGTTCTAACTCGCCTATTTTTCAAATTTCCTAACAAAATAACCTAGAACTTGCACTAAAATACCAATATAGCCTAGTTCCAAGTGTTCATGCATTGAAAACGAGCCTTAGAAGCATTTCACTAAGTTTTCAATAGATGTTCGTGACATTCAAGTGAAAGGGGGCAGGAAAGGGTTCTAACTCGCCTATTTTTCAAATTTCTTATCAAAATAACCTAGAACTTGCACTAACATACCAATATAGCCTAGTTCCAAGTGCTCATGCCTTGAAAACGAGCCTAAGAAACATTTCACTAAGTTCTAAATCGATGTTCGTGACTTCCAAGTGAAAGGGGGCCAGAAAGGGTTCTAACTCGCCTATTTTTCAAATTTCTTATCAAAATAACCTAGAACTTGCACTAACATTTCAATATAGCCTAGTTCCAAATGTTCATGCATTGAAAACGAGCCTTAGAAGCATTTCACTAAGGTCTAAATCGATGTTTGTGACTTTCAAGTGAAAGGGGGCCAGAAAGGGTTCTAACTCGCCTATTTTTCAAATTTCTTATCAAAATAACCTAGAACTTGCACTAACATTTCAATATAGCCTAGTTCCAAGTGTTCATGCATTGAAAACGAGCCTTAGAAGCATTTCACAAAGTTCTAAATCGATGTTCGTGACTTTCCAGTGAAAGGGGGCTAGAAAGGGTTCTAACTCGCCTATTTTTCAAATTTCTTATCAAAATAACCTAGAACTTGCACTAACATACCAATATAGCCTAGTCCCAAGTGTTCATACATTGAAAACGACCCTTAGATGCATTTCACTAAGTTTTCAATTGATGTTCGTGACATTCAAGTGAAAGGGGGCAGGAAAGGGTTCTAACTCGACTATTTTTCAAATTTCTCATCAAAATAACCTAGAACTTCCACTAACATACCAATATAGCCTAGTTACAAGTGTTCATGCATTGAAAATGATCCTTAGAAGCATTTCACTAAGGTCTAAATCGATGTTCGTGACTTTCAAGGGAAAGGGGGCCGGAAAGGGTTCTAACTCGCCTATTTTTCAAATTTCTTATCAAAATAACCTTGAACTTGCACTAACATACCAATATAGCCTAGTTCCAAGTGTTCATGCATTGAAAACGAGCCTTAGAAGCATTTCACTAAGTTTTCAATAGATGTTCGTGACATTCAAGTGAAAGGGGGCAGGAAAGGGTTCTAACTCGCCTATTTTTCAAATTTCTTATCAAAATAACCTTGAACTTGCACTAACATACCAATATAGCCTAGTCCCAAGAGTTCATGCATTGAAAACGTTCCTTAGAAGCATTTCACTAAGTTTTCAATAGATGTTCGTGACATTCAAGTGAAAGGGGGCAGGAAAGGGTTCTAACTCGCCTATTTTTCAAATTTCTTATCAAAATAACCTAGAACTTGCACTAACATTTCAATATAGCCTAGTTCCAAGTGTTCATGCATTGAAAACGAGCCTTAGAAGCATTGCACTAAGTTCTAAATCGATGTTCGTGACTTTCAAGTGAAAGGGGGCTAGAAAGGGTTCTAACTTGCCTATTTTTCAAGTTTCTTATCAAAATAACCTAGAACTTGCACTAACATACCAATATAGCCTAGTTACAAGTGTTCATGCATTGAAAACAATCCTTAGAAGCATTTCACTAAGGTCTAAATCGATGTTCGTGACTTTCAAGTGAACGGGGGCCGGAAAGGTTCTAACTCGCCTATTTTTCAAATTTCCTAACAAAATAACCTAGAACTTGCACTAAAATACCAATATAGCCTAGTTCCAAGTGTTTATGCATTGAAAACGAGCCTTAGAAGCATTTCACTAAGGTCTAAATCGATGTTCGTGACTTTCAAGTGAAAAGGGGCCAGAAAGGGTTCTAACTCGCCTATTTTTCAAATTTCTTATCAAAATAACCTAGAACTTGCACTAACATACCAATATAGCCTAGTTCCAAGTGTTCATGCCTTGAAAACGAGCCTAAGAAACATTTCACTAAGTTCTAAATCGATGTTCGTGACTTTCAAGTGAAAGGGGGCCAGAAAGGGTTCTAACTCGCCTATTTTTCAAATTTCTTATCAAAATAACCTAGAACTTGCACTACCATTTCAATATAGCCTAGTTCCAAGTGTTCATGCATTGAAAACGAGCCTTAGAAGCATTTCACTAAGTTCTAAATCGATGTTCGTGACTTTCCAGTGAAAGGGGGCTAGAAAGGGTTCTAACTCGCCTATTTTTCAAATTTCTTTTCAAAATAACCTAGAACTTGCACTAACATTTCAATATAGCCTAGTCCCAAGTGTTCATGCATTGAAAACGACCCTTAGATGCATTTCACTAAGTTTTCAATTGATGTTCGTGACATTCAAGTGAAAGGGGGCAGGAAAGGGTTCTAACTCGACTATTTTTCAAATTTCTCATCAAAATAACCTAGAACTTCCAGTAACATACCAATATAGCCTAGTTACAAGTGTTCATGCATTGAAAATGATCCTTAGAAGCATTTCACTAAGGTCTAAATCGATGTTCGTGACTTTCAAGGGAAAGGGGGCCGGAAAGGGTTCTAACTCGCCTATTTTTCAAATTTCTTATTAAAATAACCTTGAACTTGCACTAACATACCAATATAGCCTAGTTCCAAGTGTACATGCATTGAAAACGAGCCTTAGAAGCATTTCACTAAGTTTTCAATAGATGTTCGTGACATTCAAGTGAAAGGGGGCAGGAAAGGGTTCTAACTCGACTATTTTTCAAATTTCTCATCAAAATAACCTAGAACTTCCACTAACATACCAATATAGCCTAGTTACAAGTGTTCATGCATTGAAAATGATCCTTAGAAGCATTTCACTAAGGTCTAAATCGATGTTCGTGACTTTCAAGGGAAAGGGGGCCGGAAAGGGTTCTAACTCGCCTATTTTTCAAATTTCTTATTAAAATAACCTTGAACTTGCACTAACATACCAATATAGCCTAGTTCCAAGTGTACATGCATTGAAAACGAGCCTTAGAAGCATTTCACTAAGTTTTCAATAGATGTTCGTGACATTCAAGTGAAAGGGGGCAGGAAAGGGTTCTAACTCGCCTATTTTTCAAATTTCTTATCAAAATAACCTTGAACTTGCACTAACATATCAATATAGCCTAGTCCCAAGTGTTCATGCATTGAAAACGTTCCTTAGAAGCATTTCACTATGTTTTCAATAGATGTTCATGACATTCAAGTGAAAGAGGGCAGGAAAGGGTTCTAACTCGCCTATTTTTCAAATTTCTTATCAAAATTACCTAGAACTTGCACTAACATTTCAATATAGCCTAGTTCCAAGTGTTCATGCATTGAAAACGAGGCTTAGAAGCATTTCACTAAGTTCTAAATCGATGTTCGTGACTTTCAAGTGAAAGGGGGCAAGAAAGGGTTCTAACTCGCCTATTTTTCAAATTTCTTATCAAAATAACCTAGAACTTGCACTAACATACCAATATAGCCTAGTCCCAAGTGTTCATGCATTGAAAACATTCCTTAGATGCATTTCACTAAGGTCTAAATCGATGTTCGTGACTTTCAAGTGAAAGGGGGCCGGAAAGGGTTCTAACTCGCCTATTTTTCAAATTTCCTATCAAAATAACCTTGAACTTGCACTAAAATACCAATATAGCCTAGTTCCAAGTGTTCATGCATTGAAAACGAGCCTTTAGAAGCATTTCACTAAGGTCTAAATCGATGTTCGTGACTTTCAAGTGAAAGGGGGCCAGAAAGAGTTCTAACTCGCCTATTTTTCAAATTTCTTATCAAAATAACCTAGAACTTGCACTAACATTTCAATATAGCCTAGTTCCAAATGTTCATGCATTGAAAACGAACCTTAGAAGCATTTCACTAAGGTCTAAATCGATGTTTGTGACTTTCAAGTGAAAGGGGGCCAGAAAGGGTTCTAACTCGCCTATTTTTCAAATTTCTTATCAAAATAACCTAGAACTTGCACTAACATTTCAATATAGCCTAGTTCCAAGTGTTCATGCATTGAAAACGAACCTTAGAAGCATTTCACTAAGGTCTAAATCGATGTTTGTGACTTTCAAGTGAAAGGGGGCCAGAAAGGGTTCTAACTCGCCTATTTTTCAAATTTCTTATCAAAATAACCTAGAACTTGCACTAACATTTCAATATAGCCTAGTTCCAAGTGTTCATGCATTGAAAACGAGCCTTAGAAGCATTTCACTAAGTTCTAAATCGATGTTCGTGACTTTCAAGTGAAAGGGGGCTAGAAAGGGTTCTAACTCGCCTATTTTTCAAATTTCTTATCAAAATAACCTAGAACTTGCACTAACATACCAATATAGCCTAGTCCCAAGTGTTCATGCATTGAAAACAATCCTTAGATGCATTTCACTAAGGTCTAAATCGATGTTCGTGACTTTCAAGGGAAAGGGGGCCGAAAAGGGTTCTAACTCGCCTTTTTTTCAAATTTCCTATCAAAATAACCTAGAACTTGCACTAAAATACCAATATAGCCTAGTTCCAAGTGTTCATGCATTGAAAACGAGCCTTAGAAGCATTTCACTAAGATCTAAATCGATGTTCGTGACTTTCAAGTGAAAGGGGGCCAGAAAGGGTTCTAACTCGCCTATTTTTCAAATTTCTTATCAAAATAACCTAGAACTTGCACTAACATACCAATATAGCCTAGTTCCAAGTGTTCATGCCTTGAAAACGAGCCTAAGAAACATTTCACTAAGTTCTAAATCGATGTTCGTGACTTTCAAGTGAAAGGGGGCCAGAAAGGGTTCTAACTCGCCTATTTTTCAAATTTCTTATCAAAATAACCTAGAACTTGCACTAACATTTCAATATAGCCTAGTTCCAAGTGTTCATGCATTGAAAACGAGCCTTAGAAGCATTTCACTAAGTTCTAAATCGATGTTCGTGACTTTCCAGTGAAAGGGGGCTAGAAAGGGTTCTAACTCGCCTATTTTTCAAATTTCTTATCAAAATAACCTAGAACTTGCACTAACATACCAATATAGCCTAGTCCCAAGTGTTCATGCATTGAAAACGACTCTTAGATGCATTTCACTAAGTTTTCAATTGATGTTCGTGACATTCAAGTGAAAGGGGGCAGGAAAGGGTTCTAACTCGACTATTTTTCAAATTTCTCATCAAAATAACCTAGAACTTCCACTAACATACCAATATAGCCTAGTTACAAGTGTTCATGCATTGAAAATGATCCTTAGAAGCATTTCACTAAGGTCTAAATCGATGTTCGTGACTTTCAAGGGAAAGGGGGCCAGAAAGGGCTCTAACTCGCCTATTTTTCAAATTTCTTATCAAAATAACGTTGAACTTGCACTAACATACCAATATAGCCTAGTTCCAAGTGTTCATGCATTGAAAACGAGCCTTAGAAGCATTTCACTAAGTTCTAAATCGATGTTCGTGACTTTCAAGTGAAACGGGGCTAGAAAGGGTTCTAACTCGCCTATTTTTCAAATTTCTTATCAAAATAACCTAGAACTTGCACTAACATACCAATATAGCCTAGTCCCAAGTGTTCATGCATTGAAAACAATCCTTAGAAGCATTTCACTAAGGTCTAAATCGATGTTCGTGACTTTTAAGTGAAAGGGGGCCAGAAAGGGTTCTAACTCGCCTATTTTTCAAATTTCTTATCAAAATAACCTAGAACTTGCACTAACATACCAATATTGCCTAGTTCCAAGTGTTCATGCCTTGAAAACGAGCCTAAGAAACATTTCACTAAGGTCTAAATCGATGTTCGTGACTTTCAAGTGAAAGGGGGCCGGAAAGGGTTCTAACTCGCCTATTTTTCAAATTTCCTATCAAAATAACCTAGAACTTGCACTAACATACCAATATAGCCTAGTTCCAAGTGTTCATGCATTGAAAACGAGCCTTAGAAGCATTTCACTAAGGTCTAAATCGATGTTCGTGACTTTCAAGTGAAAGGGGGCCAGAAAGGGTTCTAACTCGCCTATTTTTCAAATTTCTTATCAAAATAACCTAGAACTTGCACTAACATACCAATATAGCCTATTTCCAAGTGTTCATGCCTTGAAAACGAGCCTAAGAAACATTTCACTAAGTTCTAAATCGATGTTCGTGACTTTCAAGTGAAAGGGGGCCAGAAAGGGTTCTAACTCGCCTATTTTTCAAATTTCTTATCAAAATAACCTAGAACTTGCACTAACATTTCAATATAGCCTAGTTCCAAGTGTTCATGCATTGAAAACGAGCCTTAGAAGCATTTCACTAAGGTCTAAATCGATGTTTGTGACTTTCAAGTGAAAGGGGGCCAGAAAGGGTTCTAACTCGCCTATTTTTCAAATTTCTTATCAAAATAACCTAGAACTTGCACTAACATTTCAATATAGACTAATTCCAAGTGTTCATGCATTGAAAACGAGCCTTAGAAGCATTGCACTAAGTTCTAAATCGATGTTCGTGACTTTCAAGTGAAAGGGGGCTAGAAAGGGTTCTAACTTGCCTATTTTTCAAGTTTCTTATCAAAATAACCTAGAACTTGCACTAACATACAATTATAGCCTAGTTCCAAGTGTTCATGCATTGAAAACGAGCCTTAGAAGCATTTCACTAAGGTCTAAATCGATGTTCGTGACTTTCAAGTGAAACGGGGCTAGAAAGGGTTCTAACTCGCCTATTTTTCAAATTTCTTATCAAATTAACCTAGAACTTGCACTAACATACCAATATAGCCTAGTCCCAAGTGTTCATGCATTGAAAACGAGCCTTAGAAGCATTTCACTAAGTTCTAAATCGATGTTCGTGACTTTCCAGTGAAAGGGGGCTAGAAAGGGTTCTAACTCGCCTATTTTTCAAATTTCTTATCAAAATAACCTAGAACTTGCACTAACATACCAATATAGCCTAGTCCCAAGTGTTCATGCATTGAAAACGACTCTTAGATGCATGTCACTAAGTTTTCAATTGATGTTCGTGACATTCAAGTGAAAGGGGGCAGGAAAGGGTTCTAACTCGACTATTTTTCAAATTTCTCATCAAAATAACCTAGAACTTCCAGTAACATACCAATATAGCCTAGTTACAAGTGTTCATGCATTGAAAATGATCCTTAGAAGCATTTCACTAAGGTCTAAATCGATGTTCGTGACTTTCAAGGGAAAGGGGGCCGGAAAGGGTTCTAACTCGCCTATTTTTCAAATTTCTTATCAAAATAACCTTGAACTTGCACTAACATACCAATATAGTCTAGTTCCAAGTGTTCATGCATTGAAAACGAGCCTTAGAAGCATTTCACTAAGTTTTCAATAGATGTTCGTGACATTCAAGTGAAAGGGGGCAGGAAAGGGTTCTAACTCGCCTATTTTTCAAATTTCTTATCAAAATAACCTTGAACTTGCACTAACATACCAATATAGCCTAGTCCCAAGTGTTCATGCATTGAAAACGTTCCTTAGAAGCATTTCACTAAGTTTTCAATAAATGTTCGTGACATTCAAGTGAAAGGGGGCAAGAAAGGGTTCTAACTCGCCTATTTTTCAAATTTCTTATCAAAATAACCTAGAACTTGCACTAACATTTCAATATAGCCTAGTTCCAAGTGTTCATGCATTGAAAACGAGCCTTAGAAGCATTTCACTAAGTTCTAAATCGATGTTCGTGACTTTCAAGTGAAAGGGGGCAAGAAAGGGTTCTAACTCGCCTATTTTTCAAATTTCTTATCAAAATAACCTAGAACTTGCACTAACATACCAATATAGCCTAGTCCCAAGTGTTCATGCATTGAAAACGACCCTTAGATGCATTTCACTAAGTTTTCAATTGATGTTCGTGACATTCAAGTGAAAGGGGGCAGGAAAGGGTTCTTACTCGACTATTTTTCAAATTTCTCATCAAAATAACCTAGAACTTCCACTAACATACAAATATAGCCTAGTTACAAGTGTTCATGCATTGAAAGTGATCCTTAGAAGCATTTCACTAAGGTCTAAATCGATGTTCGTGACTTTCAAGGGAAAGGGGGCCGGAAAGGGTTCTAACTCGCCTATTTTTCAAATTTCTTATCAAAATAACCTTGAACTTGCACTAACATACCAATATAGCCTAGTTCCAAGTGTTCATGCATTGAAAACGAGCCTTAGAAGCATTTCACTAAGTTTTCAATAGATGGTCGTGACATTCAAGTGAAAGGGGGCAGGAAAGGGTTCTAACTCGCCTATTTTTCAAATTTCTTATCAAAATAACCTTGAACTTGCACTAACATACCAATATAGCCTAGTCCCAAGTGTTCATGCATTGAAAACAATCCTTAAAAGCATTTCACTAAGGTCTAAATCGATGTTCGTGACTTTCAAGTGAAAGGGGGCCGGAAAGGGTTCTAACTCGCCTTTTTTTCAAATTTCCTATCAAAATAACCTAGAACTTGCACTAAAATACCAATATAGCGTAGTTCCAAGAGTTCATGCATTGAAAACGAGCCTTAGAAGCATTTCACTAAGGTCTAAATCGATGTTCGTGACTTTTAAGTGAAAGGGGGCCAGAAAGGGTTCTAACTCGCCTATTTTTCAAATTTCTTATCAAAATAACCTAGAACTTGCACTAACATTTCAATATAGCCTAGTTCCAAGTGTTCATGCATTGAAAACGAGCCTTAGAAGCATTTCACTAAGTTCTAAATCGATGTTCGTGACTTTCAAGTGAAAGGGGGCAAGAAAGGGTTCTAACTCGCCTATTTTTCAAATTTCTTATCAAAATAACCTAGAACTTGCACTAACATACCAATATAGCCTAGTCCCAAGTGTTCATGCATTGAAAACGACCCTTAGATGCATTTCACTAAGTTTTCAATTGATGTTCGTGACATTCAAGTGAAAGGGGGCAGGAAAGGGTTCTTACTCGACTATTTTTCAAATTTCTCATCAAAATAACCTAGAACTTCCACTAACATACCAATATAGCCTAGTTACAAGTGTTCATGCATTGAAAGTGATCCTTAGAAGCATTTCACTAAGGTCTAAATCGATGTTCGTGACTTTCAAGGGAAAGGGGGCCGGAAAGGGTTCTAACTCGCCTATTTTTCAAATTTCTTATCAAAATAACCTTGAACTTGCACTAACATACCAATATAGCCTAGTTCCAAGTGTTCATGCATTGAAAACGAGCCTTAGAAGCATTTCACTAAGTTTTCAATAGATGGTCGTGACATTCAAGTGAAAGGGGGCAGGAAAGGGTTCTAACTCGCCTATTTTTCAAATTTCTTATCAAAATAACCTTGAACTTGCACTAACATACCAATATAGCCTAGTCCCAAGTGTTCATGCATTGAAAACAATCCTTAAAAGCATTTCACTAAGGTCTAAATCGATGTTCGTGACTTTCAAGTGAAAGGGGGCCGGAAAGGGTTCTAACTCGCCTTTTTTTCAAATTTCCTATCAAAATAACCTAGAACTTGCACTAAAATACCAATATAGCGTAGTTCCAAGAGTTCATGCATTGAAAACGAGCCTTAGAAGCATTTCACTAAGGTCTAAATCGATGTTCGTGACTTTTAAGTGAAAGGGGGCCAGAAAGGGTTCTAACTCGCCTATTTTTCAAATTTCTTATCAAAATAACCTAGAACTTGCACTAACATACCAATATCGCCTAGTTCCAAGTGTTCATGCCTTGAAAACGAGCCTAAGAAACATTTCACTAAGGTCTAAATCGATGTTCGTGACTTTCAAGTGAAAGGGGGCCGGAAAGGGTTCTAACTCGCCTATTTTTCAAATTTCCTATCAAAATAACCTAGAACTTGCACTAACATACCAATATAGCCTAGTTCCAAGTGTTCATGCCTTGAAAACGAGCCTAAGAAACATTTCACTAAGTTCTAAATCGATGTTCGTGATTTTCAAGTGAAAGGGGGCAGGAAAGGGGGCAGGAAAGGGTTCTAACTCGCCTATTTTTCAAATTTCTTATCAAAATAACCTAGAACTTGCACTAACATACCAATATAGCCTAGTCCCAAGTGTTCATGCATTGAAAACGACTCTTAGATGCATGTCACTAAGTTTTCAATTGATGTTCGTGACATTCAAGTGAAAGGGGGCAGGAAAGGGTTCTAACTCGCCTATTTTTCAAATTTCTTATCAAAATAACCTAGAACTTACACTAACATACCAATATAGCCTAGTTACAAGTGTTCATGCATTGAAAACGATCCTTAGAAGCATTTCACTAAGGTCTAAATCGATGTTCGTGACTTTCAAATGAAAGGGGGCCGAAAAGGGTTCTAACTCGCCTATTTTTCAAATTTCCTATCAAAATAACCTAGAACTTGCACTAAAATACCAATATAGCCTAGTTCCAAGTGTTCATGCATTGAAAACGAGCCTTAGAAGCATTTCACTAAGGTCTAAATCGATGTTCGTGACTTTCAAGTGAAAGGGGGCCAGAAAGGGTTCTAACTCGCCTATTTTTCAAATTTCTTATCAAAATAACCTAGAACTTGCACTAACATACCAATATAGCCTATTTCCAAGTGTTCATGCCTTGAAAACGAGCCTAAGAAACATTTCACTAAGTTCTAAATCGATGTTCGTGACTTTCAAGTGAAAGGGGGCCAGAAAGGGTTCTAACTCGCCTATTTTTCAAATTTCTTATCAAAATAACCTAGAACTTGCACTAACATTTCAATATAGCCTAGTTCCAAGTGTTCATGCATTGAAAACGAGCCTTAGAAGCATTTTACTAAGGTCTAAATCGATGTTTGTGACTTTCAAGTGAAAGGGGGCCAGAAAGGGTTCTAACTCGCCTATTTTTCAAATTTCTTATCAAAATAACCTAGAACTTGCACTAACATTTCAATATAGCCTAGTTCCAAGTGTTCATGCATTGAAAACGAGCCTTAGAAGCATTTCACTAAGTTCTAAATCGATGTTCGTGACTTTCCAGTGAAAGGGGGCTAGAAAGGGTTCTAACTCGCCTATTTTTCAAATTTCTTATCAAAATAACCTAGAACTTGCACTAACATACCAATATAGCCTAGTCCCAAGTGTTCATGCATTGAAAACGACTCTTAGATGCATTTCACTAAGTTTTCAATTGATGTTCGTGACATTCAAGTGAAAGGGGGCAGGAAAGGGTTCTAACTCGACTATTTTTCAAATTTCTCATCAAAATAACCTAGAACTTCCACTAACATACCAATATAGCCTAGTTACAAGTGTTCATGCATTGAAAATGATCCTTAGAAGCATTTCACTAAGGTCTAAATCGATGTTCGTGACTTTCAAGGGAAAGGGGGCCGGAAAGGGCTCTAACTCGCCTATTTTTCAAATTTCTTATCAAAATAACGTTGAACTTGCACTAACATACCAATATAGCCTAGTTCCAAGTGTTCATGCATTGAAAACGAGCCTTAGAAGCATTTCAGTAAGTTTTCAATAGATGTTCGTGACATTCAAGTGAAAGGGGGCAGGAAAGGGTTCTAACTCGCCTATTTTTCAAATTTCTTATCAAAATAACCTAGAACTTGCACTAACATATCAATATAGCCTAGTTCCAAGTGTTCATGCATTGAAAACGAGCCTTAGAAGCATTTCACTAAGTTCTAAATCGATGTTCGTGACTTTCAAGTGAAACGGGGCTAGAAAGGGTTCTAACTCGCCTATTTTTCAAATTTCTTATCAAAATAACCTAGAACTTGCACTAACATACCAATATCGCCTAGTTCCAAGTGTTCATGCCTTGAAAACGAGCCTAAGAAACATTTCACTAAGGTCTAAATCGATGTTCGTGACTTTCAAGTGAAAGGGGTCCGGAAAGGGTTCTAACTCGCCTATTTTTCAAATTTCCTATCAAAATAACCTAGAACTTGCACTAACATACCACTATAGCCTAGTTCCAAGTGTTCATGCATTGAAAACGAGCCTTAGAAGCATTTCACTAAGGTCTAAATCGATGTTCGTGACTTTCAAGTGAAAGGGGGCCAGAAAGGGTTCTAACTCGCCTATTTTTCAAATTTCTTATCAAAATAACCTAGAACTTGCACTAACATACCAATATAGCCTATTTCCAAGTGTTCATGCCTTGAAAACGAGCCTAAGAAACATTTCACTAAGTTCTAAATCGATGTTCGTGACTTTCAAGTGAAAGGGGGCCAGAAAGGGTTCTAACTCGCCTATTTTTCAAATTTCTTATCAAAATAACCTAGAACTTGCACTAACATTTCAATATAGCCTAGTTCCAAGTGTTCATGCATTGAAAACGAGCCTTAGAAGCATTTCACTAAGTTCTAAATCGATGTTCGTGACTTTCCAGTGAAAGGGGGCTAGAAAGGGTTCTAACTCGCCTATTTTTCAAATTTCTTTTCAAAATAACCTAGAACTTGCACTAACATTTCAATATAGCCTAGTCCCAAGTGTTCATGCATTGAAAACGACCCTTAGATGCATTTCACTAAGTTTTCAATTGATGTTCGTGACATTCAAGTGAAAGGGGGCAGGAAAGGGTTCTAACTCGACTATTTTTCAAATTTCTCATCAAAATAACCTAGAACTTCCACTAACATACCAATATAGCCTAGTTACAAGTGTTCATGCATTGAAAATGATCCTTAGAAGCATTTCACTAAGGTCTAAATCGATGTTCGTGACTTTCAAGGGAAAGGGGGCCGAAAAGGGTTCTAACTCGCCTATTTTTCAAATTTCCTATCAAAATAACCTAGAACTTGCACTAAAATACCAATATAGCCTAGTTCCAAGTGTTCATGCATTGAAAACGAGCCTTAGAAGCATTTCACTAAGGTCTAAATCGATGTTCGTGACTTTCAAGTGAAAGGGGGCCAGAAAGGGTTCTAACTCGCCTATTTTTCAAATTTCTTATCAAAATAACCTAGAACTTGCACTAACATACCAATATAGCCTATTTCCAAGTGTTCATGCCTTGAAAACGAGCCTAAGAAACATTTCACTAAGTTCTAAATCGATGTTCGTGACTTTCAAGTGAAAGGGGGCCAGAAAGGGTTCTAACTCGCCTATTTTTCAAATTTCTTATCAGAATAACCTAGAACTTGCACTAACATTTCAATATAGCCTAGTTCCAAGTGTTCATGCATTGAAAACGAGCCTTAGAAGCATTTTACTAAGGTCTAAATCGATGTTTGTGACTTTCAAGTGAAAGGGGGCCAGAAAGGGTTCTAACTCGCCTATTTTTCAAATTTCTTATCAAAATAACCTAGAACTTGCACTAACATTTCAATATAGCCTAGTTCCAAGTGTTCATGCATTGAAAACGTGCCTTAGAAGCATTTCACTAAGTTCTAAATCGATGTTCGTGACTTTCCAGTGAAAGGGGGCTAGAAAGGGTTCTAACTCGCCTATTTTTCAAATTTCTTATCAAAATAACCTAGAACTTGCACTAACATACCAATATAGCCTAGTCCCAAGTGTTCATGCATTGAAAACGACTCTTAGATGCATTTCACTAAGTTTTCAATTGATGTTCGTAACATTCAAGTGAAAGGGGGCAGGAAAGGGTTCTAACTCGACTATTTTTCAAATTTCTCATCAAAATAACCTAGAACTTCCACTAACATACCAATATAGCCTAGTTACAAGTGTTCATGCATTGAAAATGATCCTTAGAAGCATTTCACTAAGGTCTAAATCGATGTTCGTGACTTTCAAGGGAAAGGGGGCCGGAAAGGGCTCTAACTCGCCTATTTTTCAAATTTCTTATCAAAATAACGTTGAACTTGCACTAACATACCAATATAGCCTAGTTCCAAGTGTTCATGCATTGAAAACGAGCCTTAGAAGCATTTCACTAAGTTCTAAATCGATGTTCGTGACTTTCAAGTGAAACGGGGCTAGAAAGGGTTCTAACTCGCCTATTTTTCAAATTTCTTATCAAAATAACCTAGAACTTGCACTAACATACCAATATAGCCTAGTCCCAAGTGTTCATGCATTGAAAACAATCCTTAGAAGCATTTCACTAAGGTCTAAATCGATGTTCGTGACTTTTAAGTGAAAGGGGGCCAGAAAGGGTACTAACTCGCCTATTTTTCAAATTTCTTATCAAAATAACCTAGAACTTGCACTAACATACCAATATCGCCTAGTTCCAAGTGTTCATGCCTTGAAAACGAGCCTAAGAAACATTTCACTAAGGTCTAAATCGATGTTCGTGACTTTCAAGTGAAAGGGGGCCGGAAAGGGTTCTAACTCGCCTATTTTTCAAATTTCCTATCAAAATAACCTAGAACTTGCACTAACATACCAATATAGCCTAGTTCCAAGTGTTCATGCATTGAAAACGAGCCTTAGAAGCATTTCACTAAGGTCTAAATCGATGTTCGTGACTTTCAAGTGAAAGGGGGCCAGAAAGGGTTCTAACTCGCCTATTTTTCAAATTTCTTATCAAAATAACCTAGAACTTGCACTAACATACCAATATAGCCTATTTCCAAGTGTTCATGCCTTGAAAACGAGCCTAAGAAACATTTCACTAAGTTCTAAATCGATGTTCGTGACTTTCAAGTGAAAGGGGGCCAGAAAGGGTTCTAACTCGCCTATTTTTCAAATTTCTTATCAGAATAACCTAGAACTTGCACTAACATTTCAATATAGCCTAGTTCCAAGTGTTCATGCATTGAAAACGAGCCTTAGAAGCATTTTACTAAGGTCTAAATCGATGTTTGTGACTTTCAAGTGAAAGGGGGCCAGAAAGGGTTCTAACTCGCCTATTTTTCAAATTTCTTATCAAAATAACCTAGAACTTGCACTAACATTTCAATATAGCCTAGTTCCAAGTGTTCATGCATTGAAAACGAGCCTTAGAAGCATTTCACTAAGTTCTAAATCGATGTTCGTGACTTTCCAGTGAAAGGGGGCTAGAAAGGGTTCTAACTCGCCTATTTTTCAAATTTCTTATCAAAATAACCTAGAACTTGCACTAACATACCAATATAGCCTAGTCCCAAGTGTTCATGCATTGAAAACGACTCTTAGATGCATTTCACTAAGTTTTCAATTGATGTTCGTGACATTCAAGTGAAAGGGGGCAGGAAAGGGTTCTAACTCGACTATTTTTCAAATTTCTCATCAAAATAACCTAGAACTTCCACTAACATACCAATATAGCCTAGTTACAAGTGTTCATGCATTGAAAATGATCCTTAGAAGCATTTCACTAAGGTCTAAATCGATGTTCGTGACTTTCAAGGGAAAGGGGGCCGGAAAGGGCTCTAACTCGCCTATTTTTCAAATTTCTTATCAAAATAACGTTGAACTTGCACTAACATACCAATATAGCCTAGTTCCAAGTGTTCATGCATTGAAAACGAGCCTTAGAAGCATTTCACTAAGTTCTAAATCGATGTTCGTGACTTTCAAGTGAAACGGGGCTAGAAAGGGTTCTAACTCGCCTATTTTTCAAATTTCTTATCAAAATAACCTAGAACTTGCACTAACATACCAATATAGCCTAGTCCCAAGTGTTCATGCATTGAAAACAATCCTTAGAAGCATTTCACTAAGGTCTAAATCGATGTTCGTGACTTTTAAGTGAAAGGGGGCCAGAAAGGGTTCTAACTCGCCTATTTTTCAAATTTCTTATCAAAATAACCTAGAACTTGCACTAACATACCAATATCGCCTAGTTCCAAGTGTTCATGCCTTGAAAACGAGCGTAAGAAACATTTCACTAAGGTCTAAATCGATGTTCGTGACTTTCAAGTGAAAGGGGGCCCGAAAGGGTTCTAACTCGCCTATTTTTCAAATTTCCTATCAAAATAACCTAGAACTTGCACTAACATACCAATATAGCCTAGTTCCAAGTGTTCATGCATTGAAAACGAGCCTTAGAAGCATTTCACTAAGGTCTAAATCGATGTTCGTGACTTTCAAGTGAAAGGGGGCCAGAAAGGGTTCTAACTCGCCTATTTTTCAAATTTCTTATCAAAATAACCTAGAACTTGCACTAACATACCAATATAGCCTATTTCCAAGTGTTCATGCCTTGAAAACGAGCCTAAGAAACATTTCACTAAGTTCTAAATCGATGTTCGTGACTTTCAAGTGAAAGGGGGCCAGAAAGGGTTCTAACTCGCCTATTTTTCAAATTTCTTATCAAAATAACCTAGAACTTGCACTAACATTTCAATATAGCCTAGTTCCAAGTGTTCATGCATTGAAAACGAGCCTTAGAAGCATTTCACTAAGGTCTAAATCGATGTTTGTGACTTTCAAGTGAAAGGGGGCCAGAAAGGGTTCTAACTCGCCTATTTTTCAAATTTCTTATCAAAATAACCTAGAACTTGCACTAACATTTCAATATAGCCTAGTTCCAAGTGTTCATGCATTGAAAACGAGCCTTAGAAGCATTTCACTAAGTTCTAAATCGATGTTCGTGACTTTCCAGTGAAAGGGGGCTAGAAAGGGTTCTAACTCGCCTATTTTTCAAATTTCTTATCAAAATAACCTAGAACTTGCACTAACATACCAATATAGCCTAGTCCCAAGTATTCATGCATTGAAAACGACTCTTAGATGCATTTCACTAAGTTTTCAATTGATGTTCGTGACATTCAAGTGAAAGGGGGCAGGAAAGGGTTCTAACTCGCCTATTTTTCAAATTTCTTATCAAAATAACCTAGAACTTGCACTAACATACCAATATAGCCTAGTCTCAAGTGTTCATGCATTGAAAACAATCCTTAGATGCATTTCACTAAGGTCTAAATCGATGTTCGTGACATTCAAGTGAAAGGGGGCAGGAAAGGGTTCTAACTCGCCTATTTTTCAAATTTCTTATCAAAATAACCTAGAACTTGCACTAACATATCAATATAGCCTAGTTCCAAGTGTTCATGCATTGAAAACGAGCCTTAGAAGCATTTCACTAAGTTCAAAATCGATGTTCGTGACTTTCAAGTGAAACGGGGCTAGAAAGGGTTCTAACTCGCCTATTTTTCTAATTTCTTATCAAAATAACCTAGAACTTGCACTAACATACCAATATTGCCTAGTCCCAAGTGTTCATGCATTGAAAACGACCCTTAGATGCATTTCACTAAGGTCTAAATCGATGTTCGTGACTTTCAAGTGAAAGGGGGCCGGAAAGGGTTCTAACTCGCCTTTTTTTCAAATTTCCTATCAAAATAACCTAGAACTTGCACTAAAATACCAATATAGCCTAGTTCCAAGAGTTCATGCATTGAAAACGAGCCTTAGAAGCATTTCACTAAGGTCTAAATCGATGTTCGTGACTTTTAAGTGAAAGGGGGCCAGAAAGGGTTCTAACTCGCCTATTTTTCAAATTTCTTATCAAAATAACCTAGAACTTGCACTAACGTACCAATATCGCCTAGTTCCAAGTGTTCATGCCTTGAAAACGAGCCTAAGAAACATTTCACTAAGTTCTAAATCGATGTTCGTGACTTTCAAGTGAAAGGGGGCCAGAAAGGGTTCTAACTCGCCTATTTTTCAAATTTCTTATCAAAATAACCTAGAACTTACACTAACATACCAATATAGCCTAGTTACAAGTGTTCATGCATTGAAAACTATCCTTAGAAGCATTTCACTAAGGTCTAAATCGATGTTCGTGACTTTCAAGTGAAAGGGGGCCGGAAAGGGTTCTAACTCGCCTATTTTTCAAATTTCCTATCAAAATAACCTAGAACTTGCACTAAAATACCAATATAGCCTAGTTACAAGTGTTCATGCATTGAAAACGAGCCTTAGAAGCATTTTACTAAGGTCTAAATCGATGTTCGTGACTTTCAAGTGAAAGGGGGCCAGAAAGAGTTCTAACTCGCCTATTTTTCAAATTTCTTATCAAAATAACCTAGAACATACACTAAGATACCAATATAGCCTATTTCCAAGTGTTCATGCCTTGAAAACGAGCCTAAGAAACATTTCACTAAGTTCTAAATCGATGTTCGTGACTTTCAAGTGAAAGGGGGCCAGAAAGGGTTCTAACTCGCCTATTTTTCAAATTTCTTATCAAAATAACCTAGAACTTGCACTAACATTTCAATATAGCCTAGTTCCAAGTGTTCATGCATTGAAAACGAGCCTTAGAAGCATTTCACTAAGGTCTAAATCGATGTTTGTGACTTTCAAGTGAAAGGGGGCCAGAAAGGGTTCTAACTCGCCTATTTTTCAAATTTCTTATCAAAATAACCTAGAACTTGCACTAACATTTCAATATAGCCTAGTTCCAAGTGTTCATGCATTGAAAACGAGCCTTAGAAGCATTTCACTAAGTTCTAAATCGATGTTCGTGACTTTCCAGTGAAAGGGGGCTAGAAAGGGTTCTAACTCGCCTATTTTTCAAATTTCTTATCAAAATAACCTAGAACTTGCACTAACATACCAATATAGCCTAGTCCCAAGTATTCATGCATTGAAAACGACTCTTAGATGCATTTCACTAAGTTTTCAATTGATGTTCGTGACATTCAAGTGAAAGGGGGCAGGAAAGGGTTCTAACTCGCCTATTTTTCAAATTTCTTATCAAAATAACCTAGAACTTGCACTAACATACCAATATAGCCTAGTCCCAAGTGTTCATGCATTGAAAACAATCCTTAGATGCATTTCACTAAGGTCTAAATCGATGTTCGTGACATTCAAGTGAAAGGGGGCAGGAAAGGGTTCTAACTCGCCTATTTTTCAAATTTCTTATCAAAATAACCTAGAACTTGCACTAACATATCAATCTAGCCTAGTTCCAAGTGTTCATGCATTGAAAACGAGCCTTAGAAGCATTTCACTAAGTTCAAAATCGATGTTCGTGACTTTCAAGTGAAACGGGGCTAGAAAGGGTTCTAACTCGCTTATTTTTCTAATTTCTTATCAAAATAACCTAGAACTTGCACTAACATACCAATATTGCCTAGTCCCAAGTGTTCATGCATTGAAAACGACCCTTAGATGCATTTCACTAAGGTCTAAATCGATGTTCGTGACTTTCAAGTGAAAGGGGGCCGAAAGGTTCTAACTCGCCTTTTTTTCAAATTTCCTATCAAAATAACCTAGAACTTGCACTAAAATACCAATATAGCCTAGTTCCAAGAGTTCATGCATTGAAAACGAGCCTTAGAAGCATTTCACTAAGGTCTAAATCGATGTTCGTGACTTTTAAGTGAAAGGGGGCCAGAAAGGGTTCTAACTCGCCTATTTTTCAAATTTCTTATCAAAATAACCTAGAACTTGCACTAACGTACCAATATCGCCTAGTTCCAAGTGTTCATGCCTTGAAAACGAGCCTAAGAAACATTTCACTAAGTTCTAAATCGATGTTCGTGACTTTCAAGTGAAAGGGGGCCAGAAAGGGTTCTAACTCGCCTATTTTTCAAATTTCTTATCAAAATAACCTAGAACTTACACTAACATACCAATATAGCCTAGTTACAAGTGTTCATGCATTGAAAACTATCCTTAGAAGCATTTCACTAAGGTCTAAATCGATGTTCGTGACTTTCAAGTGAAAGGGGGCCGGAAAGGGTTCTAACTCGCCTATTTTTCAAATTTCCTATCAAAATAACCTAGAACTTGCACTAAAATACCAATATAGCCTAGTTACAAGTGTTCATGCATTGAAAACGAGCCTTAGAAGCATTTTACTAAGGTCTAAATCGATGTTCGTGACTTTCAAGTGAAAGGGGGCCAGAAAGGGTTCTAACTCGCCTATTTTTCAAATTTCTTATCAAAATAACCTAGAACATACACTAAGATACCAATATAGCCTATTTCCAAGTGTTCATGCCTTGAAAACGAGCCTAAGAAACATTTCACTAAGTTCTAAATCGATGTTCGTGACTTTCAAGTGAAAGGGGGCCAGAAAGGGTTCTAACTCGCCTATTTTTCAAATTTCTTATCAAAATAACCTAGAACTTGCACTAACATTTCAATATAGCCTAGTTCCAAGTGTTCATGCATTGAAAACGAGCCTTAGAAGCATTTCACTAAGGTCTAAATCGATGTTTGTGACTTTCAAGTGAAAGGGGGCCAGAAAGGGTTCAAACTCGCCTATTTTTCAAATTTCTTATCAAAATAACCTAGAACTTGCACTAACATTTCAATATAGCCTAGTTCCAAGTGTTCATGCATTGAAAACGAGCCTTAGAAGCATTTCACTAAGTTCTAAATCGATGTTCGTGACTTTCCAGTGAAAGGGGGCTAGAAAGGGTTCTAACTCGCCTATTTTTCAAATTTCTTATCAAAATAACCTAGAACTTGCACTAACATACCAATATAGCCTAGTCCAAAGTGTTCATGCATTGAAAACGACTCTTAGATGCATGTCACTAAGTTTTCAATTGATGTTCGTGACAGTCAAGTGAAAGGGGGCAGGAAAGGGTTCTAACTCGACTATTTTTCAAATTTCTCATCAAAATAACCTAGAACTTCCACTAACATACCAATATAGCCTAGTTACAAGTGTTCAAGCATTGAAAATGATCCTTAGAAGCATTTCACTAAGGTCTAAATCGATGTTCGTGACTTTCAAGGGAAAGGGGGCCGGAAAGGGTTCTAACTCGCCTATTTTTCAAATTTCTTATCAGAATAACCTTGAACTTGCACTAACATACCAATATAGCCTAGTTCCAAGTGTTCATGCATTGAAAACGAGCCTTAGAAGCATTTCACTAAGTTTTCAATAGATGTTCGTGACATTCAAGTGAAAGGGGGCAGGAAAGGGTTCTAACTCGCCTATTTTTCAAATTTCTTATCAAAATAACCTTGAACTTGCACTAACATACCAATATAGCCTAGTCCCAAGTGTTCATGCATTGAAAACGTTCCTTAGAAGCATTTCACTAAGTTTTCAATAGATGTTCGTGACATTCAAGTGAAAGGGGGCAGGAAAGGGTTCTAACTCGCCTATTTTTCAAATTTCTTATCAAAATAACCTAGAACTTGCACTAACATTTCAATATAGCCTAGTTCCAAGTGTTCATGCATTGAAAAAGAGCCTTAGAAGCATTTCACTAAGTTCTAAATGGATGTTCGTGACTTTCAAGTGAAACGGGGCTAGAAAGGGTTCTAACTCGCCTATTTTTCAAATTTCTTATCAAAATAACCTAGAACTTGCACTAACATACCAATATAGCCTAGTCCCAAGTGTTCATGCATTGAAAACGACCCTTAGATGCATTTCATTAAGTTTTCAATTGATGTTCGTGACATTCAAGTGAAAGGGGGCAGGAAAGGGTTCTAACTCGACTATTTTTCAAATTTCTCATCAAAATAACCTAGAACTTCCACTAACATACCAATATAGCCTAGTTACAAGTGTTCATGCATTGAAAGTGATCCTTAGAAGCATTTCACTAAGATCTAAATCGATGTTCGTGACTTTAAAGGGAATGGGGGCCGGAAAGGGTTCTAACTCGCCTATTTTTCAAATTTCTTATCAAAATAACCTTGAACTTGCACTAACATACCAATACAGCCTAGTTCCAAGTGTTCATGCATTGAAAATGAGCCTTAGAAGCATTTCACTAAGTTTTCAATAGATGTTCGTGACATTCAAGTGAAAGGGGGCAGGAAAGGGTTCTAACTCGCCTATTTTTCAAATTTCTTATCAAAATAACCTTGAACTTGCACTAACATACCAATATAGCCTAGTCCCAAGTGTTCATGCATTGAAAACAATCCTTAAAAGCATTTCACTAAGGTCTAAATTGATGTTCGTGACTTTCAAGTGAAAGGGGGACGGAAAGGGTTCTAACTCGCCTTTTTTTCAAATTTCCTATCAAAATAACCTAGAACTTGTACTAAAATACCAATATAGCCTAGTTCCAAGAGTTCATGCATTGAAAACGAGCCTTAGAAGCATTTCACTAAGGTCTAAATCGATGTTCGTGACTTTTAAGTGAAAGGGGGCCAGAAAGGGTTCTAACTCGCCTATTTTTCAAATTTCTTATCAAAATAACCTAGAACTTGCACTAACATACCAATATAGCCTATTTCCAAGTGTTCATGCCTTGAAAAGGAGCCTAAGAAACATTTCACTAAGTTCTAAATCGATGTTCGTGACTTTCAAGTGAAAGGGGGCCAGAAAGGGTTCTAACTCGCCTATTTTTCAAATTTCTTATCAAAATAACCTAGAACTTGCACTAACATTTCAATATAGCCTAGTTCCAAGTGTTCATGCATTGAAAAGGAGCCTTAGAAGCATTTCACTAAGGTCTAAATCGATGTTTGTGACTTTCAAGTGAAAGGGGGCCAGAAAGGGTTCTAACTCGCCTATTTTTCAAATTTCTTATCAAAATAACCTAGAACTTGCACTAACATTTCAATATAGCCTAGTTCCAAGTGTTCATGCATTGAAAACGAGCCTTAGAAGCATTTCACTAAGTTCTAAATCGATGTTCGTGACTTTCCAGTGAAAGGGGGCTAGAAAGGGTTCTAACTCGCCTATTTTTCAAATTTCTTATCAAAATAACCTAGAACTTGCACTAACATACCAATATAGCCTAGTCCCAAGTGTTCATGCATTGAAAACGACTCTTAGATGCATGTCACTAAGTTTTCAATTGATGTTCGTGACAGTCAAGTGAAAGGGGGCAGGAAAGGGTTCTAACTCGACTATTTTTCAAATTTCTCATCAAAATAACCTAGAACTTCCACTAACATACCAATATAGCCTAGTTACAAGTGTTCATGCATTGAAAATGATCCTTAGAAGCATTTCACTAAGGTCTAAATCGATGTTCGTGACTTTCAAGGGAAAGGGGGCCGGAAAGGGTTCTAACTCGCCTATTTTTCAAATTTCTTATCAAAATAACCTTGAACTTGCACTAACATACCAATATAGCCTAGTTCCAAGTGTTCATGCATTGAAAACGAGCCTTAGAAGCATTTCACTAAGTTTTCAATAGATGTTCGTGACATTCAAGTGAAAGGGGGCAGGAAAGGGTTCTAACTCGCCTATTTTTCAAATTTCTTATCAAAATAACCTTGAACTTGCACTAACATACCAATATAGCCTAGTCCCAAGTGTTCATGCATTGAAAACGTTCCTTAGAAGCATTTCACTAAGTTTTCAATAGATGTTCGTGACATTCAAGTGAAAGGGGGCAGGAAAGGGTTCTAACTCGCCTATTTTTCAAATTTCTTATCAAAATAACCTAGAACTTGCACTAACGTACCAATATCGCCTAGTTCCAAGTGTTCATGCCTTGAAAACGAGCCTAAGAAACATTTCACTAAGTTCTAAATCGATGTTCGTGACTTTCAAGTGAAAGGGGGCCAGAAAGGGTTCTAACTCGCCTATTTTTCAAATTTCTTATCAAAATAACCTAGAACTTACACTAACATACCAATATAGCCTAGTTACAAGTGTTCATGCATTGAAAACTATCCTTAGAAGCATTTCACTAAGGTCTAAATCGATGTTCGTGACTTTCAAGTGAAAGGGGGCCGGAAAGGGTTCTAACTCGCCTATTTTTCAAATTTCCTATCAAAATAACCTAGAACTTGTACTAAAATACCAATATAGCCTAGTTCCAAGAGTTCATGCATTGAAAACGAGCCTTAGAAGCATTTCACTAAGGTCTAAATCGATGTTCGTGACTTTTAAGTGAAAGGGGGCCAGAAAGGGTTCTAACTCGCCTATTTTTCAAATTTCTTATCAAAATAACCTAGAACTTGCACTAACATACCAATATAGCCTATTTCCAAGTGTTCATGCCTTGAAAATGAGCCTAAGAAACATTTCACTAAGTTCTAAATCGATGTTCGTGACTTTCAAGTGAAAGGGGGCCAGAAAGGGTTCTAACTCGCCTATTTTTCAAATTTCTTATCAAAATAACCTAGAACTTGCACTAACATTTCAATATAGCCTAGTTCCAAGTGTTCATGCATTGAAAAGGAGCCTTAGAAGCATTTCACTAAGGTCTAAATCGATGTTTGTGACTTTCAAGTGAAAGGGGGTGATGGAAATCCCAAAATAATTCATGAGTCAAAGGAGGTTTTGTTGACCCGTTATTTTGAGGATGGACCGGTGGATAATTATTGGGCCCATGGACCGTTCATTTCGGGTCATGGTTATTCTAGTATTTCCACTTTGGGAAATTAGAATAATAAAATTAGTGGTGTTTCATGTAAATAAATAATGATTAATTAAGTAATTAAGTTAATTAGAGTAGGGTGAGTTGGCGTGGGTCCTTGTTGACGTGTGGAGAGAGTTGGAGTGATTTTTGTGTGCTGATTTATGTGGGGGTCCAAGGTGATTTTTTGGGGGACATTATGAACGTGATTTTGGGTAAAAAGAGGATTATTTTGCTGAAATAATGGCATGGGAAAGAGGGAATATTAGGGGATTTGGGAAAGATATGATCTGATTTGATTTTAGCTTGATTTAAGGAAGGTATGATCAGATTTGCATATCTTAAGATATTCTTTTGAATATGGTCGAAAATGGGATGGAAAGAAATCAGATTTTCTGATTTTCTTCTCAAAATCAATTAAGAGATTTGAATCCCTTAAATTAAGGGATTTAATTTAATTAATTGATTTGTTCCTTAATGTTGGGCGTTTTTATGGCAAGGGGGTTGATTGAGATGATTCTTTTGGGCATAAATAAGGGAATAGCATGGAATTATGGGAGGTTTTGGATGGGTTCTTGACTAGGTGCGTCCAAGGCATTAAAGGAGGGATATTTTCTGATTTTCCTAGTCTAAATGGCATGTTTAATGGAGGGAAAGAAGACCTTGGTGCATGGAAGTTCTCCTTAAGTTATTAGCATGAATTAAGGATTAATTCCTTAAAACTCTCACACATTTTTGGATAGTTTATTTTGGACAAATTTAAGGGGAGTTACTAGGGTTTTGTCCACTATAAATAGGAGATGTATGTTTGTATTTCAAAAATCAATGAATGAATAAAGTTTGAATCTTGATATCTTTACTTGCAATATCATGTATTGAGTTGCTCGTGTTTTCCCAAGTTTTGCTTGAAGAATTTGTGAGAGAAGTGAGAGTTCCTTCTTTGCAAATTTTCTTGAATCTAATCATCCAAGTGAGTGTTCCTTGTGTGTAAGATTCATACTAGTAAAAGAGTGAGTGTTCCTCTTTTACATATCTTGATTGTCAGGTGAGTGTTCCCTACTATCAAAACCCCTTATTTCTCTTCTACTTCTTATCAAAACCATAATTAAACCTATCCAAAAATCCATATCTATTTCTTTCCTTTTCCACCTAAAACACATATCCATTTCTTCCTTAATTTCTAGCTTAAACACATTTCTAAGTCTTTTTCTAAAGCCTACGAATCTGTCCTTTTTGTTAACCTATTTGTGATCCATTTTGTCTAGTAATTTCTAGTGTTCTTCATTAGATTTTACATCATTTGGCGCGTCAGGTAGGGGGAAGCAGATTCTCTTTAAAAAAAATGGATCCTAATGAAACCCCTCAAGAGAGACACCTTCGATTCTTGGAGGAAAATCAACAAAGACTCATTGAAACAAATGAGCAACTTTTAAACAATGTCACGGCATTGATGGCTCGAATTTTCACACATGAAAATAGGGAAACCAATAATCCCCCTAGGTTTGATGATCGAAATCTAAGGGTTGATGTGGATGAGTTTGATGGTACTCTTGATCCCGAAAGGTACCTTGAATGGGAACAATCCTTGGAGCGATTCTTTGACTTTAAAGACATCCAAGATGATGAGCAACAATTTAGGGTTGCTAAAGTGAAAATAACCAGGTACGCTGAAACTTGGTTAAAAGGTGTCCAAAGAAAGAGAGAAAACAATGGCAAAGCCCGAATTTTTACTTGGGTCAAATTGAAGAAGAAACTTAGAGGTCGATTTGTGCCCTCTAATTACAAGCAGTCACTATATGTAAAGTGGAGTACTTTACAACAAGGAGGTGGTTCAGTGGAGGAATATATCAAGGAGTTTGAGAGACTCTCTATTGTTTGTGAGATTGAGGAGAATGAGGAACTCAAATTAGGGAGGTTTATGGCTGGTCTAGATTGTGAGATCTATGAGAAGGTGGAAGTACAACCAAACCTATCCTTTGATGAAGTGTGCAAATTGGCTGTCAAATTTGATAACCAAAGAAAGAAGAAGAAACCTTTTTCTTCTTTTGATTCAAGGTTCAAGAAACCTATTTTTCCATCCCAACCACAAAATAAACCTTTTGTGCCTAAACCAAACCCATCTTTTTCTAACCCCACAAAAAGAACCCGAAACACTTTTGAACCCTCAAACAAAGATAAAGGCAAAGTCATTACCAAGGAATCTGATTTGAGTGAGATTGTATGTTTCAAATGTCATGGAAGAGGACACTATAAACGAGATTGTCCAAATTCTCGTGCATTGACTGTGAGAGAGATTCGTATCATGACTACTCAACCTTTTCCTATGGAGGAAGAAGAGGAGGAGGAAGAAGAAGTCCCTGAAGAGTCTCAAGAGTTTGTTGACGAGCAAGAGTGTGATAATGTTGATGACTGTTTTCCTGAAAAAAACAGTTTAGTCTTGAGAAGAGCCTTACAAATTCAAACTGAAAGGGAAGAAGTTCCTATTCAAAGAGAGAACTTGTTCTTGACTAAGTGCAAAGTGAAGGGAGAGGTATGTGATCTTATTGTGGATAGTGGTAGTGAAGCAAATGTAGTCTCTAGTGATTTGGTAAAGAGACTTGAAATGAAAACCACTAAACATCCCCACCCATATAAGTTAAGTTGGTTAGAAAGGAGTAAGAATACTGGTGTTAGGAGACAATGTATGGTGAACTTTGCAATTGGCTCCTATGTTGATCAGGTATTATGTGATGTCATTCCTATGGATGCATGCCATATCTTGTTGGGTAGACCATGGCAAAGTGATAAGAAGTCCATACATGATGGATTAGCCAATACTTACACCATTACCCATCTTGGCAACAAGAAAATGCTCCATCCTTTACCACCACAAAAAAACCCACCACCACAAAAAGCCCCTTCTAAAAGTGTGTTCCTTTTGTCTCACAAGGAGTTTGAAGGTGAGATAGAAGAAGAGGACGAGATCTTCCTATTACTTTCGAGGGAAGAATATGATGGATACATGGCTCAAAATCCAAAATTAGCCAAGTTAATCAAGGCTTATGAGGATGTATTCCCAGATGAGTTACCACAAGGTTTACCACCTACTCGTGGTATAGAACATCAAATCGATCTTGTTCCTGGAGCACCCCTTCCTAACAAACCCCCTTATCGATGCAATCCGATGGAGACAAAGGAGTTGCAAAGACAGATCCAGGAATTGATGGAAATGGGCTATGTTAAAGAATCGATGAGTCCTTGTGCAGTGCCAGCGTTGTTGGTTCCAAAGAAGGATGGCACATGGAGAATGTGTATTGATAGTAGGGCCGTAAACAACATCACTATCAAGTATAGGTTTCCTATACCCAGATTGGATGATATGCTTGATGAGCTAAGTGGGTCCCAAGTTTTTTCTAAGATTGATCTTAGAAGTGGATACCACCAAATAAGGATGCGAGAAGGAGATGAATGGAAGACAGCTTTCAAGACAAAGCATGGTCTCTATGAATGGCTTGTCATGCCATTTGGGCTTACCAATGCTCCAAGTACCTTCATGCGGTTGATGAATGAGGTACTAAGACCTTTTTTGGGAAAGTTTGTCGTTGTATATTTGGATGACATTCTTATATATAGTAAGAATGAGGAAGATCATTTGATACATCTTGAGGAAGTTTTTAAAGCTTTAAGGGAGAAGAAGCTTTATGGGAAGTTGGAGAAATGTCATTTTATGCTCACCGAGTTAGTGTTTCTTGGGTTCATTGTTTCTAGTGATGGTGTCAAGGTGGATCCTAGCAAGGTGGAAGCTATTTCTTCATGGCCTGTCCCTAAGTCCATCACCGAAGTGCGATCTTTCCATGGGCTAACTTCTTTTTATAGAAGGTTTATAGCCAACTTTAGTACGCTCATGGCCCCAATTACGGAGTGTACAAAGAAGGGCACTTTTCAATGGACTCCTCAAGCTCAAAAGGCGTTTGAGTACATAAAGAAGAAGATGTGTGAAGCCCCTGTACTTGCTTTACCTGATTTCACTAAACCTTTTGAGGTTGAGTGTGATGCAAGTGGAAAAGGTGTTGGTGCTGTCTTGATCCAAGAAGGAAAACCGATTGCATACTTTAGTGAGAAGTTAAGTCATGGTAAGCTTAACTACTCAACATATGACAAGGAATTTTATGCTATGGTTCGAGCTCTTGATTTTTGGTCGCATTATCTAAGACCAAGTCCTTTCATTCTCCATTCTGATCATGAGTCCTTGAGGTTTATTCATGGACAAAAGAAGCTCAATGCAAGGCATGCAAAATGGGTGGAATTTCTACAATCTTTTAATTTTGCTGCTAAGTATAAGAATGGGAAGGCTAATGTGGTAGCCGATGCTTTATCTCGAAGGCATTTTCTTCTTGGCATGATGGATGCTAAAGTTCTTGGTTTTGAGATGTTAAAAGAACTTTATAAGGAAGATGAAGAAATGTTTGGGATAATGAAGACATGCAAAGATGGAGTTAATGGACTCTTTTCAGTGGTTGATGATTTCCTTTTCAAAGGAAACAAACTTTGTGTTCCAAAGAGTTCCATTAGAGAACTGTTGATCAAAGAAGCTCATAGTGGAGGTTTGGCCGGACACATGGGAATTTCCAAAACTTTGGAAATCCTTCAAGGCTATTTTTATTGGCCTAAAATGCTTGCCCATGTTTATCATATAATCATTCGATGTGCTACATGTCAAAGGGCAAAGTTGTCATTCCATAGAGGAGAATACAAACCATTGCCTGTACCTGAAAGGCCTTGGGAAGACTTGAGTATGGATTTTATTATGGCACTTCCTCGAACTCAACGTGGGAAGGATTCCATAATGGTGGTAGTGGATCGATTTTCGAAGATGGCTCATTTTGTGGCCTGCCGAAAAGTAGATGATGCTTTCAATGTGGCTCAATTGTTTTTCACCGAAATTGCTCGATTGCATGGTTTGCCAAGGACTATTGTTTCTGATCGAGACACTAAGTTCTTGAGTCATTTTTGGAAGTCTCTTTGGAGGCTTGTGGGGACCAAGTTACTGTTTTCAACAAGTCATCATCCCCAAACTGATGGGCAAACTGAGGTGGTAAATAGGATTCTTGGTTCTTTACTTCGATCATTAGTAAGTAAAGGAGGTAAGAATTGGGATTTGAAGCTTGCTCATGCTGAGTTTGCTTATAATCGAACACCGAGCCGATCCACTAAGTACTCTCCATTTGAAGTTGTCTATGGGGTGAACCCATATGTGCCGATTGATTACATCACTCTTCACAAAGATAAATTTGTGCATGGTACGGCCAAGGAATGTATGGAGTTCATGATGAACGTCCATAAGGAGGTGAGGAAGAATATCGAGAAGGCAAACGAGGAATACAAGAAACAGTCCAACAAAAGTTTGAAGAATGCTAGAACCTTTGAGGTTGGTGATCTTGTTTGGGTTTTTCTGAGGAAAGAGAGATTTCCGAAGGAAAGGAAGCATAAGTTAATGCCTAGGGCCGAAGGACCATTTCAAATCATTGACAAAGTCAATGATAATGCTTATAAGGTGGATCTAGGTGGAAAATATGGAGTCTCTTCCACTTTCAATGTGGGTGACCTTTCCCCTTATTATGAAGATGACGAGTTGAGGTCAACTCTTTTTGAAGAAGGGGAGGATGATGGAAATCCCAAAATAATTCATGAGTCAAAGGAGGTTTTGTTGACCCGTTATTTTGAGGATGGGCCGGTGGATAATTATTGGGCCCATGGACCGTTCATTTCGGGTCATGGTTATTCTAGTATTTCCACTTTGGGAAATTAGAATAATAAAATTAGTGGTGTTTCATGTAAATAAATAATGATTAATTAAGTAATTAAGTTAATTAGAGTAGGGTGAGTTGGCGTGGGTCCTTGTTGACGTGTGGAGAGAGTTGGAGTGATTTTTGTGTGCTGATTTATGTGGGGGTCCAAGGTGATTTTTTGGGGGACATTATGAACGTGATTTTGGGTAAAAAGAGGATTATTTTGCTGAAATAATGGCATGGGAAAGAGGGAATATTAGGGGATTTGGGAAAGATATGATCTGATTTGATTTTAGCTTGATTTAAGGAAGGTATGATCAGATTTGCATATCTTAAGATATTCTTTTGAATATGGTCGAAAATGGGATGGAAAGAAATCAGATTTTCTGATTTTCTTCTCAAAATCAATTAAGAGATTTGAATCCCTTAAATTAAGGGATTTAATTTAATTAATTGATTTGTTCCTTAATGTTGGGCGTTTTTATGGCAAGGGGGTTGATTGAGATGATTCTTTTGGGCATAAATAAGGGAATAGCATGGAATTATGGGAGGTTTTGGATGGGTTCTTGACTAGGTGCGTCCAAGGCATTAAAGGAGGGATATTTTCTGATTTTCCTAGTCTAAATGGCATGTTTAATGGAGGGAAAGAAGACCTTGGTGCATGGAAGTTCTCCTTAAGTTATTAGCATGAATTAAGGATTAATTCCTTAAAACTCTCACACATTTTTGGATAGTTTATTTTGGACAAATTTAAGGGGAGTTACTAGGGTTTTGTCCACTATAAATAGGAGATGTATGTTTGTATTTCAAAAATCAATGAATGAATAAAGTTTGAATCTTGATATCTTTACTTGCAATATCATGTATTGAGTTGCTCGTGTTTTCCCAAGTTTTGCTTGAAGAATTTGTGAGAGAAGTGAGAGTTCCTTCTTTGCAAATTTTCTTGAATCTAATCATCCAAGTGAGTGTTCCTTGTGTGTAAGATTCATACTAGTAAAAGAGTGAGTGTTCCTCTTTTACATATCTTGATTGTCAGGTGAGTGTTCCCTACTATCAAAACCCCTTATTTCTCTTCTACTTCTTATCAAAACCATAATTAAACCTATCCAAAAATCCATATCTATTTCTTTCCTTTTCCACCTAAAACACATATCCATTTCTTCCTTAATTTCTAGCTTAAACACATTTCTAAGTCTTTTTCTAAAGCCTACGAATCTGTCCTTTTTGTTAACCTATTTGTGATCCATTTTGTCTAGTAATTTCTAGTGTTCTTCATTAGATTTTACATCAGGGGGCCAGAAAGGGTTCTAACTCGCCTATTTTTCAAATTTCTTATCAAAATAACCTAGAACTTGCACTAACATTTCAATATAGCCTAGTTCCAAGTGTTCATGCATTGAAAACGAGCCTTAGAAGCATTTCACTAAGTTCTAAATCGATGTTCGTGACTTTCCAGTGAAAGGGGGCTAGAAAGGGTTCTAACTCGCCTATTTTTCAAATTTCTTATCAAAATAACCTAGAACTTGCACTAACATACCAATATAGCCTAGTCCCAAGTGTTCATGCATTGAAAACGACTCTTAGATGCATGTCACTAAGTTTTCAATTGATGTTCGTGACAGTCAAGTGAAAGGGGGCAGGAAAGGGTTCTAACTCGACTATTTTTCAAATTTCTCATCAAAATAACCTAGAACTTCCACTAACATACCAATATAGCCTAGTTACAAGTGTTCATGCATTGAAAATGATCCTTAGAAGCATTTCACTAAGGTCTAAATCGATGTTCGTGACTTTCAAGGGAAAGGGGGCCGGAAAGGGTTCTAACTCGCCTATTTTTCAAATTTCTTATCAAAATAACCTTGAACTTGCACTAACATACCAATATAGCCTAGTTCCAAGTGTTCATGCATTGAAAACGAGCCTTAGAAGCATTTCACTAAGTTTTCAATAGATGTTCGTGACATTCAAGTGAAAGGGGGCAGGAAAGGGTTCTAACTCGCCTATTTTTCAAATTTCTTATCAAAATAACCTTGAACTTGCACTAACATACCAATATAGCCTAGTCCCAAGTGTTCATGCATTGAAAACGTTCCTTAGAAGCATTTCACTAAGTTTTCAATAGATGTTCGTGACATTCAAGTGAAAGGGGGCAGGAAAGGGTTCTAACTCGCCTATTTTTCAAATTTCTTATCAAAATAACCTAGAACTTGCACTAACATTTCAATATAGCCTAGTTCCAAGTGTTCATGCATTGAAAAAGAGCCTTAGAAGCATTTCACTAAGTTCTAAATCGATGTTCGTGACTTTCAAGTGAAAGGGGGCCAGAAAGGGTTCTAAGTCGCCTATTTTTCAAATTTCTTATCAAAATAACCTAGAACTTGCACTAACATTTCAATATAGCCTAGTTCCAAGTGTTCATGCATTGAAAACGAGCCTTAGAAGCATTTCACTAAGGTCTAAATCGATGTTTGTGACGTTCAAGTGAAAGGGGGCCAGAAAGGGTTCTAACTCGCCTATTTTTCAAATTTCTTATCAAAATAACCTAGAACTTGCACTAACATACCAATATAGCCTAGTCCCAAGTGTTCATGCATTGAAAACGAGCCTTAGATGCATTTCACTAAGTTTTCAATTGATGTTCGTGACATTCAAGTGAAAGGGGGCAGGAAAGGGTTCTAACTCGACTATTTTTCAAATTTCTCATCAAAATAACCTAGAACTTCCACTAACATACCAATATAGCCTAGTTACAAGTGTTCATGCATTGAAAATGATCCTTAGAAGCATTTCACTAAGGTCTAAATCGATGTTCATGACTTTCAAGTGAAAGGGGGCCAGAAAGGGTTCTAACTCGCCTATTTTTCAAATTTCTTATCAAAATAACCTTGAAATTGCACTAACATACCAATATAGCCTAGTTCCAAGTGTTCATGCCTTGAAAACGAGCCTAAGAAACATTTCACTAAGTTCTAAATCGATGTTCGTGACTTTCAAGTGAAAGGGGGCCAGAAAGGGTTCTAACTCGCCTATTTTTCAAATTTCTTATCAAAATAACCTAGAACTTACACTAACATACCAATATAGCCTAGTTACAAGTGTTCATGCATTGAAAACAATCCTTAGAAGCATTTCAGTAAGGTCTAAATCGATGTTCGTGACTTTCAAGTGAAAGGGGGCCGGAAAGGGTTCTAACTCGCCTATTTTTCAAATTTCTTATCCAAATAAACAAGAACTTACACTAACATACCAATATAGCCTAGTTACAAGTGTTCATGCATTATAAACGATCCTTAGAAGCATTTCACTAAGGTCTAAATCGATGTTCGTGACTTTCAAGTGAAAGGGGGCCGGAAAGGGTTCTAACTCGCCTATTTTTCAAATTTCCTATCAAAATAACCTGGAACTTGTACTAACATACCAATATAGCCTAGTTCCAAGTGTTCATGCATTGAAAACGAGCCTTAGAAGCATTTCACTAAGGTCTAAATCGATGTTCGTGACTTTCAAGTGAAAGGGGGCCGGAAAGGGTTCTAACTCGCCTATTTTTCAAATTTCTTATCAAAATAACCTAGAACTTACACTAACATACCAATTGATGTAAAATCTAGTGAGAGAACACTAGAATTCACTAGAACAAATGGATCTCAAATTGGACAAAAATGTGTTTTCATTTATATGATGAAATGCGTAGGCTTTAAGTGTGAATTATGCACGAAAATAGGCTAGGAAAGGTATGTAATTTCGTGGATAATATAGACTAAAAGATTAATGTGTTTAGGTTTTTAAAAGGAAAAGAAATGATGTGGTTTTAACAAGAAAATGGACAGACGTTTGTGTGGGATTTTAGAATTGAAAATGGACAGATTTTGATAGAAAGTAGAAGAGAAAAGAAAGGTTAGGAAATAGGGAACACTCACCTATACTCCTAGGATATGTAAAGAAGGAACACTCACTTCTTTACTAGATGCAAATCTCTCAACAAGGAACACTCAACTTGTGGATTGATTTACTGAAATTTGGATGGAAGGAACACTCAACTTCACACTCAAATTCTTCAAGGTAAAACTTGGAAAAACACAAGCAACTCAATACATGATATTGCAAGTAAAGATATCAAGATTCAAACTTCATTCATTCATTCATCATCCTTTCATCAAAAATACATCTCCTATTTATAGTGGACAAAACCCTAGTAACTCCCCTTTTAAATTTGTCCAAAAAGGTCAAAATAAACTATCCAAAAATGTGTGAGAGTTTTAAGGAATTAATCCTTACTTCATGCTAATAACTAAGGAGAACTTCCATGCACCAAGGTCTTCTTTCCCTTCATTAAACATGCCATTTAGACTAGGAAAATCAGCAAATATCCCTCCTTTGATGCCTTGGACGCACCTAATCAAGAATCCATCCAAAACCTCCCATAATTCCATGTTATTCCCTTATTTATGCCCAAAAGAATCAGCTCAATCAACCCCCTTGCCATAAAAACGCCCAACAGTAAGGAACAAATCAATTAACTAAATTAAATCCCTTAATTTAAGGGATTTAAATCTCTTAATTGATTTTGAGAAGAAAATCAGAAAATCTGATTTATTTCCATCCCCTTTTCGACCATATTCAAAAGAATATCTTAAGATATGCAAATCTGATCATACCTTCCTTAAATCAAGCTAAAATCAAATCAGATCAAATCTTTCCCAAATCCCCTAATTTATGTCTTCAATTTACCCATAATTCTCACCAAAAATGCCATCTATTAAAAGGGAATAAAATAAGTCCAAATCTTTCCTTAACTCATGCAAGAATCAAATCAGTCAAGATCTTTCCTTAATTCATGCAAGAATCAAATCTGATTTTTCCAACCCATATAATTCCCTTATCTCCATGCCTAATTTCGCAACTAAATCTCCCCAATTAACACTTAATTGGACGAAATTTAATCTCCCTAAATCCCCTTAATGGTCCCACACCCAAATCTGGTCAGCTTACTTCCATTTCCATGCAAATTCCAACTTAGCATATCACCTCCAAGGAAAAAACGTCCCTACTTTTTCCTAATTGCCCCTTGATCATGTCATGCATAAAATAGCAACAAATCTTCCCATTTAAATGCCATTCCACCTCAACAAACCCATCAAATCCACACGCCAGTCTGATTTTGTTTAAACAACTATTACCCAACTCATTTAACTAACTAACTAACTACCTTTAATTAATTAACTAGTTTAAGACCAGATTAATTAATTAAAATAAGCAAATATTTTATTTATTTATTTTACACAAAATTCCTTCAACGCCTTATTTTAGTTTCCTAAGGTGAAAAGACTAGAATACCCTTGCATTAGTAATCAACGGTCCATGCAACCAAAAATGGACCACCCCATTTTTCCTCAAAGGATTTAGCTAAAAAGATCTCCTTTATGGAGCCATTAGCATTAGATGAAAAATCAGAATTCCCATCACTTATTACCAATGAAGTCCAAAATGGTTCAGATGAAAAATCGACTGTTTTGGATTTTACATCACCAATATAGCCTAGTTACAAGTGTTCATGCATTGTAAACGATCCTTAGAAGCATTTCACTTAGGTCTAAATCGATGTTCGTGACTTTCAAGTGAAAGGGGGCCGGAAAGGGTTCTAACTCGCCTATTTTTCAAATTTCCTATCAAAATAACCTGGAACTTGCACTAACATACCAATATAGCCTAGTTCCAAGTGTTCATGCATTGAAAACGAGCCTTAGAAGCATTTCACTAAGGTCTAAATCGATGTTCGTGACTTTCAAGTGAAAGGGGGCCGGAAAGGGTTCTAACTCGCCTATTTTTCAAATTTCTTATCAAAATAACCTAGAACTTGCACTAACATACCAATATAGCCTAGTTCCAAGTGTTCATGCCTTGAAAACGAGCCTAAGAAACATTTCACTAAGTTCTAAATTGATGTTCGTGACTTTCAAGTGAAAAGGGGCCAGAAAGGGTTCTAACTCGCCTATTTTTCAAATTTCTTATCAAAATAACCTAGAACTTGCACTAACATACCAATATAACCTAGTCCCAAGTGTTCTTGCATTGAAAACGACCCTTAGAAGCATTTCACTAAGTTTTCAATAGATGTTCGTGACATTCAAGTGAAAGGGGGCAGGAAAGGGTTCTAACTTGCCTATTTTTCAAATTTCTTATCAAAATAACCTAGAACTTACACTAACATACCAATATAGCCTAGTTACAAGTGTTCATGCAATTTTAAGCTATTCTTCCCTTGTTTTAAGCTTTATTAGTTAGAGAAATAATGAGTGGTTATGGGGATTATGTTGGACGGTTATGAGCCACTTAATCTACCCTTAGTTTCAGCTTTCTGTTTTATTGTTTGTTTTAGCTAAGTCTGATGTACGAAAAGCTATAAATAGCGTGCTAATAATCAATGAAAGGCATTCCAGAATTTTGCCCAAAACACAGGAGTGTATAATCCGAATTTGGCTTGTGCTAGTCAAGTTTATTTTCCAAATTTGAGAGTTCCCTCAATTTGAAGAGTTTGTGTTTTAGTGAGAGTTCCTAAAACTTAAACTTGTAGTTGTCGAATAGGTGAGAGTTCCCTAATCACTACTACGCCCAAACACGTGAGTGAGTGTTCCTCACTGTTATATCCTCAAGTTAAGGGTGAGAGTTCCCCTAAACTTTCTTAACACACATTCCCGATCATTTGTAATCAAGTTTCTCACCTTGCTTACACATCATTTGCCGCGTCAGGTAGGGGGAAAATTTCCTTAAATTTTTCCAAAGGGGTCGAATACCTACATACCATGGGAGAGAATCAAGACTTGAGGACAGCTTTGGAAGCTCTTAATCGAATACCTACATACCAATATAGCCTAGTTACAAGTGTTCCTGCATTGAAAATGATCCTTAGAAGCATTTCACTAAGGTCTAAATCGATGTTCGTGACTTTCAAGTGAAAGGGGGCCGGAAAGGGTTCTAACTCGCCTATTTTTCAAATTTCTTATCAAAATAACCTAGAACTTGCACTAACATACCAATATAGCCTAGTTCCAAGTGCTCATGCCTTGAAAACGAGCCTAAGAAACATTTCACTAAGTTCTAAATCGATGTTCGTGACTTCCAAGTGAAAGGGGGCCAGAAAGGGTTCTAACTCGCCTATTTTTCAAATTTCTTATCAAAATAACCTAGAACTTGCACTAACATTTCAATATAGCCTAGTTCCAAATGTTCATGCATTGAAAACGAGCCTTAGAAGCATTTCACTAAGGTCTAAATCGATGTTTGTGACTTTCAAGTGAAAGGGGGCCAGAAAGGGTTCTAACTCGCCTATTTTTCAAATTTCTTATCAAAATAACCTAGAACTTGCACTAACATTTCAATATAGCCTAGTTCCAAGTGTTCATGCATTGAAAACGAGCCTTAGAAGCATTTCACAAAGTTCTAAATCGATGTTCGTGACTTTCCAGTGAAAGGGGGCTAGAAAGGGTTCTAACTCGCCTATTTTTCAAATTTCTTATCAAAATAACCTAGAACTTGCACTAACATACCAATATAGCCTAGTCCCAAGTGTTCATACATTGAAAACGACCCTTAGATGCATTTCACTAAGTTTTCAATTGATGTTCGTGACATTCAAGTGAAAGGGGGCAGGAAAGGGTTCTAACTCGACTATTTTTCAAATTTCTCATCAAAATAACCTAGAACTTCCACTAACATACCAATATAGCCTAGTTACAAGTGTTCATGCATTGAAAATGATCCTTAGAAGCATTTCACTAAGGTCTAAATCGATGTTCGTGACTTTCAAGGGAAAGGGGGCCGGAAAGGGTTCTAACTCGCCTATTTTTCAAATTTCTTATCAAAATAACCTTGAACTTGCACTAACATACCAATATAGCCTAGTTCCAAGTGTTCATGCATTGAAAACGAGCCTTAGAAGCATTTCACTAAGTTTTCAATAGATGTTCGTGACATTCAAGTGAAAGGGGGCAGGAAAGGGTTCTAACTCGCCTATTTTTCAAATTTCTTATCAAAATAAACTAGAACTTACACTAACATACCAATAAACTAGAACTCGTTCATGAGCCTTGCCATCAAGGCAGCAAGGTTCCCTTGTAGATTGGCGTTGGTTTCGGCCAACCTCTCTTGACTAGCAATGGATCGATTAAGAGCTTCCAAAGCTGTCCTCAAGTCTTGATTCTCTCCCATGGTATGTAGGTATTCGACCCCTTTGGAAAAATTTAAGGAAATTTTTCCCCCTACCTGGCGCGCCAAATGATGTGTAAGCAAGATGAGAAACTTGTTTACAAATGATCGGGAATGTGTGTTAAGAAAGTTTAGGGGAACTCTCACCCTTAACTTGAGGATATAACGGTGAGGAACACTCACTCACGTGTTTGGGCGTAGTAGTGATTAGGGAACTCTCACCTATTCGACAACTACAAGTTTAAGTTTTAGGAACTCTCACTAAAACACAAACTCTTCAATTTGAGGTAACTCTCAAATTTGGAAAATAAACTTGACTAGCACAAGCCAAATTCGTATCATACACTCGTGTGTTTTTGGCAAAATTCTGGAATGCCTTTCATTGATTATTAGCACGCTATTTATAGCTTTTTCGTACATCATACTAAGCTAAAACAAACAATAAACAGAAAGCTGAAAATAAGGGTAGATTAAGTGGCTCACAACCGTCCAACATAATCCCCGTAACAACTCATTATTTCTCTAACTAATAAAGCTTAAAACAAGGGAAGAATAGCTTAAAATAAGGGAAGAAACGTTCAGCAAATTGACTCCAAACTGCTGTTCAAATTCCTCCTTCAAAGTCGCCTTGAAATGCGCCAAATCGTTCAGCAAATTGACTTCAAATTGCTGTTCAAATTCGTCCTCCAAAGTAGCCTTGAAATGCGCTTTTTAAGCCTTCATTTAAGCTCTTTTATTTTGAATTTAAACCAGCTATAAACGCCCCTTAAAGTCTGCCTATATTCCTCCATTATTGAGGTAATTAGTTACGCTCAATACGGTGCAACCATTTGAGGACTTATATGGGCCGTGCATGCCAAAATCCCTAAGAGTAGTATTGAGGAGAGACTTGGACAAAATCAACTCCCTAACGTTCGACTCTTGGACTGGAATATTTGCACCTTGACCATTTTGGTCACTACGAGCAGTGGTAGAAGAAGGAGACCTATTGTAAGCGAATTCAGCATGGGCTAACTTAACATCCCAATCCTTTTGAGTTCTACTCACTAGACCTCGTAACAACGCACCAAGGGTTCTATTAGTCACTTCTGTTTGACCATCCGTTTGTGGATGATGAGAAGTACTAAATAGGAGCTTAGTTCCCACCAATTTCCACAAAATCCTCCAAAAATGACTAAGAAACTTAGTATCCCTATCCGAAACAATGGACCTTGGAACCCCATGTAAACGAATGATTTCTCTAAAGTATAAATCAGCAACTTTAGAAGCATCATCTGTTTTGTGACATGGAATAAAATGCGCCATTTTAGAAAAACGGTCCACCACCACCATGATACTATCCTTCCCCCTTTGAGTCCTAGGGAGATCCACAATAAAATCCATGCTCACTCCTTCCCATGGAACATCAGGAACGGGTAATGGAGTGTAAAGACCCTTGTGAAAAGTACTCTTGGACTTTTGACAAGTAGAACACCTTTCCACAATGTGAGTTACGTCCTTGATCATATGAGGCCAATAGAAATGTTCTTGAAGCATTCCTAATGTCTTATGTATTCCAAAATGACCAGCAATTCCTCCCCCATGGATTTCACGAACCAAGAGTTCACGCACACCATTCTTAGGCACACAAAGTTTGTTGCCTTTGAATAAGAACCCATCTTGAACCGTGTAGTCTTGAGTAGGTTTCTTGAATTTTCCAGAAAAATCCTCATCTTCTTCATAGTGATTTTTCAAATGTTCAAACCCAAGAATCTTCGTATGAACCATAGCTAATAGATAGCTTCTCCTTGATAATGCATCAGCCACAACATTCTTCTTCCCTTCTTTGTACCTCGAACTGAATGTAAATGATTGAAGAAATTCAACCCATTTAGCATGTCGGTGATTAAGCTTCTGCTGTCCATGAATGAATTTCAAGGCTTCATGATCCGAATGTAAAACAAACGGTTTTGGCCTTAGGTAATGAGACCAATGATCTAGAGCCCGAACAATAGCATAGAACTCACGATCATAATTCGAATAATTAAGCTTAGCACCACTTAATTTTTCGCTGAAATAACAAATGGGTCTCTTTCCTTGAATAAGAACAGCACCAATACCCACGCCACTTGCATCACATTCAACCTCAAACAGTTTATCAAAATCTGGCAATGCAAGAACCGTTGTATTGCACAATTTCTCTTTGATTTCTTCAAAGGCTTTTTGAGCAGATTCACTCCAAATGAACGCACCTTTCTTCAATAACTCGGTCAAAGGAGCTGTGATTGTTGAGAAATTTTTGATAAAGATTCTGTAAAATGAAGCAATACCATGAAAGCTCCTCACTTCATGCACATCTTTCGGCACTTTCCAAGTTGAAATAGCCTTCACCTTTTCTGGATCAACCTGTACTCCTTCACTAGATACAACATATCCTAGGAAAGTAATATGCTTACACATGAAAGCACACTTTTCCAACTTCCCATACAATCTGTTAGTCCTTAAAACCTCAAATAAAGATTTTAAATGTAACAAATGTTCATCTATGGATTTGCTATATACTAGAATATCATCTAAATATACAACAATGAATTTGTTGAGAAAAGGACGCAGTACCTCATTCATGAGTCTCATGAAAGAGCTAGGAGCATTGCAAAGACCAAATGGCATGACAAGCCATTCGTATAAGCCTTGCTTGGTCTTAAAAGCTGTTTTCCATTCATCACCTTCACGAATTCTCATTTGGTGATAGCCACTTCTCAAATCAATTTTACTGAAAATCTTGGCTCCACTCAACTCATCAAACATGTCTTGAAGCCTCGGCATAGGAAATCTGTATTTGATAGTAATATTATTGATAGAACGACTATCAATACACATTCTCCAAGTTCCCTCTTTCTTAGGTACTAAAAGAGCAGGAACAGCACATGGACTAAGGCTTTCGCGCACATATCCCCTTTCTATAAGTTCTTCAACTTGTCTTTGCAACTCTTTGGCCTGATCGGGACTACATCTGTAGGCTGGCTTATTAGGCAATTGAGCTCCTGGAATCAAGTCAATAGCATGCTCAATACCTCGAAATGGCGGCAGGCCTTGTGGCAAATCACTAGGAAATACATCAGAAAATTCCTCTAGCAATTTCTTCAAAGGCAATGAGTTAGTAACATTGGAAAGGTTATCATCAACAGGTTTAATAACAAGAAAAAACCCTTCCCCTTCCATAGCATACTCACGCTCAAACTCACGTTTTGAAACCAGAAAATTAGGTTTCTTCTCCATCATAGGTTCAATCTTTGGAGGCAAAGGAAGTAACCTGATTTTCTTTCCTCCATGAGCAGTGACCGTATAAACATTAGAAACGCCATCATGCAACGCATTTCTATCAAATTGCCATGGTCTACCAAGCAAAATATGACACGCACTCATAGGCAGAATATCACACCAACGTTCATCATGAAAATTTCCAATTGTAAAAGAAACTAGAGCTTGTTTCTTAACCTTTAAACCCGTATCATTATCTAGCCAATTTAACTTGTATGGTTTAGCATGCTCACGAGTAGGTAATTTCAGTTTACTTACAAGTTCTTTAGAGGCCACATCTGTACAAGAACCACCATCTACAATCACATCACAAAGCTTGTCTCGTACCTTGCATCTGGTATGGAAAAGATTTTCTCTTTGTTGGACATCTTTGAGAGGTTCAGAATGTAGGATCCTCCTCATAACACCACACAATGGAGTGGCGTCTTCTTCAGCTCCATATTCCTCATATTCCTCTTCTTCTTCCTCATTTTCTTCGGAATCATACCCTCCTTCATGAATGGTGAGTGTATTCCGTTTTGGACATTCACTAGCAATATGCCCCTTTTCATGGCATTTGTAACACGTTCTCTTGGAAGCTTCTTGCTTGAAATCCGTTTTTCCTCCTTTGAATGAGTTAGGAGTAAAAATGGATTTGGCAGCAACTTCACCCTTTCCTACGGAAGGAAAAGCTTTGTAAGGAGGCCTCGAAGTAGGCCTTGGCCTATCTTCTTTGTGTTGTGCCTCAACCTTTCTGGCAGCTTTCACAACTTCTTCATAGGTGGAATAAGGTAGGAGATCCACCTTATTAGAAATTGGTTTTGACAACCCTTTGGTAAAACGCGCAATTTTGAGTGGCTCTCTCTCTTGCATATCACACACCAAACTGAGTGTCTCAAATTCTCGCACATATTCATCAACACTTCGTTCCCCTTGAGCTAGGCGAGTCAATTTTACATATTGATCTTGCTCATACTCACGTGGAATCCAACGTTGCTCCATCTTTTTCCTGAGTTTCACCCATGACTCAATCTTACCCTTTCCTTCTCTTCTCCTTTTGGCCTTCAGATTATCATACCAAAGTCCAGCAAGTTTGGTTAACTTCAGAATCGCCATTTTACAACTCCTAGCATCATCATACTCCTTATACTCAAAGATACTCTCCAATCTACGTACCCAATCAAAAAAAACTTCTGGATCATTAGAACCATCGAATTCGGGAAGATCAAGTTTGAGACTTCTATCTTCTTGGTAACCACGAAATTGTGATTCCCCATGGGTGGGTGTGGAATTGGAATGTTCTAATTCCTGTAACTTTCTACCTTGTTTAAGGCATAGGTCAGCAATGGCATCCATACGTGTTTCATGCTTTTTCATTTCGTCATGCATTTCCTGGAGTTTTCCAAGAATGTCTTTCATCGCTTCGTGAGATGTTGAGTTGGATGAACTCGAAGCCATACTCCCAAGCCTTTGCTCTGATACCAACTGATGTGTTTACTGATGTGTTTGTGTTTTAGGATCGTTTTGGAGTGGATTAGAGGACTTAGAAACAAATTCGTCTCAAAAGGAAACAAGATAAACACGCAAGGTAGAACCGGGTCTAAATTGCGTGTAGGGGAAATAATCTGGACCAAACACGAAGTAAGGCTAGATTATAGAGCTTATACTAACTAGCACTAAGCAAAGAAAGTATAAGTTTGTGAAACACCAAGTAACACACGAAATTCACAAAGAAAATCAGATTCTGTTCTATTTCTTTCACTCTTGTTCCAAATGAATTGGCAAGTGCCCTATTTATAGGAAGCTTTACAAATCCTTTAGCTTCCTATCTTATACGTTTAAAACAGAAGAAACAAGCCTCAATAAAGCTTTGTAACTCCTTTTTGAAATTCAAAACAGAATTTAAAAACTGAATTCAAATTGAGCATGATTCAAGCCTTGAATCACGCTTTGACTAAGTCATTATTTGACTGATTATTTGAGCAGCTATTTCGTGCATATTTGACAGAAAATAACCTCCCTAATTAAAGTTTTAAACGACTAAAATAAACAGCAAATAAATCATAATTATTCTCCCACAGAAAATGCCTTGAATCAAGGTGACGTTAATTGTGCTGTTTGAAACTTCTTGTTGATCGTTTCCTTAACTGGTCAATACGTCCTCTTTGCTCTCTTCCCATTTAAGGCAAGAAACAAAAGGATTAATTGAAGAGAATCCCACGAAATTATCACCCAAGGACTTGGACTTTCCGTGGATGAACAAGGCATGGACCGTCGTTTGAACTTCTGGAACTTTACGGACTTTATTGCTTGCTACCATATCAGAATGAGCTGTTGCAAATCATGGGGAAGAAGGAAAAGTCCTCAAGCAAAGGTAAATTCTCTTCTCATGAATCTAACTCTAGCGAAAGTGATGGTGAATCCAGTGTTAGAAGCTCAAGGAGGCCTAGCAAGAGGGACCCATCCTCCTCAGGTGATGATGAGGAATCATATAAAGGGCGTAGGAGAAAGAGTTTAAGGGGGAAAGAGGATCAAAGCTTGAGACTTGAAATCCCTGAGTTCAATGGCAGTTTGGACCCAGACAAAATCCTAGATTGGATCCGTAGAGTTGAACAAATTTTCAGATATAAGGACTATGATGATCATAGATCCTTTAAGGTTGCTGAACTCAAACTCACTTCTTATGCAAGTTTGTGGCTTGAAGGTTTGCAAAAGAAGAGGAGAAAGGAGGGGCGTTCCAAGATCTCATCTTGGACAAAACTAAAGAAGTACATGCAAAAAAGGTTTGTTCCTCAAGACTTTGAACAAAACAATTTTATAAAAATGCATACTTTGAAGCAAGAAAGGAGGTCTGTGGAGGAATACTTGATGGAATTCGAAAATCTAGCCATGGTGTGTGGGCTAGAGGAGAAAGAAGACCACAAGGTGGCTCGTTTTGTGGCTGGGTTAAATGACCCAATCAAGGAAAAGGTGGAATTACAACCCTATTGGAGCTTTGATGAGGTGTGTACAATAGCAACTAGGGTTGAAGGGCAAACACGTAAACCTAGAGGGATCTTTCAATCATTTGAAGCTAAAGGGGTGCGTGAGATGTCTAATGTGAAGCCTAATCTTGAGAATTCCATAAAGCCACAATCTTTTGGGAGAGATAAGGGAGGAAGTTCGAGGCCCCCTATGGGAGATCAACGAACTTGCTTCAAATGTAAGGGACAAGGCCATATCCAACGGGATTGTCCCCATGCTAGGATTGCTACTACTCGGACTTGGGAGGAAGATGAAACCTTTGAAGAAGAGGAGCATGAGCTTGAAGAGGAAGAAGGTAACACATCTTTTGAAGTCCTAGAGGAGGATGTGGAGGAGGTGATGGCAGAAACTAGGGGATCTAGCCTAGTATTGCGAAGGGCATTGCAATCCAAGTCCTTACCATTAGAGGAGAGCCAAAGGGAGAAAATCTTCCTCACAAGATGCAATGTCCAAGGAAGACTATGTGATGTGATTATAGATTCGGGGAGTTGCACTAACGTGGTTTCTACACTCTTGGTGGATAAGTTGGAGGTGCCCACTCAAATCCATCCTCAACCATATAAGCTCCATTGGCTTAGCAATTCAAGTGACGTAAAGGTTAGTAAACAAGCATTGATTTCGTTCAAAATTGGCAATTATGAAGATCAAGTGCTTTGTGATGTTTGTCCCATGGATGCGTGTCATATTCTCTTGGGAAGACCTTGGCAATATGACAGATTTGTGAAGTTTGATGGAAGGACAAACATATATGTTGTGAGGAAGAATGCACAAGCCAAAGCATTTGCTTTGAAGCCTTTTATGGCTCTAAAAACTCGTTCTAACAAAGATAATGGCAAGGGAGTGTTATTGGTGGATGGAAGGGAATTAGAGAAGGATGCGAAGGCCAAGGTTGACTGTATGCAAAAGCTTCACACCCAAGTGAGAGCAAGAATTGAGAAGGTCAATGATATCTATAAGGCTAGAGCTAACAAACACAAGACTCAACATACTTACAAGGAGGGAGACTTGGTTTGGTTACACTTGAGGAAGGAAAGATTTCCTAATCGACGTAAGAACAAGCTTATGCCTAGGTGTGATGGTCCATTCAAAATCATCAGTAAGGTGGGTGATTATGCATATAAGCTTCAGTTGCCTGGAGACTATGGAGTTCATGCCACATTCAATATAGGCGACTTAGCACCTTATGTGCCTGATGATCAACTTCGAAGTTTGAGGACAAACTCTTTTGAAGAAGAGGAGGATGATATGATAGAGGATGCCAAATTCGAAGGATTGGTTGAAGCTTTAAAGAAGAATGCTACCATGGGAGAGTTGTTGGCTTATGGAGACACGAATCTTCTAGGTGCATCAAAGGGGAACATTTGCATGTGCATGATAACATGCAAATGTAAATGAGGATTGGTGGACATGGGGAATAAGTTGGTTTTGCCTATGAGTTTTCTCCCATTTCATTTGATAGGGTTTTTCTCATTTTTGGCATAGGTGTGTTTTTAAACTTTCCATTTTCAGGTTTTATGATTCTATAATGTGTGGAAGCCATGGAGGTGATGATTGATGGAAGGCCTTGATCAAAAGCTAAAATCTTGGAGTAATTTTCGAAGATTGAAAATTTTGACCAAGGAGGAAAATTTTAAGACAAGGGGAGGTGCTTGTTACATTGAGATGTGCTTATTACATCTTATTGGTGCTTTATTACGACTTAAGTGACATGGCAAGTGACATGGCAAGGGTATGGACGTGGCTACACACATGGGATTGGATATTTAGTGTTTTACTTTAAATAAAATAGGATTAGAGTAGTTAATTTGTAATATTATCTTTTTAGGTAGGATAAGATTCTAATTAAGATAAGATAGTGTTAGAGTTTTAGTAGGATTATGTAATAAATAGGTGGCATTATCCTATTGGTTATTAGGAGTCCTTTTAGAAGTAGGAGGCCTAGTCATAATATGATTGAAACTCTCAAGCTATGGGTATAAATAGATGTGCACCCAAGCTTGAAAAAATCAGATTTGGAGATTCTTTTCTATATATTCTTCAATAAACTTAGAGAGTTTGTTGTTTTTCTTTGTGTGTAACAAAGAGTTGTGAATTGGTGCTTAAAGCTTTAGATTCACGTGAGGAAGTGTAGGAATTGAGGGTGCTTTGCTTTAATCAATTCTTAAACTTTCGCCCTAGATTTTAAACCTTTGGTGCGTAGCTTTAGAGGGTTTTCTATCTAGTTCTATCCCTTTTGTGTGGATTAAGGTTTTAATACCTAGATTCACATCACAAAATAACCTTGAACTTGCACAAACATACCAATATAGCCTAGTTCCAAGTGTTCATGCATTGAAAACGAGCCTTAGAAGCATTTCACTAGGTTCTAAATTGATGTCCGTGACTTTCAAGTGAACGGGGGCCGGAAGGGTTCTAACTCGCCTATTTTTCAATTTTTTTATCAAAATAACCTAGAACTTGCACTAACATACCAATATAGCCTAGTTCCAAGTGTTCATGCATTGAAAACGAGCCTTAGAAGCATTTCACTAAATTCTAAATTAATGTTCGTGACTTTCAACTGAAAGGGGGCCGGAAAGGGTTCTACCTCGCCTATTTTTCAAATTTCTTATCAAAATGACCTAGAACTTACACTAACATAATAATATAGCCTAGTTCCAAGTGTTCATGCTTTGAAAACGAGCCTTAGAAGTATTTCACTAAGTTTTCAATCGATGTTCGTGACTTTCAAGTGAAAGGGGGCCGGAAAGGGTTCTAACTCGCCTATTTTTCAAATTTCTTATCAAAATAACCTAGAACTTACACTAACATACCAATATAGCCTAGTTAGAAGTGTTCATGCATTGAAATCGAGCCTTAGAAGCATTTCATTAAGTTTTCAATCGATGTTTGTGACTTTCAAGGGAAAGGGCGCCAGAAAGGGTTATAACTCGCCTATTTTTCAAATTTCTTATCAAAATAACCTAGAACTTGGTCTAAGATACCAATATAGCCTAGTTCCAAGTGTTCATGCATTGAAAACGAGGCTTTGATGTAAAATCTAATGAAGAACACTAGAAATTACAAGACAAAATGGATCACAAATAGGTTAACAAAAAGAACAGATTCGTAGGGTTTAGAAAAAGACTTGGAAATGTGTTTTGGCTAGAAATTAAGAAAGAAATGTATATGTGTTTTAGGTGGAAAAGGAAAGAAATAGATGTGGATCTTTGGATAGGTTTAATTATGGTTTTGATAAGAAGTAGAAGAGAAACAAAGGGTTTTGATAGTAGGGAACACTCACCTAACAATCAAGATATGTAAAAGAGGAACACTCACTCTTTTACTAGTATGAATCTTACACACAAGGAACACTCACTTGGATGATTAGATTCAAGAAAATTTGCAAAGAAGGAACTCTCACTTCTCTCACAAATTCTTCAAGCAAAACTTGGGAAAACACAAGCAACTCAATACATGATATTGCAAGTAAAGATATCAAGATTCAAACTTTATTCATTCATTGATTGCTTTGAAATACAAACATACATCTCCTATTTATAGTGGACAAAACCCTAGTAACTCCCCTTAAATTTGTCCAAAATAAACTATCCAAAAATGTGTGAGAGTTTTAAGGAATTAATCCTTAATTCATGCTAATAACTTAAGGAGAACTTCCATGCACCAAGGTCTTCTTTCCCTCCATTAAACATGCCATTTAGACTAGGAAAATCAGAAAATATCCCTCCTTTAATGCCTTGGACGCACCTAGTCAAGAACCCATCCAAAACCTCCCATAATTCCATGCTATTCCCTTATTTATGCCCAAAAGAATCATCTCAATCAACCCCCTTGCCATAAAAACGCCCAACATTAAGGAACAAATCAATTAATTAAATTAAATCCCTTAATTTAAGGGATTCAAATCTCTTAATTGATTTTGAGAAGAAAATCAGAAAATCTGATTTATTTCCATCCCATTTTCGACCATATTCAAAAGAATATCTTAAGATATGCAAATCTGATCATACCTTCCTTAAATCAAGCTAAAATCAAATCAGATCATATCTTTCCCAAATCCCCTAATATTCCCTCTTTCCCATGCCATTATTTCAGCAAAATAATCCTCTTTTTACCCAAAATCACGTTCATAATGTCCCCCAAAAAATCACCCGGACCCCCACATAAATCAGCACACAAAAATCACTCCAACTCTCTCCACACGTCAACAAGGACCCACGCCAACTCACCCTACTCTAATTAACTTAATTACTTAATTAATCATTATTTATTTACATGAAACACCACTAATTTTATTATTCTAATTTCCCAAAGTGGAAATACTAGAATAACCATGACCCGAAATGAACGGTCCATGGGCCCAATAATTATCCACCGGCCCATCCTCAAAATAACGGGTCAACAAAACCTCCTTTGACTCATGAATTATTTTGGGATTTCCATCATCCTCCCCTTCTTCAAAAAGAGTTGACCTCAACTCGTCATCTTCATAATAAGGGGAAAGGTCACCCACATTGAAAGTGGAAGAGACTCCATATTTTCCACCTAGATCCACCTTATAAGCATTATCATTGACTTTGTCAATGATTTGAAATGGTCCTTCGGCCCTAGGCATTAACTTATGCTTCCTTTGCTTCGGAAATCTCTCTTTCCTCAGAAAAACCCAAACAAGATCACCAACCTCAAAGGTTCTAGCATTCTTCAAACTTTTGTTGGACTGTTTCTTGTATTCCTCATTTGCCTTCTCGATATTCTTCCTCACCTCCTTATGGACGTTCATCATGAACTCCATACATTCCTTGGCCGTACCATGCACAAATTTATCTTTGTGAAGAGTGATGTAATCAATCGGCACATATGGGTTCACCCCATAGACAACTTCAAATGGAGAGTACTTAGTGGATCGGCTCGGTGTTCGATTATAAGCAAACTCAGCATGAGCAAGCTTCAAATCCCAATTCTTACCTCCTTTACTTACTAATGATCGAAGTAAAGAACCAAGAATCCTATTTACCACCTCAGTTTGCCCATCAGTTTGGGGATGATGACTTGTTGAAAACAGTAACTTGGTCCCCACAAGCCTCCAAAGAGACTTCCAAAAATGACTCAAGAACTTAGTGTCTCGATCAGAAACAATAGTCCTTGGCAAACCATGCAATCGAGCAATTTCGGTGAAAAACAATTGAGCCACATTGAAAGCATCATCTACTTTTCGGCAGGCCACAAAATGAGCCATCTTCGAAAATCGATCCACTACCACCATTATGGAATCCTTCCCACGTTGAGTTCGAGGAAGTGCCATAATAAAATCCATACTCAAGTCTTCCCAAGGCCTTTCAGGTACAGGCAATGGTTTGTATTCTCCTCTATGGAATGACAACTTTGCCCTTTGACATGTAGCACATCGAATGATTACATGATAAACATGGGCAAGCATTTTAGGCCAATAAAAATAGCCTTGAAGGATTTCCAAAGTTTTGGAAATTCCCATGTGTCCGGCCAAACCTCCACTATGAGCTTCTTTGATCAACAGTTCTCTAATGGAACTCTTTGGAACACAAAGTTTGTTTCCTTTGAAAAGGAAATCATCAACCACTGAAAAGAGTCCATTAACTCCATCTTTGCATGTCTTCATTATCCCAAACATTTCTTCATCTTCCTTATAAAGTTCTTTTAACATCTCAAAACCAAGAACTTTAGCATCCATCATGCCAAGAAGAAAATGCCTTCGAGATAAAGCATCGGCTACCACATTAGCCTTCCCATTCTTATACTTAGCAGCAAAATTAAAAGATTGTAGAAATTCCACCCATTTTGCATGCCTTGCATTGAGCTTCTTTTGTCCATGAATAAACCTCAAGGACTCATGATCAGAATGGAGAATGAAAGGACTTGGTCTTAGATAATGCAACCAAAAATCAAGAGCTCGAACCATAGCATAAAACTCCTTGTCATATGTTGAGTAGTTAAGCTTACCATGACTCAACTTCTCACTAAAGTATGCAATCGGTTTTCCTTCTTGGATCAAGACAGCACCAACACCCTTTCCACTTGCATCACACTCAACCTCAAAAGGTTTAGTGAAATCAGGTAAAGCAAGTACAGGGGCTTCACACATCTTCTTCTTTATGTGCTCAAATGCCTTTTGAGCTTGCGGAGTCCATTGAAAAGTGCCCTTCTTTGTACACTCCGTAATTGGGGCCATGAGCGTACTAAAGTTGGCTATAAACCTTCTATAAAAAGAAGTTAGCCCATGGAAAGATCGCACTTCGGTGATGGACTTAGGGACAGGCCATGAAGAAATAGCTTCCACCTTGCTAGGATCCACCTTGACACCATCATTAGAAACAATGAACCCAAGAAACACTAACTCGGTGAGCATAAAATGACATTTCTCCAACTTCCCATAAAGCTTCTTCTCCCTTAAAGCTTTAAAAACTTCCTCAAGATGTATCAAATGATCTTCCTCATTCTTACTATATATAAGAATGTCATCCAAATATACAACGACAAACTTTCCCAAAAAAGGTCTTAGTACCTCATTCATCAACCGCATAAAGGTACTTGGAGCATTGGTAAGCCCAAATGGCATGACAAGCCATTCATAGAGACCATGCTTTGTCTTGAAAGCTGTCTTCCATTCATCTCCTTCTCGCATCCTTATTTGGTGGTATCCACTTCTAAGATCAATCTTAGAAAAAACTTGGGACCCACTTAGCTCATCAAGCATATCATCCAATCTGGGTATAGGAAACCTATACTTGATAGTGATGTTGTTTACGGCCCTACTATCAATACACATTCTCCATGTGCCATCCTTCTTTGGAACCAACAACGCTGGCACTGCACAAGGACTCATCGATTCTTTAACATAGCCCATTTCCATCAATTCCTGGATCTGTCTTTGCAACTCCTTTGTCTCCATCGGATTGCATCGATAAGGGGGTTTGTTAGGAAGGGGTGCTCCAGGAACAAGATCGATTTGATGTTCTATACCACGAGTAGGTGGTAAACCTTGTGGTAACTCATCTGGGAATACATCCTCATAAGCCTTGATTAACTTGGCTAATTTTGGATTTTGAGCCATGTATCCATCATATTCTTCCCTCGAAAGTAATAGGAAGATCTCGTCCTCTTCTTCTATCTCACCTTCAAACTCCTTGTGAGACAAAAGGAACACACTTTTAGAAGGGGCTTTTTGTGGTGGTGGGTTTTTTTGTGGTGGTAAAGGATGGAGCATTTTCTTGTTGCCAAGATGGGTAATGGTGTAAGTATTGGCTAATCCATCATGTATGGACTTCTTATCACTTTGCCATGGTCTACCCAACAAGATATGGCATGCATCCATAGGAATGACATCACATAATACCTGATCAACATAGGAGCCAATTGCAAAGTTCACCATACATTGTCTCCTAACACCAGTATTCTTACTCCTTTCTAACCAACTTAACTTATATGGGTGGGGATGTTTAGTGGTTTTCATTTCAAGTCTCTTTACCAAATCACTAGAGACTACATTTGCTTCACTACCACTATCCACAATAAGATCACATACCTCTCCCTTCACTTTGCACTTAGTCAAGAACAAGTTCTCTCTTTGAATAGGAACTTCTTCCCTTTCAGTTTGAATTTGTAAGGCTCTTCTCAAGACTAAACTGTTTTTTTCAGGAAAACAGTCATCAACATTATCACACTCTTGCTCGTCAACAAACTCTTGAGACTCTTCAGGGACTTCTTCTTCCTCCTCCTCTTCTTCCTCCATAGGAAAAGGTTGAGTAGTCATGATACGAATCTCTCTCACAGTCAATGCACGAGAATTTGGACAATCTCGTTTATAGTGTCCTCTTCCATGACATTTGAAACATACAATCTCACTCAAATCAGATTCCTTGGTAATGACTTTGCCTTTATCTTTGTTTGAGGGTTCAAAAGTGTTTCGGGTTCTTTTTGTGGGGTTAGAAAAAGATGGGTTTGGTTTAGGAACAAAAGGTTTATTTTGTGGTTGGGATGGAAAAATAGGTTTCTTGAACCTTGAATCAAAAGAAGAAAAAGGTTTCTTCTTCTTTCTTTGGTTGTCAAATTTGACAGCCAATTTGCACACTTCATCAAAGGATAGGTTTGGTTGTACTTCCACCTTCTCATAGATCTCACGATCTAGACCAGCCATAAACCTCCCTAATTTGAGTTCCTCATTCTCCTCAATCTCACAAACAATAGAGAGTCTCTCAAACTCCTTGATATATTCCTCCACTGAACCACCTCCTTGTTGTAAAGTACTCCACTTTACATATAGTGACTGCTTGTAATTAGAGGGCACAAATCGACCTCTAAGTTTCTTCTTCAATTTGACCCAAGTAAAAATTCGGGCTTTGCCATTGTTTTCTCTCTTTCTTTGGACACCTTTTAACCAAGTTTCAGCGTACCTGGTTATTTTCACTTTAGCAACCCTAAATTGTTGCTCATCATCTTGGATGTCTTTAAAGTCAAAGAATCGCTCCAAGGATTGTTCCCATTCAAGGTACCTTTTGGGATCAAGAGTACCATCAAACTCATCCACATCAACCCTTAGATTTCGATCATCAAACCTAGGGGGATTATTGGTTTCCCTATTTTCATGTGTGAAAATTCGAGCCATCAATGCCGTGACATTGTTTAAAAGTTGCTCAATGAGTCTTTGTTGATTTTCCTCCAAGAATCGAAGGTGTCTCTCTTGAGGGGTTTCATTAGGATCCATTTTTTTTAAAGAGAATCTGCTTCCCCCTACCTGACGCGCCAAATGATGTAAAATCTAATGAAGAACACTAGAAATTACAAGACAAAATGGATCACAAATAGGTTAACAAAAAGAACAGATTCGTAGGGTTTAGAAAAAGACTTGGAAATGTGTTTTGGCTAGAAATTAAGAAAGAAATGTATATGTGTTTTAGGTGGAAAAGGAAAGAAATAGATGTGGATCTTTGGATAGGTTTAATTATGGTTTTGATAAGAAGTAGAAGAGAAACAAAGGGTTTTGATAGTAGGGAACACTCACCTAACAATCAAGATATGTAAAAGAGGAACACTCACTCTTTTACTAGTATGAATCTTACACACAAGGAACACTCACTTGGATGATTAGATTCAAGAAAATTTGCAAAGAAGGAACTCTCACTTCTCTCACAAATTCTTCAAGCAAAACTTGGGAAAACACAAGCAACTCAATACATGATATTGCAAGTAAAGATATCAAGATTCAAACTTTATTCATTCATTGATTGCTTTGAAATACAAACATACATCTCCTATTTATAGTGGACAAAACCCTAGTAACTCCCCTTAAATTTGTCCAAAATAAACTATCCAAAAATGTGTGAGAGTTTTAAGGAATTAATCCTTAATTCATGCTAATAACTTAAGGAGAACTTCCATGCACCAAGGTCTTCTTTCCCTCCATTAAACATGCCATTTAGACTAGGAAAATCAGAAAATATCCCTCCTTTAATGCCTTGGACGCACCTAGTCAAGAACCCATCCAAAACCTCCCATAATTCCATGCTATTCCCTTATTTATGCCCAAAAGAATCATCTCAATCAACCCCCTTGCCATAAAAACGCCCAACATTAAGGAACAAATCAATTAATTAAATTAAATCCCTTAATTTAAGGGATTCAAATCTCTTAATTGATTTTGAGAAGAAAATCAGAAAATCTGATTTATTTCCATCCCATTTTCGACCATATTCAAAAGAATATCTTAAGATATGCAAATCTGATCATACCTTCCTTAAATCAAGCTAAAATCAAATCAGATCATATCTTTCCCAAATCCCCTAATATTCCCTCTTTCCCATGCCATTATTTCAGCAAAATAATCCTCTTTTTACCCAAAATCACGTTCATAATGTCCCCCAAAAAATCACCTTGGACCCCCACATAAATCAGCACACAAAAATCACTCCAACTCTCTCCACACGTCAACAAGGACCCACGCCAACTCACCCTACTCTAATTAACTTAATTACTTAATTAATCATTATTTATTTACATGAAACACCACTAATTTTATTATTCTAATTTCCCAAAGTGGAAATACTAGAATAACCATGACCCGAAATGAACGGTCCATGGGCCCAATAATTATCCACCGGCCCATCCTCAAAATAACGGGTCAACAAAACCTCCTTTGACTCATGAATTATTTTGGGATTTCCATCATCCTCCCCTTCTTCAAAAAGAGTTGACCTCAACTCGTCATCTTCATAATAAGGGGAAAGGTCACCCACATTGAAAGTGGAAGAGACTCCATATTTTCCACCTAGATCCACCTTATAAGCATTATCATTGACTTTGTCAATGATTTGAAATGGTCCTTCGGCCCTAGGCATTAACTTATACTTCCTTTGCTTCGGAAATCTCTCTTTCCTCAGAAAAACCCAAACAAGATCACCAACCTCAAAGGTTCTAGCATTCTTCAAACTTTTGTTGGACTGTTTCTTGTATTCCTCATTTGCCTTCTCGATATTCTTCCTCACCTCCTTATGGACGTTCATCATGAACTCCATACATTCCTTGGCCGTACCATGCACAAATTTATCTTTGTGAAGAGTGATGTAATCAATCGGCACATATGGGTTCACCCCATAGACAACTTCAAATGGAGAGTACTTAGTGGATCGGCTCGGTGTTCGATTATAAGCAAACTCAGCATGAGCAAGCTCGCCTATTTACAAAAGTGCATGCATTAAAACGAGACTTAGAATCATTTCACTAAGGTCTAAATCGATGTTCGTGATTTTCAAGGGTAAGGGGGCCGGAAAGGGTTCTAACTCGCCTATTTTTCAATTTTCTTATCAAAATAACCTAGAAGTTGCACTAACATACCAATATAGCCTAGTTCCAAGTGTTCATGCATTGAAAACGAGCCTTAGAAGCATTTCACTAAGTTTTCAATCGATGTTCGTGACCTTCAAGTGAAATGGGTCCGGAAAGGGTTCTAACTCGCTTATTTTTCAAATTTCTTACCAAAATAACCTTGAACTTGCACAAACATACCAATATAGCCTAGTTCCAAGTGTTCATGCATTGAAAACGAGCCTTAGAAGCATTTCACTAGGTTCTAAATTGATGTCCGTGACTTTCAAGTGAAAGGGGGCCGGAAAGGGTTCTAACTCGCCTATTTTTCAATTTTCTTATCAAAATAACCTAGAACTTGCACTAACATACCAATATAGCCTAGTTCCAAGTGTTCATGCATTGAAAACGAGACTTTGAAGCATTTCACTAAATTCTAAATCGATGTTCGTGACTTTCAAATGAAAGGGGGCCGAAAAGGGTTCTACCTCGCCTATTTTTCAAATTTCTTATCAAAATAACCTAGAACTTACACTAACATAATAATATAGCCTAGTTCCATGTGTTCATGCTTTGAAAACGAGCCTTAGAAGCATTTCACTAAGTTTTCAATCGATGTTCGTGACTTTCAAGTGAAAGGGGGCCGGAAAGGGTTCTAATTCGCCTATTTTTCAAATTTCTTATCAAAATAACCTAGAACTTGCACTAACATACCATTATAGCCTATTTACAAGTGTGCATGCATTAAAACGAGACTTAGAATCATTTCACTAAGGTCTAAATCGATGTTCGTGATTTTCAAGGGTAAGGGGGCCGGAAAGGGTTCTAACTCGCCTATTTTTCAAATATCTTATCAAAATAACCTAGAACTTGCACTAACATACCAATATAGCCTAGTTTCAAGTGTTCATGCATTGAAAACGAGCCTTAGAAGCATTTCACTAAGTTTTCAATCGATGTTCGTGACTTTCAAGTGAAACGGGGCCGGAAAGGGTTCTAACTCGCCTATTTTTCAATTTTCTTATCAAAATAACCTAGAACTTGCACTAACATACGAATATAGCCTAGTCCCAAGTGTTTATGCATTCAAAACAAGACTTAAAAGCATTTCATTAAGTTCTCAATCGATGTTCGTGACTTTCAAGTGAAAGGGGGCCGAAAAGGGTTCTAACTCGCCTATTTTTCAAATTTCTTATCGAAATAACCTAGAACTTGCACTAAAATACCAATATAGCCTACTTACAAGTGTTCATGCATTGAAAACGAGCCTTAGAAGTATTTCACTAAGTTGTAAATCGATGTTCGTGACTTTCAAGTGAAAGGGGGCTGGAAAGGGTTCTACCTCGCCTATTTTTCAAATTTCTTATCAAAATAACCTAGAACTTGCACTAACATTCCAATATAGCCTAGTCCCAAGTGTTCATACATTGAAAATGAGCCTTAGAAGCATTTCACTAAGTTTTCAATCGATGTTCGTGACATTCAAGTGAAAGGGGGTGGGAAAGGGTTCTAACTCGCCTATTTTTCAAATTTCTTATCAAAATAAGCTAGAACTTACACTAACATACCAATATAGCCTAGTTAGAATTGTTCATGCATTGAAATCGAGCCTTAGAAGCATTTCATTAAGTTTTCAATCGATGTTTGTGACTTTCAAGGGAAAGGGCGCCAGAAAGGGTTATAACTCGCCTATTTTTCAAATTTCTTATCAAAATAACCTAGAACTTGGTCTAAGATACCAATATAGCCTAGTTCCAAGTGTTCATGCATTGAAAACGAGCCTTAGAAGCATTTCACTAAGTTTTCAATCGATGTTCGTGACTTTCAAGTGAAAGGGGGCCATAAAGGGTTCTAACACGCCTATTTTTCTAATTTCTTATCAAAATAACCTAGAACTTGCACTAACATACCAATATAGCCTAGTTCCAAGTGTTCATGCATTGAAAACGAGCCTTAGAAGCATTTTACTAAGTTTTCAATCGATGTTCGTGACTTTCAAGTGAAAGGGGGCCGGAAAGGGTTCTAACTCGCCTATTTTTTAAATTTCTTATCAAAATAACCTAGAACTTGCACTAACGTACCATTATAGCCTATTTACAAGTGTGCATGCATTGAAAACGAGACTTAGAAGCATTTCACTAAGGTCTAAATCGATGTTTGTGATTTTCAAGGGTAAGGGGGCCAGAAAGGTTTCTAACTCGCCTATTTTTAAAATTTCTTATCAAAATAACCTAGAACTTGCACTAACATACCAATATAGCCTAGTCCCTTGTTCATGCATTGAAAACGAGCCTTAGAAGCATTTCACTAAGTTTTCAATCGATGTTCGTGACTTTCAAGTGAAAGGGGGCCAAAAAGGGTTCTAACTCGCCTATTTTTCTATTTTCTTATAAAAATAAGCTAGAACTTCCCTAACATACCAATATAGCCTAGTTACAACTAATCATGCATTGAAAATGAGAATTAGAAGCATTTCACTAAGTTCTAATTCGATGTTCGTGACTTTCAACTGAAAGGGGTCGGATAGGGTTCTACCTCGCCTATTTTTCAAATTTCTTATCAAAATAACCTAGAACTTGCACTAACATACCAATATAGCCTATTTACAAGTGTGCATGCATTGAAAACGAGCCTTAGAAGCATTTCCCTAAGTTCTAAATCGATGTTCGTGACTTTCAATTGAAAGGGGGCCGGAAAGGGTTCTACCTCGCCTATTTTTCAAATTTCTTATCAAAATAACCTAGAACTTGCACTTACATACCAATATACCCTAGTTCCAAGTGTTCATGCATTGAAAACGAGCCTTAGAAGCATTTCACTAAGTTTTCAATCAATGTTCGTGACTTTCAAGTGAAAGGGGGCCAAAAAGGGTTCTAACACGCCTATTTTTCAAATTTCTTATCAAAATAAGCTAGAACTTGCACTAACATACCATCATAGCTTAGTTACAAGTGTTCATGCATTGGAAACGAGCCTTAGAAGCATTTTACTAAGGTCTAAATCGATGTTCGTGACTTTCAACTGAAAGTTGATGTGAATCTTGGTATTGAAACCTTAATCCACACAAAAGGGATAGAACTAGATAGAAAACCCTCTAAAGCTACGCACCAAAGGTTTAAAATCTAGGGCGAAAGTTTAAGAATTGATTAAAGCAAAGCACCCTCAATTCCGACACTTCCTCACGTGAATCTAAAGCTTAAAGCACCAATTCACAACTCTTTGTTACACACAAAGAAAAACAACAAACTCTCTAAGTTTATTGAAGAATATATAGAAAAGAATCTCCAAATCTGATTTTTCCAAGCTTGGGTGCACATCTATTTATACCCATAGCTTGAGAGTTTCAATCATATTATGACTAGGCCTCCTACTTCTAAAAGGACTCCTAATAACCAATAGGATAATGCCACCTATTTATTACATAATCCTACTAAAACTCTAACACTATCTTATCTTAATTAGAATCTTATCCTACCTAAAAAGATAATATTACAATTTAACTACTCTAATCCTATTTTATTTAAAGTAAAACACTAAATATCCAATGCCATGTGTGTAGCCACGTCCATACCCATGCCATGTCACTTGCCATGTCACTTAAGTCGTAATAAAGCACCGATAAGATGTAATAAGCACATCTCAATGTAACTCGCCTATTTTTCAAATTTCTTATCAAAATAACCTAGAACTTGGTCTAAGATACCAATATAGCCTAGTTCCAAGTGTTCATGCATTGAAAACGAGGCTTAGAAGCATTTCACTAAGTTTTCAATCGATGTTCGTTACTTTCAAGTGAAAGGGGGCCGGAAAGGGTTCTAACTCGCCTATTTTTCAAATTTCTTGTCAAAATAACCTAGAACTTGCACTAACATACCATTATAGCCTATTTACAAGTGTGCATGCATTAAAACGAGACTTGGAATCATTTCACTAAGGTCTAAATCGATGTTCGTGATTTTCAAGGGAAAGGGAGCCGGAAAGGGTTCTAACTCATCTATTTTTCAAATTTCTTATCAAAATAACCTAGAACTTGCACTAACATACCAATATAGCCTAGTTCCAAGTGGTCATGCATTGAAAACGAGCCTTAGAAGCATTTCACTAAGTTTTCAATCGATGTTCGTGACCTTCAAGTGAAACGGGGCCGGAAAGGGTTCTAACTCGCCTATTTTTCAAATTTCTTACCAAAATAACCTTGAACTTGCACAAACATACCAATATAGCCTAGTTCCAAGTGTTCATGCATTGAAAACGAGCCTTAGAAGCATTTCACTAGGTTCTAAATTGATGTTCGTGACTTTCAAGTGAAAGGGGGCCGGAAAGGGTTCTAACTCGCCTATTTTTCAATTTTCTTATCAAAATAACCTACAACTTGATGTGTAAACAAGATGAGAACCTTGTTACAGAATATGTGTTTAAAGGGGTCTTAATGAAATGTCGTGATTAATGAGGGGAGAATAGGGGAACACTCAACCCTAGTCTCGGATATAACCAAGGGGAACACTCACCCTTCGCTTAGTGTAGTTTGGAAATAGGGATTACTCAACCCACTCGTTTACTACGTAAGTTCTAGGTTTGGGAACACTCGACCAAAACTAGTACTCTTCAAATTTGGATTCTCAAATTTGGACCTTAAAAATGACTATTAGCAAGTCACGTTTAATCAAAGAAAAACTCAAGTGTTTTGCAAATTTCTGGATGTATTTCTATTCGTTTAGTACACTATTTATAGTAGTGTATTCATTACATAGGATTCCCCTTTTGTAGTTATCCATTACTTGCCTAATTAAGGACAGAAATAAAACTAACTATAAAGTGATTAAAAAGGCTCATATAACCGTCCCCTTAATCCTTTATCACAAAACAACTGAAATTAATTAATAACCATAAACTGAAACTAACTAATTAACGAAAACTAAGCTTGAATTAAGGAAAAAAACGTTCAGCAAACAAGAAGTCTTCAACCGGCATTTTCCACGTGCAAAACCTTGCATGTTCAACGTTCAAATCCGTGTAAATAGCTGGCTTGTAACCTCCTTTGACTCAAGCTCCTTTATTCCACCCATGAACTAACCAACTCCCTAATTTCCGCCTAAGTAGTTCAACTGACCAGCTAGCTAACTAACTCCTTGATTTACGTCAACTAACCAACCCAACTGACCAGCTAGCTAACTAACTCCTTGATTTACGCCTATTCAGTTTAACTAACCAACGAGCTAACTAAACTTCTTAATTCACGGCCTTTAGTTCAACTAATCACCTAGTCTTACGCCCAACTAACAATCAGACAATTTCTCCCTTAATTCATGCCCCATGATCAGTCCACGTAACTCTAAATACCCCAAATCATGCGTGGCATCAAGTCGGCATCATTACTAGATCCCTTCAACTAGATTAACTACTTTAAGGGAAGTATAACCAGTAGTAACACTTTTTGGACCGCCGTGCATAGGATTGAAGAACGATTTGGACAGAATTAACCCCTTAGCATTTAATTCAATAACACCGTCTTGACCGTCTTCGTCTAAATCATGGATAATTGTTCTTTGACCATTTTGGTCATCCTCCCCTTCTTCAACAGGAATTGCCCTCAATTTGTCATCATCAAGGTAAGGAGCAAGATCACCAACGTTGAATGTACTTGAGACACCATATTGACCTCCCAAATCAACTTTGTATGCGTTGTCATTGATCTTTTCCATGATCTCAAATGGGCCCTCGGCTCTTGGCATAAGTTTGTTCTTCCTTTTACTAGGAAAACGTTCCTTCCTCATGTAAATCCACACTAAATCCCCAACTTCAAAAGACTTCACATTTCTCACTCGTTTGTTGGCTTGTTTCTTGTAGATTTCATTCGCCTTTTCAATGTTCCTCCGAACTTCTTTATGGACTTTTATCATGAATTCGGCTTGTTCTTTTGCCCCACCATGAACGAACTTGTCTTTTGGCAAAGCAATAAGATCAATGGGAACATAAGGATTGACGCCATATACTACTTCAAAAGGAGAGTACTTTGTAGTAGCACTAGGTGTCCTATTATAAGCGAACTCGGCATGAGCAAGCTTATTATCCCAATCCTTGGTACTTTTGCTTATCAAAGTCCTAAGCAACGAACCAAGTATTCTATTCACCACCTCCGTTTGGCCATCGGTTTGTGGATGATGAGAGGTAGAGAACAATAACTTAGTTCCCATCAAACGCCATATGGATTTCCAAAAATGACTTAGGAACTTAGTATCGCGATCTGACACAATTGTGCGTGGCACCCCATGGAAACGAACTACCTCTTCAAAGTATAACTTAGCCACCTTTATTGCATCTTCAGTTTTATGGCAAGGAATGAAATGAGCCATTTTTGAGAACCGATCAACCACCACCATTATTGAGTCTTTGCCTCTTTGAGTTCTTGGCAAGGCTACGATGAAATCCATACTAACATCTTCCCAAGGTCTTTCGGGAATTGGTAAGGGCTTGTAGAGACTTTTATGAAAAACCATTTTTGCTCTTTGACAGGTAGAGCAACGACTCACCACATGATGAACTGTGGCTAACATTTTCGGCCAATAAAAATGAGCTTGGATAAGCTCCATTGTCTTGTGAATACCCACGTGACCAGCTAATCCTCCTCCATGAGCTTCATGTATCAACAAACTTCGAATGGGACATTTTGGGATGCATAATCTATTCCCCTTGAAAAGAAAACCATTATGCAAAGAAAACAGATCATGAACTCCACGTACGCATTTTTCAATTATCCCTTTGAAGTCATCATCTTCTTGATAGTACTCCTTAATCAAATCGAATCCAAGCACCTTTGCTTCAACCATTCCAAGCAAATTATGCCTCCTAGACAAGGCATCTGCCACCACATTCGCTTTTCCACTCTTGTATTTAGAGGAAAAATTAAATGTTTGCAAGAATTCGACCCACTTTGCATGCCTCGCGTTCAGTTTTTTTTGGCCATGTATGAATCTCAAGGATTCATGATCAGAATGCAATATGAACGGTTGTGGCCTCAAATAATGTGACCAATGATCTAGAGCTCTTACCATAGCATAGAACTCTTTGTCATAGGTGGAGTAATTCAACTTGCCTTGACTCATCTTCTCGCTAAAGTAGGCAATGGGTCGCCCACCTTGAATCAATACGGCCCCAATACCTTTTCCACTTGCGTCACATTCAACTTCAAATGGTTTGGAAAAATCAGGAAGTGCTAATATGGGTGTGTTGCACATCTTCTTCTTGACTTCTTCAAACGCCCTTTGAGCTTGGGGTGTCCATTCGAACACGCCTTTCTTAGTACACTCGGTGATGGGAGCCATGAGTGTGCTGAAGTTCTTAATGAATCTTCTATAGAAAGAAGCAAGTCCATGAAATGAACGAACTTCCGTGAGCGTTTTCGGACTAGGCCATGATTGAATTGCTTCAATTTTGCTAGGATCCACCTTTACGCCATCGCCTGAAACTATGTAGCCAAGAAACATGACTTCATATAATAGAAAATCACATTTTTCTAGTTTCCCATACAGTTTTTCTTTTCTTAACACAGAAAATACTTGAAAAAGGTGATCAAAATGGGATTCTTCATCCCGTGAATAGATGAGAATATCATCCAAGTATACTACCACAAACTTGCCCAGAAATGGCCTTAGCACCTCATTCATCAACCTCATGAATGTGCTAGGGGCATTTGTAAGGCCAAATGGCATGACTAGCCATTCATACAACCCATGCTTTGTCTTGAATGCAGTCTTCCATTCATCCCCTTCTCTCATGCGAATCTGATGATATCCACTTCTCAAGTCTACCTTTGAGAAGACCTTGGAACCACTCAATTCATCCAGCATGTCATCAAGCCTTGGGATTGGAAACCTGTACTTGATAGTAACGTTATTAACGGCTCTACTATCAATACACATTCTCCAAGTACCATCTTTCTTAGGAACCAGCAAAGCAGGAACGGCACATGGACTCATGGACTCACGCACATAACCCATACCCATTAGTTCTTCAATTTGGCGTTGTAACTCCTTGGTTTCCAAAGGATTACATCTATAGGCTGGTTTATTTGGTAAGGGTGCTCCGGGAATGAGATCAATTTGATGCTCAATTCCTCGTATGGGTGGTAGTCCCTTAGGTAATTCATCTGGAAAAACGTCCTCAAAATCTTGAATTAATTGGGCTAATTTAGGATTTCGAGCAACAAAATTTTCGTGGGTTTCTTTGGAGTATAGTAGAAACAATTCTGCCTCACCATCTAACTCCCTCTCAAATTCTCTAAAAGATAATAAGGATACTTCTTTTTGTGGTGTTTGTGATGGTGAAAAACGTGGGGGTGGTAAAGGGTGTAGTTTTTTCTTCCTCCCTTCATGGACTATTGTATAAGTGTTGTGATACCCATCGTGTATAGATCTTTTATCCGTTTGCCAAGGTCTACCAAGTAGAATATGACAAGCATCCATAGACACGACATCACATAATATCGAATCACAATACGCACCAATACAAAAAGAAACCATACATTGCTTCCTAACCCCGGTGCTAGCATTAGAGTCTAACCAACTCAATTTGTAAGGTTGTGGATGATTTGTGGTCGTAAGACCTAGTTTGGATACTAGAGTCTTAGATACGGTATTAGCCTCACTTCCCCCATCAATAATTAGATCACATACCTCGTCACCAATTTTACAACGGGTGATGAAAATGTGTTGTCGTTGAGGGGCAGCATCTTCTTCCACACGTGCTTGCAAGGCCCTCCTAATCACGAGGCTAGTCTTCTCCTCTGATTCGGCAATGCAATCGTCACAATCATCTTCAACTTCTTCTTCTCCATCCTCAAACTCATCCCAATTGATGTTTTGAGTGGCCATGAGTTTAACTTCTTGCATAGTTAATGCCCTAGTATTAGGACAATCCTTCTTGTAATGACCTCGCCCTCCACATTTGTAACACACAATGTCACCTATCTTCACGTTCCTTGCGTCCTTCTTTATGGGGTTGCTTGGTTTAAAGGACGAATTTTCCTTTGTAGGAAAAGAAGGTTTTCGTGTCAATTGAGGAATGGCAGTAGGCTTCTTCTTCTTCCTCTTTGCATCGAATTTACTCACTAACTTGCAAGCTTCCACAAACGTGAGGTTAGTGTAACCCTCAAGTCTGTCTTGTAATTCTTGGTCCAAACCAGATATGAAACGCCCCATTTTGAGCTCTTCATTCTCGGTTACTTCGCACACAATAGCAAGCCTATCGAATTCTTTTATGTAATCCTCGACAGAGTCCCCATTTTGTTGCAAGGTACTCCATTTCACATATTGGCTCTGCTTGTAATTGTGTGGGATGAAACGGTCTCTCATCCGTTTTTTGAGTTTGTCCCAAGTAGAGATAGGAACTTTCCCCTTAAGGGTACGTCCCCTTTGCTCTCCTTGTAGCCAACTATCACCATAGCCCTTTAGCTTGACTTTGGCAATCTTAAAACGCTGAACATCCTCATGGATGTCCTTGTATTCAAAGTACCTTTCCAAGGATTTCTCCCATTCTAAGTACTTTTCTGGATCAAGGGTCCCATCAAATGAAGGGATGTCCACTTTGAGACTCCTATCTTCCCTCCTAGGTGGAGGGTCTTCCTCTCGATCTCTCCTATCTTGCTCGTTCATGAGTCTTGCCATTAAGGCAGCAAGATTCCCTTGTAGATTGGCATTAGTTTCGGCCAATCTTTCTTGACTAGCAATGGATCGATTTAGAGCTTCCAAGGCTGTTCTTAAGTCTTGATTTTCTCCCATGGTGTGTAGGTATACGACCCCTTAGGGAAAGTTTTCTTTTTTTTTTTTTGACAAATTACCCCCTACCTGACGCGCCAAATGATGTGTAAACAAGATGAGAACCTTGTTACAGAATATGTGTTTAAAGGGGTCTTAATGAAATGTCGTGATTAATGAGGGGAGAATAGGGGAACACTCAACCCTAGTCTCGGATATAACCAAGGGGAACACTCACCCTTCGCTTAGTGTAGTTTGGAAATAGGGATTACTCAACCCACTCGTTTACTACGTAAGTTCTAGGTTTGGGAACACTCGACCAAAACTAGTACTCTTCAAATTTGGATTCTCAAATTTGGACCTTAAAAATGACTATTAGCAAGTCACGTTTAATCAAAGAAAAACTCAAGTGTTTTGCAAATTTCTGGATGTATTTCTATTCGTTTAGTACACTATTTATAGTAGTGTATTCATTACATAGGATTCCCCTTTTGTAGTTATCCATTACTTGCCTAATTAAGGACAGAAATAAAACTAACTATAAAGTGATTAAAAAGGCTCATATAACCGTCCCCTTAATCCTTTATCACAAAACAACTGAAATTAATTAATAACCATAAACTGAAACTAACTAATTAACGAAAACTAAGCTTGAATTAAGGAAAAAAACGTTCAGCAAACAAGAAGTCTTCAACCGGCATTTTCCACGTGCAAAACCTTGCATGTTCAACGTTCAAATCCGTGTAAATAGCTGGCTTGTAACCTCCTTTGACTCAAGCTCCTTTATTCCACCCATGAACTAACCAACTCCCTAATTTCCGCCTAAGTAGTTCAACTGACCAGCTAGCTAACTAACTCCTTGATTTACGTCAACTAACCAACCCAACTGACCAGCTAGCTAACTAACTCCTTGATTTACGCCTATTCAGTTTAACTAACCAACGAGCTAACTAAACTTCTTAATTCACGGCCTTTAGTTCAACTAATCACCTAGTCTTACGCCCAACTAACAATCAGACAATTTCTCCCTTAATTCATGCCCCATGATCAGTCCACGTAACTCTAAATACCCCAAATCATGCGTGGCATCAAGTCGGCATCATTACTAGATCCCTTCAACTAGATTAACTACTTTAAGGGAAGTATAACCAGTAGTAACACTTTTTGGACCGCCGTGCATAGGATTGAAGAACGATTTGGACAGAATTAACCCCTTAGCATTTAATTCAATAACACCGTCTTGACCGTCTTCGTCTAAATCATGGATAATTGTTCTTTGACCATTTTGGTCACAACTTGCACTAACATACCAATATAGCCTAGTCCCAGGTGTTCATGCATTGAAAACGAGACTTAGAAGCATTTCACTAAATTCTAAATCGATGTTCGTGACTTTCAACTGAAAGTTGATGTGAATCTAGGTATTGAAACCTTAATCCACACAAAAGGGATAGAACTAGATAGAAAACCCTCTAAAGCTACGCACCAAAGGTTTAAAATCTAGGGCGAAAGTTTAAGAATTGATTAAAGCAAAGCACCCTCAATTCCGACACTTCCTCACGTGAATCTAAAGCTTAAAGCACCAATTCACAACTCTTTGTTACACACAAAGAAAAACAACAAACTCTCTAAGTTTATTGAAGAATATATAGAAAAGAATCTCCAAATCTGATTTTTCCAAGCTTGGGTGCACATCTATTTATACCCATAGCTTGAGAGTTTCAATCATATTATGACTAGGCCTCCTACTTCTAAAAGGACTCCTAATAACCAATAGGATAATGCCACCTATTTATTACATAATCCTACTAAAACTCTAACACTATCTTATCTTAATTAGAATCTTATCCTACCTAAAAAGATAATATTACAATTTAACTACTCTAATCCTATTTTATTTAAAGTAAAACACTAAATATCCAATGCCATGTGTGTAGCCACGTCCATACCCATGCCATGTCACTTGCCATGTCACTTAAGTCGTAATAAAGCACCGATAAGATGTAATAAGCACATCTCAATGTAACAAGCACCTCCCCTTGTCTTAAAATTTTCCTCCTTGGTCAAAATTTCAATCTTCGAAAATTACTCCAAGATTTTAGCTTTTGATCAAGGCCTTCCATCAATCATCACCTCCATGGCTTCCACACATTATAGAATCATAAAATCTGAAAATGGAAAGTTCAAAACACACCTATGCCTAAAATGAGAAAAACCCTATCAAATGAAATGGGAGAAAACTCATAGGCAAAACCAACTTATTCCCTATGTCCACCAATCCTCATTTACATTTGCATGTTATCATGCACATGCAAATGTTCCCCTTTGATGGCTAGAAGATTCGTGTCTCCATAAGCCAACAACTCTCCCATGGTAGCATTCTTCTTTAAAGCTTCAACCAATCCTTCGAATTTGGCATCCTCTATCATATCATCCTCCTCTTCTTCAAAAGAGTTTGTCCTCAAACTTCGAAGTTGATCATCAGGCACATAAGGTGCTAAGTCGCCTATATTGAATGTGGCATGAACTCCATAGTCTCCAGGCAACTGAAGCTTATATGCATAATCACCCACCTTACTGATGATTTTGAATGGACCATCACACCTAGGCATAAGCTTGTTCTTACGTCGATTAGGAAATCTTTCCTTCCTCAAGTGTAACCAAACCAAGTCTCCCTCCTTGTAAGTATGTTGAGTCTTGTGTTTGTTAGCTCTAGCCTTATAGATATCATTGACCTTCTCAATTCTTGCTCTCACTTGGGTGTGAAGCTTTTGCATATAGTCAACCTTGGCCTTCGCATCCTTCTCTAATTCCCTTCCATCCACCAATAACACTCCCTTGCCATTATCTTTGTTAGAACGAGTTTTTAGTGCCATAAAAGGCTTCAAAGCAAATTCTTTGGCTTGTGCGTTCTTCCTCACAACATATATGTTTGTCCTTCCATCAAACTTTACAAATCTGTCATATTGCCAAGGTCTTCCCAAGAGAATATGACACGCATCCATGGGACAAACATCACAAAGCACTTGATCTTCATAATTGCCAATTTTGAACGAAATCAATGCTTGTTTACTAACCTTTACGTCACTTGACTTGCTAAGCCAATGGAGCTTATATGGTTGAGGATGGATTTGAGTGGGCACCTCCAACTTGTCCACCAAGAGTGTAGAAACCACGTTAGTGCAGCTCCCTGAATCTATAATCACATCACATAGTCTTCCATGGACATTGCATCTTGTGAGGAAGATTTTCTCCCTTTGGCTCTCCTCTAATGGTAAGGACTTGGATTGCAATGCCCTTCGCAACACTAGGCTAGATCCCCTAGTTTCTGCCATCACCTCCTCCACATCCTCCTCTAGGAATTCAAAAGATGTGTTACCTTCTTCCTCTTCAAGCTCATGCTCCTCTTCTTCAAAGGTTTCATCTTCCTCCCAAGTCCGAGTAGAAGCAATCCTAGCATGGGGACAATCCCTTTGGATATGGCCTTGTCCCTTACATTTGAAGCAAGTTCGTTGATCTCCCATAGGGGGCCTCGAACTTCCTCCCTTATCTCTCCCAAAAGATTGTGGCTTTATGGATTTCTCGAGATTAGGCTTCACATTAGACATCTCACGCACCCCTTTAGCTTCAAATGATCGAAAGATCCCTCTAGGTTTACGTGTTTGCCTTTCAACCCTAGTTGCTATTGTACACACCTCATCAAAGCTCCAATAGGGTTGTAATTCCACCTTTTCCTTGATTGGGTCATTTAACCCAGCCACAAAACGAGCCACCTTGTGGTCTTCTTTCTCCTCTAGCCCACACACCATGGCTAGATTTTCGAATTCCATCAAGTATTCCTCCACAGACCTCCTTTCTTGCTTCAAAGTATGCATTTTTATAAAATTGTTTTGTTCAAAGTCTTGAGGAACAAACCTTTTTTGCATGTACTTCTTTAGTTTTGTCCAAGATGAGATCTTGGAACGCCCCTCCTTTCTCCTCTTCTTTTGCAAACCTTCAAGCCACAAACTTGCATAAGAAGTGAGTTTGAGTTCAGCAACCTTAAAGGATCTATGATCATCATAGTCCTTATATCTGAAAATTCGTTCAACTCTACGGATCCAATCTAGGAATTTGTCTGGGCCCAAACTGCCATTAAACTCAGGGATTTCAAGTCTCAAGCTTTGATCCTCTTTCCCTCTTAAACTCTTTCTCCTACGCCCTTTATATGATTCCTCATCATCACCTGAAGAGGATGGGTCCCTCTTGCTAGGCCTCCTTGAGCTTCTAACACTGGATTCACCATCACTTTCGCTAGAGTTAGATTCATGAGAAGAGAGTTTACCTTTGCTTGAGGACTTTTCCTTCTTCCCCACGATTTGCAACAGCTCATTCATACGTTCCTTCAGTTCCTTCAACTCGCGTTCCATGCACAAGGCTTTGGCTTCTTGTAAGGTTAAACCTTTTTTGAAGCCTGGTGGCATCTCGTGTGCATCATCACCACTGGAATCCATATTGCTTGAGTATTCTTCGAATCCTCTCAATGAAAGCACCAAAAGTTGATGTGAATCTAGGTATTGAAACCTTAATCCACACAAAAGGGATAGAACTAGATAGAAAACCCTCTAAAGCTACGCACCAAAGGTTTAAAATCTAGGGCGAAAGTTTAAGAATTGATTAAAGCAAAGCACCCTCAATTCCGACACTTCCTCACGTGAATCTAAAGCTTTAAGCACCAATTCACAACTCTTTGTTACACACAAAGAAAAACAACAAACTCTCTAAGTTTATTGAAGAATATATAGAAAAGAATCTCCAAATCTGATTTTTCCAAGCTTGGGTGCACATCTATTTATACCCATAGCTTGAGAGTTTCAATCATATTATGACTAGGCCTCCTACTTCTAAAAGGACTCCTAATAACCAATAGGATAATGCCACCTATTTATTACATAATCCTACTAAAACTCTAACACTATCTTATCTTAATTAGAATCTTATCCTACCTAAAAAGATAATATTACAATTTAACTACTCTAATCCTATTTTATTTAAAGTAAAACACTAAATATCCAATGCCATGTGTATAGCCACGTCCATACCCATGCCATGTCACTTGCCATGTCACTTAAGTCGTAATAAAGCACCGATAAGATGTAATAAGCACATCTCAATGTAACAAGCACCTCCCCTTGTCTTAAAATTTTCCTCCTTGGTCAAAATTTTCAATCTTCGAAAATTACTCCAAGATTTTAGCTTTTGATCAAGGCCTTCCATCAATCATCACCTCCATGGCTTCCACACATTATAGAATCATAAAATCTGAAAATGGAAAGTTCAAAACACACCTATGCCTAAAATGAGAAAAACCCTATCAAATAAAATGGGAGAAAACTCATAGGCAAAACCAACTTATTCCCTATGTCCACCAATCCTCATTTACATTTGCATGTTATCATGCACATGCAAATGTTCCCCTTTGATGGCTAGAAGATTCGTGTCTCCATAAGCCAACAACTCTCCCATGGTAGCATTCTTCTTTAAAGCTTCAACCAATCCTTCGAATTTGGCATCCTCTATCATATCATAAAGGGGTCGGAAAGGGTTCTACCTCGCCTATTTTTCGAATTTCTTATCAAAATAACCTAGAACTTGCACTAACATACCAATATAGCCTAGTTCCAAGTGTTCATGCATTGAAAACAAGCCTTAGAAGCATTTCATCAAGTTCTAAATCGATGTTCGTGATTTTCAAGGGATAGGGAGCCGGAAAGGGTTCTAACTCGCCTATTTTTCAAGTTTCTTATCAAAATAACCTAGAACTTGCACTAACATACCAATATAGCCTAGTTCCAAGTGTTCATGCATTGAAAAAGAGCCTTAGAAGCATTTCACTAAGTTCTAAATCGATGTTCGTGACTTTCAAGTGAAGGGGGGCCGGAAAGGGTTCTAACTCGCCTATTTTTCAATTTTCTTATCAAAATAACCTAGAACTTGCACTAACATACCAATATAGCCTAGTCCCAAGTGTTTACGCATACAAAACAAGACTTAGAAGCATTTCACTAAGTTCTCAATCGATGTTCGTGATTTTCAAGGGTAAGGGGGCCGGAAAGGGTTCTAACTCGCCTATTTTTCAAATTTCTTATCAAAATAACCTAGAACTTGCACTAACATACCAATATAGCCTAACTACAAGTGTTTATGCATTGAAAACGATCCTTAGAAGCATTTCACTAAGGTCTAAATCGATGTTCGTGATTTTCAAGGGTAAGGGGGCCGGAAAGGGTTCTAACTCGCCTATTTTTCAAATTTCTTATCAAAATAACCTAGAACTTGCACTAACATACCAATATAGCCTAGTTTCAAGTGTTCATGCATTGAAAACGAGCCTTAGAAGCATTTCACTAAGTTTTCAATCGATGTTTGTGACTTTCAAGTGAAAGGGGGCCAGAAAGGGTTCTAACTCGCCTATTTTTCAAATTTCTTACCAAAATAACCTTGAACTTGCACAAACATACCAATATAGCCTAGTTCCAAGTGTTCATGCATTGAAAAAGAGCCTTAGAAGCATTTCACTAAGTTCTAAATCGATGTTCGTGACTTTCAAGTGAAAGGGGGCCGAAAAGGGTTCTAACTCGCCTATTTTTAAAATTTCTTATCGAAATAACCTAGAACTTGCACTAAAATACCAATATAGCCTAGTTACAAGTGTTCATGCATTGAAAACGATCCTTAGAAGTATTTCACTAAGATGTAAATCGATGTTCGTGACTTTCAAGTGAAAGGGGGCCAGAAAGGGTTCTAACTCGCCTATTTTTCAAATTTCTTATCAAAATAACCTAGAACTTGCACTAACATACCATTATAGCCTATTTACAAAAGTGCATGCATTAAAACGAGACTTAGAATCATTTCACTAAGGTCTAAATCGATGTTCGTGATTTTCAAGGGTAAGGGGGCCGGAAAGGGTTCTAACTCGCCTATTTTTCAATTTTCTTATCAAAATAACCTAGAAGTTGCACTAACATACCAATATAGCCTAGTTCCAAGTGTTCATGCATTGAAAACGAGCCTTAGAAGCATTTCACTAAGTTTTCAATCGATGTTCGTGACCTTCAAGTGAAATGGGGCCGGAAAGGGTTCTAACTCGCCTATTTTTCAAATTTCTTACCAAAATAACCTTGAACTTGCCCAAACATACCAATATAGCCTAGTTCCAAGTGTTCATGCATTGAAAACGAGCCTTAGAAGCATTTCACTAGGTTCTAAATTGATGTCCGTGACTTTCAAGTGAAAGGGGGCCGGAAAGGGTTCTAACTCGCCTATTTTTCAATTTTCTTATCAAAATAACCTAGAACTTGCACTAACATACCAATATAGCCTAGTCCCAAGTGTTTATGCATACAAAACAAGACTTAGAAGCATTTCACTAAGTTCTCAATCGATGTTCGTGATTTTCAAGGGTAAGGGGGCCGGAAAGGGTTCTAACTCGCCTATTTTTCAAATTTCTTACCAAAATAACCTTGAACTTGCACAAACATACCAATATAGCCTAGTTCCAAGTGTTCACGCATTGAAAACGAGCCATAGAAGCATTTCACTAGGTTCTAAATTGATGTCCGTGACTTTCAAGTGAAAGGGGGCCGGAAAGGGTTCTAACTCGCCTATTTTTCAATTTTCTTATCAAAATAACCTAGAACTTGCACTAACATACCAATATAGCCTAGTTCCAAGTGTTCATGCATTGAAAACGAGACTTTGAAGCATTTCACTAAATTCTAAATCGATGTTCGTGACTTTCAAGTGAAAGGGGGCTGGAAAGGGTTCTACCTCGCCTATTTTTCAAATTTCTTATCAAAATAACCTAGAACTTGCACTAACATACCAATATAGCCTAACTACAAGTGTTTATGCATTGAAAACGATCCTTAGAAGCATTTCACTAAGGTCTAAATCGATGTTCGTGATTTTCAAGGGTAAGGGGGCCGGAAAGGGTTCTAACTCGCCTATTTTTCAAATTTCTTATCAAAATAACCTAGAACTTGCACTAACATACCAATATAGCCTAGTTTCAAGTGTTCATGCATTGAAAACGAGCCTTAGAAGCATTTCACTAAGTTTTCAATCGAAGTTTGTGACTTTCAAGTGAAACGGGGCCGGAAAGGGTTCTAACTTGCCTATTTTTCAATTTTCTTTTCAAAATAACCTAGAACTTGCACTAACATACCAATATATCCTAGTCCCAAGTGTTCATGCATTGAAAACGAGACTTAGAAGCATTTCACTAAATTCTAAATCGATGTTCGTGACTTTCAAGTGAAACGGGGCCAAAAAGGGTTCTAACTCGCCTTTAATCTAATTTCATCTAAAAATAACCTAGAACTTGCACTAACATACCAATATAGCCTAGTTACAAGTGTGCATGCATTGAAAACGAGCCTTAGAAGCATTTCACTAAGTTCTAAATCAATGTTCGTGATTTTCAAGGGAAAGGGGGCCGGAAAGGGTTCTAATTCGTCTATTTTTCAAATTTCTTATCAAAATAACCTAGAACTTGCACTAACATACGAATATAGCCTAGTCCAAAGTGTTCATGCATTAAAAACGTCCCTTAGAAGCATTTCACTAAGTTTTTAAGCGATATTCGTGACATTCAAGTGAAAGGGGGCTAGAAAGGGTTCTAACTCGCCTATTTTTCAAATTTCTTATCAAAATAACCTAGAACTTACACTAACATACCAATATAGCCTATTTACAAGTGTTCATGCATAGAAAACGATCCTTAGAAGCATTTCACTAAGGTCTAAATCGATGTTCGTGACTTTCACGTGAAAGGGGGCCGGAAAGGGTTCTAACTCGCCTATTTTTCAAATTTCTTACCAAAATAACCTTGAACTTGCACAAACATACCAATATACCCTAGTTCCAAGTGTTCATGCATTGAAAACGATCCTTAGAAGTATTTCACTAAGTTGTAAATCGATGTTCGTGACTTTCAAGTGAAAGGGGGCTGGAAAGGTTTCTACCTCGCCTATTTTTCAAATTTCTTATCAAAATAACCTAGAACTTGCACTAACATACCAATATAGCCTATTTACAATTGTGCATGCATTGAAAACGAGCCTTAGAAGCATTTCACTAAGTTCTAAATCGATGTTCGTGACTTTCAAGTGAAAGGGGGCTGGAAAGGGTTCTACCTCGCCTATTTTTCAAATTTCTTATCAAAATAACCTAGAACTTACACTAACATAATAATATAGCCTAGTTCCAAGTGTTCATGCTTTGAAAACAAGCCTTAGAAGCATTTCACTAAGTTTTCAATCGATGTTCGTGACTTTCAAGTGAAAGGGGGCCAGAAAGGGTTCTAACTCTCCTATTTTTCAAATTTCTTATCAAAATAACCTAGAACTTGCACTAACATACCATTATAGCCTATTTACAAAAGTGCATGCATTAAACGAGACTTAGAATCATTTCACTAAGGTCTAAATCGATGTTCGTGATTTTCAAGGGTAAGGGGGCCGGAAAGGGTTCTAACTCGCCTATTTTTCAATTTTCTTATCAAAATAACCTAGAACTTGCACTAACATACCAATATAGCCTAGTTCCAAGTGTTCATGCCTTGAAAACGAGCCTTAGAAGCATTTCAATAAGTTCTAAATCGATGTTCGTGACTTTCAACTGAAAGGGGTCAGAAAGGGTTCTACCTCGCCTATTTTTCAAATTTCTTATCAAAATAACCTAGAACTTGCACTAACATACCAATATAGCCTAGTTCCAAGTGTTCATGCATTGAAAACGAGCCTTAGAAGCATTTCACTAAGTTTTCAGTCGATGTTCGTGACCTTCAAGTGAAATGGGGCCGGAAAGGGTTCTAACTCGCCTATTTTTCAAATTTCTTACCAAAATAACCTTGAACTTGCACAAACATACCAATATAGCCTAGTTCCAAGTGTTCATGCATTGAAAACGAGCCTTAGAAGCATTTCACTAGGTTCTAAATTGATGTCCGTGACTTTCAAGTGAAAGGGGGCCGGAAAGGGTTCTAACTCGCCTATTTTTCAATTTTCTTATCAAAATAACCTAGAACTTGCACTAACATACCAATATAGCCTAGTTCCAAGTGTTCATGCATTGAAAACGAGACTTTGAAGCATTTCACTAAATTCTAAATCGATATTCGTGACTTTCAAGTGAAAGGGGGCTGGAAAGGGTTCTACCTCGCCTATTTTTCAAATTTCTTATCAAAATAACCTAGAACTTACACTAACATAATAATATAGCCTAGTTCCAAGTGTTCATGCTTTGAAAACAAGCCTTAGAAGCATTTCACTAAGTTTTCAATCGATGTTCGTGACTTTCAAGTGAAAGGGGGCCAGAAAGGGTTCTAACTCGCCTATTTTTCAAATTTCTTATCAAAATAACCTAGAACTTGCACTAACATACCATTATAGCCTATTTACAAAAGTGCATGCATTAAACGAGACTTAGAATCATTTCACTAAGGTCTAAATCGATGTTCGTGATTTTCAAGGGTAAGGGGGCCGGAAAGGGTTCTAACTCGCCTATTTTTCAATTTTCTTATCAAAATAACCTAGAACTTGCACTAACATACCAATATAGCCTAGTTCCAAGTGTTCATGCCTTGAAAACGAGCCTTAGAAGCATTTCACTAAGTTCTAAGTCGATGTTCGTGACTTTCAACTGAAAGGGGTCAGAAAGGGTTCTACCTCGCCTATTTTTCAAATTTCTTATCAAAATAACCTAGAACTTGCACTAACATACCAATATAGCCTAGTTCCAAGTGTTCATGCATTGAAAACGAGCCTTAGAAGCATTTCACTAAGTTTTCAGTCGATGTTCGTGACCTTCAAGTGAAATGGGGCCGGAAAGGGTTCTAACTCGCCTATTTTTCAAATTTCTTACCAAAATAACCTTGAACTTGCACAAACATACCAATATAGCCTAGTTCCAAGTGTTCATGCATTGAAAACGAGCCTTAGAAGCATTTCACTAGGTTCTAAATTGATGTCCGTGACTTTGAAGTGAAAGGGGGCCGGAAAGGGTTCTAACTCGCCTATTTTTCAATTTTCTTATCAAAATAACCTAGAACTTGCACTAACATACCAATATAGCCTAGTTCCAAGTGTTCATGCATTGAAAACGAGACTTTGAAGCATTTCACTAAATTCTAAATCGATGTTCGTGACTTTCAAGTGAAAGGGGGCTGGAAAGGGTTCTACCTCGCCTATTTTTCAAATTTCTTATCAAAATAACCTAGAACTTACACTAACATAATAATATAGCCTAGTTCCAAGTGTTCCTGCTTTGAAAACGAGCCTTAGAAGCATTTCACTAAGTTTTCAATCGATGTTCGTGACTTTCAAGTGAAAGGGGGCCGGAAAGGGTTCTACCTCGCCTATTTTTCAAATTTCTTATCAAAATAACCTAGAACTTGCACTAACATACCAATATAGCCTAGTTCCAAGTGTTCATGCATTGAAAACAAGCCTTAGAAGCATTTCATCAAGTTCTAAATCGATGTTCGTGATTTTCAAGGGATAGGGAGCCGGAAAGGGTTCTAACTCGTCTATTTTTCAAGTTTCTTATCAAAATAACCTAAAACTTGCACTAACATACCAATATAGCCTGGTTCCAAGTGTTCATGCATTGAAAACGAGCCTTAGAAGCATTTCACTAAGTTCTAAATTGATGTTCGTGATTTTCAAAGGAAAGGGGGCCGAAAAGGGTTCTAACTCGCCTATTTTTAAAATTTCTTATCAAGATAACCGAGAACTTGCACTAACATACAAATATAGCCTAGTTCCAAGTGTTCATGCATTGAAAACGAGCCTTAGAAGCATTTCACTAAGTTTTCAATCGATGTTCGTGACCTTCAAGTGAAACGGGGCCGGAAAGGGTTCTAACTCGCCTATTTTTCAAATTTCTTACCAAAATAACCTTGAACTTGCACAAACATACCAATATAGCCTAGTTCCAAGTGTTCATGCATTGAAAGCGAGCCTTAGAAGCATTTCACTAAGTTTTCAATTGATGTTCGTGACTTTTAAGAGAAAGGGAGCTAGAAAGGGTTCTAACTCGCCTATTTTTCAAATTTCTTATCAAAATAAGCTAGAACTTGCTCTAACATACCATCATAGCCTAGCTACAAGTGTTCATGCATTGAAAGCGAGCCTTAGAAGCATTTCACTAAGGTCTAAATCGATGTTCGTGACTTTCAAGTGAAAGGGGGCCGAAAAGGGTTCTAACTCGCCTATTTTTCAAAAATTTTATCAAAATAACCTAAAACTTGCACTAACATACCAATATAGCCTAGTCCTAAGTTTTCATGCATTCAAAACGAGACTTAGAAGCATTTCACTAAGTTCTAAATCGATGTTCGAAACTTTCAAGTGAAAGGGGGCCGGAAAGGGTTCTAACTCGCCTATTTTTCAAATTTCTTATCAAAATAACCTAGAACTTGCACTAACATACCAATATAGCCTATTTACAAGTGTGCATGCATTGAAAACGAGACTTAGAAGCATTTCACTAAGTTCTAAATCGATGTTCGTGACTTTCAAGTGAAAGGGGGCCGGAAAGGGTTCTACCTCGCCTATTTTTCAAATTTCTTATCAAAATAACCTAGAACTTGCACTAACATACCAATATAGCCTAGTTCCAAGTGTTCATGCATTGAAAACGAGCCTTGGAAGCATTTCACTAAGTTTTCAATCGATGTTCGTGACATTCTAGTGAAAGAGGGCCGGAAAGGGTTCTAACTCGCCTATTTTTCTATTTTCTTATAAAAATAAGCTATAACTTCCACTAACATACCAATATAGCCTAGTTACAACTAATCATGCATTGAAAACGAGCCTTAGAAGCATTTCACTAAGTTCTAAATCGATGTTCGTGACTTTCAAGTGAAAGGGGGCCTGAAAGGGTTCTACCTTGCGTATTTTTCAAATTTTTTATCAAAATAACCTAGAACTTACACTAACATACCAATATAGCCTAGCTACAAGTGTTCATGCATTGAAAACGAGCCTTAGAAGCATTTCACTAAGGTCTAAATTGATGTTCGTGATTTTCAAGGGAAAGAGGGCCGGAAAAGGTTCTCACTCGCCTATTTTTCAAATTTCTTATCAAAATAACCTATAACTTGCACTAACATACCAATATAGCCTAGTCCTAAGTTTTCATGCATTCAAAACGAGACTTAGAAGCATTTCACTAAGTTCTAAATCGATGTTCGAAACTTTCAAGTGAAAGGGGGCCGAAAAGGGTTCTAACTCGCCTATTTTTCAAATTTCTTATCAAAATAACCTAGAACTTGCACTAACATACCAATATAGCCTATTTACAAGTGTGCATGCATTGAAAACGAGACTTAGAAGCATTTCACTAAGTTCTAAATCGATGTTCGTGACTTTCAAGTGAAAGGGGGCCGGAAAGGGTTCTACCTCGCCTATTTTTCAAATTTCTTATCAAAATAACCTAGAACTTGCACTAACATACCAATATAGCCTAGTTCCAAGTGTTCATGCATTGAAAACGAGCCTTAGAAGCATTTCACTAAGTTTTCAATCGATGTTCGTGACTTTCAAGAGAAAGGGGGCTAGAAAGGGTTCTAACTCGCCTATTTTTCAAATTTCTTATCAAAATAAGCTAGAACTTGCACTAACATACCATCATAGCCTAGTTACAAGTGTTCATTTATTGAAAATGAGCCTTAGAAGCATTTCACTAAGGTCTAAATCGATGTTCGTGACTTTCAAGTGAAAGGGGGCCGAAAAAGGTTCTAACTCGCCTATTTTTCAAATTTTTTATCAAAATAACCTAGAACTTGCACTAACATACCAATATTGCCTAGTCCCAAGTGTTCATGCATTGAAAATGATATGGTAGCAAGCAATAAAGTCCATAAAGTTCCAGAAGTTCAAACGACGGTCCATGCCTTGTTCATCCACGGAAAGTCCAAGTCCTTGGGTGATAATTTCGTGGGGTTCTCTTCAATTAATCCTTTTGTTTCTTGCCTTAAATGGGAAGAGAGCAAAGGGGAAGTTATGGCCAGTTAAAGGGGACGGTCAAGAAGAAGTTTTCAAACAGCCAAATTAACGCCACAGCTAAAAAAAGGGGGGGGTCAATGCTTGATTCATGGCGATTTCTGTGGGAGAATAATTATGATTTATTTGCTGTTTATTTTAGTCGTTTAAAGCTTTAATTAGGGAGGTTATTTTCTGTCAAATATGCACGAAATAGCTGCTCAAATAATCAGTCATCTAGTGACTTAGTCAAAGCGTGATTCAAGGCTTGAATCATGCTCAATTTGAATTCAGTTTTTAAATTCTGTTTTGAATTTCAAAAAGGAGTTACAAAGCTTTATTGAGGCTTGTTTCTTCTGTTTTAAACGTATAAGATAGGAAGCTAAAGGATTTGTAAAGCTTCCTATAAATAGGGCACTTGCCCATTCATTTGGAACAAGAGTGAAAGAAATAGAACAGAATCTGATTTTCTTTGTGAATTTCGTGTGTTACTTTGTGTTTCACAAACTTATACTTTCTTTGCTTAGTGCTAGTTAGTATAAGCTCTATAATCTAGCCTTACTTCGTGTTTGGTCCAGATTATTTCCCCTAAACGCAATTTAGACCCGATTCTACCTTGCGTTTTTATCTTGTTTCTTTTTGAGACGAATTTGTTTCTAAGTCATCTAATCCACTCCAAAACGATCCTAAAACACAAACACATCAGTAAACACATCAGTTGGTATCAGAGCAAAGGCTTTGGAGTATGGCTTCGAGTTCATCCAACTCAACATCTCACGAAGCGATGAAAGACATTCTTGGAAAACTCCAGGAAATGCATGACGAAATGAAAAAGCATGAAACACGTATGGATGCCATTGCTGACCTATGCCTTAGACAAGGTAGAAAGTTAGAGGAATTAGAACATTCCAATTCCACACCCACCCATGGGGAATCACAATCTCGTGGTTACCAAGAAGATAGAAGTCTCAAACTTGATCTTCCCGAATTCGATGGTTCTAATGATCCAGAAGTTTTTTTTGATTGGGTACGTAGATTGGAGAGTATCTTTGAGTATAAGGAGTATGATGATGCTAGGAGTTGTAAAATGGCGATTCTGAAGTTAACCAAACTTGCTGGACTTTGGTATGATAATCTGAAGGCCAAAAGGAGAAGAGAAGGAAAGGGTAAGATTGAGTCATGGGTGAAACTCAGGAAAAAGATGGAGCAACGTTGGATTCCACGTGAGTATGAGCAAGATCAATATGTAAAATTGACTCGCCTAGCTCAAGGGGAACGAAGTGTTGATGAATATGTGCGAGAATTTGAGACACTCAGTTTGGTGTGTGATATGCAAGAGAGAGAGCCACTCAAAATTGCACGTTTTACCAAAGGGTTGTCAAAACCAATTTCTAATAAGGTGGATCTCCTACCTTATTCCACCTATGAAGAAGTTGTGAAAGCTGCCAGAAAGGTTGAGGCACAACACAAAGAAGATAGGCCAAGGCCTACTTCGAGGCCTCCTTTCAAAGCTTTTCCTTCCGTAGGAAAGGGTGAAGTTGCTGCCAAATCCATTTTTACTCCTAACTCATTCAAAGGAGGAAAAACGGATTTCAAGCAAGAAGCTTCCAAGAGAACGTGTTACAAATGCCATGAAAAGGGGCATATTGCTAGTGAATGTCCAAAACGGAATACACTCACCATTCATGAAGGAGGGTATGATTCCGAAGAAAATGAGGAAGAAGAAGAGGAATATGAGGAATATGGAGCTGAAGAAGACGCCACTCCATTGTGTGGTGTTATGAGGAGGATCCTACATTCTGAACCTCTCAAAGATGTCCAACAAAGAGAGAATCTTTTCCATACCAGATGCAAGGTACGAGACAAGCTTTGTGATGTGATTGTAGATGGTGGTTCTTGTACAGATGTGGCCTCTAAAGAACTTGTAAGTAAACTGAAATTACCTACTCGTGAGCATGCTAAACCATACAAGTTAAATTGGCTAGATAATGATACGGGTTTAAAGGTTAAGAAACAAGCTCTAGTTTCTTTTACAATTGGAAATTTTCATGATGAACGTTGGTGTGATATTCTGCCTATGAGTGCGTGTCATATTTTGCTTGGAAGACCATGGCAATTTGATAGAAATGCATTGCATGATGGCGTTTCTAATGTTTATACGGTCACTGCTCATGGAGGAAAGAAAATCAGGTTACTTCCTTTGCCTCCAAAGATTGAACCTATGATGGAGAAGAAACCTAATTTTCTGGTTTCAAAACGTGAGTTTGAGCGTGAGTATGCTATGGAAGGGGAAGGGTTTTTTCTTGTTATTAAACCTGTTGATGATAACCTTTCCAATGTTACTAACTCATTGCCTTTGAAGAAATTGCTAGAGGAATTTTCTGATGTATTTCCTAGTGATTTGCCACAAGGCCTGCCTCCATTTCGAGGTATTGAGCATGCTATTGACTTGATTCCGGGAGCTCAATTGCCTAATAAGCCAGCCTACAGATGTAGTCCCGATCAGGCCAAAGAGTTGCAAAGACAAGTTGAAGAACTTATAGAAAGGGGATATGTGCGCGAAAGCCTTAGTCCATGTGCTGTTCCTGCTCTTTTAGTACCTAAGAAAGAGGGAACTTGGAGAATGTGTATTGATAGTCGTTCTATCAATAATATTACTATCAAATATAGATTTCCTATGCCGAGGCTTCAAGACATGTTTGATGAGTTGAGTGGAGCCAAGATTTTCAGTAAAATTGATTTGAGAAGTGGCTATCACCAAATGAGAATTCGTGAAGGTGATGAATGGAAAACAGCTTTTAAGACCAAGCAAGGCTTATACGAATGGCTTGTCATGCCATTTGGTCTTTGTAATGCTCCTAGCTCTTTCATGAGACTCATGAATGAGGTACTGCGTCCTTTTCTCAACAAATTCATTGTTGTATATTTAGATGATATTCTAGTATATAGCAAATCCATAGATGAACATTTGTTACATTTAAAATCTTTATTTGAGGTTTTAAGGACTAACAGATTGTATGGGAAGTTGGAAAAGTGTGCTTTCATGTGTAAGCATATTACTTTCCTAGGATATGTTGTATCTAGTGGAGGAGTACAGGTTGATCTAGAGAAAGTGAAGGCTATTTCAACTTGGAAGGTGCCGAAAGATGTGCATGAAGTGAGGAGTTTTCATGGTCTTGCTTCATTTTACAGAATCTTTATCAAGAATTTCTCAACAATCACAGCTCCTTTGACCGAGTTATTGAAGAAAGGTGCATTCATTTGGAGTGAATCTGCTCAAAAAGCCTTTGAAGAAATCAAAGAGAAATTGTGCAATACAACGGTTCTTGCATTGCCAGATTTTGATAAACTGTTTGAGGTTGAATGTGATGCAAGTGGCGTGGGTATTGGTGCTGTTCTTATTCAAGGAAAGAGACCCATTTGTTATTTCAGCGAAAAATTAAGTGGTGCTAAGCTTAATTATTCGAATTATGATCGTGAGTTCTATGCTATTGTTCGGGCTCTAGATCATTGGTCTCATTACCTAAGGCCAAAACCGTTTGTTTTACATTCGGATCATGAAGCCTTGAAATTCATTCATGGACAGCAGAAGCTTAATCACCGACATGCTAAATGGGTTGAATTTCTTCAATCTTTTACATTCAGTTCGAGGTACAAAGAAGGGAAGAAGAATGTTGTGGCTGATGCATTATCAAGGAGAAGCTATCTATTAGCTATGGTTCATACGAAGATTCTTGGGTTTGAACATTTGAAAAATCACTATGAAGAAGATGAGGATTTTTCTGGAAAATTCAAGAAACCTACTCAAGACTACACGGTTCAAGATGGGTTCTTATTCAAAGGCAACAAACTTTGTGTGCCTAAGAATGGTGTGCGTGAACTCTTGGTTCGTGAAATCCATGGGGGAGGAGTTGCTGGTCATTTTGGAATACATAAGACATTAGAAATGCTTCAAGAACATTTCTATTGGCCTCATATGATCAAAGACGTTACTCACATTGTAGAAAGGTGTTATACTTGTCAAAAATCCAAGAGCACTTTTCACAAGGGTCTTTACACTCCATTACCAGTTCCTGATGTTCCATGGGAAGGAGTAAGCATGGATTTTATTGTGGGTCTCCCTAGGACTCAAAGGGGGAAGGATAGTATCATGGTGGTGGTGGACCGTTTTTCTAAAATGGCTCATTTTATTCCATGTCACAAAACAGATGATGCTTCTAAAGTTGCTGATTTATACTTTAGAGAAATCATTCGTTTACATGGGGTTCCAAGGTCCATTGTTTCGGATAGGGATACTAAGTTCCTTAGTCATTTTTGGAGGATTTTGTGGAAATTGGTGGGAACTAAGCTCCTATTTAGTACTTCTCATCATCCACAAACAGATGGTCAAACAGAAGTGACTAATAGAACCCTTGGTGCTTTGTTACGAGGTCTAGTGAGTAGAACTCAAAAGGACTGGGATGTTAAGTTAGCCCATGCTGAATTCGCTTACAATAGGTCTCCTTCTTCTACCACTGCTCGTAGTCCTTTTGAAGTGGTGTATGGGGTTAATCCTTTGCTGCCCATTGAGTTAATTCCCTTGCCTAAAGGAGATTTAATACATGGAGAACCTAAGAAGAGGTGGGAAGCATTTCAGAAAACATGCACCAAAGTCAAAAAGAAGATTGAAGCTATGAACAAAGTCTACAAAGACCGTGCAAATAAGAACCGAAAACAACCTACATTTGCTAAAGGTGACTTGGTTTGGCTACATTTAAGGAAGGAACGTTTTCCTAACCTTAGGAAAAATAAGCTCATGCCTAGATCAGATGGTCCCTTTCAAGTCTTGGGAAAAATTGGGGAAAGCGCTTACAAGATTGATCTACCTAGTGAGTTTGGTGGCGTAAGTGCAACGTTCAATGTGGGAGACTTGAGCCCATATCTAGATGATGAAAGTTTGAGGACAAACTTTTCCGAAGAGGGGGAGAATGATATGGTAGCAAGCAATAAAGTCCATAAAGTTCCAGAAGTTCAAACGACGGTCCATGCCTTGTTCATCCACGGAAAGTCCAAGTCCTTGGGTGATAATTTCGTGGGGTTCTCTTCAATTAATCCTTTTGTTTCTTGCCTTAAATGGGAAGAGAGCAAAGGGGAAGTTATGGCCAGTTAAAGGGGACGGTCAAGAAGAAGTTTTCAAACAGCCAAATTAACGCCACAGCTAAAAAAGGGGGGGGTCAATGCTTGATTCATGGCGATTTCTGTGGGAGAATAATTATGATTTATTTGCTGTTTATTTTAGTCGTTTAAAGCTTTAATTAGGGAGGTTATTTTCTGTCAAATATGCACGAAATAGCTGCTCAAATAATCAGTCATCTAGTGACTTAGTCAAAGCGTGATTCAAGGCTTGAATCATGCTCAATTTGAATTCAGTTTTTAAATTCTGTTTTGAATTTCAAAAAGGAGTTACAAAGCTTTATTGAGGCTTGTTTCTTCTGTTTTAAACGTATAAGATAGGAAGCTAAAGGATTTGTAAAGCTTCCTATAAATAGGGCACTTGCCCATTCATTTGGAACAAGAGTGAAAGAAATAGAACAGAATCTGATTTTCTTTGTGAATTTCGTGTGTTACTTTGTGTTTCACAAACTTATACTTTCTTTGCTTAGTGCTAGTTAGTATAAGCTCTATAATCTCGCCTTACTTCGTGTTTGGTCCAGATTATTTCCCCTAAACGCAATTTAGACCCGATTCTACCTTGCGTTTTTATCTTGTTTCTTTTTGAGACGAATTTGTTTCTAAGTCATCTAATCCACTCCAAAACGATCCTAAAACACAAACACATCAGTAAACACATCAGAAAACGAGCCTTAGAAGCATTTCACTAAGTTTTCAATCGATGTTCGTGACATTCAAGTGAAAGGGGGAGGGAAAGGGTTCTAACTCGCCTATTTTTCAAATTTCTTATCAAAATAACCTATAACTTACACTAACATACCAATATAGCCTAGTTACAAGTGTTCATGCATTGAAAATGAGCCTTAGAAGCATTTCACTAAGTTCTAAATCGATGTTCGTGATTTTCAAGGGAAAGGGGGCCGGAAAGGGTTCTAACTCGCCTATTTTTCAATTTTCTTGTCAAAATAACCTAGAACTTGCACTAACGTACCAATATGGCCTAGTCCCAAGTGTTCACGCATTAAAAATGAGACTTGGAAGCATTTCACTAAGGTCTAAATCGATGTTCGTGACTTTCAAGTGAAAGGGGGCCGGAAAGGGATCTACCTCGCCTATTTTTCAAATTTCTTATCAAAATAACCTAGAACTTGCACTAACATACAATTATAGCCTATTTACAAGTGTGGATGCATTGAAAACGAGCCTTAGAAGCATTTCACAAGGTTCTAAATTGATGTTCGTGACTTTCAAGTGAAAGGGGGCTGGAAAGGGTTCTACCTTGCCTATTTTACAAATTTCTTATCAAAATAACCTAGAACTTACACTAACATACCAATATAGCCTAGTTACAAGTGTTCATGCACTGAAAAGGAGCCTTAGAAGCATTTCACTAAGGTCTAAATTGATGTTCGTGATTTTCAAGGGAAAGAGGGCCGGAAAGGGTTCTCACTCGCCTATTTTTCAAATTTCTTATCAAAATAACCTAGAACTTGCACTAACATACCAATATAGCCTAGTCCTAAGTGTTCATGCATTCAAAACGAGACTTAGAAGCATTTCACTAAGTTCTAAATCGATGTTCGTGACTTTCAAATGAAAGGGGGCCGGAAAGGGTTCTAACTCGCCTATTTTTCAATTTTCTTATCAAAATAACCTAGAACTTGCACTAACATACCAATATAGCCTAGTTCCAAGTGTTCATGCATTGAAAACGAGACTTTGAAGCATTTCACTAAATTCTAAATCGATGTTCGTGACTTTCAAGTGAAAGGGGGCTGGAAAGGGTTCTACCTCGCCTATTTTTCAAATTTCTTATCAAAATAACCTAGAACTTACACTAACATAATAATATAGCCTAGTTCCAAGTGTTCCTGCTTTGAAAACGAGCCTTAGAAGCATTTCACTAAGTTTTCAATCGATGTTTGTGACTTTCAAGTGAAAGGGGGCCGGAAAGGGTTCTACCTCGCCTATTTTTCAAATTTCTTATCAAAATAACCTAGAACTTGCACTAACATACCAATATAGCCTAGTTACAAGTGTTCATGCATTGAAAACAAGCCTTAGAAGCATTTCATCAAGTTCTAAATCGATGTTCGTGATTTTCAAGGGATAGGGAGCCGGAAAGGGTTCTAACTCGTCTATTTTTCAAGTTTCTTATCAAAATAACCTAAAACTTGCACTAACATACCAATATAGCCTGGTTCCAAGTGTTCATGCATTGAAAACGAGCCTTAGAAGCATTTCACTAAGTTCTAAATCGATGTTCGTGATTTTCAAAGGAAAGGGGGCCGAAAAGGGTTCTAACTCGCCTATTTTTAAAATTTCTTATCAAGATAACCGAGAACTTGCACTAACATACAAATATAGCCTAGTTCCAAGTGTTCATGCATTGAAAACGAGCCTTAGAAGCATTTCACTAAGTTTTCAATCGATGTTCGTGACCTTCAAGTGAAACGGGGCCGGAAAGGGTTCTAACTCGCCTATTTTTCAAATTTCTTACCAAAATAACCTTGAACTTGCACAAACATACCAATATAGCCTTGTTCCAAGTGTTCATGCATTGAAAGCGAGCCTTAGAAGCATTTCACTAAGTTTTCAATTGATGTTCGTGACTTTTAAGAGAAAGGGAGCTAGAAAGGGTTCTAACTCGCCTATTTTTCAAATTTCTTATCAAAATAAGCTAGAACTTTCTCTAACATACCATCATAGCCTAGCTACAAGTGTTCATGCATTGAAAGCGAGCCTTAGAAGCATTTCACTAAGGTCTAAATCGATGTTCGTGACTTTCAAGTGAAAGGGGGCCGAAAAGGGTTCTAACTCGCCTATTTTTCAAAAATTTTATCAAAATAACCTAAAACTTGCACTAACATACCAATATAGCCTAGTTCCAAGTGTTCACGCATTAAAAATGAGCCTTGGAAGCATTTCACTAAGTTTTCAATCAATGTTCGTGACTTTCAAGTGAAAGGGGGCTAGAAAGGGTTCTAACTCGCCTATTTTTCAAATTTCTTATCAAAATAACCTAGAACTTGCACTAACATACAAATATAGCCTAGTTCCAAGTGTTCATGCATTGAAAACGAGCCTTAGAAGCATTTCACTAAGTTTTCAATCGATGTTCGTGACTTTCAAGTGAAAGGGGGCCAGAAAGGGTTCTAACCCGCCTATTTTTCAAATTTCTTATCAAAATAACCTAGAACTTGCACTAACATACCAATATAGCCTAGTTCCAAGTGTTCATGCATTGAAAACGAGCCTTGGAAGCATTTCACTAAGTTTTCAATCGATGTTCGTGACATTCTAGTGAAAGAGGGCCGGAAAGGGTTCTAACTCGCCTATTTTTCTATTTTCTTCTAAAAATAAGCTATAACTTCCACTAACATACCAATATAGCCTAGTTACAACTAATCATGCATTGAAAACGAGCCTTAGAAGCATTTCACTAAGTTCTAAATCGATGTTCGTGACTTTCAAGTGAAAGGGGGCCTGAAAGGGTTCTACCTTGCGTATTTTTCAAATTTCTTATCAAAATAACCTAGAACTTACACTAACATACCAATATAGCCTAGCTACAAGTGTTCATGCATTGAAAACGAGCCTTAGAAGCATTTCACTAAGGTCTAAATTGATGTTCGTGATTTTCAAGGGAAAGAGGGCCGGAAAAGGTTCTCACTCGCCTATTTTTCAAATTTCTTATCAAAATAACCTATAACTTGCACTAACATACCAATATAGCCTAGTCCTAAGTTTTCATGCAATCAAAACGAGACTTAGAAGCATTTCACTAAGTTCTAAATCGATGTTCGAAACTTTCAAGTGAAAGGGGGCCGGAAAGGGTTCTAACTCGCCTATTTTTCAAATTTCTTATCAAAATAACCTAGAACTTGCACTAACATACCAATATAGCCTATTTACAAGTGTGCATGCATTGAAAACGAGACTTAGAAGCATTTCAATAAGTTCTAAATCGATGTTCGTGACTTTCAAGTGAAAGGGGGCCGGAAAGGGTTCTACCTCGCCTATTTTTCAAATTTCTTATCAAAATAACCTAGAACTTGCACTAACATACCAATATAGCCTAGTTCCAAGTGTTCATGCATTGAAAACGAGCCTTAGAAGCATTTCACTAAGTTTTCAATCGATGTTCGTGACTTTCAAGAGAAAAGGGGCTAGAAAGGGTTCTAACTCGCCTATTTTTCAAATTTCTTATCAAAATAAGCTAGAACTTGCACTAACATACCATCATAGCCTAGTTACAAGTGTTCATTTATTGAAAACGAGCCTTAGAAGCATTTCACTAAGGTCTAAATCGATGTTCGTGACTTTCAAGTGAAAGGGGGCCGAAAAAGGTTCTAACTCGCCTATTTTTCAAATTTTTTATCAAAATAACCTAGAACTTGCACTAACATAACAATATTGCCTAGTCCCAAGTGTTCATGCATTGAAAACGAGCCTTAGAAGCATTTCACTAAGTTTTCAATCGATGTTCGTGACATTCAAGTGAAAGGGGGAGGGAAAGGGTTCTAACTCGCCTATTTTTCAAATTTCTTATCAAAATAACCTATAACTTACACTAACATACCAATATAGCCTAGTTACAAGTGTTCATGCATTGAAAATGAGCCTTAGAAGCATTTCACTAAGTTCTAAATCAATGTTCGTGATTTTCAAGGGAAAGGGGGCCGGAAAGGGTTCTAACTCGCCTATTTTTCAATTTTCTTGTGAAAATAACCTAGAACTTGCACTAACGTACCAATATGGCCTAGTCCCAAGTGTTCACGCATTAAAAATGAGACTTCGAAGCATTTCACTAAGGTCTAAATCGATGTTCGTGACTTTCAAGTGAAAGGGGGCCGGAAAGGGTTCTACCTCGCCTATTTTTCAAATTTCTTATCAAAATAACCTAGAACTTGCACTAACATACAATTATAGCCTATTTACAAGTGTGGATGCATTGAAAACGAGCCTTAGAAGCATTTCACAAGGTTCTAAATTGATGTTCGTGACTTTCAAGTGAAAGGGGGCTGGAAAGGGTTCTACCTTGCCTATTTTACAAATTTCTTATCAAAATAACCTAGAACTTACACTAACATACCAATATAGCCTAGTTACAAGTGTTCATGCACTGAAAAGGAGCCTTAGAAGCATTTCACTAAGGTCTAAATTGATGTTCGTGATTTTCAAGGGAAAGAGGGCCGGAAAGGGTTCTCACTCGCCTATTTTTCAAATTTCTTATCAAAATAACCTAGAACTTGCACTAACATACCAATATAGCCTAGTCCTAAGTGTTCATGCATTCAAAACGAGACTTAGAAGCATTTCACTAAGTTCTAAATCGATGTTCGTGACTTTCAAATGAAAGGGGGCCGAAAAGGGTTCTCACTCGCCTATTTTTCAAATTTCTTATCAAAATAACCTAGAACTTACACTAACATACCAATATAGCCTATTTACAAGTGTGCATGCATTGAAAACGAGCCTTAGAAGCATTTCACTAAGTTCTAAATCGAAGTTCGTGACTTTCAAGTGAAAGGGGGTCGGAAAGGGTTCTACCTTGCCTATTTTTCAAATTTCTTATCAAAATAACCTAGAACTTACACTAACATACCAATATAGCCTAGTTACAAGTGTTCATGCATTGAAAACGAGCCTTAGAAGCATTTCACTAAGGTCTGAATCGATGTTCGTGATTTTCAAGGGAAAGAGGGCCGGAAAGGGTTCTAACTCGCCTATTTTTCAAATTTCTTATCAAAATAACCTAGAACTTGCACTAACATACCAATATAGCCTAGTTCCAAGTGTTTATGCATTGAAAACGAGTGTTAGAAGCATTTCACTAAGTTCTTAATCGATGTTCGTGACTTTCAAGTGAAAGGGGGCCGAAAAGGGTTCTAACTCGCCTATTTTTCAATTTTCATATCAAAATAACCTCGAACTTGCACTAATATACCAATATAGCCTAGTTCCAAGTGTTCATGCATTGAAAACGAGACTTAGAAGCATTTCACTAAGTTCTAAATCGATGTTCGTGACATTCAACTGAAAGGGGGACCGTAAGGGTTCTCCCTCGCCTATTTTTCAAATTTCTTATTAAAATAACCATGAACTTACACTAACATACCAATATAGCCTAGTTCCGATTGTTCATGCATTGAAAACGAGCCTTAGAAGCAATTCACTAAGTTTTCAATCGATGTTCGTGACTTTCAAGTGAAAGGGGGCCGGAAAAAGTTCTAACTCGCCTATTTTTCAAATTTCTTTACAAAACAACCTAGAACTTGCACTAACATACCATTATAGCCTATTTAAAAGTGTGCATGCATTGAAAACGAGACTTAGAAGCATTTCACTAAGGTCTAAATCGATGTTTGTGATTTTCAAGGGTAAGGGGGCCGGAAAGGGTTCTAACTCGCCTATTTTTCAAATTTCTTATCAAAATAACCTAGAACTTGCACTAACATACCAATATAGCCTAGTTCCAAGTATTCATGCATTGAAAACGAGCCTTAGAAGCATTTTACTAAGTTTTCAATCAATGTTCGTGACTTTCAAGTGAAAGGGGGCCGGAATGGGTTCTTACTCGCCTATTTTTCAATTTCATTATCAAAATAACCTAGAACTCACACTAACATACCAATATAGCCTAGTTACAAGTGTTCATGCATTGAAAATGAGCCTTATAGCCTAGTTACAAGTGTTCATGCATTGAAAACAATCCTTGGAAGCATTTTACTATGGTCTAAATCGATGTTCGTGACTTTCAAGTGAAAGGGGCCGGAAAGGGTTCTAACTCGCCTATTTTTCAATTTTCTTATCCAAATAACCTAGAACTTGCACTAACATACCAATATAGCCTAGTTACAAGTGTGCATGCATTTAAAACGAGCCTTAGAAGCATTTCATTAAGTTCTCAATCGATGTTCGTGATTTTCAAGGGAAAGGGGGCCGGAATGGGTTCTAACTCGCCTATTTTTCTAATTTCTTATCAAAATAACCTAGAACTTGCACTAACATACCAATATAGCCTAGTTACAAGTGTTCATGCATTGAAAACGAGCCTTAGAAGCATTTCACTAAGTTCTAAATCGATGTTCGTGACTTTCAAGTGAAAGGTGGCCAGAAAGGGTTCTAACTCGCCTATTTTTCAAATATTATATCAAAATAACCTAGAACTTGCACTAACATACCAATATAGCCTAGTCCCAAGTGTTCATGTATTGAAAACGACCCTTAGAAGCATTTCACTAAGTTTTCAATCGATGTTCGTGACATTCAAGTGAAAGGGGGCAGGAAAGGGTTCTAACTCGCCTATTTTTCAACTTTCTTATCAAAATATCCTAGAACTTAAACTAACATACCAATATAGCCTAGTTAAAAGTGTTCATGCATTGAAAAGGAGCCTTAGAAGCATTTAACTAAGGTCTAAATCGATGTTCGTGACATTCAAGTGAAACGGGGCCGGAAGATGGTTCTAACTCGCCTATTTTTCAAATTTCTTATCAAAATAACCTAGAACTTGCACTAACATCCCAATATAGCCTAGTTCCAAGTGTTCATGCATTGAAAATGAGCCTCAGAAACATTTCACTAAGTTCTAAATCGATGTTCGTGACTTTCAAGTGAAAGGGGGCCGGAAAGGGTTCTACCTCGCCTATTTTTCAAATTTCTTATCAAAATAACCTAGAACTTGCACTAACATACCAATATAGCATAGTTCCAAGTGTTCCTGCATTGAAAACGAGCCTAAGAAGCATTTCACTAAGTTTTCAATCGATGTTCGTGACTTTCAAGTGAAAGGGGGCCAGAAAGGGTTCTAACTCGCCTATTTTTTTAATTTCTTATCAAAATAACCTAGAACTTCCACTAACATACCAATATAGCCTAGTTACAAGTGTGCATGCATTGAAAAGGAGCCTTAGAAGCATTTCACTAAGTTCTCAATCGATGTTCGTGACTTTTAAGTGAAAGGGGGCCGGAAAGGGTTCTAACTCGCCTATTTTTGATAATTTCCTATCAAAATAACCTAGAACTTGCACTAACATACCAATATAGCCTAGTTCCAAGTGTTCATGCATTGAAAACGAGCCTTAGAAGCATTTCACTAAGGTCTAAATCCGTTCGTGACTTTCAAGTGAAAGGGGGCCGGAAAGGGTTCTAACTCTCCTATTTTTCAAATTTCTTATTAAAATAACCTAGAACTTGCACTAACATACCAATATAGCCTAGTCCCAAGTGTTCATGACCAAAATGGTCAAGGTGCGAATATTCCAGTCCAAGGGTCGAACGTTAGGGAGTTGATTTTGTCCAAGTCTCTCCTCAATACTACTCTTAGGGATTTTGGCATGCACGGCCCATATAAGTCCTCAAATGGTTGCACCGTATTGAGCGTAACTAATTACCTTAATAATGGGGGAATATAGGCAGACTTTAAGGGGCGTTCCTAGCTGGTTTAAATTCGAAATAAAAGAGCTTAAATGAAGACTTAAAAGGCGCATTTCAAGGCTACTTTGGAGGACGAATTTGAACAGCAATTTGAAGTCAATTTGCTGAACGTTTTGGCGCATTTCAAGGCTATTTTAAAGGAAGAATTTGAACAGCAGTTTGGAGTCAATTTGCTGAACGTTTCTTTCCTTATTTTAAGCTATTCTTCCCTTGTTTTAAGCTTTATTAGTTAGAGAAATAATGAGTTGTTATGGGGATTATGTTGGACGGTTGTGAGCCACTTAATCTACCCTTATTTTCAGCTTTCTGTTTATTGTTTGTTTTAGCTTAGTATGATGTACGAAAAAGCTATAAATAGCGTACTAATAATCAATGAAAGGCATTCCAGAATTTTGCCCAAAACACACGAGTGTATAATCCGAATTTGGCTTGTGCTAGTCAAGTTTATTTTCCAAATTTGAGAGTTCCCTCAATTTGAAGAGTTTGTGTTTTAGTGAGAGTTCCTAAAACTTAAACTTGTAGTTGTCGAATAGGTGAGAGTTCCCTAATCACTACTACGCCCAAACACGTGAGTGAGTGTTCCTCACTGTTATATCCTCAAGTTAAGGGTGAGAGTTCCCCTAAACTTTCTTAACACACATTCCCGACCATTTGTAATCAAGTTTCTCACCTTGTTTACACATCATTTGGCGCGCCAGGTAGGGGGAAAATTTCCTTAAATTTTTCCAAAGGGGTCGAATACCTACATACCATGGGAGAGAATCAAGATTTGAGGACAGCTTTGGAAGCTCTTAATCGATCCATTGCTAGTCAAGAAAGGTTGGCTTAAACCAACGCCAATCTACAAGGGAACCTTGCTGCCTTGATGGCAAGGCTCATGAACGAGCATGATAGGAGAGATCAAGGCGAAGACCCTCCACCTAGGAGGGAAGATAGGAGTCTCAAAGTGGACGTCCCTTCCTTTGATGGGACACTTGATCCAGAAAAGTACTTGGAATGGGAGAAATCCTTGGAGAGGTACTTCGATTACAAGGACATTCAGGAGGAGTTCCAAAAATACAAGATAGCCAAGGTGAAGTTGAAAGGCTATGGAGATAATTGGCTACAAGGAGAACAAAGGGGGCGTACTCTTAAGGGTAAGGCAACCATTGCTACTTGGAGCAAGTTGAAGAAGAGGATGAGGGATCGTTTTATTCCTCACAATTACAAGCAAAGTCAATATGTGAAGTGGAGAACTTTGCACCAAAATGGAGAATCGGCTGAGGACTACATCAAAGAGTTTGATAGACTTTCTATCGTGTGTGAAATCACGGAGAATGAAGAACTCAAGATGGGACGTTTCGTGGCTGGGTTGGATCAAGAGTTGCAAGACAAACTTGAAGGTTACACCAATTTAACCTTTGCTGAAGCGTGCAAACTTGTAATCAAGTTTGATTCAAGAAGGAAGAAGAAGAAGCCGATTGTCACCCCTCAAGTGACACGAAGACCAACCTTCCCTGTCAAGGATGGTTCTTCTTTTGTCAAAACCAACGATCCACCTAAGAAGGACAAGAAAGATTTCAGAATAAGTGACATTGTTTGTTACAAATGCGGAGGAAGGGGTCACTTTAAGAAAGATTGTCCAAATTCAAGAGCTTTGACCATGCAAGAGGTCAAGCTTATTGCTAACCAAACTATCAATTGGGAGGATTTCGAGGTTGAAGAAGTGGAGGACGTGAATTTTACTAAAGGGGACGAGGAGGAAGAGCAATGTTTCCCCGAAGAAGAGACCAAAACAAATCTGGTTGTGAGAAGGGCGTTGCAAGCTCACGTTGAGGAGCCCTTAGCACCGCAAAGACAACATGTTTTCATTACCAAGTGCAAGATTAAAGACGAGGTATGTGATTTAATCGTTGATAGTGGTAGTGAGGCAAACACAGTTTCCAAAACCTTGATAACTAGACTTGGTCTTACAACTACAAATCACCCATATCCTTACAAGTTGAGTTGGTTGGATTCTAGTTCTAGCACGGGGGTTAGGAAACAATGCATGGTTAGTTTTTCTATTGGGTCTTATCATGATACTCAACTGTGTGATGTTGTGTCTATGGATGCTTGTCACGTTTTGCTTGGTAGACCTTGGCAAACTGATCGAAAATCTCAACATGATGGGTACCATAACACTTACACTATAACTCACCAAGGAAAACAAAAAAAGTTGCACCCTTTACCACCCCCACGATTTTCACAAAATCCGAAACAATCAAAGGAGGTGTCATTACTTACCCTTAAGGAATTTGAAAGGGAAATTGATGGTGAGGATGAATTATACTTGTTGTACTCTAAAGAGGTCCACGAAAATTTTGTGAGTCAAAACCCCAAATTGGCTCAATTGATTAAGGATTTTGAGGATGTTTTTCCCGATGAGTTACCTAAAGGATTACCACCTTTGAGGGGAATTGAACATCAAATTGACCTCATTCCCGGTGCTCCTTTACCTAACAAACCTGCCTATAGGTGTAATCCCTTGGAAACTAAGGAATTACAACGACAAATTGAGGAGTTGATGAGTATGGGGTATGTACGTGAGTCTATGAGTCCGTGTGCTGTTCCTGCTCTTTTGGTCCCTAAAAAGGATGGGACATGGCGTATGTGTATTGATAGTAGGGCTGTTAACAATATTACTATCAAGTACAGGTTTCCAATTCCAAGGCTAGATGACATGCTTGATGAACTGAGCGGCTCGAAGTGGTTTTCAAAGGTTGATTTGAGAAGTGGGTATCATCAAATTCGGATGAGAGAAGGAGATGAATGGAAGACCGCTTTCAAAACCAAGCACGGTTTGTATGAGTGGCTCGTGATGCCATTTGGACTCACCAACGCACCTAGCACTTTCATGAGGTTGATGAACGAGGTGTTGCGGCCTTTCCTTGGAAAGTTCGTGGTGGTGTACCTTGATGATATCCTTATTTATAGCAAGAGTGGGGGCGAACATTTGATACATTTATTTAAAGTTTTCACGGTTTTGAGAGAACAAAAATTGTATGGAAAACTTGAAAAATGTAATTTTATGCTATATGAGGTCACTTTTCTTGGTTACATTATTTCAGGAGAAGGTGTGAAAGTTGATCCTAGCAAGATTGAGGCTATTCAATCATGGCCTAGCCCAAAGACACTCACGGAGGTCCGTTCTTTCCATGGATTAGCTTCCTTTTATAGGAGGTTCATTCGCAATTTTAGCACTATAATGGCTCCTATCACCGAGTGCACAAAGAAGGGTTCATTTGAGTGGACTCCTCAAGCTCAAAAGGCGTTTGAAGTAATCAAAGAGAAGATGTGCAATACACCTGTTCTAGCACTTCCAGATTTTTCAAAACCATTTGAAGTTGAGTGTGATGCAAGCGGAAAGGGGATTGGTGCCGTGTTGATTCAAGAAGGGCGTCCGATTGCCTACTTTAGTGAGAAATTGAGCCAAGGCAAGCTGAATTATTCCACCTATGACAAGGAGTTCTATGCAATGGTGCGAGCTTTGGATCATTGGTCGCATTACTTGAGGCCACAACCATTCATACTTCATTCTGACCATGAATCGTTAAGGTTCATCCATGGCCAAAAGAAATTGAATTCGAGGCATGCAAAGTGGGTGGAATTCTTGCAAACATTTAACTTCTCATCAAAGTACAAAAGTGGAAAGGTGAATGTTGTTGCGGATGCCTTATCTCGAAGGCATACTTTACTTGGAGTCGTTGAGGCGAAAGTCCTTGGGTTCGAATTAATAAAAGAATACTACAAGGAAGATGATGATTTCAAGGGCATTTTGGAGAAATGCGTGAAGGGAAGTTATGATTTATTTTCCTTACAAAATGATTTTCTTTTTAAGGGAAATAGGTTATGCATTCTTAAATGTCCGATTCAAAGCTTGTTGATTCATGAAGCGCATGGAGGAGGTCTAGCAGGCCATTTCGGAGTTCAAAAGACTATGGAGCTTCTTCAAGCTCACTTTTATTGGCCTAACATGCTATCTACTGTCCATCATGTTGTAGCGCGTTGCTCTACTTGTCAAAGGGCAAAGATGGTGTTTCACAAAGGTCTTTACAAGCCATTGCCAATTCCGGAGAGACCTTGGGAAGACCTAAGCATGGATTTCATTGTGGCTTTACCTAGAACTCAAAGAGGTAAGGACTCAATCATGGTGGTAGTTGATCGTTTTTCAAAGATGGCTCACTTTATCCCTTGTCATAAAACCGAGGATGCTATGAAGGTGGCAAAATTATATTTTGATGGGATTGTTCGTTTCCATGGAGTCCCACGCACCATTGTTTCAGATCGAGATACAAAGTTCCAAAGTCATTTTTGGAAGTCTTTGTGGCGTCTTATGGGAACCAAGTTGCTGTTTTCTACCTCACATCACCCCCAAACCGATGGCCAAACCGAGGTGGTGAATAGGGTGCTAGGTTCTTTGCTTAGAACCTTGGTTAGTAAAAGCACCAAAGATTGGGATGTCAAACTCGCTCATGCCGAGTTTGCTTACAATAGAACTCCTAGCGCTACTACAAAGTATTCTCCTTTTGAAGTAGTCTATGGTTCTAATCCCTATGTTCCAATTGATCTCGTAGCTTTGCCTAAAGACAAATTCGTGCATGGAGGTGCCAAGGAACAAGCCGAGTTCATGGTGAAAATCCACAAAGAAGTGAGGAAGAACATCGAGAAGGCTAATGAAATCTATAAGAAGCAAGCCAACAAGAGAGTCAAAAATGTGAAACGTTTTGAAGTTGGTGACTTAGTATGGATCTACATGAGGAAGGAGAGATTTCCCAATCAAAGGAAGAACAAGCTCATGCCACGAGCCGAGGGTCCATTTGAGATAGTGAAAAAGATCAATGACAATGCCTACAAGGTAGATTTGGGAAGAAAGTACGGCGTCTCAAGAACATTCAATGTGGGGGATCTAGCACCGTACTATAATGATGAAGAATTGAGGGCAATTCCCTTTGAAGAAGGGGAGGATGACCAAAATGGTCAAGGTGCGAATATTCCAGTCCAAGGGTCGAACGTTAGGGAGTTGATTTTGTCCAAGTCTCTCCTCAATACTACTCTTAGGGATTTTGGCATGCACGGCCCATATAAGTCCTCAAATGGTTGCACCGTATTGAGCGTAACTAATTACCTCAATAATGGGGGAATATAGGCAGACTTTAAGGGGCGTTCCTAGCTGGTTTAAATTCGAAATAAAAGAGCTTAAATGAAGGCTTAAAAAGCGCATTTCAAGGCTACTTTGGAGGACGAATTTGAACAGCAATTTGAAGTCAATTTGCTGAACGATTTGGCGCATTTCAAGGCGACTTTGAAGGAGGAATTTGAACAGCAGTTTGGAGTCAATTTGCTGAACGTTTCTTTCCTTATTTTAAGCTATTCTTCCCTTGTTTTAAGCTTTATTAGTTAGAGAAATAATGAGTTGTTATGGGGATTATGTTGGACGGTTGTGAGCCACTTAATCTACCCTTATTTTCAGCTTTCTGTTTATTGTTTGTTTTAGCTTAGTATGATGTACGAAAAAGCTATAAATAGCGTGCTAATAATCAATGAAAGGCATTCCAGAATTTTGCCCAAAACACACGAGTGTATAATCCGAATTTGGCTTGTGCTAGTTAAGTTTATTTTCCAAATTTGAGAGTTCCCTCAATTTGAAGAGTTTGTGTTTTAGTGAGAGTTCCTAAAACTTAAACTTGTAGTTGTCGAATAGGTGAGAGTTCCCTAATCACTACTACGCCCAAACACGTGAGTGAGTGTTCCTCACTGTTATATCCTCAAGTTAAGGGTGAGAGTTCCCCTAAACTTTCTTAACACACATTCCCGATCATTTGTAATCAAGTTTCTCACCTTGTTTACACATCAGTTCATGCATTGAAAATGACCCTTAGAAGCATTTCACTAAGTTTTCAATAGATGTTCGTGACATTCAATTGAAAGGGGGCAAGAAAGGGTTCTAACTCGCATATTTTTCAAATTTCTTATCAAAATAACCTAGAACTTACACTAACATACCAATATAGCCTAGTTACAAGTGTTCATGCATTGAAAACAATCCTTAGAAGCATTTCACTAAGGTCTAAATCGATGTTCGTGACTTTCAAGTGAAAGGGGGCCGGAAAGGGTTCTAACTCGCCTATTTTTCAAATTTCTTATCCAAATAAACTAGAACTTACACTAACATACCAATATATCCTAGTTATAAGTGTTCATGCATTGAAAACAATCCTTAGAAGCATTTCACTAAGGTCTAAATCGATGTTCGTGACTTTCAAGTGAAAGGGGGCCGGAAAGGGTTCTAACTCGCCTATTTTTCAAATTTCTTATCAAAATAACCTAGAACTTACACTAACATACCAATATAGCCTAGTTACAAGTGTTCATACATTGAAAATGAGCCTTGGAAGCATTTCACCAAGTTCTAAATCGATGTTCGTGACTTTCAAGTGAAAGGGGGCCGGAAAGGGTTCTAACTCGCCTATTTTTCATATTTCTTATCAAAATAACCTAGAACTTGCACTATTATACCAATATAGCCTAGTCCCAAGTGTTCATGCCTTGAAAACGACCCTTAGAAGCATTTCACTAAGTTTTCAATAGATGTTCGTGACATTCAATTGAAAGGGGGAAGGAAAGGGTTCTAACTCGCCTATTTTTCATATTTCTTATCAAAATAACCTAAAACTTACACTAACATACCAATATAGCCTAGTTACAAGTGTTCATGCATTGAAAACAATCCTTAGAAGCATTTCACTAAGGTCTAAATCGATGTTCGTGACTTTCAAGTGAAAGGGGGCCAGAAAGGGTTCTAACTCGCCTATTTTTCAAATTTCTTATCAAAATAACCTAGAACTTGCACTAACATTTCAATATAGCCTAGTTCCAAGTGTTCATGCATTGAAAACGAGCCTTAGAAGCATTTCACTAAGTTCTAAATCGATGTTCGTGACTTTCCAGTGAAAGGGGGCTAGAAAGGGTTCTAACTCGCCTATTTTTCAAATTTCTTATCAAAATAACCTAGAACTTGCACTAACATACCAATATAGCCTAGTCCCAAGTGTTCATGCATTGAAAACGACCCTTAGATTCATTTCACTAAGTTTTCAATTGATGTTCGTGACATTCAAGTGAAAGGGGGCAGGAAAGGGTTCTAACTCGACTATTGACCAAAGTGGTCAAGGTGCGAATATTCCAGTCCAAGAGTCGAACGTTAGGGAGTTGATTTTGTCCAAGTCTCTCCTCAATACTACTCATACGGATTTTGGCGTGCACGGCCCATATAAGTCCTCAAATGGTTGCACCGTATTGAGCGTAACTAATTACCTCAATAATAGGGGAATATAGGTTGATTTAATGCAGACTTTAAGGAGAATTTCAAGCTGGTTTAATTTCGAAATAAAGGAGCTTGAATGAAGACTTAAAAGGCGCATTTCAAGGCTACTTTGGAGGACGAATTTGAACAGCAATTTGAAGTCAATTTGCTGAACGTTTTGGCGCATTTCAAGGCTATTTTAAAGGAAGAATTTGAACAGCAGTTGGAGTCAATTTGCTGAACGTTTCCTCTCTTATTTTAAGCTATTCTTCGCTTGTTTTAAGCTCTATTAGTTAGAGGAATAATTAGTTGTAATGGGGATTATGTTGGACGGTTATGAGCCACTTAATCTACCCTTATTTTCAGCTTTCTGTTTTATTGTTTGTTTTAGCTAAGTATGATGTACGAAAAGCTATAAATAGCGTGCTAATGTTCAATAAAAGGCATTCCAGAATTTTGCCCAAAACACACGAGTGTATAATCCGAATTTGGCTTGTGCTAGTCAAGTTTATTTTCCAAATTTGAGAGTTCCCTCAATATGAAGAGTTTGTGTTTTAGTGAGAGTTCCTAAAACTTAAACTTGTAGTTGTCGAATAGGTGAGAGTTCCCTAATCACTACTACGCCCAAACACGTGAGTGAGTGTTCCTCACTGTTATATCCTCAAGTAAAGGGTGAGAGTTCCCCTAAACTTTCTTAACACACATTCCCGATCATTTGTAATCAAGTTTCTCACCTTGCTTACACATCAACTATTTTTCAAATTTCTCATCAAAATAACCTAGAACTTCCACTAACATACCAATATAGCCTAGTTACAAGTGTTCATGCATTGAAAATGATCCTTAGAAGCATTTCACTAATGTCTAAATCGATGTTCGTGACTTTCAAGTGAAAGGGGGCCGGAAAGGGTTCTAACTCGCCTATTTTTCAAATTTCTTATCAAAATAACCTTGAACTTGCACTAACATACCAATATAGCCTAGTTCCAAGTGTTCATGCATTGAAAACGAGCCTTAGAAGCATTTCACTAAGTTTTCAATAGATGTTCGTGACATTCAAGTGAAAGGGGGCAGGAAAAGGTTCTAACTCGCCTATTTTTCAAATTTCTTATTAAAATAACCTTGAACTTGCACTAACATACCAATATAGCCTAGTCCCAAGTGTTCATGCATTGAAAACGTTCCTTAGAAGCATTTCACTAAGTTTTCAATAGATGTTCGTGACATTCAAGTGAAAGGGGGCAGGAAAGGGTTCTAACTCGCCTATTTTTCAAATTTCTTATCAAAACAACCTAGAACTTGCACTAACATTTCAATATAGCCTAGTTCCAAGTGTTCATGCATTGAAAACGAGCCTTAGAAGCATTTCACTAAGTTCTAAATCGATGTTCGTGACTTTAAGTGAAAGGGGGCTAGAAAGAGTTCTAACTCGCCTATTTTTAAAATTTCTTATCAAAATAACCTAGAACTTGCACTAACATACCAATATAGCCTAGTCCCAAGTGTTCATGCATTGAAAACAATCCTTAGAAGCATTTCACTAAGGTCTAAATCGATGTTCGTGACTTTCAAGTGAAAGGGGGCCAGAAAGGGTTCTAACTCGCCTATTTTTCAAATTTCCTATCAAAATAACCTAAAACTTGAACTAAAATACCAATATAGCCTAGTTCCAAGTGTTCATGCATTGAAAACGAGCCTTAGAAGCATTTCACTAAGGTCTAAATCGATGTTCGTGACTTTCAAGTGAAAGGGGGCCAGAAAGGGTTCTAACTCGCCTATTTTTCAAATTTCTTATCAAAATAACCTAGAACTTGCACTAACATACCAATATAGCCTAGTTCCAAGTGTTCATGCCTTGAAAACGAGCCTTAGAAGCATTTCACTAAGGTCTAAATTGATGTTCGTGATTCTCAAGGGAAAGAGGGCCGGAAAAGGTTCTCACTCGCCTATTTTTCAAACTTCTTATCAAAATAACCTATAACTTGCACTAACATACCAATATAGCCTAGTCCTAAGTTTTCATGCATTGAAAACGAGACTTAGAAGCATTTCACTAAGTTCTAAATCGATGTTCGTGACTTTCAAGTGAAAGGGGGCCGGAAAGGGTTCTACCTCGCCTATTTTTCAAATTTCTTATCAAAATAACCTAGAACTTGCACTAACATACCAATATAGTCTAGTTCCAAGTGTTCATGCATTGAAAACGAGCCTTAGAAGCATTTCACTAAGTTTTCAATCGATGTTCCTGACTTTCAAGTGAAAGGGGGCCAAAAAGGGTTCTAACTCGCCTATTTTTCAAATTTCTTATCAAAATAAGCTAGAACTTGCACTAACATACCATCATAGCCTAGTTACAAGTGTTTATGCATTGAAAATGAGCCGAAGAGAGCATTTCACTAAGGTCTAAATTGATGTTCGTGACTTTCAACTAAAAGGGGTCGGAAAGGGATCTACCTCGCCTATTTTTCAAATTTCTTACCAAATTAACCTAGAACTTGCACTAACATACCAATAGAGCCTAGTTCCAAGTGTTCATGCATTGAAAACAAGACTTAGAAGCATTTCACTAAGTTCTAAATCGATGTTCGTGACTTTCAACTGAAAGGGGTCAGAAAGGGTTCTACCTCGCCTATTTTTCAAATTTCTTATCAAAATGATGCGTGCATAAATGTGAACGACGAGCATGTTGAAGAATTATTCCAAGAAAGTCAAGAAAGCATGAATCTATACTTGGAAGCTTCCTCAATAGGTCAAACTTACTATCGGGGGCATCAAGACAAAGCCACGCTTTGTATGGTGGCGTTCTTGGGAGTTCTTGAAGCTTCTTGATAGTTCTTTAAGGTTTCTTTAAAAGCTTTCTTAGATTTTGGTCTACAAGTTTTTACCTTTCACTTGAAAGGGTTTTTCTTGGTTTAGACCTTAGGTTTCTTTATGTTCTTAATTATTTTTGTACGTGTGCGTAGTTAATTAAATTGGAGAATCGTGTAACGTTACTTGGCGCACAAGGTTAAGTTAGGTTTCCTATTTCAAGAGGGATTCCTACTCAAAATTGAAAGTGGCGGCTGCTTGGAGATCAAGGCAAAGTGGAAGACTTTTACTCAAGCTAGAACTCTAATGTGTTTAGAAAAAGTAGGAGTTTTACTCAAGCTAGAACTCTAATGTGTTTAGAAAAAGTAGGAGTTTTACTCAAGTTAGAACTCTAATATGCTTAGGAAGAGAAGGAGTTTTATTCTAGTTAGAGTTCTAATAGTCTTAGGAAAGGATTGCTATAAATACTCCATGTAATTCACGAATTCATTCATTCAGATTTTGAGCAATACAAAAAACACATTTATTTTGAGTGATATTTTGGTTGGATTACCTAAATATTTCTTTGGCTAACTTGCGAGTTGGTTGCTGTTTTGGGTGTTTTAGTTAAAACATTCATTGGTTTGATTAATTAAGTGGACTCTTAATTAATTAAACTCAGTTCTTGCCTAGTTCTTGGTGATTTATCTGTATAGGACGAAGCTTAGAACATATCCTTGTGATAACTTGGTTTTCGGATCAAGAATCACATCATCGTGGTATCAGAGCTGTTGGTGACGTTTGGCTTGGAATTTTTGGCTGAAATTTTGTGGGAGGATTCAGAAAACGTAGATCAACATTGTGTCAAAATTTCGTGTCAATCGGACGCGTAACGAAGTCTGTGCAACCTCAAACTTTTGAGATTGTTACACGGAGTTGCGATCTGGAGATCGGTTTTTATTTGCCTCAAGAATCAATCAAGATTCAATCTTTTAATCAAGATTTTTACATAAACTAACCTGGTTTGTGTAGGAGCAATGAGTGACGAAGAAATCCCAGGGATTCCAAGGGGTTTGAACCTTGATCAAGCGCATAACTTGCGAAGGGATCGTCAAATAGAGCGATTGTCACAACAATTGCAAGAAGTATTGGCTAGGCTTGACGAACGTGACAAAACTTCATCTTCAAGGAAGAACAAATCAGTTACAAGTTCTAGTTCAAGTGAAGATGAATATGAAAGGAGAAAAGCAAGTAGATCACGCCATAAAGATTCATCTTCAAGTGATGAACCTAGAAGGCATAGACGGAAGAACAAGGCCAAAGATGATGACCGAAATATAAGGTTAGATTTTCCGGAATTCAATGGTAGTATGCTAGACCCCGAAAAATATTTTGAGTGGGTTAGAAGAGCGGAAACACTCTTTGATTACAAGGAGTATGATGAACGAAAGAGGTGCAAACTTGCTGAATTAAAACTCACGGGTTATGCGAGTTTATGGTATGATAATCTCAAGAAAAAGAGACGCAAGGAGGGACGATCCAAGATCACTACTTGGACACAATTACAGAAATATATGAAGCGTCAATTTGTGCCCCATGAGTACGTGCAAGAAGTGTATCTCAAGATGCAGACTTTTAAGCAAGGAAATCAATCCGTGGAGGCTTATTTGTGTGAATTTGAGAAACTATGTTTATTGTGTGATTTAGAAGAAATTCTAGAGCACAAAATAGCACGTTTTATTGCAGGTTTGAACGAAAATGTTCAAGAGAAGATTGAATTGCACGAATACTATTCGTTTGAAGAAGTATGCAAGGCGGCCATTAAGGTTGAAAGACAATTCAAGGCCAAGAAGACCTCAAGTGTGAAGCCGTTCACACGCACGTTCACAAAGGCTAGTGACAAGCCTACCTTTGATAGGACTTCTTCTAATTCGTATGTTAAAGATAACAAACCCAGAAACGAAGCTAGCAAGAAGGTGACTGAAGATAGAAAATGTTTCAAATGTGGGAGTGTTGGCCATATAGCAAGCAATTGCTACTCAAAACGCACTATGACGGCTCAAGAATGGGAAGAAGAGAAAGCTAGGTGCGAGGGAAGTAGTGACATGGAGGTTGTGGTCGAGCAAGAACGTGATTTTGAAGAAGAGGAGGGTAGTGCCGAAGAGGTTGATGGTGAAACGCAAGGAAAGAGCTTGGTTCTAAGGAGAGCTCTTCACTCTAAACCTATGCCCGTTGAAGAGAATCAAAGAGAGAAAATCTTTTTAACAAGGTGCAAGGTGGAAGATCGATTGTGTGACGTAATAATAGACTCGGGAAGTTGCACAAATGTGGTGTCTACAACTTTGATCAACAAATTAGAGTGGCCTACAACCGATCACCCAAAACCTTACAAGCTACATTGGCTCAATGATGCTAGTGACGTAAAGGTAACGAAGCGAGCCCTAATCACCTTTTCAATTGGCAAATATCATGATAAAGTTTTATGTGATGTATGCCCCATGGATGCTTGTCATATCTTATTGGGTAGACCATGGCAATATGATAGATTTGTCAAGTTTAATGGTAGGACAAATGTGTATATAATTCGAAAAGGAAAGGGGGAAAAATCATATGCATTGAAACCACTTGTTGATCATAGAATTAACCCTAGTTCGAAAGGTGCATATTTAATTGGGGAAAAGGAGTTGGAGAAAGAGATCAACAATAACAATATGGTATATATTATGGTGGCTAACAATGTGCAAGTGAATGAAAGTAAACAAGAAAAGAGGCCCGTGGAATTAGAAGTGGTATTGCAAGAGTATTGTGATGTTTTTCCTAGTGAATTACCACCGGGATTACCACCAATTCGTGGTATTGAACATCAAATTGATCTTATTCCGGGAGCTCCACTACCTAACAAGGCAGCATATAGAAGTAATCCAGAAGAAACAAAGGAAATACAACGTCAAATAGAGGAATTGATGCAAAGAGGCTACGTGAAAGAGAGTATGAGCCCCTGTGCCGTGCCTGCATTGCTAGTTCCAAAAAAAGATGGGAGTTGGCGTATGTGCATTGATAGTAGGAGTGTGAACAACATAACCATCAAGTATAGATTTCCTATACCTAGACTTGATGATTTGTTAGACGAATTGCATGGTTCAAAGCTATTTTCCAAGATTGATCTTATGAGTGGCTATCATCAAATACGCATGAGGGAAGGAGATGAATGGAAGACGGCTTTCAAGACTAAAGTGGGGTTGTACGAGTGGTTAGTCATGCCTTTTGGTCTAACCAATGCGCCTAGTACATTTATGAGATTGATGAACGAGGTGTTGAAACCATTTCTTGGAAGGTTCGTAGTTGTTTACTTGGATGACATATTAATTTATTCTGAAAATTTCAATGATCATCTAATGCATTTGAGAAGCGTTTTTGAGGTTCTTAGGGAGAAGAAGTTGTACGCAAAATTGGAAAAATGTTATTTTCTTGTTCCTAGCGTGACGTTTCTAGGGTATGTAGTATCCAAAGATGGTGTGTCCGTGGATCAATCCAAGGTTGAAGCTATCAAGACTTGGCCCGTACCTACCAATGTGAGTGAAGTTAAATCGTTTCATGGTCTAGCGTCATTTTATAGAAGATTTGTGAAGAATTTTTCCACGATAGTTGCACCTATGACTGAATGCTTGAAGAAAGACAAGGGAAAATTCGAGTGGACCAAGGAAGCCCAACGTGCATTTGATTTGGTCAAAAGGAAGCTATGTGAAGCACCTGTACTTGCATTGCCGGATTTTTCACAACCATTTGAGGTAGAAACCGACGCTAGTGGTGTGGGGATTGGTGCCGTTTTGGTTCAAAAGAAGCGCCCTATTGCCTATTTTAGTGAGAAATTAAACGGTGCTAGATTGAACTATTCTACCTATGACAAGGAGTTTTATGCTATTGTGCGAGCATTGGACCATTGGAGTCACTATTTGCGCCCAAATCACTTTGTGTTGCATAGTGATCACGAAGCTTTGAAGTACATTCATGGTCAACAAAAATTGAACCCTAGACATGCTAAATGGGTAGAGTTTCTACAAGCTTTCAATTTTTCTTCAAAGTATAAAGAGGGGAAAGCAAATGTAGTGGCCGATGCACTATCTAGAAGACACACGTTACTTGGAGTATTGAATTGTAAACTACTTGGTTTCGAGTTAATCAAGGAGTACTATAAGGGGGACGTGGATTTCTCTACACTCCTAGAGGAGTGTTCCAAGGGGGCCGTAGGTTCCTATGTTTTACAAGACGGTTTTCTTTTCAAGGGGAATCGTTTGTGCGTGCCTAAGTGTTCTATTAGAGAATTAATAGTAAGAGAAGTGCATGGTGGAGGGATAGCGGGACATTTTGGCATAACGAAAACATTAACTATGCTCCAAGAGCATTTTTATTGGCCTAGAATGCTAGCGGATGTACAATCAATAGTTTCTAGGTGTGCAACATGTCAAAAAGCCAAGGCTACGTTTCATCAAGGCTTATATACGCCCTTGCCCGTGCCAGATTCACCTTGGGAAGACGTGTCTATGGATTTCGTAGTTGGTTTGCCAAGGACTCAAAGAGGAAAGGACTCAATCATGGTTGTAGTGGATCGATTTTCCAAGATGGCTCATTTCATACCTTGTCACAAAGTGGACGATGCTATGAAAGTGGCGGAATTGTATTTCAAGGAAGTGGTGAGACTACATGGGTTGCCGAACAGTATTGTGAGTGATCGTGATACAAAGTTCATGAGTTTCTTTTGGAAATCACTATGGAAGTTGGTGGGAACGAAGCTGTTATTTAGTACATCATATCACCCGCAAACGGACGGACAAACGGAGGTAACAAATCGAACTCTTGGTGTGCTTTTACGTGGACTAGTGAGCAAAACGCAAAAAGATTGGGATATTAAGCTTGCTCATGCCGAGTTTGCTTACAATAGATCACCTACTTATGCCACAAAACACACGCCATTTGAAGTTGTTTATGGTGTCAATCCAAGAATGCCCATTGATTTGATTGAAATTCCAAAAGGGGAATTAATTCATAAGGATGCCGAGGCTAAGATCAAGTACATGATGAAGCTACACGCACAAGTTAGAGCTAGGATTGAACGTGTCAATGAACTCTACAAAGCACGAGCTAACAAGAACAAAAAGCCACAAAGTTTTGAAGTTGGCGACTTGGTGTGGCTACACTTGAGAAAAGAAAGATTTCCTAGCAAAAGAAAGAATAAATTGATGCCAAGAAGTGAGGGGCCGTTCAAGATTATTGAGAAGATCAATGAGAATGCATATAAGCTTGAATTGCCGGGAGAATATGGTGTAAGCGCAACATTTAATGTTGGGGATTTGGTGAAGTATTTGCCAGATGATGCTATTGAAGATTTGAGGGCAAATTCTTTTGAAGAAGGGGAGGATGATGCGTGCATAAATGTGAACGACGAGCATGTTGAAGAATTATTCCAAGAAAGTCAAGAAAGCATGAATCTATACTTGGAAGCTTCCTCAATAGGTCAAACTTACTATCGGGGGCATCAAGACAAAGCCACGCTTTGTATGGTGGCGTTCTTGGGAGTTCTTGAAGCTTCTTGATAGTTCTTTAAGGTTTCTTTAAAAGCTTTCTTAGATTTTGGTCTACAAGTTTTTACCTTTCACTTGAAAGGGTTTTTCTTGGTTTAGACCTTAGGTTTCTTTATGTTCTTAATTATTTTTGTACGTGTGCGTAGTTAATTAAGTTGGAGAATCGTGTAACGTTACTTGGCGCACAAGGTTAAGTTAGGTTTCCTATTTCAAGAGGGATTCCTACTCAAAATTGAAAGTGGCGGCTGCTTGGAGATCAAGGCAAAGTGGAAGACTTTTACTCAAGCTAGAACTCTAATGTGTTTAGAAAAAGTAGGAGTTTTACTCAAGCTAGAACTCTAATGTGTTTAGAAAAAGTAGGAGTTTTACTCAAGTTAGAACTCTAATATGCTTAGGAAGAGAAGGAGTTTTATTCTAGTTAGAGTTCTAATAGTCTTAGGAAAGGATTGCTATAAATACTCCATGTAATTCACGAATTCATTCATTCAGATTTTGAGCAATACAAAAAACACATTTATTTTGAGTGATATTTTGGTTGGATTACCTAAATATTTCTTTGGCTAACTTGCGAGTTGGTTGCTGTTTTGGGTGTTTTAGTTAAAACATTCATTGGTTTGATTAATTAAGTGGACTCTTAATTAATTAAACTCAGTTCTTGCCTAGTTCTTGGTGATTTATCTGTATAGGACGAAGCTTAGAACATATCCTTGTGATAACTTGGTTTTCGGATCAAGAATCACATCACAAAATAACCTAGAACTTGCACTAACATACCAATATAGCCTAGTTCCAAGTGTTCATGCATTGAAAACGAGCCTTAGAAGCATTTCACTAAGTTTTCATTCGATGTTCGCGACTTTCAAGAGAAAGGGGGCTAGAAAGGGTTCTAACTCGCCTATTTTTCAAATTTCTTATCAAAATAAGCTAGAACTTGCACTAACATACCATCATAGCCTAGTTACAAGTGTTCATTCATTGAAAACGAGCCTTAGAAGCATTTCACTAAGGTCTAAATCGATGTTCGTGACTTTCAAGTGAAAGGGGGCCGAAAACGGTTCTAACTCGCCTATTTTTCAAATTTTTTATCGAAATAACCTAGAACTTGCACTAACATACCAATATTGCCTAGTCCCAAGTGTTCATGCATTGAAAACGAGCCTTAGAAGCATTTCACTAAGTTTTCAATCGATGTTCGTGACATTCAAGTGAAAGGGGGAGGGAAAGGGTTCTAACTCGCCTATTTTTCAAATTTCTTATCAAAATAACCTATAACTTACACTAACATACCAATATAGCCTAGTTACAAGTGTTCATGCATTGAAAATGATGGAAATCCCAAAATAATTCATGAGTCAAAGGAGGTTTTGTTGACCCGTTATTTTGAGGATGGGCCGGTGGATAATTATTGGGCCCATGGACCGTTCATTTCGGGTCATGGTTATTCTAGTATTTCCACTTTGGGAAATTAGAATAATAAAATTAGTGGTGTTTCATGTAAATAAATAATGATTAATTAAGTAATTAAGTTAATTAGAGTAGGGTGAGTTGGCGTGGGTCCTTGTTGACGTGTGGAGAGAGTTGGAGTGATTTTTGTGTGCTGATTTATGTGGGGGTCCAAGGTGATTTTTTGGGGGACATTATGAACGTGATTTTGGGTAAAAAGAGGATTATTTTGCTGAAATAATGGCATGGGAAAGAGGGAATATTAGGGGATTTGGGAAAGATATGATCTGATTTGATTTTAGCTTGATTTAAGGAAGGTATGATCAGATTTGCATATCTTAAGATATTCTTTTGAATATGGTCGAAAATGGGATGGAAATAAATCAGATTTTCTGATTTTCTTCTCAAAATCAATTAAGAGATTTGAATCCCTTAAATTAAGGGATTTAATTTAATTAATTGATTTGTTCCTTAATGTTGGGCGTTTTTATGGCAAGGGGGTTGATTGAGATGATTCTTTTGGGCATAAATAAGGGAATAGCATGGAATTATGGGAGGTTTTGGATGGGTTCTTGACTAGGTGCGTCCAAGGCATTAAAGGAGGGATATTTTCTGATTTTCCTAGTCTAAATGGCATGTTTAATGGAGGGAAAGAAGACCTTGGTGCATGGAAGTTCTCCTTAAGTTATTAGCATGAATTAAGGATTAATTCCTTAAAACTCTCACACATTTTTGGATAGTTTATTTTGGACAAATTTAAGGGGAGTTACTAGGGTTTTGTCCACTATAAATAGGAGATGTATGTTTGTATTTCAAAGCAATCAATGAATGAATAAAGTTTGAATCTTGATATCTTTACTTGCAATATCATGTATTGAGTTGCTTGTGTTTTCCCAAGTTTTGCTTGAAGAATTTGTGAGAGAAGTGAGAGTTCCTTCTTTGCAAATTTTCTTGAATCTAATCATCCAAGTGAGTGTTCCTTGTGTGTAAGATTCATACTAGTAAAAGAGTGAGTGTTCCTCTTTTACATATCTTGATTGTTAGGTGAGTGTTCCCTACTATCAAAACCCTTTGTTTCTCTTCTACTTCTTATCAAAACCATAATTAAACCTATCCAAAGATCCACATCTATTTCTTTCCTTTTCCACCTAAAACACATATACATTTCTTTCTTAATTTCTAGCCAAAACACATTTCCAAGTCTTTTTCTAAACCCTACGAATCTGTTCTTTTTGTTAACCTATTTGTGATCCATTTTGTCTTGTAATTTCTAGTGTTCTTCATTAGATTTTACATCAGAAAATGAGCCTTAGAAGCATTTTACTAAGTTCTAAATCGATGTTCGTGATTTTCAAGGGAAAGGGGGCCGGAAAGGGTTCTAACTCGCCTATTTTTCAATTTTCTTGTCAAAATAACCTAGAACTTGCACTAACGTACCAATATAGCCTAGTCCCAAGTGTTCACGCATTGAAAATGAGACTTGGCAGCATTTCACTAAGGTCTAAATCGATGTTCGTGACTTTCAAGTGAAAGGGGGCCGGAAAGGGTTCTACCTCGCCTATTTTTCAAATTTCTTATCAAAATAACCTAGAACTTGCACTAACTGATGTGTAAGCAAGATGAGAAACTTGTTTACAAATGATCGGGAATGTGTGTTAAGAAAGTTTAGGGGAACTCTCACCCTTAACTTGAGGATATAACAGTGAGGAACACTCACTCACGTGTTTGGGCGTAGTAGTGATTAGGGAACTCTCACCTATTCGACAACTACAAGTTTAAGTTTTAGGAACTCTCACTAAAACACAAACTCTTCAATTTGAGGTAACTCTCAAATTTGGAAAATAAACTTGACTAGCACAAGCCAAATTCGTATCATACACTCGTGTGTTTTTGGCAAAATTCTCGAATGCCTTTCATTGATTATTAGCACGCTATTTATAGCTTTTTCGTACATCATACTAAGCTAAAACAAACAATAAACAGAAAGCTGAAAATAAGGGTAGATTAAGTGGCTCACAACCGTCCAACATAATCCCCGTAACAACTCATTATTTCTCTAACTAATAAAGCTTAAAACAAGGGAAGAATAGCTTAAAATAAGGGAAGAAACGTTCAGCAAATTGACTCCAAACTGCTGTTCAAATTCCTCCTTCAAAGTCGCCTTGAAATGCGCCAAATCGTTCAGCAAATTGACTTCAAATTGCTGTTCAAATTCGTCCTCCAAAGTAGCCTTGAAATGCGCTTTTTAAGCCTTCATTTAAGCTCTTTTATTTTGAATTTAAACCAGCTATAAACGCCCCTTAAAGTCTGCCTATATTCCTCCATTATTGAGGTAATTAGTTACGCTCAATACGGTGCAACCATTTGAGGACTTATATGGGCCGTGCATGCCAAAATCCCTAAGAGTAGTATTGAGGAGAGACTTGGACAAAATCAACTCCCTAACGTTCGACTCTTGGACTGGAATATTTGCACCTTGACCATTTTGGTCATCCTCCCCTTCTTCAAAGGGAATTGCCCTCAATTCTTCATCATTATAGTACGGTGCTAGATCCCCCACATTGAATGTGCTTGAGACGCCGTACTTTCTTCCCAAATCTACCTTGTAGGCATTGTCATTGATCTTTTTCACTATCTCAAATGGACCCTCGGCTCGTGGCATGAGCTTGTTCTTCCTTTGATTGGGAAATCTCTCCTTCCTCATGTAGATCCATACTAAGTCACCAACTTCAAAACGTTTCACATTTTTGACTCTCTTGTTGGCTTGCTTCTTATAGATTTCATTAGCCTTCTCGATGTTCTTCCTCACTTCTTTGTGGATTTTCACCATGAACTCGGCTTGTTCCTTGGCACCTCCATGCACGAATTTGTCTTTAGGCAAAGCTACGAGATCAATTGGAACATAGGGATTAGAACCATAGACTACTTCAAAAGGAGAATACTTTGTAGTAGCGCTAGGAGTTCTATTGTAAGCAAACTCGGCATGAGCGAGTTTGACATCCCAATCTTTGGTGCTTTTACTAACCAAGGTTCTAAGCAAAGAACCTAGTACCCTATTCACCACCTCGGTTTGGCCATCGGTTTGGGGGTGATGTGAGGTAGAAAACAGCAACTTGGTTCCCATAAGACGCCACAAAGACTTCCAAAAATGACTTTGGAACTTTGTATCTCGATCTGAAACAATTGTGCGTGGGACTCCATGGAAACGAACAATCCCATCAAAATATAATTTTGCCACCTTCATAGCATCCTCGGTTTTATGACAAGGGATAAAGTGAGCCATCTTTGAAAAACGATCAACTACCACCATGATTGAGTCCTTACCTCTTTGAGTTCTAGGTAAAGCCACAATGAAATCCATGCTTAGGTCTTCCCAAGGTCTCTCCGGAATTGGCAATGGCTTGTAAAGACCTTTGTGAAACACCATCTTTGCCCTTTGACAAGTAGAGCAACGCGCTACAACATGATGGACAGTAGATAGCATGTTAGGCCAATAAAAGTGAGCTTGAAGAAGCTCCATAGTCTTTTGAACTCCGAAATGGCCTGCTAGACCTCCTCCATGCGCTTCATGAATCAACAAGCTTTGAATCGGACATTTCGGAATGCATAACCTATTTCCCTTAAAAAGAAAATCATTTTGTAAGGAAAATAAATCATAACTTCCCTTCACGCATTTCTCCAAAATGCCCCTGAAATCATCATCTTCCTTGTAGTACTCTTTTATTAATTCGAACCCAAGGACTTTCGCTTCGACGACTCCAAGTAAAGTATGCCTTCGAGATAAGGCATCCGCAACAACATTCGCCTTTCCACTTTTGTACTTTGATGAGAAGTTAAATGTTTGCAAGAATTCCACCCACTTTGCATGTCTCGAATTCAACTTCTTTTGGCCATGGATGAATCTCAAAGATTCATGGTCAGAATGAAGTATGAATGGTTGTGGTCTCAAGTAATGCGACCAATGATCCAAAGCTCGCACCATTGCATAGAACTCCTTGTCATAGGTGGAATAATTCAGCTTGCCTTGGCTCAATTTCTCACTAAAGTAGGCAATAGGACGCCCTTCTTGAATCAACACGGCACCAATCCCCTTTCCGCTTGCATCACACTCAACTTCAAATGGTTTTGAAAAATCTGGAAGTGCTAGGACAGGTGTATTGCACATCTTCTCTTTGATCACTTCAAACGCCCTTTGAGCTTGAGGAGTCCACTCAAATGAGCCCTTCTTTGTGCACTCGGTGATAGGGGCCATTAGAGTGCTAAAATTGCGAATGAACCTCCTATAAAAGGAAGCTAATCCATGGAAAGAACGGACCTCCGTGAGTGTCTTTGGGCTAGGCCATGATTGAATAGCCTCAATCTTGCTAGGATCAACTTTCACACCTTCTCCTGAAATAATGTAACCAAGAAAAGTGACCTCATATAGCATAAAATTACATTTTTCAAGTTTTCCATACAATTTTTGTTCTTTCAAAACCGTGAAAACTTTAAATAAATGTATCAAATGTTCGTCCCCACTTTTGCTATAAATAAGGATGTCATCAAGGTACACCACCACGAACTTTCCAAGGAAAGGCCGCAACACCTCGTTCATCAACCTCATGAAAGTGCTAGGTGCGTTGGTGAGTCCAAATGGCATCACGAGCCACTCATACAAACCGTGCTTGGTTTTGAAAGCGGTCTTCCATTCATCTCCTTCTCTCATCCGAATTTGATGATACCCACTTCTCAAATCAACCTTTGAAAACCACTTCGAGCCGCTCAGTTCATCAAGCATGTCATCTAGCCTTGGAATTGGAAACCTGTACTTGATAGTAATATTGTTAACAGCCCTACTATCAATACACATACGCCATGTACCATCCTTTTTAGGGACCAAAAGAGCAGGAACAGCACACGGACTCATAGACTCACGTACATATCCCATACTCATCAACTCCTCAATTTGTCGTTGCAATTCCTTAGTTTCCATGGGATTACACCTATAGGCAGGTTTGTTAGGTAAAGGAGCACCGGGAATGAGGTCAATTTGATGTTCAATTCCCCTCACAGGTGGTAATCCTTTAGGTAATTCATCGGGAAAAACATCCTCAAAATCCTTAATCAATTGAGCCAATTTGGGGTTTTGACTCACAAAATTTTCGTGGACCTCTTTAGAGTACAACAAGTATAATTCATCCTCACCATCAATTTCCCTTTCAAATTCCTTAAGAGTAAGCAATGACACCTCCTTTGATTGTTTAGGATTTTGTGAAAATCGTGGGGGTGGTAAAGGGTGCAACTTTTTTTGTTTTCCTTGGTGAGTTATAGTGTAAGTGTTATGGTACCCATCATGTTGAGATTTTCGATCAGTTTGCCAAGGTCTACCAAGCAAAACGTGACAAGCATCCATAGACACAACATCACACAGTTGAGTATCATGATAAGACCCAATAGAAAAACTAACCATGCATTGTTTCCTAACCCCCGTGCTAGAACTAGAGTCCAACCAACTCAACTTGTAAGGATGTGGGTGATTTGTAGTTGTAAGACCAAGTCTAGTTATCAAGGTTTTGGAAACGGTGTTTGCCTCACTACCACTATCAACGATTAAATCACATACCTCGTCCTTAATCTTGCACTTGGTAATGAAAACATGTTGTCTTTGCGGTGCTAAGGGTTCCTCAACGTGAGCTTGTAACGCCCTCCTCACAACCAGATTTGTTTTGGTCTCTTCTTCGGGGAAACATTGCTCTTCCTCCTCGTCCCCTTCAGTAAAATTCACGTCCTCCACTTCTTCAACCTCGAAATCCTCCCAATTGATAGTTTGGTTAGCAATAAGCTTGACCTCTTGCATGGTCAAAGCTCTTGAATTTGGACAATCTTTCTTAAAGTGACCCCTTCCTCCGCATTTGTAACAAACAATGTCACTTATTCTGAAATCTTTCTTGTCCTTCTTAGGTGGATCGTTGGTTTTAACAAAAGAAGAACCATCTTTGACAGGGAAGGTTGGTCTTCGTGTCACTTGAGGGGTGACAATCGGCTTCTTCTTCTTCCTTCTTGAATCAAACTTGATTACAAGTTTGCACGCTTCAGCAAAGGTTAAATTGGTGTAACCTTCAAGTTTGTCTTGCAACTCTTGATCCAACCCAGCCACGAAACGTCCCATCTTGAGTTCTTCATTCTCCGTGATTTCACACACGATAGAAAGTCTGTCAAACTCTTTGATGTAGTCCTCAACCGATTCTCCATTTTGTTGCAAAGTGCTCCACTTCACGTATTGACTTTGCTTGTAATTGTGAGGAATAAAACGATCCCTCATCCTCTTCTTCAACTTGCTCCAAGTAGAAATGGTTGCCTTACCCTTAAGAGTACGCCCCCTTTGTTCTCCTTGTAGCCAATTATCTCCATAGCCTTTCAACTTCACCTTGGCTATCTTGTATTTTTGGAATTCCTCTTGAATATCCTTGTAGTCGAAGTACCTCTCCAAGGATTTCTCCCATTCCAAGTATTTTTCTGGATCAAGTGTCCCATCAAATGAAGGGACGTCCACTTTGAGACTCCTATCTTCCCTCCTAGGTGGAGGGTCTTCGCCTTGATCTCTCCTATCATGCTCGTTCATGAGCCTTGCCATCAAGGCAGCAAGGTTCCCTTGTAGATTGGCGTTGGTTTCGGCCAACCTCTCTTGACTAGCAATGGATCGATTAAGAGCTTCCAAAGCTGTCCTCAAGTCTTGATTCTCTCCCATGGTATGTAGGTATTCGACCCCTTTGGAAAAATTTAAGGAAATTTTTCCCCCTACCTGACGCGCCAAATGATGTGTAAGCAAGATGAGAAACTTGTTTACAAATGATCGGGAATGTGTGTTAAGAAAGTTTAGGGGAACTCTCACCCTTAACTTGAGGATATAACAGTGAGGAACACTCACTCACGTGTTTGGGCGTAGTAGTGATTAGGGAACTCTCACCTATTCGACAACTACAAGTTTAAGTTTTAGGAACTCTCACTAAAACACAAACTCTTCAATTTGAGGTAACTCTCAAATTTGGAAAATAAACTTGACTAGCACAAGCCAAATTCGTATCATACACTCGTGTGTTTTTGGCAAAATTCTCGAATGCCTTTCATTGATTATTAGCACGCTATTTATAGCTTTTTCGTACATCATACTAAGCTAAAACAAACAATAAACAGAAAGCTGAAAATAAGGGTAGATTAAGTGGCTCACAACCGTCCAACATAATCCCCGTAACAACTCATTATTTCTCTAACTAATAAAGCTTAAAACAAGGGAAGAATAGCTTAAAATAAGGGAAGAAACGTTCAGCAAATTGACTCCAAACTGCTGTTCAAATTCCTCCTTCAAAGTCGCCTTGAAATGCGCCAAATCGTTCAGCAAATTGACTTCAAATTGCTGTTCAAATTCGTCCTCCAAAGTAGCCTTGAAATGCGCTTTTTAAGCCTTCATTTAAGCTCTTTTATTTTGAATTTAAACCAGCTATAAACGCCCCTTAAAGTCTGCCTATATTCCTCCATTATTGAGGTAATTAGTTACGCTCAATACGGTGCAACCATTTGAGGACTTATATGGGCCGTGCATGCCAAAATCCCTAAGAGTAGTATTGAGGAGAGACTTGGACAAAATCAACTCCCTAACGTTCGACTCTTGGACTGGAATATTTGCACCTTGACCATTTTGGTCACTAACATACCAATATAGCCTATTTACAAGTGTGGATGCATTGAAAACGAGCCTTAGAAGCATTTCACCAAGTTCTAAATCGATGTTCGTGACTTTCAAGTGAAAGGGGGCCGGAAAGGGTTCTACCTTGCCTATTTTTCAAATTTCTTATCAAAATAACCTAGAACTTACACTAACATACCAATATAGCCTAGTTACAAGTGTTCATGCATTGAAAAGGAGCCTTAGAAGCATTTCACTAAGGTCTAAATTGATGTTCGTGATTTTCAAGGGAAAGAGGGCCGGAAAGGGTTCTCACTCGCCTATTTTTCAAATTTCTTATCAAAATAACCTAGAACTTGCACTAACATACCAATATAGCCTAGTCCTAAGTGTTCATGCATTCAAAACGAGACTTAGAAGCATTTCACTAAGTTCTAAATCGATGTTCGTGACTTTCAAATGAAAGGGGGCCGAAAAGGGTTCTCACTCGCCTATTTTTCAAATTTCTTATCAAAATAACCTAGAACTTACACTAACATACCAATATAGCCTATTTACAAGTGTGCATGCATTGAAAACGAGCCTTAGAAGCATTTCACTAAGTTCTAAATCGATGTTCGTGACTTTCAAGTGAAAGGGGGTCGGAAAGGGTTCTACCTTGCCTTTTTTTCAAATTTCTTATCAAAATAACCTAGAACTTACACTAACATACCAATATAGCCTAGTTACAAGTGTTCATGCATTTAAAACGAGCCTTAGAAGCATTTCACTAAGGTCTAAATCGATGTTCGTGATTTTCAAGGGAAAGAGGGCCGGAAAGGGTTCTAACTCGCCTATTTTTCAAATTTCTTATCAAAATAACCTAGAACTTGCACTAACATACCAATATAGCCTAGTTCCAAGTGTTTATGCATTGAAAACGAGTCTTAGAAGCATTTCACTAAGTTCTAAATCGATGTTCGTGACTTTCAAGTGAAAGGGGGCCGAAAAGGGTTCTCACTTGCCTATTTTTCAATTTTCATATCAAAATAACCTATAACTTGCACTAATATACCAATATAGCCTAGTCCCAAGTGTTCATGCATTGAAAACGAGACTTAGAAGCATTTCACTAAGTTCTAAATCGATATTCGTGACATTCAACTGAAAGGGGGCCAGAAAGGGTTCTCCCTCGCCTATTTTTCAAATTTCTTATTAAAATAACCATGAACTTACACTAACATACCAATATAGCCTAGTTCCGATTGTTCATGCATTGAAAACGAGCCTTAGAAGCAATTCACCAAGTTTTCAATCGATGTTCGTGACTTTCAAGTGAAAGGGGGCCGGAAAAAGTTCTAACTCGCCTATTTTTCAAATTTCTTTACACAACAACCTAGAACTTGCACTAACATACCATTATAGCCTATTTAAAAGTGTGCATGCATTGAAAACGAGACTTAGAAGCATTTCACTAAGGTCTAAATCGATGTTCGTGATTTTCAAGGGTAAGGGGGCCGGAAAGGGTTCTAACTCGCCTATTTTTCAAATTTCTTATCAAAATAACCTAGAACTTGCACTAACATACCAATATAGCCTAGTTCCAAGTGTTCATGCATTGAAAACGAGCCTTAGAAGCATTTTACTAAGTTTTCAATCAATGTTCGTGACTTTCAAGTGAAAGGGGGCCGGAAAGGGTTCTTACTCGCCTATTTTTCAATTTCATTATCAAAATAACCTAGAACTCACACTAACATACCAATATAGCCTAGTTACAAGTGTTCATGCATTGAAAACGACCCTTATAGCCTAGTTACAAGTGTTCATGCATTGAAAACAATCCTTGGAAGCATTTTACTATGGTCTAAATCGATGTTCGTGACTTTCAAGTGAAAGGGGGCCGAAAAGGGTTCTAACTCGCCTATTTTTCAATTTTCTTATCAAAATAACCTAGAACTTGCAATAACATACCAATATAGCCTAGTCCCAAGTGTTCATGCATTCAAAACGAGACTTAGAAGCATTTCACTAAGTTCTCAATCGATGTTCATGACTTTCAAGTGAAAGGGGGTCGGAAAGGGTTCTAACTCGCCTATTTTTCAAATTTCTTATCAAAATAACCTAGAACTTGCACTAACATACCAATATAGCCTATTCCAAGTGTTCATGCATTGAAAACGAGCCTTAGAAGCATTTCAATAAGTGACCAGAATGATCAAGGTGCGAATATTCCAGTCCAAGAGTCGAACGTTAGGGAGTTGATTTTGTCCAAGTCTCTCCTCAATACTACTCTTAGGGATTTTGGCGTGCACGGCCCATATAAGTCCTCAAATGGTTGCACCGTATTGAGCGTAACTAATTACCTCAATAATGGGGGAATATAGGTTGATTTAATGCAGACTTTAAGGGGCGTTTCTAGCTGGTTTAATTTCGAAATAAAAGAGCTTAAATGAAGGCTTAAAAAGCGCATTTCAAGGCTACTTTGGAGGACGAATTTGAACAGCAATTTGAAGTCAATTTGCTGAACGATTTGGCGCATTTCAAGGCGACTTTGAAGGAAGAATTTGAACAGCAATTGGGGTCAATGTGCTGAACGTTTCTTCCCTTATTTTAAGCTATTCTTCCCTTGTTTTAAGCTTTATTAGTTAGAGAAATAATGAGTGGTTATGGGGATTATGTTGGACGGTTATGAGCCACTTAATCTACCCTTAGTTTTAGCTTTCTGTTTTATTGTTTGTTTTAGCTAAGTCTGATGTACGAAAAGCTATAAATAGCGTGCTAATAATCAATGAAAGGCATTCCAGAATTTTGCCCAAAACACAGGAGTGTATAATCCGAATTTGGCTTGTGCTAGTCAAGTTTATTTTCCAAATTTGAGAGTTCCCTCAATTTGAAGAGTTTGTGTTTTAGTGAGAGTTCCTAAAACTTAAACTTGTAGTTGTCGAATAGGTGAGAGTTCCCTAATCACTACTACGCCCAAACACGTGAGTGAGTGTTCCTCACTGTTATATCCTCAAGTTAAGGGTGAGAGTTCCCCTAAACTTTCTTAACACACATTCCCGATCATTTGTAATCAAGTTTCTCACCTTGCTTACACATCATTTGCCGCGTCAGGTAGGGGGAAAATTTCCTTAAATTTTTCCAAAGGGGTCGAATACCTACATACCATGGGAGAGAATCAAGACTTGAGGACAGCTTTGGAAGCTCTTAATCGAATACCTACATACCAATATAGCCTAGTTACAAGTGTTCCTGCATTGAAAATGATCCTTAGAAGCATTTCACTAAGGTCTAAATCGATGTTCGTGACTTTCAAGTGAAAGGGGGCCGGAAAGGGTTCTAACTCGCCTATTTTTCAAATTTCTTATCAAAATAACCTTGAACTTGCACTAACATACCAATATAGCCTAGTTCCAAGTGTTCATGCATTGAAAACGAGCCTTAGAAGCATTTCACTAAGTTTTCAATAGATGTTCGTGACATTCAAGTGAAAGGGGGCAGGAAAGGGTTCTAACTCGCCTATTTTTCAAATTTCTTATCCAAATAACCTAGAACTTGCACTAACATACCAATATAGCCTAGTTCCAAGTGCTCATGCCTTGAAAACGAGCCTAAGAAACATTTCACTAAGTTCTAAATCGATGTTCGTGACTTCCAAGTGAAAGGGGGCCAGAAAGGGTTCTAACTCGCCTATTTTTCAAATTTCTTATCAAAATAACCTAGAACTTGCACTAACATTTCAATATAGCCTAGTTCCAAATGTTCATGCATTGAAAACGAGCCTTAGAAGCATTTCACTAAGGTCTAAATCGATGTTTGTGACTTTCAAGTGAAAGGGGGCCAGAAAGGGTTCTAACTCGCCTATTTTTCAAATTTCTTATCAAAATAACCTAGAACTTGCACTAACATTTCAATATAGCCTAGTTCCAAGTGTTCATGCATTGAAAACGAGCCTTAGAAGCATTTCACAAAGTTCTAAATCGATGTTCGTGACTTTCCAGTGAAAGGGGGCTAAAAAGGGTTCTAACTCGCCTATTTTTCAAATTTCTTATCAAAATAACCTAGAACTTGCACTAACATACCAATATAGCCTAGTCCCAAGTGTTCATACATTGAAAACGACCCTTAGATGCATTTCACTAAGTTTTCAATTGATGTTCGTGACATTCAAGTGAAAGGGGGCAGGAAAGGGTTCTAACTCGACTATTTTTCAAATTTCTCATCAAAATAACCTAGAACTTCCACTAACATACCAATATAGCCTAGTTACAAGTGTTCATGCATTGAAAATGATCCTTAGAAGCATTTCACTAAGGTCTAAATCGATGTTCGTGACTTTCAAGGGAAAGGGGGCCGGAAAGGGTTCTAACTCGCCTATTTTTCAAATTTCTTATCAAAATAACCTTGAACTTGCACTAACATACCAATATAGCCTAGTTCCAAGTGTTCATGCATTGAAAACGAGCCTTAGAAGCATTTCACTAAGTTTTCAATAGATGTTCGTGACATTCAAGTGAAAGGGGGCAGGAAAGGGTTCTAACTCGCCTATTTTTCAAATTTCTTATCAAAATAACCTTGAACTTGCACTAACATACCAATATAGCCTAGTCCCAAGAGTTCATGCATTGAAAACGTTCCTTAGAAGCATTTCACTAAGTTTTCAATAGATGTTCGTGACATTCAAGTGAAAGGGGGCAGGAAAGGGTTCTAACTCGCCTATTTTTCAAATTTCTTATCAAAATAACCTAGAACTTGCACTAACATTTCAATATAGCCTAGTTCCAAGTGTTCATGCATTGAAAACGAGCCTTAGAAGCATTGCACTAAGTTCTAAATCGATGTTCGTGACTTTCAAGTGAAAGGGGGCTAGAAAGGGTTCTAACTTGCCTATTTTTCAAGTTTCTTATCAAAATAACCTAGAACTTGCACTAACATACCAATATAGCCTAGTTACAAGTGTTCATGCATTGAAAACAATCCTTAGAAGCATTTCACTAAGGTCTAAATCAATGTTCGTGACTTTCAAGTGAACGGGGGCCGGAAAGGTTCTAACTCGCCTATTTTTCAAATTTCCTAACAAAATAACCTAGAACTTGCACTAAAATACCAATATAGCCTAGTTCCAAGTGTTTATGCATTGAAAACGAGCCTTAGAAGCATTTCACTAAGGTCTAAATCGATGTTCGTGACTTTCAAGTGAAAAGGGGCCAGAAAGGGTTCTAACTCGCCTATTTTTCAAATTTCTTATCAAAATAACCTAGAACTTGCACTAACATACCAATATAGCCTAGTTCCAAGTGTTCATGCCTTGAAAACGAGCCTAAGAAACATTTCACTAAGTTCTAAATCGATGTTCGTGACTTTCAAGTGAAAGGGGGCCAGAAAGGGTTCTAACTCGCCTATTTTTCAAATTTCTTATCAAAATAACCTAGAACTTGCACTACCATTTCAATATAGCCTAGTTCCAAGTGTTCATGCATTGAAAACGAGCCTTAGAAGCATTTCACTAAGTTCTAAATCGATGTTCGTGACTTTCCAGTGAAAGGGGGCTAGAAAGGGTTCTAACTCGCCTATTTTTCAAATTTCTTTTCAAAATAACCTAGAACTTGCACTAACATTTCAATATAGCCTAGTCCCAAGTGTTCATGCATTGAAAACGACCCTTAGATGCATTTCACTAAGTTTTCAATTGATGTTCGTGACATTCAAGTGAAAGGGGGCAGGAAAGGGTTCTAACTCGACTATTTTTCAAATTTCTCATCAAAATAACCTAGAACTTCCACTAACATACCAATATAGCCTAGTTACAAGTGTTCATGCATTGAAAATGATCCTTAGAAGCATTTCACTAAGGTCTAAATCGATGTTCGTGACTTTCAAGGGAAAGGGGGCCGGAAAGGGTTCTAACTCGCCTATTTTTCAAATTTCTTATTAAAATAACCTTGAACTTGCACTAACATACCAATATAGCCTAGTTCCAAGTGTACATGCATTGAAAACGAGCCTTAGAAGCATTTCACTAAGTTTTCAATAGATGTTCGTGACATTCAAGTGAAAGGGAGCAGGAAAGGGTTCTAACTCGCCTATTTTTCAAATTTCTTATCAAAATAACCTAGAACTTGCACTAACATTTCAATATAGCCTAGTTCCAAGTGTTCATGCATTGAAAACGAGCCTTAGAAGCATTTCACAAAGTTCTAAATCGATGTTCGTGACTTTCCAGTGAAAGGGGGCTAGAAAGGGTTCTAACTCGCCTATTTTTCAAATTTCTTATCAAAATAACCTAGAACTTGCACTAACATACCAATATAGCCTAGTCCCAAGTGTTCATACATTGAAAACGACCCTTAGATGCATTTCACTAAGTTTTCAATTGATGTTCGTGACATTCAAGTGAAAGGGGGCAGGAAAGGGTTCTAACTCGACTATTTTTCAAATTTCTCATCAAAATAACCTAGAACTTCCACTAACATACCAATATAGCCTAGTTACAAGTGTTCATGCATTGAAAATGATCCTTAGAAGCATTTCACTAAGGTCTAAATCGATGTTCGTGACTTTCAAGGGAAAGGGGGCCGGAAAGGGTTCTAACTCGCCTATTTTTCAAATTTCTTATCAAAATAACCTTGAACTTGCACTAACATACCAATATAGCCTAGTTCCAAGTGTTCATGCATTGAAAACGAGCCTTAGAAGCATTTCACTAAGTTTTCAATAGATGTTCGTGACATTCAAGTGAAAGGGGGCAGGAAAGGGTTCTAACTCGCCTATTTTTCAAATTTCTTATCAAAATAACCTTGAACTTGCACTAACATACCAATATAGCCTAGTCCCAAGAGTTCATGCATTGAAAACGTTCCTTAGAAGCATTTCACTAAGTTTTCAATAGATGTTCGTGACATTCAAGTGAAAGGGGGCAGGAAAGGGTTCTAACTCGCCTATTTTTCAAATTTCTTATCAAAATAACCTAGAACTTGCACTAACATTTCAATATAGCCTAGTTCCAAGTGTTCATGCATTGAAAACGAGCCTTAGAAGCATTGCACTAAGTTCTAAATCGATGTTCGTGACTTTCAAGTGAAAGGGGGCTAGAAAGGGTTCTAACTTGCCTATTTTTCAAGTTTCTTATCAAAATAACCTAGAACTTGCACTAACATACCAATATAGCCTAGTTACAAGTGTTCATGCATTGAAAACAATCCTTAGAAGCATTTCACTAAGGTCTAAATCGATGTTCGTGACTTTCAAGTGAACGGGGGCCGAAAAGGTTCTAACTCGCCTATTTTTCAAATTTCCTAACAAAATAACCTAGAACTTGCACTAAAATACCAATATAGCCTAGTTCCAAGTGTTCATGCATTGAAAACGAGCCTTAGAAGCATTTCACTAAGTTTTCAATAGATGTTCGTGACATTCAAGTGAAAGGGGGCAGGAAAGGGTTCTAACTCGCCTATTTTTCAAATTTCTTATCAAAATAACCTAGAACTTGCACTAACATACCAATATAGCCTAGTTCCAAGTGCTCATGCCTTGAAAACGAGCCTAAGAAACATTTCACTAAGTTCTAAATCGATGTTCGTGACTTCCAAGTGAAAGGGGGCCAGAAAGGGTTCTAACTCGCCTATTTTTCAAATTTCTTATCAAAATAACCTAGAACTTGCACTAACATTTCAATATAGCCTAGTTCCAAATGTTCATGCATTGAAAACGAGCCTTAGAAGCATTTCACTAAGGTCTAAATCGATGTTTGTGACTTTCAAGTGAAAGGGGGCCAGAAAGGGTTCTAACTCGCCTATTTTTCAAATTTCTTATCAAAATAACCTAGAACTTGCACTAACATTTCAATATAGCCTAGTTCCAAGTGTTCATGCATTGAAAACGAGCCTTAGAAGCATTTCACAAAGTTCTAAATCGATGTTCGTGACTTTCCAGTGAAAGGGGGCTAGAAAGGGTTCTAACTCGCCTATTTTTCAAATTTCTTATCAAAATAACCTAGAACTTGCACTAACATACCAATATAGCCTAGTCCCAAGTGTTCATACATTGAAAACGACCCTTAGATGCATTTCACTAAGTTTTCAATTGATGTTCGTGACATTCAAGTGAAAGGGGGCAGGAAAGGGTTCTAACTCGACTATTTTTCAAATTTCTCAACAAAATAACCTAGAACTTCCACTAACATACCAATATAGCCTAGTTACAAGTGTTCATGCATTGAAAATGATCCTTAGAAGCATTTCACTAAGGTCTAAATCGATGTTCGTGACTTTCAAGGGAAAGGGGGCCGGAAAGGGTTCTAACTCGCCTATTTTTCAAATTTCTTATCAAAATAACCTTGAACTTGCACTAACATACCAATATAGCCTAGTTCCAAGTGTTCATGCATTGAAAACGAGCCTTAGAAGCATTTCACTAAGTTTTCAATAGATGTTCGTGACATTCAAGTGAAAGGGGGCAGGAAAGGGTTCTAACTCGCCTATTTTTCAAATTTCTTATCAAAATAACCTTGAACTTGCACTAACATACCAATATAGCCTAGTCCCAAGAGTTCATGCATTGAAAACGTTCCTTAGAAGCATTTCACTAAGTTTTCAATAGATGTTCGTGACATTCAAGTGAAAGGGGGCAGGAAAGGGTTCTAACTCGCCTATTTTTCAAATTTCTTATCAAAATAACCTAGAACTTGCACTAACATTTCAATATAGCCTAGTTCCAAGTGTTCATGCATTGAAAACGAGCCTTAGAAGCATTGCACTAAGTTCTAAATCGATGTTCGTGACTTTCAAGTGAAAGGGGGCTAGAAAGGGTTCTAACTTGCCTATTTTTCAAGTTTCTTATCAAAATAACCTAGAACTTGCACTAACATACCAATATAGCCTAGTTACAAGTGTTCATGCATTGAAAACAATCCTTAGAAGCATTTCACTAAGGTCTAAATCGATGTTCGTGACTTTCAAGTGAACGGGGGCCGGAAAGGTTCTAACTCGCCTATTTTTCAAATTTCCTAACAAAATAACCTAGAACTTGCACTAAAATACCAATATAGCCTAGTTCCAAGTGTTCATGCCTTGAAAACGAGCCTAAGAAACATTTCACTAAGTTCTAAATCGATGTTCGTGACTTTCAAGTGAAAGGGGGCCAGAAAGGGTTCTAACTCGCCTATTTTTCAAATTTCTTATCAAAATAACCTAGAACTTGCACTACCATTTCAATATAGCCTAGTTCCAAGTGTTCATGCATTGAAAACGAGCCTTAGAAGCATTTCACTAAGTTCTAAATCGATGTTCGTGACTTTCCAGTGAAAGGGGGCTAGAAAGGGTTCTAACTCGCCTATTTTTCAAATTTCTTTTCAAAATAACCTAGAACTTGCACTAACATTTCAATATAGCCTAGTCCCAAGTGTTCATGCATTGAAAACGACCCTTAGATGCATTTCACTAAGTTTTCAATTGATGTTCGTGACATTCAAGTGAAAGGGGGCAGGAAAGGGTTCTAACTCGACTATTTTTCAAATTTCTCATCAAAATAACCTAGAACTTCCACTAACATACCAATATAGCCTAGTTACAAGTGTTCATGCATTGAAAATGATCCTTAGAAGCATTTCACTAAGGTCTAAATCGATGTTCGTGACTTTCAAGGGAAAGGGGGCCGGAAAGGGTTCTAACTCGCCTATTTTTCAAATTTCTTATTAAAATAACCTTGAACTTGCACTAACATACAAATATAGCCTAGTTCCAAGTGTACATGCATTGAAAACGAGCCTTAGAAGCATTTCACTAAGTTTTCAATAGATGTTCGTGACATTCAAGTGAAAGGGGGCAGGAAAGGGTTCTAACTCGACTATTTTTCAAATTTCTCATCAAAATAACCTAGAACTTCCACTAACATACCAATATAGCCTAGTTACAAGTGTTCATGCATTGAAAATGATCCTTAGAAGCATTTCACTAAGGTCTAAATCGATGTTCGTGACTTTCAAGGGAAAGGGGGCCGGAAAGGGTTCTAACTCGCCTATTTTTCAAATTTCTTATTAAAATAACCTTGAACTTGCACTAACATACCAATATAGCCTAGTTCCAAGTGTACATGCATTGAAAACGAGCCTTAGAAGCATTTCACTAAGTTTTCAATAGATGTTCGTGACATTCAAGTGAAAGGGGGCAGGAAAGGGTTCTAACTCGCCTATTTTTCAAATTTCTTATCAAAATAACCTTGAACTTGCACTAACATACCAATATAGCCTAGTCCCAAGTGTTCATGCATTGAAAACGTTCCTTAGAAGCATTTCACTAAGTTTTCAATAGATGTTCATGACATTCAAGTGAAAGAGGGCAGGAAAGGGTTCTAACTCGCCTATTTTTCAAATTTCTTATCAAAATTACCTAGAACTTGCACTAACATTTCAATATAGCCTAGTTCCAAGTGTTCATGCATTGAAAACGAGGCTTAGAAGCATTTCACTAAGTTCTAAATCGATGTTCGTGACTTTCAAGTGAAAGGGGGCAAGAAAGGGTTCTAACTCGCCTATTTTTCAAATTTCTTATCAAAATAACCTAGAACTTGCACTAACATACCAATATAGCCTAGTCCCAAGTGTTCATGCATTGAAAACATTCCTTAGATGCATTTCACTAAGGTCTAAATCGATGTTCGTGACTTTCAAGTGAAAGGGGGCCGGAAAGGGTTCTAACTCGCCTATTTTTCAAATTTCCTATCAAAATAACCTTGAACTTGCACTAAAATACCAATATAGCCTAGTTCCAAGTGTTCATGCATTGAAAACGAGCCTTTAGAAGCATTTCACTAAGGTCTAAATCGATGTTCGTGACTTTCAAGTGAAAGGGGGCCAGAAAGAGTTCTAACTCGCCTATTTTTCAAATTTCTTATCAAAATAACCTAGAACTTGCACTAACATTTCAATATAGCCTAGTTCCAAATGTTCATGCATTGAAAACGAACCTTAGAAGCATTTCACTAAGGTCTAAATCGATGTTTGTGACTTTCAAGTGAAAGGGGGCCAGAAAGGGTTCTAACTCGCCTATTTTTCAAATTTCTTATCAAAATAACCTAGAACTTGCACTAACATTTCAATATAGCCTAGTTCCAAGTGTTCATGCATTGAAAACGAACCTTAGAAGCATTTCACTAAGGTCTAAATCGATGTTTGTGACTTTCAAGTGAAAGGGGGCCAGAAAGGGTTCTAACTCGCCTATTTTTCAAATTTCTTATCAAAATAACCTAGAACTTGCACTAACATTTCAATATAGCCTAGTTCCAAGTGTTCATGCATTGAAAACGAGCCTTAGAAGCATTTCACTAAGTTCTAAATCGATGTTCGTGACTTTCAAGTGAAAGGGGGCTAGAAAGGGTTCTAACTCGCCTATTTTTCAAATTTCTTATCAAAATAACCTAGAACTTGCACTAACATACCAATATAGCCTAGTCCCAAGTGTTCATGCATTGAAAACAATCCTTAGATGCATTTCACTAAGGTCTAAATCGATGTTCGTGACTTTCAAGTGAAAGGGGGCCGGAAAGGGTTCTAACTCGCCTATTTTTCAAATTTCCTATCAAAATAACCTTGAACTTGCACTAAAATACCAATATAGCCTAGTTCCAAGTGTTCATGCATTGAAAACGAGCCTTTAGAAGCATTTCACTAAGGTCTAAATCGATGTTCGTGACTTTCAAGTGAAAGGGGGCCAGAAAGGGTTCTAACTCGCCTATTTTTCAAATTTCTTATCAAAATAACCTAGAACTTGCACTAACATACCAATATAGCCTAGTTCCAAGTGTTCATGCCTTGAAAACGGGCCTAAGAAACATTTCACTAAGTTCTAAATCGATGTTCGTGACTTTCAAGTGAAAGGGGGCCAGAAAGGGTTCTAACTCGCCTATTTTTCAAATTTCTTATCAAAATAACCTAGAACTTACACTAACATACCAATATAGCCTAGTTACAAGTGTTCATTCATTGAAAACAATCCTTAGAAGCATTTCACTAAGGTCTAAATCGATGTTCGTGACTTTCAAGTGAAAGGGGGCCGAAAAGGGTTCTAACTCGCCTTTTTTTCAAATTTCCTATCAAAATAACCTAGAACTTGCACTAAAATACCAATATAGCCTAGTTCCAAGTGTTCATGCATTGAAAACGAGCCTTAGAAGCATTTCACTAAGATCTAAATCGATGTTCGTGACTTTCAAGTGAAAGGGGGCCAGAAAGGGTTCTAACTCGCCTATTTTTCAAATTTCTTATCAAAATAACCTAGAACTTGCACTAACATACCAATATAGCCTAGTTCCAAGTGTTCATGCCTTGAAAACGAGCCTAAGAAACATTTCACTAAGTTCTAAATCGATGTTCGTGACTTTCAAGTGAAAGGGGGCCAGAAAGGGTTCTAACTCGCCTATTTTTCAAATTTCTTATCAAAATAACCTAGAACTTGCACTAACATTTCAATATAGCCTAGTTCCAAGTGTTCATGCATTGAAAACGAGCCTTAGAAGCATTTCACTAAGTTCTAAATCGATGTTCGTGACTTTCCAGTGAAAGGGGGCTAGAAAGGGTTCTAACTCGCCTATTTTTCAAATTTCTTATCAAAATAACCTAGAACTTGCACTAACATACCAATATAGCCTAGTCCCAAGTGTTCATGCATTGAAAACGACTCTTAGATGCATTTCACTAAGTTTTCAATTGATGTTCGTGACATTCAAGTGAAAGGGGGCAGGAAAGGGTTCTAACTCGACTATTTTTCAAATTTCTCATCAAAATAACCTAGAACTTCCACTAACATACCAATATAGCCTAGTTACAAGTGTTCATGCATTGAAAATGATCCTTAGAAGCATTTCACTAAGGTCTAAATCGATGTTCGTGACTTTCAAGGGAAAGGGGGCCGGAAAGGGCTCTAACTCGCCTATTTTTCAAATTTCTTATCAAAATAACGTTGAACTTGCACTAACATACCAATATAGCCTAGTTCCAAGTGTTCATGCATTGAAAACGAGCCTTAGAAGCATTTCACTAAGTTCTAAATCGATGTTAGTGACTTTCAAGTGAAACGGGGCTAGAAAGGGTTCTAACTCGCCTATTTTTCAAATTTCTTATCAAAATAACCTAGAACTTGCACTAACATACCAATATAGCCTAGTCCCAAGTGTTCATGCATTGAAAACAATCCTTAGAAGCATTTCACTAAGGTCTAAATCGATGTTCGTGACTTTTAAGTGAAAGGGGGCCAGAAAGGGTTCTAACTCGCCTATTTTTCAAATTTCTTATCAAAATAACCTAGAACTTGCACTAACATACCAATATTGCCTAGTTCCAAGTGTTCATGCCTTGAAAACGAGCCTAAGAAACATTTCACTAAGGTCTAAATCGATGTTCGTGACTTTCAAGTGAAAGGGGGCCGGAAAGGGTTCTAACTCGCCTATTTTTCAAATTTCCTATCAAAATAACCTAGAACTTGCACTAACATACCAATATAGCCTAGTTCCAAGTGTTCATGCATTGAAAACGAGCCTTAGAAGCATTTCACTAAGTTCTAAATCGATGTTCGTGACTTTCAAGTGAAACGGGGCTAGAAAGGGTTCTAACTCGCCTATTTTTCAAATTTCTTATCAAAATAACCTAGAACTTGCACTAACATACCAATATCGCCTAGTTCCAAGTGTTCATGCCTTGAAAACGAGCCTAAGAAACATTTCACTAAGGTCTAAATCGATGTTCGTGACTTTCTAGTGAAAGGGGTCCGGAAAGGGTTCTAACTCGCCTATTTTTCAAATTTCCTATCAAAATAACCTAGAACTTGCACTAACATACCACTATAGCCTAGTTCCAAGTGTTCATGCATTGAAAACGAGCCTTAGAAGCATTTCACTAAGGTCTAAATCGATGTTCGTGACTTTCAAGTGAAAGGGGGCCAGAAAGGGTTCTAACTCGCCTATTTTTCAAATTTCTTATCAAAATAACCTAGAACTTGCACTAACATACCAATATAGCCTATTTCCAAGTGTTCATGCCTTGAAAACGAGCCTTAGAAGCATTTCACTAAGTTCTAAATCGATGTTCGTGACTTTCAAGTGAAAGGGGGCCAGAAAGGGTTCTAACTCGCCTATTTTTCAAATTTCTTATCAAAATAACCTAGAACTTGCACTAACATTTCAATATAGCCTAGTTCCAAGTGTTCATGCATTGAAAACGAGCCTTAGAAGCATTTCACTAAGGTCTAAATCGATGTTTGTGACTTTCAAGTGAAAGGGGGCCAGAAAGGGTTCTAACTCGCCTATTTTTCAAATTTCTTATCAAAATAACCTAGAACTTGCACTAACATTTCAATATAGCCTAGTTCCAAGTGTTCATGCATTGAAAACGAGCCTTAGAAGCATTTCACTAAGTTCTAAATCGATGTTCGTGACTTTCCAGTGAAAGGGGGCTAGAAAGGGTTCTAACTCGCCTATTTTTCAAATTTCTTATCAAAATAACCTAGAACTTGCACTAACATACCAATATAGCCTAGTCCCAAGTGTTCATGCATTGAAAACGACTCTTAGATGCATTTCACTAAGTTTTCAATTGATGTTCGTGACATTCAAGTGAAAGGGGGCAGGAAAGGGTTCTAACTCGACTATTTTTCAAATTTCTCATCAAAATAACCTAGAACTTCCACTAACATACCAATATAGCCTAGTTACAAGTGTTCATGCATTGAAAATGATCCTTAGAAGCATTTCACTAAGGTCTAAATCGATGTTCGTGACTTTCAAGGGAAAGGGGGCCGGAAAGGGCTCTAACTCGCCTATTTTTCAAATTTCTTATCAAAATAACGTTGAACTTGCACTAACATACCAATATAGCCTAGTTCCAAGTGTTCATGCATTGAAAACGAGCCTTAGAAGCATTTCACTAAGTTCTAAATCGATGTTCGTGACTTTCAAGTGAAACAGGGCTAGAAAGGGTTCTAACTCGCCTATTTTTCAAATTTCTTATCAAAATAACCTAGAACTTGCACTAACATACCAATATAGCCTAGTCCCAAGTGTTCATGCATTGAAAACAATCCTTAGAAGCATTTCACTAAGGTCTAAATCGATGTTCGTGACTTTTAAGTGAAAGGGGGCCAGAAAGGGTTCTAACTCGCCTATTTTTCAAATTTCTTATCAAAATAACCTAGAACTTGCACTAACATACCAATATCGCCTAGTTCCAAGTGTTCATGCCTTGAAAACGAGCCTAAGAAACATTTCACTAAGGTCTAAATCGATGTTCGTGACTTTCAAGTGAAAGGGGGCCGGAAAGGGTTCTAACTCGCCTATTTTTCAAATTTCCTATCAAAATAACCTAGAACTTGCACTAACATACCAATATAGCCTAGTTCCAAGTGTTCATGCATTGAAAACGAGCCTTAGAAGCATTTCACTAAGGTCTAAATCGATGTTCGTGACTTTCAAGTGAAAGGGGGCCAGAAAGGGTTCTAACTCGCCTATTTTTCAAATTTCTTATCAAAATAACCTAGAACTTGCACTAACATACCAATATAGCCTATTTCCAAGTGTTCATGCCTTGAAAACGAGCCTAAGAAACATTTCACTAAGTTCTAAATCGATGTTCGTGACTTTCAAGTGAAAGGTGGCCAGAAAGGGTTCTAACTCGCCTATTTTTCAAATTTCTTATCAAAATAACCTAGAACTTGCACTAACATTTCAATATAGCCTAGTTCCAAGTGTTCATGCATTGAAAACGAGCCTTAGAAGCATTTCACTAAGGTCTAAATCGATGTTTGTGACTTTCAAGTGAAAGGGGGCCAGAAAGGGTTCTAACTCGCCTATTTTTCAAATTTCTTATCAAAATAACCTAGAACTTGCACTAACATTTCAATATAGCCTAGTTCCAAGTGTTCATGCATTGAAAACGAGCCTTAGAAGCATTTCACTAAGTTCTAAATCGATGTTCGTGACTTTCCAGTGAAAGGGGGCTAGAAAGGGTTCTAACTCGCCTATTTTTCAAATTTCTTATCAAAATAACCTAGAACTTGCACTAACATACCAATATAGCCTAGTCCCAAGTATTCATGCATTGAAAACGACTCTTAGATGCATTTCACTAAGTTTTCAATTGATGTTCGTGACATTCAAGTGAAAGGGGGCAGGAAAGGGTTCTAACTCGCCTATTTTTCAAATTTCTTATCAAAATAACCTTGAACTTGCACTAACATACCAATATAGCCTAGTCCCAAGTGTTCATGCATTGAAAACGTTCCTTAGAAGCATTTCACTAAGTTTTCAATAGATGTTCGTGACATTCAAGTGAAAGGGGGCAGGAAAGGGTTCTAACTCGCCTATTTTTCAAATTTCTTATCAAAATAACCTAGAACTTGCACTAACATATCAATATAGCCTAGTTCCAAGTGTTCATGCATTGAAAACGAGCCTTAGAAGCATTTCACTAAGTTCTAAATCGATGTTCGTGACTTTCAAGTGAAACGGGGCTAGAAAGGGTTCTAACTCGCCTATTTTTCAAATTTCTTATCAAAATAACCTAGAACTTGCACTAACATACCAATATTGCCTAGTCCCAAGTGTTCATGCATTGAAAACGACCCTTAGATGCATTTCACTAAGGTCTAAATCGATGTTCGTGACTTTCAAGTGAAAGGGGGCCGGAAAGGGTTCTAACTCGCCTTTTTTTCAAATTTCCTATCAAAATAACCTAGAACTTGCACTAAAATACCAATATAGCCTAGTTCCAAGAGTTCATGCATTGAAAACGAGCCTTAGAAGCATTTCACTAAGGTCTAAATCGATGTTCGTGACTTTTAAGTGAAAGGGGGCCAGAAAGGGTTCTAACTCGCCTATTTTTCAAATTTCTTATCAAAATAACCTAGAACTTGCACTAACGTACCAATATCGCCTAGTTCCAAGTGTTCATGCCTTGAAAACGAGCCTAAGAAACATTTCACTAAGTTCTAAATCGATGTTCGTGACTTTCAAGTGAAAGGGGGCCAGAAAGGGTTCTAACTCGCCTATTTTTCAAATTTCTTATCAAAATAACCTAGAACTTACACTAACATACCAATATAGCCTAGTTACAAGTGTTCATGCATTGAAAACTATCCTTAGAAGCATTTCACTAAGGTCTAAATCGATGTTCGTGACTTTCAAGTGAAAGGGGGCCGGAAAGGGTTCTAACTCGCCTATTTTTCAAATTTCCTATCAAAATAACCTAGAACTTGCACTAAAATACCAATATAGCCTAGTTACAAGTGTTCATGCATTGAAAACGAGCCTTAGAAGCATTTTACTAAGGTCTAAATCGATGTTCGTGACTTTCAAGTGAAAGGGGGCCAGAAAGGGTTCTAACTCGCCTATTTTTCAAATTTCTTATCAAAATAACCTAGAACATACACTAAGATACCAATATAGCCTATTTCCAAGTGTTCATGCCTTGAAAACGAGCCTAAGAAACATTTCACTAAGTTCTAAATCGATGTTCGTGACTTTCAAGTGAAAGGGGGCCAGAAAGGGTTCTAACTCGCCTATTTTTCAAATTTCTTATCAAAATAACCTAGAACTTGCACTAACATTTCAATATAGCCTAGTTCCAAGTGTTCATGCATTGAAAACGAGCCTTAGAAGCATTTCACTAAGGTCTAAATCGATGTTTGTGACTTTCAAGTGAAAGGGGGCCAGAAAGGGTTCTAACTCGCCTATTTTTCAAATTTCTTATCAAAATAACCTAGAACTTGCACTAACATTTCAATATAGCCTAGTTCCAAGTGTTCATGCATTGAAAACGAGCCTTAGAAGCATTTCACTAAGTTCTAAATCGATGTTCGTGACTTTCCAGTGAAAGGGGGCTAGAAAGGGTTCTAACTCGCCTATTTTTCAAATTTCTTATCAAAATAACCTAGAACTTGCACTAACATACCAATATAGCCTAGTCCAAAGTGTTCATGCATTGAAAACGACTCTTAGATGCATGTCACTAAGTTTTCAATTGATGTTCGTGACAGTCAAGTGAAAGGGGGCAGGAAAGGGTTCTAACTCGACTATTTTTCAAATTTCTCATCAAAATAACCTAGAACTTCCACTAACATACCAATATAGCCTAGTTACAAGTGTTCATGCATTGAAAATGATCCTTAGAAGCATTTCACTAAGGTCTAAATCGATGTTCGTGACTTTCAAGGGAAAGGGGGCCGGAAAGGGTTCTAACTCGCCTATTTTTCAAATTTCTTATCAGAATAACCTTGAACTTGCACTAACATACCAATATAGCCTAGTTCCAAGTGTTCATGCATTGAAAACGAGCCTTAGAAGCATTTCACTAAGTTTTCAATAGATGTTCGTGACATTCAAGTGAAAGGGGGCAGGAAAGGGTTCTAACTCGCCTATTTTTCAAATTTCTTATCAAAATAACCTTGAACTTGCACTAACATACCAATATAGCCTAGTCCCAAGTGTTCATGCATTGAAAACGTTCCTTAGAAGCATTTCACTAAGTTTTCAATAGATGTTCGTGACATTCAAGTGAAAGGGGGCAGGAAAGGGTTCTAACTCGCCTATTTTTCAAATTTCTTATCAAAATAACCTAGAACTTGCACTAACATTTCAATATAGCCTAGTTCCAAGTGTTCATGCATTGAAAAAGAGCCTTAGAAGCATTTCACTAAGTTCTAAATGGATGTTCGTGACTTTCAAGTGAAACGGGGCTAGAAAGGGTTCTAACTCGCCTATTTTTCAAATTTCTTATCAAAATAACCTAGAACTTGCACTAACATACCAATATAGCCTAGTCCCAAGTGTTCATGCATTGAAAACGACCCTTAGATGCATTTCATTAAGTTTTCAATTGATGTTCGTGACATTCAAGTGAAAGGGGGCAGGAAAGGGTTCTAACTCGACTATTTTTCAAATTTCTCATCAAAATAACCTAGAACTTCCACTAACATACCAATATAGCCTAGTTACAAGTGTTCATGCATTGAAAGTGATCCTTAGAAGCATTTCACTAAGATCTAAATCGATGTTCGTGACTTTAAAGGGAATGGGGGCCGGAAAGGGTTCTAACTCGCCTATTTTTCAAATTTCTTATCAAAATAACCTTGAACTTGCACTAACATACCAATACAGCCTAGTTCCAAGTGTTCATGCATTGAAAACGAGCCTTAGAAGCATTTCACTAAGTTTTCAATAGATGTTCGTGACATTCAAGTGAAAGGGGGCAGGAAAGGGTTCTAACTCGCCTATTTTTCAAATTTCTTATCAAAATAACCTTGAACTTGCACTAACATACCAATATAGCCTAGTCCCAAGTGTTCATGCATTGAAAACAATCCTTAAAAGCATTTCACTAAGGTCTAAATTGATGTTCGTGACTTTCAAGTGAAAGGGGGCCGGAAAGGGTTCTAACTCGCCTTTTTTTCAAATTTCCTATCAAAATAACCTAGAACTTGTACTAAAATACCAATATAGCCTAGTTCCAAGAGTTCATGCATTGAAAACGAGCCTTAGAAGCATTTCACTAAGGTCTAAATCGATGTTCGTGACTTTTAAGTGAAAGGGGGCCAGAAAGGGTTCTAACTCGCCTATTTTTCAAATTTCTTATCAAAATAACCTAGAACTTGCACTAACATACCAATATAGCCTATTTCCAAGTGTTCATGCCTTGAAAATGAGCCTAAGAAACATTTCACTAAGTTCTAAATCGATGTTCGTGACTTTCAAGTGAAAGGGGGCCAGAAAGGGTTCTAACTCGCCTATTTTTCAAATTTCTTATCAAAAAAACCTAGAACTTGCACTAACATTTCAATATAGCCTAGTTCCAAGTGTTCATGCATTGAAAAGGAGCCTTAGAAGCATTTCACTAAGGTCTAAATCGATGTTTGTGACTTTCAAGTGAAAGGGGGCCAGAAAGGGTTCTAACTCGCCTATTTTTCAAATTTCTTATCAAAATAACCTAGAACTTGCACTAACATTTCAATATAGCCTAGTTCCAAGTGTTCATGCATTGAAAACGAGCCTTAGAAGCATTTCACTAAGTTCTAAATCGATGTTCGTGACTTTCCAGTGAAAGGGGGCTAGAAAGGGTTCTAACTCGCCTATTTTTCAAATTTCTTATCAAAATAACCTAGAACTTGCACTAACATACCAATATAGCCTAGTCCCAAGTGTTCATGCATTGAAAACGACTCTTAGATGCATGTCACTAAGTTTTCAATTGATGTTCGTGACAGTCAAGTGAAAGGGGGCAGGAAAGGGTTCTAACTCGACTATTTTTCAAATTTCTCATCAAAATAACCTAGAACTTCCACTAACATACCAATATAGCCTAGTTACAAGTGTTCATGCATTGAAAATGATCCTTAGAAGCATTTCACTAAGGTCTAAATCGATGTTCGTGACTTTCAAGGGAAAGGGGGCCGGAAAGGGTTCTAACTCGCCTATTTTTCAAATTTCTTATCAAAATAACCTTGAACTTGCACTAACATACCAATATAGCCTAGTTCCAAGTGTTCATGCATTGAAAACGAGCCTTAGAAGCATTTCACTAAGTTTTCAATAGATGTTCGTGACATTCAAGTGAAAGGGGGCAGGAAAGGGTTCTAACTCGCCTATTTTTCAAATTTCTTATCAAAATAACCTTGAACTTGCACTAACATACCAATATAGCCTAGTCCCAAGTGTTCATGCATTGAAAACGTTCCTTAGAAGCATTTCACTAAGTTTTCAATAGATGTTCGTGACATTCAAGTGAAAGGGGGCAGGAAAGGGTTCTAACTCGCCTATTTTTCAAATTTCTTATCAAAATAACCTAGAACTTGCACTAACATTTCAATATAGCCTAGTTCCAAGTGTTCATGCATTGAAAACGAGCCTTAGAAGCATTTCACTAAGTTCTAAATCGATGTTCGTGACTTTCCAGTGAAAGGGGGCTAGAAAGGGTTCTAACTCGCCTATTTTTCAAATTTCTTATCAAAATAACCTAGAACTTGCACTAACATACCAATATAGCCTAGTTACAAGTGTTCATGCATTGAAAACTATCCTTAGAAGCATTTCACTAAGGTCTAAATCGATGTTCGTGACTTTCAAGTGAAAGGGGGCCGGAAAGGGTTCTAACTCGCCTATTTTTCAAATTTCCTATCAAAATAATCTAGAACTTGCACTAAAATACCAATATAGCCTAGTTACAAGTGTTCATGCATTGAAAACGAGCCTTAGAAGCATTTTACTAAGGTCTAAATCGATGTTCGTGACTTTCAAGTGAAAGGGGGCCAGAAAGGGTTCTAACTCGCCTATTTTTCAAATTTCTTATCAAAATAACCTAGAACATACACTAAGATACCAATATAGCCTATTTCCAAGTGTTCATGCCTTGAAAACGAGCCTAAGAAACATTTCACTAAGTTCTAAATCGATGTTCGTGACTTTCAAGTGAAAGGGGGCCAGAAAGGGTTCTAACTCGCCTATTTTTCAAATTTCTTATCAAAATAACCTAGAACTTGCACTAACATTTCAATATAGCCTAGTTCCAAGTGTTCATGCATTGAAAACGAGCCTTAGAAGCATTTCACTAAGGTCTAAATCGATGTTTGTGACTTTCAAGTGAAAGGGGGCCAGAAAGGGTTCTAACTCGCCTATTTTTCAAATTTCTTATCAAAATAACCTAGAACTTGCACTAACATTTCAATATAGCCTAGTTCCAAGTGTTCATGCATTGAAAACGAGCCTTAGAAGCATTTCACTAAGTTCTAAATCGATGTTCGTGACTTTCCAGTGAAAGGGGGCTAGAAAGGGTTCTAACTCGCCTATTTTTCAAATTTCTTATCAAAATAACCTAGAACTTGCACTAACATACCAATATAGCCTAGTCCAATGTGTTCATGCATTGAAAACGACTCTTAGATGCATGTCACTAAGTTTTCAATTGATGTTCGTGACAGTCAAGTGAAAGGGGGCAGGAAAGGGTTCTAACTCGACTATTTTTCAAATTTCTCATCAAAATAACCTAGAACTTCCACTAACATACCAATATAGCCTAGTTACAAGTGTTCATGCATTGAAAATGATCCTTAGAAGCATTTCACTAAGGTCTAAATCGATGTTCGTGACTTTCAAGGGAAAGGGGGCCGGAAAGGGTTCTAACTCGCCTATTTTTCAAATTTCTTATCAGAATAACCTTGAACTTGCACTAACATACCAATATAGCCTAGTTCTAAGTGTTCATGCATTGAAAACGAGCCTTAGAAGCATTTCACTAAGTTTTCAATAGATGTTCGTGACATTCAAGTGAAAGGGGGCAGGAAAGGGTTCTAACTCGCCTATTTTTCAAATTTCTTATCAAAATAACCTTGAACTTGCACTAACATACCAATATAGCCTAGTCCCAAGTGTTCATGCATTGAAAACGTTCCTTAGAAGCATTTCACTAAGTTTTCAATAGATGTTCGTGACATTCAAGTGAAAGGGGGCAGGAAAGGGTTCTAACTCGCCTATTTTTCAAATTTCTTATCAAAATAACCTAGAACTTGCACTAACATTTCAATATAGCCTAGTTCCAAGTGTTCATGCATTGAAAAAGAGCCTTAGAAGCATTTCACCAAGTTCTAAATGGATGTTCGTGACTTTCAAGTGAAACGGGGCTAGAAAGGGTTCTAACTCGCCTATTTTTCAAATTTCTTATCAAAATAACCTAGAACTTGCACTAACATACCAATATAGCCTAGTCCCAAGTGTTCATGCATTGAAAACGACCCTTAGATGCATTTCACTAAGTTTTCAATTGATGTTCGTGACATTCAAGTGAAAGGGGGCAGGAAAGGGTTCTAACTCGACTATTTTTCAAATTTCTCATCAAAATAACCTAGAACTTCCACTAACATACCAATATAGCCTAGTTACAAGTGTTCATGCATTGAAAGTGATCCTTAGAAGCATTTCACTAAGATCTAAATCGATGTTCGTGACTTTAAAGGGAATGGGGGCCGGAAAGGGTTCTAACTCGCCTATTTTTCAAATTTCTTATCAAAATAACCTTGAACTTGCACTAACATACCAATACAGCCTAGTTCCAAGTGTTCATGCATTGAAAACGAGCCTTAGAAGCATTTCACTAAGTTTTCAATAGATGTTCGTGACATTCAAGTGAAAGGGGGCAGGAAAGGGTTCTAACTCGCCTATTTTTCAAATTTCTTATCAAAATAACCTTGAACTTGCACTAACATACCAATATAGCCTAGTCCCAAGTGTTCATGCATTGAAAACAATCCTTAAAAGCATTTCACTAAGGTCTAAATTGATGTTCGTGACTTTCAAGTGAAAGGGGGCCGGAAAGGGTTCTAACTCGCCTTTTTTTCAAATTTCCTATCAAAATAACCTAGAACTTGTACTAAAATACCAATATAGCCTAGTTCCAAGAGTTCATGCATTGAAAACGAGCCTTAGAAGCATTTCACTAAGGTCTAAATCGATGTTCGTGACTTTTAAGTGAAAGGGGGCCAGAAAGGGTTCTAACTCGCCTATTTTTCAAATTTCTTATCAAAATAACCTAGAACTTGCACTAACATACCAATATAGCCTATTTCCAAGTGTTCATGCCTTGAAAATGAGCCTAAGAAACATTTCACTAAGTTCTAAATCGATGTTCGTGACTTTCAAGTGAAAGGGGGCCAGAAAGGGTTCTAACTCGCCTATTTTTCAAATTTCTTATCAAAATAACCTAGAACTTGCACTAACATTTCAATATAGCCTAGTTCCAAGTGTTCATGCATTGAAAAGGAGCCTTAGAAGCATTTCACTAAGGTCTAAATCGATGTTTGTGACTTTCAAGTGAAAGGGGGCCAGAAAGGGTTCTAACTCGCCTATTTTTCAAATTTCTTATCAAAATAACCTAGAACTTGCACTAACATTTCAATATAGCCTAGTTCCAAGTGTTCATGCATTGAAAACGAGCCTTAAAAGCATTTCACTAAGTTCTAAATCGATGTTCGTGACTTTCCAGTGAAAGGGGGCTAGAAAGGGTTCTAACTCGCCTATTTTTCAAATTTCTTATCAAAATAACCTAGAACTTGCACTAACATACCAATATAGCCTAGTCCCAAGTGTTCATGCATTGAAAACGACTCTTAGATGCATGTCACTAAGTTTTCAATTGATGTTCGTGACAGTCAAGTGAAAGGGGGCAGGAAAGGGTTCTAACTCGACTATTTTTCAAATTTCTCATCAAAATAACCTAGAACTTCCACTAACATACCAATATAGCCTAGTTACAAGTGTTCATGCATTGAAAATGATCCTTAGAAGCATTTCACTAAGGTCTAAATCGATGTTCGTGACTTTCAAGGGAAAGGGGGCCGGAAAGGGTTCTAACTCGCCTATTTTTCAAATTTCTTATCAAAATAACCTTGAACTTGCACTAACATACCAATATAGCCTAGTTCCAAGTGTTCATGCATTGAAAACGAGCCTTAGAAGCATTTCACTAAGTTTTCAATAGATGTTCGTGACATTCAAGTGAAAGGGGGCAGGAAAGGGTTCTAACTCGCCTATTTTTCAAATTTCTTATCAAAATAACCTTGAACTTGCACTAACATACCAATATAGCCTAGTCCCAAGTGTTCATGCATTGAAAACGTTCCTTAGAAGCATTTCACTAAGTTTTCAATAGATGTTCGTGACATTCAAGTGAAAGGGGGCAGGAAAGGGTTCTAACTCGCCTATTTTTCAAATTTCTTATCAAAATAACCTAGAACTTGCACTAACATTTCAATATAGCCTAGTTCCAAGTGTTCATGCATTGAAAAAGAGCCTTAGAAGCATTTCACTAAGTTCTAAATCGATGTTCGTGACTTTCAAGTGAAAGGGGGCCAGAAAGGGTTCTAAGTCGCCTATTTTTCAAATTTCTTATCAAAATAACCTAGAACTTGCACTAACATTTCAATATAGCCTAGTTCCAAGTGTTCATGCATTGAAAACGAGCCTTAGAAGCATTTCACTAAGGTCTAAATCGATGTTTGTGACGTTCAAGTGAAAGGGGGCCAGAAAGGGTTCTAACTCGCCTATTTTTCAAATTTCTTATCAATATTACCTAGAACTTGCACTAACATTTCAATATAGCCTAGTTACAAGTGTTCATGCATTTAAAACGAGCCTTAGATGCATTTCACTAAGTTCTAAATCGATGTTCGTGACTTTCCAGTGAAAGGGGGCTAGAAAGGGTTCTAACTCGCCTATTTTTCAAATTTCTTATCAAAATAACCTAGAACTTGCACTAACATACCAATATAGCCTAGTCCCAAGTGTTCATGCATTGAAAACGATCCTTAGATGCATTTCACTAAGTTTTCAATAGATGTTCGTGACATTCAAGTGAAAGGGGGCAGGAAAGGGTTCTAACTCGCCTATTTTTCAAATTTCTTATCAAAATAACCTTGAACTTGCACTAACATACCAATATAGCCTAGTCCCAAGTGTTCATGCATTGAAAACAATCCTTAAAAGCATTTCACTAAGGTCTAAATTGATGTTCGTGACTTTCAAGTGAAAGGGGGCCGGAAAGGGTTCTAACTCGCCTTTTTTTCAAATTTCCTATCAAAATAACCTAGAACTTGTACTAAAATACCAATATAGCCTAGTTCCAAGAGTTCATGCATTGAAAACGAGCCTTAGAAGCATTTCACTAAGGTCTAAATCGATGTTCGTGACTTTTAAGTGAAAGGGGGCCAGAAAGGGTTCTAACTCGCCTATTTTTCAAATTTCTTATCAAAATAACCTAGAACTTGCACTAACATACCAATATAGCCTATTTCCAAGTGTTCATGCCTTGAAAATGAGCCTAAGAAACATTTCACTAAGTTCTAAATCGATGTTCGTGACTTTCAAGTGAAAGGGGGCCAGAAAGGGTTCTAACTCGCCTATTTTTCAAATTTCTTATCAAAATAACCTAGAACTTGCACTAACATTTCAATATAGCCTAGTTCCAAGTGTTCATGCATTGAAAAGGAGCCTTAGAAGCATTTCACTAAGGTCTAAATCGATGTTTGTGACTTTCAAGTGAAAGGGGGCCAGAAAGGGTTCTAACTCGCCTATTTTTCAAATTTCTTATCAAAATAACCTAGAACTTGCACTAACATTTCAATATAGCCTAGTTCCAAGTGTTCATGCATTGAAAACGAGCCTTAAAAGCATTTCACTAAGTTCTAAATCGATGTTCGTGACTTTCCAGTGAAAGGGGGCTAGAAAGGGTTCTAACTCGCCTATTTTTCAAATTTCTTATCAAAATAACCTAGAACTTGCACTAACATACCAATATAGCCTAGTCCCAAGTGTTCATGCATTGAAAACGACTCTTAGATGCATGTCACTAAGTTTTCAATTGATGTTCGTGACAGTCAAGTGAAAGGGGGCAGGAAAGGGTTCTAACTCGACTATTTTTCAAATTTCTCATCAAAATAACCTAGAACTTCCACTAACATACCAATATAGCCTAGTTACAAGTGTTCATGCATTGAAAATGATCCTTAGAAGCATTTCACTAAGGTCTAAATCGATGTTCGTGACTTTCAAGGGAAAGGGGGCCGGAAAGGGTTCTAACTCGCCTATTTTTCAAATTTCTTATCAAAATAACCTTGAACTTGCACTAACATACCAATATAGCCTAGTTCCAAGTGTTCATGCATTGAAAACGAGCCTTAGAAGCATTTCACTAAGTTTTCAATAGATGTTCGTGACATTCAAGTGAAAGGGGGCAGGAAAGGGTTCTAACTCGCCTATTTTTCAAATTTCTTATCAAAATAACCTTGAACTTGCACTAACATACCAATATAGCCTAGTCCCAAGTGTTCATGCATTGAAAACGTTCCTTAGAAGCATTTCACTAAGTTTTCAATAGATGTTCGTGACATTCAAGTGAAAGGGGGCAGGAAAGGGTTCTAACTCGCCTATTTTTCAAATTTCTTATCAAAATAACCTAGAACTTGCACTAACATTTCAATATAGCCTAGTTCCAAGTGTTCATGCATTGAAAAAGAGCCTTAGAAGCATTTCACTAAGTTCTAAATCGATGTTCGTGACTTTCAAGTGAAAGGGGGCCAGAAAGGGTTCTAAGTCGCCTATTTTTCAAATTTCTTATCAAAATAACCTAGAACTTGCACTAACATTTCAATATAGCCTAGTTCCAAGTGTTCATGCATTGAAAACGAGCCTTAGAAGCATTTCACTAAGGTCTAAATCGATGTTTGTGACGTTCAAGTGAAAGGGGGCCAGAAAGGGTTCTAACTCGCCTATTTTTCAAATTTCTTATCAATATTACCTAGAACTTGCACTAACATTTCAATATAGCCTAGTTACAAGTGTTCATGCATTTAAAACGAGCCTTAGATGCATTTCACTAAGTTCTAAATCGATGTTCGTGACTTTCCAGTGAAAGGGGGCTAGAAAGGGTTCTAACTCGCCTATTTTTCAAATTTCTTATCAAAATAACCTAGAACTTGCACTAACATACCAATATAGCCTAGTCCCAAGTGTTCATGCATTGAAAACGATCCTTAGATGCATTTCACTAAGTTTTCAATAGATGTTCGTGACATTCAAGTGAAAGGGGGCAGGAAAGGGTTCTAACTCGCCTATTTTTCAAATTTCTTATCAAAATAACCTTGAACTTGCACTAACATACCAATATAGCCTAGTCCCAAGTGTTCATGCATTGAAAACAATCCTTAAAAGCATTTCACTAAGGTCTAAATTGATGTTCGTGACTTTCAAGTGAAAGGGGGCCGGAAAGGGTTCTAACTCGCCTTTTTTTCAAATTTCCTATCAAAATAACCTAGAACTTGTACTAAAATACCAATATAGCCTAGTTCCAAGAGTTCATGCATTGAAAACGAGCCTTAGAAGCATTTCACTAAGGTCTAAATCGATGTTCGTGACTTTTAAGTGAAAGGGGGCCAGAAAGGGTTCTAACTCGCCTATTTTTCAAATTTCTTATCAAAATAACCTAGAACTTGCACTAACATACCAATATAGCCTATTTCCAAGTGTTCATGCCTTGAAAATGAGCCTAAGAAACATTTCACTAAGTTCTAAATCGATGTTCGTGACTTTCAAGTGAAAGGGGGCCAGAAAGGGTTCTAACTCGCCTATTTTTCAAATTTCTTATCAAAATAACCTAGAACTTGCACTAACATTTCAATATAGCCTAGTTCCAAGTGTTCATGCATTGAAAAGGAGCCTTAGAAGCATTTCACTAAGGTCTAAATCGATGTTTGTGACTTTCAAGTGAAAGGGGGCCAGAAAGGGTTCTAACTCGCCTATTTTTCAAATTTCTTATCAAAATAACCTAGAACTTGCACTAACATTTCAATATAGCCTAGTTCCAAGTGTTCATGCATTGAAAACGAGCCTTAAAAGCATTTCACTAAGTTCTAAATCGATGTTCGTGACTTTCCAGTGAAAGGGGGCTAGAAAGGGTTCTAACTCGCCTATTTTTCAAATTTCTTATCAAAATAACCTAGAACTTGCACTAACATACCAATATAGCCTAGTCCCAAGTGTTCATGCATTGAAAACGACTCTTAGATGCATGTCACTAAGTTTTCAATTGATGTTCGTGACAGTCAAGTGAAAGGGGGCAGGAAAGGGTTCTAACTCGACTATTTTTCAAATTTCTCATCAAAATAACCTAGAACTTCCACTAACATACCAATATAGCCTAGTTACAAGTGTTCATGCATTGAAAATGATCCTTAGAAGCATTTCACTAAGGTCTAAATCGATGTTCATGACTTTCAAGTGAAAGGGGGCCAGAAAGGGTTCTAACTCGCCTATTTTTCAAATTTCTTATCAAAATAACCTTGAAATTGCACTAACATACCAATATAGCCTAGTTCCAAGTGTTCATGCCTTGAAAACGAGCCTAAGAAACATTTCACTAAGTTCTAAATCGATGTTCGTGACTTTCAAGTGAAAGGGGGCCAGAAAGGGTTCTAACTCGCCTATTTTTCAAATTTCTTATCAAAATAACCTAGAACTTACACTAACATACCAATATAGCCTAGTTACAAGTGTTCATGCATTGAAAACAATCCTTAGAAGCATTTCAGTAAGGTCTAAATCGATGTTCGTGACTTTCAAGTGAAAGGGGGCCGGAAAGGGTTCTAACTCGCCTATTTTTCAAATTTCTTATCCAAATAAACAAGAACTTACACTAACATACCAATATAGCCTAGTTACAAGTGTTCATGCATTATAAACGATCCTTAGAAGCATTTCACTAAGGTCTAAATCGATGTTCGTGACTTTCAAGTGAAAGGGGGCCGGAAAGGGTTCTAACTCGCCTATTTTTCAAATTTCCTATCAAAATAACCTGGAACTTGTACTAACATACCAATATAGCCTAGTTCCAAGTGTTCATGCATTGAAAACGAGCCTTAGAAGCATTTCACTAAGGTCTAAATCGATGTTCGTGACTTTCAAGTGAAAGGGGGCCGGAAAGGGTTCTAACTCGCCTATTTTTCAAATTTCTTATCAAAATAACCTAGAACTTACACTAACATACCAATTGATGTAAAATCTAGTGAGAGAACACTAGAATTCACTAGAACAAATGGATCTCAAATTGGACAAAAATGTGTTTTCATTTATATGATGAAATGCGTAGGCTTTAAGTGTGAATTATGCACGAAAATAGGCTAGGAAAGGTATGTAATTTCGTGGATAATATAGACTAAAAGATTAATGTGTTTAGTTTTTTAAAAGGAAAAGAAATGATGTGGTTTTAACAAGAAAATGGACAGACGTTTGTGTGGGATTTTAGAATTGAAAATGGACAGATTTTGATAGAAAGTAGAAGAGAAAAGAAAGGTTAGGAAATAGGGAACACTCACCTATACTCCTAGGATATGTAAAGAAGGAACACTCACTTCTTTACTAGATGCAAATCTCTCAACAAGGAACACTCAACTTGTGGATTGATTTACTGAAATTTGGATGGAAGGAACACTCAACTTCACACTCAAATTCTTCAAGGTAAAACTTGGAAAAACACAAGCAACTCAATACATGATATTGCAAGTAAAGATATCAAGATTCAAACTTCATTCATTCATTCATCATCCTTTCATCAAAAATACATCTCCTATTTATAGTGGACAAAACCCTAGTAACTCCCCTTTTAAATTTGTCCAAAAAGGTCAAAATAAACTATCCAAAAATGTGTGAGAGTTTTAAGGAATTAATCCTTACTTCATGCTAATAACTAAGGAGAACTTCCATGCACCAAGGTCTTCTTTCCCTTCATTAAACATGCCATTTAGACTAGGAAAATCAGCAAATATCCCTCCTTTGATGCCTTGGACGCACCTAATCAAGAATCCATCCAAAACCTCCCATAATTCCATGTTATTCCCTTATTTATGCCCAAAAGAATCAGCTCAATCAACCCCCTTGCCATAAAAACGCCCAACAGTAAGGAACAAATCAATTAACTAAATTAAATCCCTTAATTTAAGGGATTTAAATCTCTTAATTGATTTTGAGAAGAAAATCAGAAAATCTGATTTATTTCCATCCCCTTTTCGACCATATTCAAAAGAATATCTTAAGATATGCAAATCTGATCATACCTTCCTTAAATCAAGCTAAAATCAAATCAGATCAAATCTTTCCCAAATCCCCTAATTTATGTCTTCAATTTACCCATAATTCTCACCAAAAATGCCATCTATTAAAAGGGAATAAAATAAGTCCAAATCTTTCCTTAACTCATGCAAGAATCAAATCAGTCAAGATCTTTCCTTAATTCATGCAAGAATCAAATCTGATTTTTCCAACCCATATAATTCCCTTATCTCCATGCCTAATTTCGCAACTAAATCTCCCCAATTAACACTTAATTGGACGAAATTTAATCTCCCTAAATCCCCTTAATGGTCCCACACCCAAATCTGGTCAGCTTACTTCCATTTCCATGCAAATTCCAACTTAGCATATCACCTCCAAGGAAAAAACGTCCCTACTTTTTCCTAATTGCCCCTTGATCATGTCATGCATAAAATAGCAACAAATCTTCCCATTTAAATGCCATTCCACCTCAACAAACCCATCAAATCCACACGCCAGTCTGATTTTGTTTAAACAACTATTACCCAACTCATTTAACTAACTAACTAACTACCTTTAATTAATTAACTAGTTTAAGACCAGATTAATTAATTAAAATAAGCAAATATTTTATTTATTTATTTTACACAAAATTCCTTCAACGCCTTATTTTAGTTTCCTAAGGTGAAAAGACTAGAATACCCTTGCATTAGTAATCAACGGTCCATGCAACCAAAAATGGACCACCCCATTTTTCCTCAAAGGATTTAGCTAAAAAGATCTCCTTTATGGAGCCATTAGCATTAGATGAAAAATCAGAATTCCCATCACTTATTACCAATGAAGTCCAAAATGGTTCAGATGAAAAATCGACTGTTTTGGATTTTACATCACCAATATAGCCTAGTTACAAGTGTTCATGCATTGTAAACGATCCTTAGAAGCATTTCACTTAGGTCTAAATCGATGTTCGTGACTTTCAAGTGAAAGGGGGCCGGAAAGGGTTCTAACTCGCCTATTTTTCAAATTTCCTATCAAAATAACCTGGAACTTGCACTAACATACCAATATAGCCTAGTTCCAAGTGTTCATGCATTGAAAACGAGCCTTAGAAGCATTTCACTAAGGTCTAAATCGATGTTCGTGACTTTCAAGTGAAAGGGGGCCGGAAAGGGTTCTAACTCGCCTATTTTTCAAATTTCTTATCAAAATAACCTAGAACTTGCACTAACATACCAATATAGCCTAGTTCCAAGTGTTCATGCCTTGAAAACGAGCCTAAGAAACATTTCACTAAGTTCTAAATTGATGTTCGTGACTTTCAAGTGAAAAGGGGCCAGAAAGGGTTCTAACTCGCCTATTTTTCAAATTTCTTATCAAAATAACCTAGAACTTGCACTAACATACCAATATAACCTAGTCCCAAGTGTTCTTGCATTGAAAACGACCCTTAGAAGCATTTCACTAAGTTTTCAATAGATGTTCGTGACATTCAAGTGAAAGGGGGCAGGAAAGGGTTCTAACTTGCCTATTTTTCAAATTTCTTATCAAAATAACCTAGAACTTACACTAACATACCAATATAGCCTAGTTACAAGTGTTCATGCATTGAAAACAATCCTTAGAAGCATTTCAGTAAGGTCTAAATCGATGTTCGTGACTTTCAAGTGAAAGGGGGCCGGAAAGGGTTCTAACTCGCCTATTTTTCAAATTTCTTATCCAAATAAACTAGAACTTACACTAACATACCAATATAGCCTAGTTATAATTGTTCATGCATTGAAAACAATCCTTAGAAGCATTTCACTAATGTCTAAATCGATGTTCGTGATTTTCAAGTGAAAGGGGGCCGGAAAGGGTTCTAACTCGCCTATTTTTCAAATTTCTTATCAAAATAACCTAGAACTTGCACTAACATACCAATATAGCCTAGTTCCAAGTGTTCATGCCTTGAAAACGAGCCTAAGAAACATTTCACTAAGTTCTAAATTGATGTTCGTGACTTTCAAGTGAAAGGGGGCCAGAAAGGGTTCTAACTCGCCTATTTTTCAAATTTCTTATCAAAATAACCAAGAACTTGCACTAACATACCAATATAGCCTAGTCCCAAGTGTTCATGCATTGAAAACGACCCTTAGAAGCATTTCACTAAGTTTTCAATAGATGTTCGTGACATTCAAGTGAAAGGGGGCAGGAAAGGGTTCTATGATGCGTAATAGGAGGGGGTTTCACGTTTCTTTAAGTTTCTTTAATTGAATGCGACTTAGGATTGAAGGATATGGCATGAACAAGAACCAATCTCTGGAAATTGTGCAAGTCTCGTTAACAACCTTCAACCAATCTCTGGAAGAAGATCACTAACCCTCTCACTTTGAACGATTCACTCGGGACAACGCTTAAGGCCTCTTAACCTTTGAATGATTCACTCGAAACAAAGAATTAAGGTTGAACAAGAATCTCTCAAGTTCTAATTGAATTCTGATGAATACAAGGTTTATTTTTGTGAAAAGTTTGAATGAATTACAAATGCATAAGACCCCCTATTTATAACAAAAGAAACCTAAACTAACTAGGACTAGGACTCTAATGACTGACTTGGGCAGCAAGCAAAAGACTTGGTCAAAACAAAGACTTGGTCAAAGCAAAGACTTGGTCAAAGCAAAGACTTAGTCAAAGCAAGCAAGTTGAGTTTGACTCATTCTCAACTTCTAACAACACTAATTTATTTCATTGCCAAATCCACTTGATCTTGATCCATTTTAATCAATGTGACCCAAGTTTGACCCTTTTGCAAATCAAATCCACTCGGACACACCATCAAGTTAATTGGATCCGAATATGAATTGCCCTTCTTCTTGATATCCATATCATTCCCCCCTTCTTCAAAAGCACCTGCCCTCAAATTCTCATCCTCAAGATACGGTGAAAGATCTCCAACATTGAAGGTAGCACTCACATTGCCATATTCACTAGGAAGATCAAGCTTATATGCGCTATCTCCATAGGCCTCAATAACTTTGAATGGACCATCTGCCTGAGGCATTAGCTTATTTTTGGGTTTCTCTGGGAACCTCTCCTTCCTTAAGTGTAACCATACCAAGTTCCCAACCTTGTAGATAGGCTGCCTTCGGTTCTTGTTAGACCGCGTCTTGTACACTTCATTCATCCTTTCAATTCTTATCAAAATAACCTTGAACTTGCACTAACATACCAATATAGCCTAGTTCCAAGTATTCATGCATTGAAAACGAGCCTAAGAAGCATTTCACAAAGTTCTAAATCGATGTTCGTGACTTTCAAGTGAAAGGGCGCCAGAAAGGGTTCTAACTCGCCTATTTTTCAAATTTCTTATCAAAATAACCTAGAACTTGCACTAACATACCAATATAGCCTAGTCCCAAGTGTTCATGCATTGAAAACGATCCTTAGAAGCATTTCACTAAGTTTTCTATAGATGTTCGTGACATTCAAGTGAAAGGGGGCAGGAAAGGGTTCTAACTCGCCTATTTTTCAAATTTCTTATCAAAATAACCTAGAACTTACACTAACATACCAATATAGCCTAGTTACAAGTGTTCATGCATTGAAAACAATCCTTAGAAGCATTTCACTAAGTTTTCAATAGATGTTTGTGATTTTCAAGTGAAAGGGGGCAGGAAAGGATTCTAACTCGCCTATTTTTCAAATTTCTTATCAAAATAACCTAGAACTTGCACTAGCATACCAATACAGCCTAGTTCCAAGTGTTCAAGCCTTGAAAACGAGCCTAAGAAACATTTCACTAAGTTCTAAATCGATGTTCGTGACTTTCAAGTGAAAGGGGGCCTGAAAGGGTTCTAACTCGCCTATTTTTCAAATTTCTTATCAAAATAACCTAGAACTTGCACTAACATACCAATATAGCCTAGTCCCAAGTGTTCATGCATTGAAAACGACCCTTAGAAGCATTTCACTAAGTTTTCAATAGATGTTCGTGACATTCAAGTGAAAGGGGGCAGGAAAGGGTTCTAACTCGCCTATTTTTCAAATTTCTTATCAAAATAACCTAGAACTTACACTAACAAATCAATATAGCCTAGTACAAGTGTTCATGCATTGAAAACAATCCTTAGAAGCATTTCACTAAGGTCTAAATCGATGTTCGTGACTTTCAAGTGAAAGGGGGCCGGAAAGGGTTCTAACTCGCCTATTTTTCAAATTTCTTATCCAAATAAACTAGAACTTACACTAACATACCAATATAGCCTAGTTATAAGTGTTCATGCATTGAAAACAATCCTTAGAAGCATTTCACTAAGGTCTAAATCAATGTTCGTGACTTTCAAGTGAAAGGGGGCCGGAAAGGGTTCTAACTCGCCTATTTTTCAAATTTCTTATCAAAATAACCTAGAACTTGCACTAACATACCAATATAGCTTAGTTACAAGTGTTCATACATTGAAAACAATCCTTAGAAGCATTTCACTAATGTCTAAATCGATGTTCGTGACTTTCAAGTGAAAGGGGGCCGGAAAGGGTTCTAACTCGCCTATTTTTCAAATTTCTTATCAAAATAAACTAGAACTTACACTAACATACCAATATAGCCTAGTTATAAGTGTTCTTGCATTGAAAACAATCCTTAGAAGCATTTCACTACGGTCTAATTTGATGTTCGTGTCTTTCAAGTGAAAGGGGGCCGGAAAGGGTTCTAACTCGCCTATTTTTCAAATTTCTTATCAAAATAACCTAGAACTTACACTAACATACCAATATAGCCTAGTTACAAGTGTTCATAACTTGAAAAAAATCCTTAGAAGCATTTCACTAAGGTCTAAATCGATGTTCGTGACTTTCAAGTGAAAGGGGGCCGGAAAGGGTTCTAACTCGCCTATTTTTAAAATTTCCTATCAAAATAACCTAGAACTTGCACTAACATACCAATATAGCCTAGTTCCAAGTGTTCATGCATTGAAAACGAGCCTTAGAAGCATTTCACTAAGGTCTAAATCGATGTTCGTGACTTTCAAGTGAAAGGGGGCCGGAAAGGGTTCTAACTCGCCTATTTTTCAAATTTCTTATCCAAATAACCTAGAACTTGCACTAACATACCAATATAGTCTAGTCCCAAGTGTTCATGCATTGAAAACGACCCTTAGAAGCATTTCACTAAGTTTTCAATAGATGTTCATGAGATTCAAGTGAAAGGGGGCAGGAAAGGGTTCTAACTCGCCTATTTTTCAAATTTCTTATCAAAATAAACTCGAACTTACACTAACATACCAATATAGCCTAGTTACAAGTGTTCATGCATTGAAAACAATCCTTAGAAGCATTTCACTAAGGTCTAAATCGATGTTCGTGACTTTCAAGTGAAAGGGGGCCGAAAAGGGTTCTAACTCGCCTATTTTTCAAATTTCTTATCAAAATAACCTAGAACTTACTTTAACATACCAATATAGCCTAGTTACAAGTGTTCATGCATTGTAAACAATCCTTAGAAGCATTTCACTAAGGTCTAAATCGATGTTCGTGACTTTCAAGTGAAAGGGGGTTGGAAAGGGTTCTAACTCGCCTATTTTTCAAATTTCTTATCCAAGAAAACTAAAACTTACACTAACATACCAATATAGCCTAGTTCCAAGTGTTCATGCATTGAAAACGAGCCTTAGAAGCATTTCAATAAGGTCTAAATTGATGTTCGTGTCTTTCAAGTGAAAGGGGGCCGGAAAGTGATATGATAGAGGATGCCAAATTCGAAGGATTGGTTGAAGCTTTAAAGAAGAATGCTACCATGGGAGAGTTGTTGGCTTATGGAGACACGAATCTTCTAGGTGCATCAAAGGGGAACATTTGCATGTGCATGATAACATGCAAATGTAAATGAGGATTGGTGGACATGGGGAATAAGTTGGTTTTGCCTATGAGTTTTCTCCCATTTCATTTGATAGGGTTTTTCTCATTTTAGGCATAGGTGTGTTTTTGAACTTTCCATTTTTCAGGTTTTATGATTCTATAATGTGTGGAAGCCATGGAGGTGATGATTGATGGAAGGCCTTGATCAAAAGATAAAATCTTGGAGTAATTTTCGAAGATTGAAAATTTTGACCAAGGAGGAAAATTTTAAGACAAGGGGAGGTGCTTGTTACATTGAGATGTGCTTATTACATCTTATCGGTGCTTTATTACGACTTAAGTGACATGGCAAGTGACATGGCATGGGTATGGACATGGCTACACACATGGGATTGGATATTTAGTGTTTTACTTTAAATAAAATAGGATTAGAGTAGTTAATTTGTAATATTATCTTTTTAGGTAGGATAAGATTCTAATTAAGATAAGATAGTGTTAGAGTTTTAGTGGGATTATGTAATAAATAGGTGGCATTATCCTATTGGTTATTAGGAGTCCTTTTAGAAGTAGGAGGCCTAGTCATAATATGATTGAAACTCTCAAGCTATGGGTATAAATAGATGTGCACCAAAGCTTGGAAAAATCAGATTTGGAGATTCTTTTCTATATATTCTTCAATAAACTTAGAGAGTTTGTTGTTTTTCTTTGTGTGTAACAAAGAGTTGTGAATTGGTGCTTAAAGCTTTAGATTCACGTGAGGAAGTGTAGGAATTGAGGGTGCTTTGCTTTAATCAATTCTTAAACTTTCGCCCTAGATTTTAAACCTTTGGTGCGTAGCTTTAGAGGGTTTTCTATCTAGTTCTATCCCTTTTGTGTGGATTAAGGTTTCAATACCTAGATTCACATCAGAAAGGGTTCTAACTCGCCTATTTTTCAAATTTCTTATCAAAATAACCTAGAACTTACACTAACATACCAATATAGCCTAGTTACAAGTGTTCATGCTTTGAAAACAATCCTTAGAAGCATTTCACTAAGGTCTAAATTGATGTTCGTGACTTTCAAGTGAAAGGGGGCTGGAAAGGGTTCTAACTCGCCTATTTTTCAAATTTCCTATCAAAATAACCTAGAACTTGCACTAACATACCAATATAGCCTAGTTCCAAGTGTTCATGCATTGAAAACGAGCCTTAGAAGCATTTCACTAAGGTCTAAATCGATGTTCGTGACTTTCAAGTGAAAGGGGGCCGGAAAGGGTTCTAACTCGCCTATTTTTCAAATTTCTTATCAAAATAACCTAGAACTTGCACTAGCATACCAATACAGCCTAGTTCCAAGTGTTCAAGCCTTGAAAACGAGCCTAAGAAACATTTCACTAAGTTCTAAATCGATGTTCGTGACTTTCAAGTGAAAGGGGGCCTGAAAGTGTTCTAACTCGCCTATTTTTCAAATTTCTTATCAAAATAACCTAGAACTTGCACTAACATACCAATATAGCCTAGTCCCAAGTGTTCATGCATTGAAAACGACCCTTAGAAGCATTTCACTAAGTTTTCAATAGATGTTCGTGACATTCAAGTGAAAGGGGGCAGGAAAGGGTTCTAACTTGCCTATTTTTCAAATTTCTTATCAAAATAACCTAGAACTTACACTAACAAATCAATATAGCCTAGTACAAGTGTTCATGCATTGAAAACAATCCTCAGAAGCATTTCACTATGGTCTAAATCGATGTTCGTGACTTTCAAGTGAAAGGGGGCCGGAAAGGGTTCTAACTCGCCTATTTTTCAAATTTCTTATCCAAATAAACTAGAACTTACACTAACATACCAATATAGCCTAGTTATAAGTGTTCATGCATTGAAAACAATCCTTAGAAGCATTTCACTAAGGTCTAAATCGGTGTTCGTGACTTTCAAGTGAAAGGGGGCCGGAAAGGGTTCTAACTCGCCTATTTTTCAAATTTCTTATCAAAATAACCTAGAACTTGCACTAACATACCAATATAGCTTAGTTCCAAGTGTTCATGCATTGAAAACGATCCTTAGAAGCATTTCACTAAGGTCTAAATCGATGTTCGTGACTTTCAAGTGAAAGGGGGCGAGAAAGGGTTCTAACTCGCCTATTTTTCAAATTTCTTATCCAAATAACCTAGAACTTGCACTAACATACCAATATAGCCTAGTCCCAAGTGTTCATGCATTGAAAATGACCCTTAGAAGCATTTCACTAAGTTTTCATCAGATGTTCGTGACATTCAAGTGAAAGGGGGCAGGAAAGGGTTCTAACTCGCCTATTTTTCAAATTTTTTATCAAAATAACCTAGAACTTACACTAACATACCAATATAGCCTAGTTACAAGTGTTCATGCATTGTAAACAATCCTTAGAAGCATTTCACTAAGGTCTAAATCGATGTTCATGACTTTCAAGTGAAAGGGGGCCAGAAAGGGTTCTAACTCGCCTATTTTTTAAATTTCTTATCCAAATAACCTAGAACTTGCACTAACATACCAATATAGCATAGTCCCAAGTGTTCATGCATTGAAAACGACCCTTAGAAGCATTTCACTAAGTTTTCATTAGATGTTCGTGACAATCAAGTGAAAGGGGGCAGGAAAGGGTTCTAACTCGCCTATTTTTCAAATTTCTTATCAAAATAACCTAGAACTTACTTTAACATACCAATATAGCCTAGTTACAAGTGTTCATGCATTGTTAACAATCCTTAGAAGCATTTCACTAAGGTCTAAATCGATGTTCGTGACTTTCAAGTGAAAGGGGGTTGGAAAGGGTTCTAACTCGCCTATTTTTCAAATTTCTTATCCAAAAAAGCTAAAACTTACACTAAAATACCAATATAGCCTAGTTCCAAGTGTTCATGCATTGAAAACAATCCTTAGAAGCATTTCACTAAGGTCTAAATCGATGTTCGTGACTTTCAAGTGAAAGGGGGCCGGAAAGGGTTCTAACTCGCCTATTTTTTAAATTTCTTATCAAAATAAACTAGAAATTACACTAACATACCAATATAGCCTAGTTATAAGTGTTCATGCATTGAAAACAATCCTTAGAAGCATTTCACTAAGGTCTAAATTGATATTCGTGTCTTTCAAGTGAAAGGGGGCCGGAAAGGGTTCTAACTCGCCTATTTTTCAAATTTCTTATCAAAATAACCTAGAACTTACACTAACATACCAATATAGCCTAGTTACAAGTGTTCATGCTTTGAAAACAATCCTTAGAAGCATTTCACTAAGGTCTAAATTGATGTTCGTGACTTTCAAGTGAAAGGGGGCTAGACAGGGTTCTAACTCGCCTATTTTTCAAATTTCCTATCAAAATAACCTAGAACTTGCACTAACATACCAATATAGCCTAGTTCCAAGTGTTCATGCATTGAAAACGAGCCTTAGAAGCATTTCACTAAGGTCTAAATCGATGTTCGTGACTTTCAAGTGAAAGGGGGCCAGAAAGGGTTCTAACTCGCCTATTTTTCAAATTTCTTATCAAAATAACCTAGAACTTGCACTAACATACCAATATAGCCTAGTTATAAGTGTTCTTGCATTGAAAACAATCCTTAGAAGCATTTCACTAAGGTCTAAATCGATGTTCGTGACTTTCAAGTGAAAGGGGGCCGGAAAGGGTTCAAACTCGCCTATTTTTCAAATTTCTTATCAAAATAAACTAGAACTTACACTAACATACCAATATAGCCCAGTTACAAGTGTTCATACATTGAAAACAATCCTTAGAAGCATTTCACTAAGGTCTAAATCGATGTTCGTGACTTTCAAGTGAAAGGGGGCCGGAAAGGGTTCTAACTCGCCTATTTTTCAAATTTCTTATCAAAATAAACTAGAACTTACACTAACATACCAATATAGCCTAGTTATAAGTGTTCTTGCATTGAAAACAATCCTTAGAAGCATTTCACTACGGTCTAATTTGATGTTCGTGTCTTTGAAGTGAAAGGGGGCCGGAAAGGGTTCTAACTCGCCTATTTTTCAAATTTCTTATCAAAATAACCTAGAACTTACACTAACATACCAATATAGCCTAGTTACAAGTGTTCATGCTTTGAAAACAATCCTTAGAAGCATTTCACTAAGGTCTAAATTGATGTTCGTGACTTTCAAGTGAAAGGGGGCTGGAAAGGGTTCTAACTCGCCTATTTTTCAAATTTCCTATCAAAATAACCTAGAACTTGCACTAACATACCAATATAGCCTAGTTCCAAGTGTTCATGCATTGAAAACGAGCCTTAGAAGCATTTCACTAAGGTCTAAATCGATGTTCGTGACTTTCAAGTGAAAGGGGGCCAGAAAGGGTTCTAACTCGCCTATTTTTCAAATTTCTTATCAAAATAACCTAGAACTTGCACTAGCATACCAATACAGCCTAGTTCCAAGTGTTCAAGCCTTGAAAACGAGCCTAAGAAACATTTCACTAAGTTCTAAATCGATGTTCGTGACTTTCAAGTGAAAGGGGGCCTGAAAGTGTTCTAACTCGCCTATTTTTCAAATTTCTTATCTAAATAACCTAGAACTTGCACTAACATACCAATATAGCCTAGTCCCAAGTGTTCATGCATTGAAAACGACCCTTAGAAGCATTTCACTAAGTTTTCAATAGATGTTCGTGACATTCAAGTGAAAGGGGGCAGGAAAGGGTTCTAACTCGCCTATTTTTCAAATTTCTTATCCAAATAACCTAGAACTTGCACTAACATACCATATAGCCTAGTCCCAAGTGTTCATGCATTCAAAACGACCCTTAGAAGCATTTCAATAAGTTTTCAATAGATGTTCATGAGATTCAAGTGAAAGGGGGCAGGAAAGGGTTCTAACTCGCCTATTTTTCAAATTTCTTATCAAAATAAACTCGAACTTACACTATCATACCAATATAGCCTAGTTACAAGTGTTCATGCATTGAAAACAATCCTTAGAAGCATTTCACTAAGGTCTAAATCGATGTTCGTGACTTTCAAGTGAAAGGGGGCCGAAAAGGTTTCTAACTCGCCTATTTTTCAAATTTCTTATCAAAATAAACTAGAACTTACACTTACATACCAATATAGCCTAGTTATAAGTGTTCATGCATTGAAAACAATCCTTAGAAGCATTTCACTAAGGTCTAAATTGATGTTCGTGTCTTTCAAGTGAAAGGGGGCCGGAAAGGGTTCTTACTCGCCTATTTTTCAAATTTCTTATCAAAATAACCTAGAACTTACTTTAACATACCAATATAGCCTAGTTACAAGTGTTCATGCATTGTAAACAATCCTTAGAAGCATTTCACTAAGGTCTAAATCGATGTTCGTGACTTTCAAGTGAAAGGGGGTTGGAAAGGGTTCTAACTCGCCTATTTTTCAAATTTCTTATCCAAAAAAACTAAAACTTACACTAACATACCAATATAGCCTAGTTCCAAGTGTTCATGCATTGAAAACAATCCTTAGAAGCATTTCACTAAGGTCTAAATCGATGTTCGTGACTTTCAAGTGAAAGGGGGCCAGAAAGAGTTCTAGCTCGCCTATTTTTCAAATTTCTTATCAAAATAAACTAGAACTTACACTAACATACCAATATAGCCTAGTTATAAGTGTTCATGCATTGAAAACAATCCTTAGAAGCATTTCACTAAGGTCTAAATTGATGTTCGTGTCTTTCAAGTGAAAGGGGGCCGGAAAGGGTTCTAACTCGCCTATTTTTCAAATTTCTTATCAAAATAACCTAGAACTTACACTAACATACCAATATAGCCTAGTTACAAGTGTTCATGCTTTGAAAACAATCCTTAGAAGCATTTCACTAAGGTCTAAATTGATGTTCGTGACTTTCAAGTGAAAGGGGGCTGGAAAGGGTTCTAACTCGCCTATTTTTCAAATTTCCTATCAAAATAACCTAGAACTTGCACTAACATACCAATATAGCCTAGTTCCAAGTGTTCATGCATTGAAAACGAGCCTTAGAAGCATTTCACTAAGGTCTAAATCGATGTTCGTGACTTTCAAGTGAAAGGGGGCCGGAAAGGGTTCTAACTCGCCTATTTTTCAAATTTCTTATCAAAATAACCTAGAACTTGCACTAGCATACCAATATAGCCTAGTTATATGTGTTCATGCATTGAAAACAATCCTTAGAAGCATTTCACTAAGGTCTAGATCGATGTTCGTGACTTTCAAGTGAAAGGGGGCCGGAAAGGGTTCTAACTCGCCTATTTTTCAAATTTCTTATCAAAATAACCTAGAACTTGCACTAACATACCAATATAGCTTAGTTCCAAGTGTTCATGCATTGAAAACGATCCTTAGAAGCATTTCACTAAGGTCTAAATCGATGTTCATGACTTTCAAGTGAAAGGGGGCCAGAATGGGTTCTAGCTCGCCTATTTTTCAAATTTCTTATCCAAATAACCTAGAACTTGCACTAACATACCAATATAGCCTAGTCCCAAGTGTTCATGCATTGAAAACGACCGTTTGAAGCATTTCACTAAGTTTACAATAGATGTTCGTGACATTCAAGTGAAAGGGGGCAGGAAAGGGTTCTAACTCGCCTATTTTTCTAATTTATTATCAAAATAACCTAGAACTTACACTAACATACCAATATAGCCTAGTTACAAGTGTTCATGCATTGTAAACAATCCTTAGAAGCATTTCACTAAGGTCTAAATCGATGGTCGTGACTTTCAAGTGAAAGGAGGCCGGAAAGGGTTGTAACTCGCCTATTTTTCAAATTTCTTATCCAAATAAACTAGAAGTTACACTAACATACCAATATAGCCTAGTTATAAGTGTTCATGCATTGAAAACAATCCTTAGAAGCATTTCACTAAGGTCTAAATTGATGTTCGTGTCTTTCAAGTGAAAGGGGGCCGGAAAGGGTTCTAACTCGCCTATTTTTCAAATTTCTTATCAAAATAACCTAGAACTTACACTAACATACCAATATAGCCTAGTTACAAGTGTTCATGCTTTGAAAACAATCCTTAGAAGCATTTCACTAAGGTCTAAATTGATGTTCGTGACTTTCAAGTGAAAGGGGCCTGGAAAGGGTTCTAACTCGCCTATTTTTCAAATTTCCTATCAAAATAACCTAGAACTTGCACTAACATACCAATATAGCCTAGTTCCAAGTGTTCATGCATTGAAAACGAGCCTTAAAAGCATTTCACTAAGGTCTAAATCGATGTTCGTGACTTTCAAGTGAAAGGGGGCCGGAAAGGGTTCTAACTCGCCAATTTTTCAAATTTCTTATCAAAATAACCTAGAACTTGCACTAGCATACCAATACAGCCTAGTTCCAAGTGTTCAAGCCTTGAAAATGAGCCTAAGAAACATTTCACTAAGTTCTAAATCGATGTTCGTGACTTTCAAGTGAAAGGGGGCCTGAAAGTGTTCTAACTCAACTATTTTTCAAATTTCTTATCTAAATAACCTAGAACTTGCACTAATATACCAATATAGCCTAGTCCCAAGTGTTCATGCATTGAAAACGACCCTTAGAAGCATTTCACTAAGTTTTCAATAGATGTTCGTGACATTCAAGTGAAAGGGGGCAGGAAAGGGTTCTAACTCGCCTATTTTTCAAATTTCTTATCCAAATAAACTAGAACATACACTAACATACCAATATAGCCTAGTTATAAGTGTTCATGCATTGAAAAAAAACCTTAGAAGCATTTCACTAAGGTCTAAATCGATGTTCGTGACTTTCAAGTGAAAGGGGGCCGGAAAGGGTTCTACCTCGCCTATTTTTCAAATTTCTTATCAAAATAAACTAGAACTTACACTAACATACCAATATAGCCTAGTTACAAGTGTTCATACATTGAAAACAATCCTTAGAAGCATTTCACTAAGGTCTAAATCGATGTTCGTGACTTTCAAGTGAAAGGGGGCCGGAAAGGGTTCTAACTCGCCTATTTTTCAAATTTCTTATCAAAATAAACTAGAACTTACACTAACATACCAATATAGCCTAGTTACAAGTGTTCATAACTTGAAAAAAATCCTTAGAAGCATTTCACTAAGGTGTAAATCGATGTTCGTGACTTTCAAGTGAAAGGGGGCCGGAAAGGGTTCTAACTCGCCTATTTTTAAAATTTCCTATCAAAATAACCTAGAACTTGCCCTAACATACCAATATAGCCTAGTTCCAAGTGTTCATGCATTGAAAACGAGCCTTAGAAGCATTTCACTAAGGTCTAAATCGATGTTCGTGACTTTCAAGTGAAAGGGGGCCGGAAAGGGTTCTAACTCGCCTATTTTTAAAATTTCTTATCCAAATAACCTAGAACTTGCACTAACATACCAATATAGCATAGTCCCAAGTGTTCATGCATTGAAAACGACCCTTAGAAGCATTTCACTAAGTTTTCAATAGATGTTCATGAGATTCAAGTGAAAGGGGGCAGGAAAGGGTTCTAACTCGCCTATTTTTCAAATTTCTTATCAAAAGAAACTCGAACTTACACTAACATACCAATATAGCCTAGTTTCAAGTGTTCAAGCATTGAAAACAATCCTTAGAAGCATTTCACTAAGGTCTAAATCGATGTTCGTGACTTTCAAGTGAAAGGGGGCCGAAAAGGGTTCTAACTCGCCTATTTTTCAAATTTCTTATCAAAATAACCTAGAACTTGCACTAACATACTAATATAGCCTAGTCCCAAGTGTTCATGCATTGAAAACGACCGTTTGAAGCATTTCACTAAGTTTACAATAGATGTTCGTGACATTCAAGTGAAAGGGGGCAGGAAAGGGTTCTAACTCGCCTATTTTTCTAATTTATTATCAAAATAACCTAGAACTTACACTAACATACCAATATAGCCTAGTTACAAGTGTTCATGCATTGTAAACAATCCTTAGAAGCATTTCACTAAGGTCTAAATCGATGGTCGTGACTTTCAAGTGAAAGGAGGCCGGAAAGGGTTGTAACTCGCCTATTTTTCAAATTTCTTATCCAAATACACTAGAACTTACACTAACATACCAATATAGCCTAGTTATAAGTGTTCATGCATTGAAAACAATCCTTAGAAGCATTTCACTAAGGTCTAAATTGATGTTCGTGTCTTTCAAGTGAAAGGGGGCCGGAAAGGGTTCTAACTCGCCTATTTTTCAAATTTCTTATCAAAATAACCTAGAACTTACACTAACATACCAATATAGCCTAGTTACAAGTGTTCATGCTTTGAAAACAATCCTTAGAAGCATTTCACTAAGGTCTAAATTGATGTTCGTGACTTTCAAGTGAAAGGGGCCTGGAAAGGGTTCTAACTCGCCTATTTTTTAAATTTCCTATCAGAATAACCTAGAACTTGCACTAACATACCAATATAGCCTAGTTCCAAGTGTTCATGCATTGAAAACGAGCCTTAAAAGCATTTCACTAAGGTCTAAATCGATGTTCGTGACTTTCAAGTGAAAGGGGGCCGGAAAGGGTTCTAACTCGCCAATTTTTCAAATTTCTTATCAAAATAACCTAGAACTTGCACTAGCATACCAATACAGCCTAGTTCCAAGTGTTCAAGCCTTGAAAATGAGCCTAAGAAACATTTCCCTAAGTTCTAAATCGATGTTCGTGACTTTCAAGTGAAAGGGGGCCTGAAAGTGTTCTAACTCGCCTATTTTTCAAATTTCTTATCTAAATAACCTAGAACTTGCACTAACATACCAATATAGCCTAGTCCCAAGTGTTCATGCATTGAAAACGACCCTTAGAAGCATTTCACTAAGTTTTCAATAGATGTTCGTGACATTCAAGTGAAAGGGGGCAGGAAAGGGTTCTAACTCGCCTATTTTTCAAATTTCTTATCAAAATAACCTAGAACTTACACTAACAAATCAATATAGCCTACTACAAGTGTTCATGCATTGAAAACAATCCTTAGAAGCATTTCGCTAAGGTCTAAATCGATGTTCGTGACTTTCAAGTGAAAGGGGGCCGGAAAGGGTTCTAACTCGCCTATTTTTCAAATTTCTTATCCAAATAAACTAGAACTTACACTAACATACCAATATAGCCTAGTTATAAGTGTTCATGCATTGAAAACGATCCTTAGAAGCATTTCACTAAGGTCTACATCGATGTTCGTGACTTTCAAGTGAAAGGGGGCCGGAAAGGGTTCTAACTCGCCTATTTTTCAAATTTCTTACCAAAATAACCTAGAACTTGCACTAACATACCAATATAGCTTAGTTCCAAGTGTTCATGCATTGAAAACGATCCTTAGAAGCATTTCACTAAGGTCTAAATCGATGTTCATGACTTTCAAGTGAAAGGGGGCCAGAAAGGGTTCTAGCTCGCCTATTTTTCAAATTTCTTATCCAAATAACCTAGAACTTGCACTAACATACCAATATAGCCTAGTCCCAAGTGTTCATGCATTGAAAACGACCGTTAGAAGCATTTCACTAAGTTTACAATAGATGTTCGTGACATTCAAGTGAAAGGGGGCAGGAAAGGGTTCTAACTCGCCTATTTTTCAAATTTATTATCAAAATAACTTAGAACATACACTAACATACCAATATAGCCTAGTTACAAGTGTTCATGCATTGTAAACAATCCTTAGAAGCATTTCACTAAGGTCTAAATCGATGTTCGTGACTTTCAAGTGAAAGGAGGCTGGAAAGGGTTCTAACTCGCCTATTTTTCAAATTTCTTATCCAAATAACCTAGAACTTGCACTAACATACCAATATAGCCTAGTTATAAGTGTTCATGCATTGAAAACAATCCTTAGAAGCATTTCACTAAGGTCTAGATCGATGTTCGTGACTTTCAAGTGAAAGGGGGCCGGAAAGGGTTCTAACTCGCCTATTTTTCAAATTTCTTATCAAAATAACCTAGAACTTGCACTAACATACCAATATAGCTTAGTTCCAAGTGTTCATGCATTGAAAACGATCCTTAGAAGCATTTCACTAAGGTCTAAATCGATGTTCATGACTTTCAAGTGAAAGGGGGCCAGAATGGGTTCTAGCTCGCCTATTTTTCAAATTTCTTATCCAAATAACCTAGAACTTGCACTAACATACCAATATAGCCTAGTCCCAAGTGTTCATGCATTGAAAACGACCGTTTGAAGCATTTCACTAAGTTTACAATAGATGTTCGTGACATTCAAGTGAAAGGGGGCAGGAAAGGGTTCTAACTCGCCTATTTTTCTAATTTATTATCAAAATAACCTAGAACTTACACTAACATACCAATATAGCCTAGTTACAAGTGTTCATGCATTGTAAACAATCCTTAGAAGCATTTCACTAAGGTCTAAATCGATGGTCGTGACTTTCAAGTGAAAGGAGGCCGGAAAGGGTTGTAACTCGCCTATTTTTCAAATTTCTTATCCAAATAAACTAGAAGTTACACTAACATACCAATATAGCCTAGTTATAAGTGTTCATGCATTGAAAACAATCCTTAGAAGCATTTCACTAAGGTCTAAATTGATGTTCGTGTCTTTCAAGTGAAAGGGGGCCGGAAAGGGTTCTAACTCGCCTATTTTTCAAATTTCTTATCAAAATAACCTAGAACTTACACTAACATACCAATATAGCCTAGTTACAAGTGTTCATGCTTTGAAAACAATCCTTAGAAGCATTTCACTAAGGTCTAAATTGATGTTCGTGACTTTCAAGTGAAAGGGGCCTGGAAAGGGTTCTAACTCGCCTATTTTTCAAATTTCCTATCAAAATAACCTAGAACTTGCACTAACATACCAATATAGCCTAGTTCCAAGTGTTCATGCATTGAAAACGAGCCTTAAAAGCATTTCACTAAGGTCTAAATCGATGTTCGTGACTTTCAAGTGAAAGGGGGCCGGAAAGGGTTCTAACTCGCCAATTTTTCAAATTTCTTATCAAAATAACCTAGAACTTGCACTAGCATACCAATACAGCCTAGTTCCAAGTGTTCAAGCCTTGAAAATGAGCCTAAGAAACATTTCACTAAGTTCTAAATCGATGTTCGTGACTTTCAAGTGAAAGGGGGCCTGAAAGTGTTCTAACTCAACTATTTTTCAAATTTCTTATCTAAATAACCTAGAACTTGCACTAATATACCAATATAGCCTAGTCCCAAGTGTTCATGCATTGAAAACGACCCTTAGAAGCATTTCACTAAGTTTTCAATAGATGTTCGTGACATTCAAGTGAAAGGGGGCAGGAAAGGGTTCTAACTCGCCTATTTTTCAAATTTCTTATCCAAATAAACTAGAACTTACACTAACATACCAATATAGCCTAGTTATAAGTGTTCATGCATTGAAAAAAAACCTTAGAAGCATTTCACTAAGGTCTAAATCGATGTTCGTGACTTTCAAGTGAAAGGGGGCCGGAAAGGGTTCTACCTCGCCTATTTTTCAAATTTCTTATCAAAATAAACTAGAACTTACACTAACATACCAATATAGCCTAGTTACAAGTGTTCATACATTGAAAACAATCCTTAGAAGCATTTCACTAAGGTCTAAATCGATGTTCGTGACTTTCAAGTGAAAGGGGGCCGGAAAGGGTTCTAACTCGCCTATTTTTCAAATTTCTTATCAAAATAAACTAGAACTTGCACTAACATACCAATATAGCCTAGTTATAAGTGTTCATGCATTGAAAACAATCCTTAGAAGCATTTCACTAAGGTCTAGATCGATGTTCGTGACTTTCAAGTGAAAGGGGGCCGGAAAGGGTTCTAACTCGCCTATTTTTCAAATTTCTTATCAAAATAACCTAGAACTTGCACTAACATACCAATATAGCTTAGTTCCAAGTGTTCATGCATTGAAAACGATCCTTAGAAGCATTTCACTAAGGTCTAAATCGATGTTCATGACTTTCAAGTGAAAGGGGGCCAGAATGGGTTCTAGCTCGCCTATTTTTCAAATTTCTTATCCAAATAACCTAGAACTTGCACTAACATACCAATATAGCCTAGTCCCAAGTGTTCATGCATTGAAAACGACCGTTTGAAGCATTTCACTAAGTTTACAATAGATGTTCGTGACATTCAAGTGAAAGGGGGCAGGAAAGGGTTCTAACTCGCCTATTTTTCTAATTTATTATCAAAATAACCTAGAACTTACACTAACATACCAATATAGCCTAGTTACAAGTGTTCATGCATTGTAAACAATCCTTAGAAGCATTTCACTAAGGTCTAAATCGATGGTCGTGACTTTCAAGTGAAAGGAGGCCGGAAAGGGTTGTAACTCGCCTATTTTTCAAATTTCTTATCCAAATAAACTAGAACTTACACTAACATACCAATATAGCCTAGTTATAAGTGTTCATGCATTGAAAACAATCCTTAGAAGCATTTCACTAAGGTCTAAATTGATGTTCGTGTCTTTCAAGTGAAAGGGGGCCGGAAAGGGTTCTAACTCGCCTATTTTTCAAATTTCTTATCAAAATAACCTAGAACTTACACTAACATACCAATATAGCCTAGTTACAAGTGTTCATGCTTTGAAAACAATCCTTAGAAGCATTTCACTAAGGTCTAAATTGATGTTCGTGACTTTCAAGTGAAAGGGGCCTGGAAAGGGTTCTAACTCGCCTATTTTTCAAATTTCCTATCAAAATAACCTAGAACTTGCACTAACATACCAATATAGCCTAGTTCCAAGTGTTCATGCATTGAAAACGAGCCTTAAAAGCATTTCACTAAGGTCTAAATCGATGTTCGTGACTTTCAAGTGAAAGGGGGCCGGAAAGGGTTCTAACTCGCCAATTTTTCAAATTTCTTATCAAAATAACCTAGAACTTGCACTAGCATACCAATACAGCCTAGTTCCAAGTGTTCAAGCCTTGAAAACGAGCCTAAGAAACATTTCACTAAGTTCTAAATCGATGTTCGTGACTTTCAAGTGAAAGGGGGCCTGAAAGTGTTCTAACTCGCCTATTTTTCAAATTTCTTATCAAAATAACCTAGAACTTGCACTAACATACTAATATAGCCTAGTCCCAAGTGTTCATGCATTGAAAACGACCCTTAGAAGCATTTCACTAAGTTTTCAATAGATGTTCGTGACATTCAAGTGAAAGGGGGCAGGAAAGGGTTCTAACTCGCCTATTTTTCAAATTTCTTATCAAAATAACCTAGAACTTACACTAACATACCAATATAGCCTAGTTCCAAGTGTTCATGCATTGAAAACAATCCTTAGAAGCATTTCACTAAGGTCTAAATCGATGTTCGTGACTTTCAAGTGAAAGGGGGTCAGAAAGAGTTCTAGCTCGCCTATTTTTCAAATTTCTTATCAAAATAAACTAGAACTTACACTAACATACCAATATAGCCTAGTTATAAGTGTTCATGCATTGAAAACAATCCTTAGAAGCATTTCACTAAGGTCTAAATTGATGTTCGTGTCTTTCAAGTGAAAGGGGGCCGGAAAGGGTTCTAACTCGCCTATTTTTCAAATTTCTTATCAAAATAACCTAGAACTTACACTAACATACCAATATAGCCTAGTTACAAGTGTTCATGCTTTGAAAACAATCCTTAGAAGCATTTCACTAAGGTCTAAATTGATGTTCGTGACTTTCAAGTGAAAGGGGGCTGGAAAGGGTTCTAACTCGCCTATTTTTCAAATTTCCTATCAAAATAACCTAGAACTTGCACTAACATACCAATATAGCCTAGTTCCAAGTGTTCATGCATTGAAAACGAGCCTTAGAAGCATTTCACTAAGGTCTAAATCGATGTTCGTGACTTTCAAGTGAAAGGGGGCCGGAAAGGGTTCTAACTCGCCTATTTTTCAAATTTCTTATCAAAATAACCTAGAACTTGCACTAGCATACCAATACAGCCTAGTTCCAAGTGTTCAAGCCTTGAAAACGAGCCTAAGAAACATTTCACTAAGTTCTAAATCGATGTTCGTGACTTTCAAGTGAAAGGGGGCCTGAAAGTGTTCTAACTCGCCTATTTTTCAAATTTCTTATCAAAATAACCTCGAACTTGCACTAACATACTAATATAGCCTAGTCCCAAGTGTTCATGCATTGAAAACGACCCTTAGAAGCATTTCACTAAGTTTTCAATAGATGTTCGTGACATTCAAGTGAAAGGGGGAAGGAAAGGGTTTTAACTCGCCTATTTTTCAAATTTCTTATCAAAATAACCTAGAACTTACACTAACAAATCAATATAGCCTAGTACAAGTGTTCATGCATTGAAAACAATCCTTAGAAGCATTTCACTAAGGTCTAAATCGATGTTCGTGACTTTCAAGTGAAAGGGGGCCGGAAAGGGTTCTAACTCGCCTATTTTTCAAATTTCTTATCAAAATAACCTAGAACTTGCACTAACATACCAATATAGCCTAGTTATAAGTGTTCATGCATTGAAAACAATCCTTAGAAGCATTTCACTAAGGTCTAGATCGATGTTCGTGACTTTCAAGTGAAAGGGGGCCGGAAAGGGTTCTAACTCGCCTATTTTTCAAATTTCTTATCAAAATAACCTAGAACTTGCACTAACATACCAATATAGCTTAGTTCCAAGTGTTCATGCATTGAAAACGATCCTTAGAAGCATTTCACTAAGGTCTAAATCGATGTTCATGACTTTCAAGTGAAAGGGGGCCAGAATGGGTTCTAGCTCGCCTATTTTTCAAATTTCTTATCCAAATAACCTAGAACTTGCACTAACATACCAATATAGCCTAGTCCCAAGTGTTCATGCATTGAAAACGACCGTTTGAAGCATTTCACTAAGTTTACAATAGATGTTCGTGACATTCAAGTGAAAGGGGGCCGGAAAGGGTTCTAACTCGCCTATTTTTCTAATTTATTATCAAAATAACCTAGAACTTACACTAACATACCAATATAGCCTAGTTACAAGTGTTCATGCATTGTAAACAATCCTTAGAAGCATTTCACTAAGGTCTAAATCGATGGTCGTGACTTTCAAGTGAAAGGAGGCCGGAAAGGGTTCTAGCTCGCCTATTTTTCAAATTTCTTATCCAAATAACCTAGAACTTACACTAACATACCAATATAGCCTAGTCCCAAGTGTTCATGCATTGAAAACGACCGTTTGAAGCATTTCACTAAGTTTACAATAGATGTTCGTGACATTCAAGTGAAAGGGGGCAGGAAAGGGTTCTAACTCGCCTATTTTTCTAATTTATTATCAAAATAACCTAGAACTTACACTAACATACCAATATAGCCTAGTTACAAGTGTTCATGCATTGTAAACAATCCTTAGAAGCATTTCACTAAGGTCTAAATCGATGGTCGTGACTTTCAAGTGAAAGGAGGCCGGAAAGGGTTGTAACTCGCCTATTTTTCAAATTTCTTATCCAAATAAACTAGAACTTACACTAACATACCAATATAGCCTAGTTATAAGTGTTCATGCATTGAAAACAATCCTTAGAAGCATTTCACTAAGGTCTAAATTGATGTTCGCGTCTTTCAAGTGAAAGGGGGCCGGAAAGGGTTCTAACTCGCCTATTTTTCAAATTTCTTATCAAAATAACCTAGAACTCACACTAACATACCAATATAGCCTAGTTACAAGTGTTCATGCTTTGAAAACAATCCTTAGAAGCATTTCACTAAGGTCTAAATTGATGTTCGTGACTTTCAAGTGAAAGGGGCCTGGAAAGGGTTCTAACTCGCCTATTTTTCAAATTTCCTATCAAAATAACCTAGAACTTGCACTAACATACCAATATAGCCTAGTTCCAAGTGTTCATGCATTGAAAACGAGCCTTAAAAGCATTTCACTAAGGTCTAAATCGATGTTCGTGACTTTCAAGTGAAAGGGGGCCGGAAAGGGTTCTAACTCGCCAATTTTTCAAATTTCTTATCAAAATAACCTAGAACTTGCACTAGCATACCAATACAGCCTAGTTCCAAGTGTTCAAGCCTTGAAAATGAGCCTAAGAAACATTTCACTAAGTTCTAAATCGATGTTCGTGACTTTCAAGTGAAAGGGGGCCTGAAAGTGTTCTAACTCAACTATTTTTCAAATTTCTTATCTAAATAACCTAGAACTTGCACTAACATACCAATATAGCCTAGTCCCAAGTGTTCATGCATTGAAAACGACCCTTAGAAGCATTTCACTAAGTTTTCAATAGATGTTCGTGACATTCAAGTGAAAGGGCGCAGGAAAGGGTTCTAACTCGCCTATTTTTCAAATTTCTTATCCAAATAAACTAGAACTTACACTAACATACCAATATAGCCTAGTTATAAGTGTTCATGCATTGAAAAAAAACCTTAGAAGCATTTCACTAAGGTCTAAATCGATGTTCGTGACTTTCAAGTGAAAGGGGGCCGGAAAGGGTTCTACCTCGCCTATTTTTCAAATTTCTTATCAAAATAAACTAGAACTTACACTAACATACCAATATAGCCTAGTTACAAGTGTTCATACATTGAAAACAATCCTTAGAAGCATTTCACTAAGGTCTAAATCGATGTTCGTGACTTTCAAGTGAAAGGGGGCCGGAAAGGGTTCTAACTCGCCTATTTTTCAAATTTCTTATCAAAATAAACTAGAACTTACACTAACATACCAATATAGCCTAGTTACAAGTGTTCATAACTTGAAAAAAATCCTTAGAAGCATTTCACTAAGGTCTAAATCGATGTTCGTGACTTTCAAGTGAAAGGGGGCCGGAAAGGGTTCTAACTCGCCTATTTTTAAAATTTCCTATCAAAATAACCTAGAACTTGCCCTAACATACCAATATAGCCTAGTTCCAAGTGTTCATGCATTGAAAACGAGCCTTAGAAGCATTTCACTAAGGTCTAAATCGATGTTCGTGACTTTCAAGTGAAAGGGGGCCGGAAAGGGTTCTAACTCGCCTATTTTTAAAATTTCTTATCCAAATAACCTAGAACTTGCACTAACATACCAATATAGCCTAGTCCCAAGTGTTCATGCATTGAAAACGACCCTTAGAAGCATTTCACTAAGTTTTCAATAGATGTTCATGAGATTCAAGTGAAAGGGGGCAGGAAAGGGTTCTAACTCGCCTATTTTTCAAATTTCTTATCAAAAGAAACTCGAACTTACACTAACATACCAATATAGCCTAGTTTCAAGTGTTCAAGCATTGAAAACAATCCTTAGAAGCATTTCACTAAGGTCTAAATCGATGTTCGTGACTTTCAAGTGAAAGGGGGCCGAAAAGGGTTCTAACTCGCCTATTTTTCAAATTTCTTATCAAAATAAACTAGAACTTAATCTAACATACCAATATAACCTAGTTATAAGTGTTCATGCATTGAAAACAATCCTTAGAAGCATTTCACTAAGGTCTAAATTGATGTTCGTGTCTTTCAAGTGAAAGGGGGCCGGAAAGGGTTCTAACTCGCCTATTTTTCAAATTTCTTATCAAAATAACCTAGAAGTTACTTTAACATACCAATATAGCCTAGTTACAAGTGTTCATGCATTGTAAACAATCCTTAGAAGCATTTAACTAAGGTCTAAATCGATGTTCGTGACTTTCAAGTGAAAGGGTTTGGAAAGGGTTCTAACTCGCCTATTTTTCAAATTTCTTATCCAAAAAAACTAAAACTTACACTAACATACCAATATAGCCTAGTTCCAAGTGTTCATGCATTGAAAACAATCCTTAGAAGCATTTCACTAAGGTCTAAATCGATGTTCGTGACTTTCAAGTGAAAGGGGGCCGGAAAGAGTTCTAGCTCGCCTATTTTTCAAATTTATTATCAAAATGATGTGTTTACGGATGTATTTGTGGTTTAGGATCGTTTTGGAGTGGATTAAATGAATTAGAAACAAATTCGTCTCAAAAGGAAACAAGATAAACACGTAAGGTAGAATCGGGTCTAAATTGCGTGTAGGGGAAATAATCTGGACCAAACACGAAGTAAGGCTAGATTATAGAGCTTATACTAACTAGCACTAAGCAAAGAAGGTATAAGTTTGTGAAACACAAAGTAACACACGAAATTCACAAAGAAAATCAGATTCTGTTTTTTTTATTTCTTTCACTCCTATTCCAAATGAATTGGCAAGTGCCCTATTTATAGGAAGCTTTACAAATCCTTTAGCTTCCTATCTTATACGTTTAAAACAGAAGAAACAAGCCTCAATAAAGCTTTGTAACTCCTTTTTGAAATTCAAAACAGAATTTAAAAACTGAATTCAAATTGAGCATGATTCAAGCCTTGAATAACGCTTTGACTAAGTCACTAGATGACTGATTATTAGAGCAGCTATTTCGTGCATATTTGACAGAAAATAACCTCCCTAATTAAAGCTTTAAATGACTAAAATAAACAGCAAATAAATCATAATTATTCTCCCACAGAAATCGCCATGAATCAAGCATTGACCCCCCCCCCCCCCCTTTTTAGCTGTGGCGTTAATTTGGCTGTTTGAAAACTTCTTCTTGACCGTCCCCTTTAACTGGCCATAATTTCCCCTTTGCTCTCTTCCCATTTAAGGCAAGAAACAAAAGGATTAATTGAAGAGAACCCCACGAAATTATCACCCAAGGACTTGGACTTTCCGTGGATGAACAAGGCATGGACCGTCGTTTGAACTTCTGGAACTTTATGGACTTTATTGCTTGCTACCATATCATTCTCCCCCTCTTCGGAAAAGTTTGCCCTCAAACTTTCATCATCTAGATATGGGCTCAAGTCTCCCACATTGAACGTTGCACTTACGCCACCAAACTCACTAGGTAGATCAATCTTGTAAGCGCTTTCCCCAATTTTTTCCAAGACTTGAAAGGGACCATCTGATCTAGGCATGAGCTTATTTTTCCTAAGGTTAGGAAAACGCTCCTTCCTTAAATGTAGCCAAACCAAGTCACCTTCAGCAAATGTAGGTTGTTTTCGGTTCTTATTTGCACGGTCTTTGTAGACTTTGTTCATAGCTTCAATCTTCTTTTTGACTTTGGTGCATGTTTTCTGAAATGCTTCCCACCTCTTCTTAGGTTCTCCATGTATTAAATCTCCTTTAGGCAAGGGAATTAACTCAATGGGCAGCAAAGGATTAACCCCATACACCACTTCAAAAGGACTACGAGCAGTGGTAGAAGGAGACCTATTGTAAGCGAATTCAGCATGGGCTAACTTAACATCCCAGTCCTTTTGAGTTCTACTCACTAGACCTCGTAACAAAGCACTAAGGGTTCTATTAGTCACTTCTGTTTGACCATCCGTTTGTGGATGATGAGAAGTACTAAATAGGAGCTTAGTTCCCACCAATTTCCACAAAATCCTCCAAAAATGACTAAGGAACTTAGTATCCCTATCCGAAACAATGGACCTTGGAACCCCATGTAAACGAATGATTTCTCTAAAGTATAAATCAGCAACTTTAGAAGCATCATCTGTTTTGTGACATGGAATAAAATGAGCCATTTTAGAAAAACGGTCCACTACCACCATGATACTATCCTTCCCCCTTTGAGTCCTAGGGAGACCCACAATAAAATCCATGCTTACTCCTTCCCATGGAACATCAGGAACTGGTAATGGAGTGTGAAGACCCTTGTAAAAAGTACTCTTGGATTTTTGACAAGTAGAAGACCTTTCTACAATGTGAGTATGATATGGTAGCAAGCAATAAAGTCCGTAAAGTTCCAGAAGTTCAAACGACGGTCCATGCCTTGTTCATCCACGGAAAGTCCAAGTCCTTGGGTGATAATTTCGTGGGATTCTCTGATATGGTAGCAAGCAATAAAGTCCGTAAAGTTCCAGAAGTTCAAACGACGGTCCATGCCTTGTTCATCCACGGAAAGTCCAAGTCCTTGGGTGATAATTTCGTGGGATTCTCTTCAATTAATCCTTTTGTTTCTTGCCTTAAATGGGAAGAGAGCAAAGAGGACGTATTGACCAGTTAAGGATACGATCAACAAGAAGTTTCAAACAGCACAATTAACGTCAGCTTGATTCAAGGCATTTTCTGTGGGAGAATAATTATGATTTATTTGCTGTTTATTTTAGTCGTTTAAAACTTTAATTAGGGAGGTTATTTTCTGTCAAATATGCACGAAATAGCTGCTCAAATAATCAGTCAAATAATGACTTAGTCAAAGCGTGATTCAAGGCTTGAATCATGCTCAATTTGAATTCAGTTTTTAAATTCTGTTTTGAATTTCAAAAAGGAGTTACAAAGCTTTATTGAGGCTTGTTTCTTCTGTTTTAAACGTATAAGATAGGAAGCTAAAGGATTTGTAAAGCTTCCTATAAATAGGGCACTTGCCAATTCATTTGGAACAAGAGTGAAAGAAATAGAACAGAATCTGATTTTCTTTGTGAATTTCGTGTGTTACTTGGTGTTTCACAAACTTATACTTTCTTTGCTTAGTGCTAGTTAGTATAAGCTCTATAATCTAGCCTTACTTCGTGTTTGGTCCAGATTATTTCCCCTACACGCAATTTAGACCCGGTTCTACCTTGCGTGTTTATCTTGTTTCCTTTTGAGACGAATTTGTTTCTAAGTCCTCTAATCCACTCCAAAACGATCCTAAAACACAAACACATCAGTAAACACATCAGTTGGTATCAGAGCAAAGGCTTTGGAGTATGGCTTCGAGTTCATCCAACTCAACATCTCACGAAGCGATGAAAGACATTCTTGGAAAACTCCAGGAAATGCATGACGAAATGAAAAAGCATGAAACACGTATGGATGCCATTGCTGACCTATGCCTTAAACAAGGTAGAAAGTTACAGGAATTAGAACATTCCAATTCCACACCCACCCATGGGGAATCACAATTTCGTGGTTACCAAGAAGATAGAAGTCTCAAACTTGATCTTCCCGAATTCGATGGTTCTAATGATCCAGAAGTTTTTTTTGATTGGGTACGTAGATTGGAGAGTATCTTTGAGTATAAGGAGTATGATGATGCTAGGAGTTGTAAAATGGCGATTCTGAAGTTAACCAAACTTGCTGGACTTTGGTATGATAATCTGAAGGCCAAAAGGAGAAGAGAAGGAAAGGGTAAGATTGAGTCATGGGTGAAACTCAGGAAAAAGATGGAGCAACGTTGGATTCCACGTGAGTATGAGCAAGATCAATATGTAAAATTGACTCGCCTAGCTCAAGGGGAACGAAGTGTTGATGAATATGTGCGAGAATTTGAGACACTCAGTTTGGTGTGTGATATGCAAGAGAGAGAGCCACTCAAAATTGCGCGTTTTACCAAAGGGTTGTCAAAACCAATTTCTAATAAGGTGGATCTCCTACCTTATTCCACCTATGAAGAAGTTGTGAAAGCTGCCAGAAAGGTTGAGGCACAACACAAAGAAGATAGGCCAAGGCCTACTTCGAGGCCTCCTTACAAAGCTTTTCCTTCCGTAGGAAAGGGTGAAGTTGCTGCCAAATCCATTTTTACTCCTAACTCATTCAAAGGAGGAAAAACGGATTTCAAGCAAGAAGCTTCCAAGAGAACGTGTTACAAATGCCATGAAAAGGGGCATATTGCTAGTGAATGTCCAAAACGGAATACACTCACCATTCATGAAGGAGGGTATGATTCCGAAGAAAATGAGGAAGAAGAAGAGGAATATGAGGAATATGGAGCTGAAGAAGACGCCACTCCATTGTGTGGTGTTATGAGGAGGATCCTACATTCTGAACCTCTCAAAGATGTCCAACAAAGAGAAAATCTTTTCCATACCAGATGCAAGGTACGAGACAAGCTTTGTGATGTGATTGTAGATGGTGGTTCTTGTACAGATGTGGCCTCTAAAGAACTTGTAAGTAAACTGAAATTACCTACTCGTGAGCATGCTAAACCATACAAGTTAAATTGGCTAGATAATGATACGGGTTTAAAGGTTAAGAAACAAGCTCTAGTTTCTTTTACAATTGGAAATTTTCATGATGAACGTTGGTGTGATATTCTGCCTATGAGTGCGTGTCATATTTTGCTTGGTAGACCATGGAAATTTGATAGAAATGCGTTGCATGATGGCGTTTCTAATGTTTATACGGTCACTGCTCATGGAGGAAAGAAAATCAGGTTACTTCCTTTGCCTCCAAAGATTGAACCTATGATGGAGAAGAAACCTAATTTTCTGGTTTCAAAACGTGAGTTTGAGCGTGAGTATGCTATGGAAGGGGAAGGGTTTTTTCTTGTTATTAAACCTGTTGATGATAACCTTTCCAATGTTACTAACTCATTGCCTTTGAAGAAATTGCTAGAGGAATTTTCTGATGTATTTCCTAGTGATTTGCCACAAGGCCTGCCGCCATTTCGAGGTATTGAGCATGCTATTGACTTGATTCCGGGAGCTCAATTGCCTAATAAGCCAGCCTACAGATGTAGTCCCGATCAGGCCAAAGAGTTGCAAAGACAAGTTGAAGAACTTATAGAAAGGGGATATGTGCGCGAAAGCCTTAGTCCATGTGCTGTTCCTGCTCTTTTAGTACCTAAGAAAGAGGGAACTTGGAGAATGTGTATTGATAGTCGTTCTATCAATAATATTACTATCAAATACAGATTTCCTATGCCGAGGCTTCAAGACATGTTTGATGAGTTGAGTGGAGCCAAGATTTTCAGTAAAATTGATTTGAGAAGTGGCTATCACCAAATGAGAATTCGTGAAGGTGATGAATGGAAAACAGCTTTTAAGACCAAGCAAGGCTTATACGAATGGCTTGTCATGCCATTTGGTCTTTGCAATGCTCCTAGCTCTTTCATGAGACTCATGAATGAGGTACTGCGTCCTTTTCTCAACAAATTCATTGTTGTATATTTAGATGATATTCTAGTATATAGCAAATCCATAGATGAACATTTGTTACATTTAAAATCTTTATTTGAGGTTTTAAGGACTAACAGATTGTATGGGAAGTTGGAAAAGTGTGCTTTCATGTGTAAGCATATTACTTTCCTAGGATATGTTGTATCTAGTGAAGGAGTACAGGTTGATCCAGAAAAGGTGAAGGCTATTTCAACTTGGAAAGTGCCGAAAGATGTGCATGAAGTGAGGAGCTTTCATGGTATTGCTTCATTTTACAGAATCTTTATCAAAAATTTCTCAACAATCACAGCTCCTTTGACCGAGTTATTGAAGAAAGGTGCGTTCATTTGGAGTGAATCTGCTCAAAAAGCCTTTGAAGAAATCAAAGAGAAATTGTGCAATACAACGGTTCTTGCATTGCCAGATTTTGATAAACTGTTTGAGGTTGAATGTGATGCAAGTGGCGTGGGTATTGGTGCTGTTCTTATTCAAGGAAAGAGACCCATTTGTTATTTCAGCGAAAAATTAAGTGGTGCTAAGCTTAATTATTCGAATTATGATCGTGAGTTCTATGCTATTGTTCGGGCTCTAGATCATTGGTCTCATTACCTAAGGCCAAAACCGTTTGTTTTACATTCGGATCATGAAGCCTTGAAATTCATTCATGGACAGCAGAAGCTTAATCACCGACATGCTAAATGGGTTGAATTTCTTCAATCATTTACATTCAGTTCGAGGTACAAAGAAGGGAAGAAGAATGTTGTGGCTGATGCATTATCAAGGAGAAGCTATCTATTAGCTGATGTGTAAACAAGATGAGAACCTTGTTACAGAATATGTGTTTAAAGGGGTCTTAATGAAATGTCGTGATTAATGAGGGGAGAATAGGGGAACACTCAACCCTAGTCTCGGATATAACCAAGGGGAACACTCACCCTTCGCTTAGTGTAGTTTGGAAATAGGGATTACTCAACCCACTCGTTTACTACGTAAGTTCTAGGTTTGGGAACACTCGACCAAAACTAGTACTCTTCAAATTTGGATTCTCAAATTTGGACCTTAAAAATGACTATTAGCAAGTCACGTTTAATCAAAGAACACTCAAGTGTTTAGCAAATTTCTGGATGATTTCTATTCGTTTAGTACACTATTTATAGTAGTGTATTCATTACATAGGATTCCCTTTTTGTAGTTATCCATTACTTGCCTAATTAAGGACAGAAATAAAACTAACTATAAAGTGATTAAAAAGGCTCATATAACCGTCCCCTTAATCCTTTATCACAAAACAACTGAAATTAAATAATAACCATAAACTGAAACTAACTAATTAACGAAAACTAAGCTTGAATTAAGGAAAAAAACGTTCAGCCAACAAGAAGTCTTCAACCGGCATTTTCCACGTGCAAAACCTTGCATGTTCAACGTTCAAATCCGTGTAAATAGCTGGCTTGTAACCTCCTTTGACTCAAGCTCCTTTATTCCACCCATGAACTAACCAACTCCCTAATTTACGCCTAAGTAGTTCAACTGACCAGCTAGCTAACTAACTCCTTGATTTACGTCAACTAACCAACCCAACTGACCAGCTAGCTAACTAACTCCTTGATTTACGCCTATTCAGTTTAACTAACCAACGAGCTAACTAAACTTCTTAATTCACGGCCTTTAGTTCAACTAATCACCTAGTCTTACGCCCAACTAACAATCAGACAACTTCTCCCTTAATTCATGCCCCATGATCAGTCCACGTAACTCTAAATACCCCAAATCATGCGTGGCATCAAGTCGGCATCATTACTAGATCCCTTCAACTAGATTAACTACTTTAAGGGAAGTATAACCAGTAGTAACACTTTTTGGACCGCCGTGCATAGGATTGAAGAACGATTTGGACAGAATTAACCCCTTAGCATTTAATTCAATAACACCGTCTTGACCGTCTTCGTCTAAATCATGGATAATTGTTCTTTGACCATTTTGGTCATCCTCCCCTTCTTCAACAGGAATTGCCCTCAATTCGTCATCATCAAGGTAAGGAGCAAGATCACCAACGTTGAATGTACTTGAGACACCATATTGACCTCCCAAATCAACTTTGTATGCGTTGTCATTGATCTTTTCCATGATCTCAAATGGGCCCTCGGCTCTTGGCATAAGTTTGTTCTTCCTTTTACTAGGAAAACGTTCCTTCCTCATGTAAATCCACACTAAATCCCCAACTTCAAAAGACTTCACATTTCTCACTCGTTTGTTGGCTTGTTTCTTGTAGATTTCATTCGCCTTTTCAATGTTCCTCCGAACTTCTTTATGGACTTTTATCATGAATTCGGCTTGTTCTTTTGCCCCACCATGAACGAACTTGTCTTTTGGCAAAGCAATAAGATCAATGGGAACATAAGGATTGACGCCATATACTACTTCAAAAGGAGAGTACTTTGTAGTAGCACTAGGTGTCCTATTATAAGCGAACTTGGCATGAGCAAGCTTATTATCCCAATCCTTGGTACTTTTGCTTATCAAAGTCCTAAGCAACGAACCAAGTATTCTATTCACCACCTCCGTTTGACCATCGGTTTGTGGATGATGAGAGGTAGAGAACAATAACTTAGTTCCCATCAAACGCCATATGGATTTCCAAAAATGACTTAGGAACTTAGTATCGCGATCTGACACAATTGTGCGTGGCACCCCATGGAAACGAACTACCTCTTCAAAGTATAACTTAGCCACCTTTATTGCATCTTCAGTTTTATGGCAAGGAATGAAATGAGCCATTTTTGAGAACCGATCAACCACCACCATTATTGAGTCTTTGCCTCTTTGAGTTCTTGGCAAGGCTACGATGAAATCCATACTAACATCTTCCCAAGGTCTTTCGGGAATTGGTAAGGGCTTGTAGAGACCTTTATGAAAAACCATTTTTGCTCTTTGACAGGTAGAACAACGACTCACCACATGATGAACTGTGGCTAACATTTTCGGCCAATAAAAATGAGCTTGGATAAGCTCCATTGTCTTGTGAATACCCACGTGACCAGCTAATCCTCCTCCATGAGCTTCATGTATCAACAAACTTCGAATGGGACATTTTGGGATGCATAATCTATTCCCCTTGAAAAGAAAACCATTATGCAAAGAAAACAGATCATGAACTCCACGTACGCATTTTTCAATTATCCCTTTGAAGTCATCATCTTCTTGATAGTACTCCTTAATCAAATCGAATCCAAGCACCTTTGCTTCAACCATTCCAAGCAAATTATGCCTCCTAGACAAGGCATCTGCCACCACATTCGCTTTTCCACTCTTGTATTTAGAGGAAAAATTAAATGTTTGCAAGAATTCGACCCACTTTGCATGCCTCGCGTTCAGTTTTTTTTTGGCCATGTATGAATCTCAAGGATTCATGATCAGAATGCAATATGAACGGTTGTGGCCTCAAATAATGTGACCAATGATCTAGAGCTCTTACCATAGCATAGAACTCTTTGTCATAGGTGGAGTAATTCAACTTGCCTTGACTCATCTTCTCGCTAAAGTAGGCAATGGGTCGCCCACCTTGAATCAATACGGCCCCAATACCTTTTCCACTTGCGTCACATTCAACCTCAAATGGTTTGGAAAAATCAGGAAGTGCTAATATGGGTGTGTTGCACATCTTCTTCTTGACTTCTTCAAACGCCCTTTGAGCTTGGGGTGTCCATTCGAACACGCCTTTCTTAGTACACTCGGTGATGGGAGCCATGAGTGTGCTGAAGTTCTTAATGAATCTTCTATAGAAAGAAGCAAGTCCATGAAATGAACGAACTTCCGTGAGCGTTTTCGGACTAGGCCATGATTGAATTGCTTCAATTTTGCTAGGATCCACCTTTACGCCATCGCCTGAAACTATGTAGCCAAGAAACATGACTTCATATAATAGAAAATCACATTTTTCTAGTTTCCCATACAGTTTTTCTTTTCTTAACACAGAAAATACTTGAAAAAGGTGATCAAAATGGGATTCTTCATCCCGTGAATAGATGAGAATATCATCCAAGTATACTACCACAAACTTGCCCAGAAATGGCCTTAGCACCTCATTCATCAACCTCATGAATGTGCTAGGGGCATTTGTAAGGCCAAATGGCATGACTAGCCATTCATACAACCCATGCTTTGTCTTGAATGCAGTCTTCCATTCATCCCCTTCTCTCATGCGAATCTGATGATATCCACTTCTCAAGTCTACCTTTGAGAAGACCTTGGAACCACTCAATTCATCCAGCATGTCATCAAGCCTTGGGATTGGAAACCTGTACTTGATAGTAACGTTATTAACGGCTCTACTATCAATACACATTCTCCAAGTACCATCTTTCTTAGGAACCAGCAAAGCAGGAACGGCACATGGACTCATGGACTCACGCACATAACCCATACCCATTAGTTCTTCAATTTGGCGTTGTAACTCCTTGGTTTCCAAAGGATTACATCTATAGGCTGGTTTATTTGGTAAGGGTACTCCGGGAATGAGATCAATTTGATGCTCAATTCCTCGTATGGGTGGTAGTCCCTTAGGTAATTCATCTGGAAAAACGTCCTCAAAATCTTGAATTAATTGGGCTAATTTAGGATTTCGAGCAACAAAATTTTCGTGGGTTTCTTTGGAGTATAGTAGAAACAATTCTGCCTCACCATCTAACTCCCTCTCAAATTCTCTAAAAGATAATAAGGATACTTCTTTTTGTGGTGTTTGTGATGGTGAAAAACGTGGGGGTGGTAAAGGGTGTAGTTTTTTCTTCCTCCCTTCATGGACTATTGTATAAGTGTTGTGATACCCATCGTGTATAGATCTTTTATCCGTTTGCCAAGGTCTACCAAGTAGAATATGACAAGCATCCATAGACACAACATCACATAATATCGAATCACAATACGCACCAATACAAAAAGAAACCATACATTGCTTCCTAACCCCGGTGCTAGCATTAGAGTCTAACCAACTCAATTTGTAAGGTTGTGGATGATTTGTGGTCGTAAGACCTAGTTTGGATACTAGAGTCTTAGATACGGTATTAGCCTCACTTCCCCCATCAATAATTAGATCACATACCTCGTCACCAATTTTACAACGGGTGATGAAAATGTGTTGTCGTTGAGGGGCAGCATCTTCTTCCACACGTGCTTGCAAGGCCCTCCTAATCACGAGGCTAGTCTTCTCCTCTGATTCGGCAATGCAATCGTCACAATCATCTTCAACTTCTTCTTCTCCATCCTCAAACTCATCCCAATTGATGTTTTGAGTGGCCATGAGTTTAACTTCTTGCATAGTTAATGCCCTAGTATTAGGACAATCCTTCTTGTAATGACCTCGCCCTCCACATTTGTAACACACAATGTCACCTATCTTCACGTTCCTTGCGTCCTTCTTTATGGGGTTGCTTGGTTTAAAGGACGAATTTTCCTTTGTAGGAAAAGAAGGTTTTCGTGTCAATTGAGGAATGGCAGTAGGCTTCTTCTTCTTCCTCTTTGCATCGAATTTACTCACTAACTTGCAAGCTTCCACAAACGTGAGGTTAGTGTAACCCTCAAGTCTGTCTTGTAATTCTTGGTCCAAACCAGATATGAAACGCCCCATTTTGAGCTCTTCATTCTCGGTTACTTCGCACACAATAGCAAGCCTATCGAATTCTTTTATGTAATCCTCGACAGAGTCCCCATTTTGTTGCAAGGTACTCCATTTCACATATTGGCTCTGCTTGTAATTGTGTGGGATGAAACGGTCTCTCATCCGTTTTTTGAGTTTGTCCCAAGTAGAGATAGGAACTTTCCCCTTAAGGGTACGTCCCCTTTGCTCTCCTTGTAGCCAACTATCACCATAGCCCTTTAGCTTGACTTTGGCGATCTTAAAACGCTGAACATCCTCATGGATGTCCTTGTATTCAAAGTACCTTTCCAAGGATTTCTCCCATTCTAAGTACTTTTCTGGATCAAGGGTCCCATCAAATGAAGGGATGTCCACTTTGAGACTCCTATCTTCCCTCCTAGGTGGAGGGTCTTCCTCTCGATCTCTCCTATCTTGCTCGTTCATGAGTCTTGCCATTAAGGCAGCAAGATTCCCTTGTAGATTGGCATTAGTTTCGGCCAATCTTTCTTGACTAGCAATGGATCGATTTAGAGCTTCCAAGGCTGTTCTTAAGTCTTGATTTTCTCCCATGGTGTGTAGGTATACGACCCCTTAGGGAAAGTTTTCTTTTTTTTTTTTTTTTTTTTTTTTTTTTGACAAATTATCCCCTACCTGACGCGCCAAATGATGTGTAAACAAGATGAGAACCTTGTTACAGAATATGTGTTTAAAGGGGTCTTAATGAAATGTCGTGATTAATGAGGGGAGAATAGGGGGAACACTCAACCCTAGTCTCGGATATAACCAAGGGGAACACTCACCCTTCGCTTAGTGTAGTTTGGAAATAGGGATTACTCAACCCACTCGTTTACTACGTAAGTTCTAGGTTTGGGAACACTCGACCAAAACTAGTACTCTTCAAATTTGGATTCTCAAATTTGGACCTTAAAAATGACTATTAGCAAGTCACGTTTAATCAAAGAACACTCAAGTGTTTAGCAAATTTCTGGATGATTTCTATTCGTTTAGTACACTATTTATAGTAGTGTATTCATTACATAGGATTCCCTTTTTGTAGTTATCCATTACTTGCCTAATTAAGGACAGAAATAAAACTAACTATAAAGTGATTAAAAAGGCTCATATAACCGTCCCCTTAATCCTTTATCACAAAACAACTGAAATTAAATAATAACCATAAACTGAAACTAACTAATTAACGAAAACTAAGCTTGAATTAAGGAAAAAAACGTTCAGCCAACAAGAAGTCTTCAACCGGCATTTTCCACGTGCAAAACCTTGCATGTTCAACGTTCAAATCCGTGTAAATAGCTGGCTTGTAACCTCCTTTGACTCAAGCTCCTTTATTCCACCCATGAACTAACCAACTCCCTAATTTACGCCTAAGTAGTTCAACTGACCAGCTAGCTAACTAACTCCTTGATTTACGTCAACTAACCAACCCAACTGACCAGCTAGCTAACTAACTCCTTGATTTACGCCTATTCAGTTTAACTAACCAACGAGCTAACTAAACTTCTTAATTCACGGCCTTTAGTTCAACTAATCACCTAGTCTTACGCCCAACTAACAATCAGACAACTTCTCCCTTAATTCATGCCCCATGATCAGTCCACGTAACTCTAAATACCCCAAATCATGCGTGGCATCAAGTCGGCATCATTACTAGATCCCTTCAACTAGATTAACTACTTTAAGGGAAGTATAACCAGTAGTAACACTTTTTGGACCGCCGTGCATAGGATTGAAGAACGATTTGGACAGAATTAACCCCTTAGCATTTAATTCAATAACACCGTCTTGACCGTCTTCGTCTAAATCATGGATAATTGTTCTTTGACCATTTTGGTCATTAGCTATGGTTCATACGAAGATTCTTGGGTTTGAACATTTGAAAAATCACTATGAAGAAGATGAGGATTTTTCTGGAAAATTCAAGAAACCTACTCAAGACTACACGGTTCAAGATGGGTTCTTATTCAAAGGCAACAAACTTTGTGTGCCTAAGAATGGTGTGCGTGAACTCTTGGTTCGTGAAATCCATGGGGGAGGAATTGCTGGTCATTTTGGAATACATAAGACATTAGGAATGCTTCAAGAACATTTCTATTGGCCTCATATGATCAAGGACGTAACTCACATTGTGGAAAGGTGTTCTACTTGTCAAAAGTCCAAGAGTACTTTTCACAAGGGTCTTTACACTCCATTACCCGTTCCTGATGTTCCATGGGAAGGAGTGAGCATGGATTTTATTGTGGGTCTCCCTAGGACTCAAAGGGGGAAGGATAGTATCATGGTGGTGGTGGACCGTTTTTCTAAAATGGCGCATTTTATTCCATGTCACAAAACAGATGATGCTTCTAAAGTTGCTGATTTATACTTTAGAGAAATCATTCGTTTACATGGGGTTCCAAGGTCCATTGTTTCGGATAGGGATACTAAGTTTCTTAGTCATTTTTGGAGGATTTTGTGGAAATTGGTGGGAACTAAGCTCCTATTTAGTACTTCTCATCATCCACAAACGGATGGTCAAACAGAAGTGACTAATAGAACCCTTGGTGCGTTGTTACGAGGTCTAGTGAGTAGAACTCAAAAGGATTGGGATGTTAAGTTAGCCCATGCTGAATTCGCTTACAATAGGTCTCCTTCTTCTACCACTGCTCGTAGTCCTTTTGAAGTGGTGTATGGGATTAATCCTTTGCTGCCCATTGAGTTAATTCCCTTGCCTAAAGGAGATTTAATACATGGAGAACCTAAGAAGAGGTGGGAAGCATTTCAGAAAACATGCACCAAAATAAAAAAGAAGATTGAAGCTATGAACAAAGTCTACAAAGACCGTGCAAATAAGAACCGAAAACAACCTACATTTGCTAAAGGTGACTTGGTTTGGCTACATTTAAGGAAGGAACGTTTTCCTAACCTTAGGAAAAATAAGCTCATGCCTAGATCAGATGGTCCCTTTCAAGTCTTGGAAAAAATTGGGGAAAGCGCTTACAAGATTGATCTACCTAGTGATTTTGGTGGCGTAAGTGCAACGTTCAATGTGGGAGACTTGAGCCCATATCTAGATGATGAAAGTTTGAGGGCAAACTTTTCCGAAGAGGGGGAGAATGATATGGTAGCAAGCAATAAAGTCCGTAAAGTTCCAGAAGTTCAAACGACGGTCCATGCCTTGTTCATCCACGGAAAGTCCAAGTCCTTGGGTGATAATTTCGTGGGATTCTCTTTAATTAATCCTTTTGTTTCTTGCCTTAAATGGGAAGAGAGCAAAGAGGACGTATTGACCAGTTAAGGATACGATCAACAAGAAGTTTCAAACAGCACAATTAACGTCAGCTTGATTCAAGGCATTTTCTGTGGGAGAATAATTATGATTTATTTGCTGTTTATTTTAGTCGTTTAAAACTTTAATTAGGGAGGTTATTTTCTGTCAAATATGCACGAAATAGCTGCTCAAATAATCAGTCAAATAATGACTTAGTCAAAGCGTGATTCAAGGCTTGAATCATGCTCAATTTGAATTCAGTTTTTAAATTCTGTTTTGAATTTCAAAAAGGAGTTACAAAGCTTTATTGAGGCTTGTTTCTTCTGTTTTAAACGTATAAGATAGGAAGCTAAAGGATTTGTAAAGCTTCCTATAAATAGGGCACTTGCCCATTCATTTGGAACAAGAGTGAAAGAAATAGAACAGAATCTGATTTTCTTTGTGAATTTCGTGTGTTACTTGGTGTTTCACAAACTTATACTTTCTTTGCTTAGTGCTAGTTAGTATAAGCTCTATAATCTAGCCTTACTTCGTGTTTAGTCCAGATTATTTCCCCTACACGCAATTTAGACCCGGTTCTACCTTGCGTGTTTATCTTGTTTCCTTTTGAGACGAATTTGTTTCTAAGTCCTCTAATCCACTCCAAAACGATCCTAAAACACAAACACATCAGTAAACACATCAAAGCCGAGTTCATGGTGAAAATCCACAAAGAAGTGAGGAAGAACATCGAGAAGGCTAATGAAATCTATAAGAAGCAAGCCAACAAGAGAGTCAAAAATGTGAAACGTTTTGAAGTTGGTGACTTAGTATGGATCTACATGAGGAAGGAGAGATTTCCCAATCAAAGGAAGAACAAGCTCATGCCACGAGCCGAGGGTCCATTTGAGATAGTGAAAAAGATCAATGACAATGCCTACAAGGTAGATTTGGGAAGAAAGTACGGCGTCTCAAGCACATTCAATGTGGGGGATCTAGCACCGTACTATAATGATGAAGAATTGAGGGCAATTCCCTTTGAAGAAGGGGAGGATGACCAAAATGGTCAAGGTGCAAATATTCCAGTCCAAGAGTCGAACGTTAGGGAGTTGATTTTGTCCAAGTCTCTCCTCAATACTACTCTTAGGGATTTTGGCATGCACGGCCCATATAAGTCCTCAAATGGTTGCACCGTATTGAGCGTAACTAATTACCTCAATAATGGGGGAATATAGGCAGACTTTAAGGGGCGTTTATAGCTGGTTTAAATTCAAAATAAAAGAGCTTAAATGAAGGCTTAAAAAGCGCATTTCAAGGCTACTTTGGAGGACGAATTTGAACAGCAATTTGAAGTCAATTTGCTGAACGATTTGGCGCATTTCAAGGCGACTTTGAAGGAGGAATTTGAACAGCAGTTTGGAGTCAATTTGCTGAACGTTTCTTCCCTTATTTTAAGCTATTCTTCCCTTGTTTTAAGCTTTATTAGTTAGAGAAATAATGAGTTGTTATGGGGATTATGTTGGACGGTTGTGAGCCACTTAATCTACCCTTATTTTCAGCTTTCTGTTTATTGTTTGTTTTAGCTTAGTATGATGTACGAAAAAGCTATAAATAGCGTGCTAATAATCAATGAAAGGCATTCCAGAAATTTGCCCAAAACACACGAGTGTATAATCCGAATTTGGCTTGTGCTAGTCAAGTTTATTTTCCAAATTTGAGAGTTACCTCAATTTGAAGAGTTTGTGTTTTAGTGAGAGTTCCTAAAACTTAAACTTGTAGTTGTCGAATAGGTGAGAGTTCCCTAATCACTACTACGCCCAAACACGTGAGTGAGTGTTCCTCACTGTTATATCCTCAAGTTAAGGGTGAGAGTTCCCCTAAACTTTCTTAACACACATTCCCGATCATTTGTAAACAAGTTTCTCATCTTGCTTACACATCAAGAAATTGCACTACCATACCAATATAGCCTAGTTCCAAGTGTTCATGCATTGAAAACGAGCCTTAGAAGCATTTCACTAAGTTCTAAATCGATGTTCGTGATTTTCAAGGGAAAGGGGCCGAAAAGGGTTCTAAGTCGCCTATTTTTAAAATTTCTTATCAAAATAACCGAGAACTTGCACTAACATACCAATATAGCCTAGTTCCAAGTGTTCATGCATTGAAAACGAGTCTTAGAAGCATTTCACCAAGTTTTTCAATTGATGTTCGTGACTTTCAAGTGAAAGGGGGCCGGAAAGGGTTCTAACTCGCCTATTTTTCAACTTTCTTATCAAAATAACCTAGAACTTGCACTAACATACCAATATGGCCTGGTTCAAAGTGTTCATGCAATGAAAACGAGCCCTAGAAGAATTTCACTAAGTTTTAAATCGATATTTGAGACTTTCAAGTGATAGGGGGCGGAAAGGGTTCTACCTCGCCTATTTTTCAAATTTCTTATCAAAATAATCTAGAACTTGCACTAACATACCAATATAGCCTAGTTCCAAGTGTTCATGCATTGAAAACAAGCCTTAGAAGCATTTCACCAAGTTCTAAATCGATGTTCGTGATTTTCAAGGGATAGGGAGCCGGAAAGGGTTCTAACTCGCCTATTTTTCAAATTTCTTATCAAAATAACCTAGAAATTGCACTAACATACCAATATAGCCTAGTTCCAAGTGTTCATGCATTGAAAACGAGCCTTAGAAGCATTTCACTAAGTTCTAAATCGATGTTCGTGATTTTCAAGGGAAAGGGGCCGAAAAGGGTTCTAAGTCGCCTATTTTTAAAATTTCTTATCAAAATAACCGAGAACTTGCACTAACATACCAATATAGCCTAGTTCCAAGTGTTCATGCATTGAAAACGAGTCTTAGAAGCATTTCACTAAGTTTTTCAATTGATGTTCGTGACTTTCAAGTGAAAGGGGGCCGGAAAGGGTTCTAACTCGCCTATTTTTCAACTTTCTTATCAAAATAACCTAGAACATGCACTAACATACCAATATGGCCTGGTTCCAAGTGTTCATGCATTGAAAACGAGCCTTAGAAACATTTCACTAAGTTCTAAATCGATGTTCGTGATTTTCAAGGGAAAGGGGGCCGAAAAGGGTTCTAACTCGCCTATTTTTAAAATTTCTTATCAAAATAATCGAGAACTTGCACTAACATACCAATATAGCCTAGTTCCAAGTGTTCATGCATTGAAAACGAGTCTTAGAAGCATTTCACCTAGTTTTTCAATTGATGTTCGTGACTTTCAAGTGAAAGGGGGCCGGAAAGGGTTCTAACTCGCCTATTTTTCAACTTTCTTATCAAAATAACCTAGAACTGGCACTAACATACCAATATGGCCTGGTTCAAAGTGTTCTTGCAATGAAAACGAGCCCTAGAAGAATTTCACTAAGTTTTAAATTGATATTTGAGACTTTCAAGTGATAGGGGGCGGAAAGGGTTCTACCTCGCCTATTTTTCAAATTTCTTATCAAAATAACCTAGAACTTGCACTAAAATACCAATATAGCCTAGTTCCAAGTGTTCGTGCATTGAAAACGAGCCTTAGAAGTATTTCACTAAGTTTTCAATCGATGTTCGTGACTTTCAAGTGAAAGGGGGCCGAAAAAGGTTCTAACTCGCCTATTTTTCAAAATTCTTATTAAAATAACCTAAAACTTGCACTAACTTACCAATATAGCCTAGTTACAAGTGTTTATGCATTGAACACGAGCCTTAGAAGCATTTCAGTTAGTTCTAAATTGATGTTCGTAATTTTCAAAGGAACGGGGGCCGGAAAGGGTTCTACCTCGCCTATTTTTCAAATTTCTTATCAAAATAACCTAGAACTTGCACTAACATACCAATATAGCCTAGTTCCAAGTGTTCATGCATTGAAAACAAGCCTTAGAAGCATTTCACCAAGTTCTAAATCGATGTTCGTGATTTTCAAGGGATAAGGAGCCGGAAAGGGTTATAACTCGCCTATTTTTCAAATTTCTTATCAAAATAACCTAGAACTTGCACTAACACACCAATATAGCCTAGTTCCAAGTGTTCATGCATTGAAAACGAGCCTTAGAAGCATTTCACTAAGTTCTAAATTGATGTTCGTGATTTTCAAGGGAAAGGGGGCCGAAAAGGGTTCTAACTCGCCTATTTTTAAAATTTCTTATCAAAATAACCGAGAACTTGAACTAACATACCAATATAGCCTAGTTCCAAGTGTTCTTGCATTGAAAACGAGTCTTAGAAGCATTTCACCAAGTTTTTCAATTGATGTTCGTGACTTTCAAGTGAAAGGGGGCCGGAAAGGGTTCTAACTCGCCTATTTTTCAACTTTCTTATCAAAATAACCTAGAACTTGCACTAACATACCAATATGGCCTGGTTCAAAGTGTTCATGCAATGAAAACGAGCCCTAGAAGAATTTCACTAAGTTTTAAATCGATATTTAAGACTTTCAAGTGATAGGGGGCGGAAAGGGTTCTACCTCGCCTATTTTTCAAATTTCTTATCAAAATAACCTAGAACTTGCACTAAAATACCAATATAGCCTAGTTCCAAGTGTTCGTGCATTGAAAACGAGCCTTAGAAGTATTTCACTAAGTTTTCAATCGATGTTCGTGACTTTCAAGTGAAAGGGGGCCGAAAAAGGTTCTAACTCGCCCATTTTTCAAATTTCTTATTAAAATAACCTAAAACTTGCACTAACTTACCAATATAGCCTAGTTACAAGTGTTTATGCATTGAACACGAGCCTTAGAAGCATTTCAGTTAGTTCTAAATTGATGTTCGTAATTTTCCAAGGAACGGGGGCCGGAAAGGGTTCTACCTCGCCTATTTTTCAAATTTCTTATCAAAATAACCTAGAACTTGCACTAACATACCAATATAGCCTAGTTCCAAGTGTTCATGCATTGAAAACAAGCCTTAGAAGCATTTCACCAAGTTCTAAATCGATGTTCGTGATTTTCAAGGGATAGGGAGCCGGAAAGGGTTCTAACTCGCCTATTTTTCAAATTTCTTATCAAAATAACCTAGAAATTGCACTAACATACCAATATAGCCTAGTTCCAAGTGTTCATGCATTGAAAACGAGCCTTAGAAGCATTTCACTAAGTTCTAAATCGATGTTCGTGATTTTCAAGGGAAAGGGGCCGAAAAGGGTTCTAAGTCGCCTATTTTTAAAATTTCTTATCAAAATAAACGAGAACTTGCACTAACATACCAATATAGCCTAGTTCCAAGTGTTCATGCATTGAAAACGAGTCTTAGAAGCATTTCACTAAGTTTTTCAATTGATGTTCGTGACTTTCAAGTGAAAGGGGGCCGGAAAGGGTTCTTACTCGCCTATTTTTCAACTTTCTTATCAAAATAACCTAGAACATGCACTAACATACCAATATGGCCTGGTTCCAAGTGTTCATGCATTGAAAACGAGCCTTAGAAACATTTCACTAAGTTCTAAATCAATGTTCGTGATTTTCAAGGGAAAGGGGGCCGAAAAGGGTTCTAACTCGCCTATTTTTAAAATTTCTTATCAAAATAACCGAGAACTTGCACTAACATACCAATATAGCCTAGTTCCAAGTGTTCATGCATTGAAAACGAGTCTTAGAAGCATTTCACCTAGTTTTTCAATTGATGTTCGTGACTTTCAAGTGAAAGGGGGCCGGAAAGGGTTCTAACTCGCCTATTTTTCAACTTTCTTATCAAAATAACCTAGAACTGGCACTAACATACCAATATGGCCTGGTTCAAAGTGTTCTTGCAATGAAAACGAGCCCTAGAAGAATTTCACTAAGTTTTAAATCGATATTTGAGACTTTCAAGTGATAGGGGGCGGAAAGGGTTCTACCTCGCCTATTTTTCAAATTTCTTATCAAAATAACCTAGAACTTGCACTAAAATACCAATATAGCCTAGTTCCAAGTGTTCGTGCATTGAAAACGAGCCTTAGAAGTATTTCACTAAGTTTTCAATCGATGTTCGTGACTTTCAAGTGAAAGGGGGCCGAAAAAGGTTCTAACTCGCCTATTTTTCAAAATTCTTATTAAAATAACCTAAAACTTGCACTAACTTACCAATATAGCCTAGTTACAAGTGTTTATGCATTGAACACGAGCCTTAGAAGCATTTCAGTTAGTTCTAAATTGATGTTCGTAATTTTCAAAGGAACGGGGGCCGGAAAGGGTTCTACCTCGCCTATTTTTCAAATTTCTTATCAAAATAACCTAGAACTTGCACTAAAATACCAATATAGCCTAGTTCCAAGTGTTCGTGCATTGAAAACGAGCCTTAGAAGTATTTCACTAAGTTTTCAATCGATGTTCGTGACTTTCAAGTGAAAGGGGGCCGAAAAAGGTTCTAACTCGCCTATTTTTCAAATTTCTTATTAAAATAACCTAAAACTTGCACTAACTTACCAATATAGCCTAGTTACAAGTGTTCATGCATTGAACACGAGCCTTAGAAGCATTTCAGTTAGTTCTAAATTGATGTTCGTAATTTTCAAAGGAACGGGGGTTCGGAAAGGGTTCTACCTCGCCTATTTTTCAAATTTCTTATCAAAATAACCTAGAACTTGCACTAACATACCAATATAGCCTAGTTCCAAGTGTTCATGCATTGAAAATGATGCGTGCATCAATGTGAATGACGAGCATGTTGAAGAATTATTCCAAGAAAGTCAAGAAAGCATGAATCTATACTTGGAAGCTTCTTCAATAGGTCAAACTTACTATCGGGGGCATCAAGATAAAGCCACGCTTTGTATGGTGGTGTTCTTGTGAGCTCTTGAAGCTTCTTGATAGTTCTTTAAGGTTCTTTAAAAGCTTTCTTAGATTTTTGTCTACAAGTTTTTACCTTTCACTTGAAAGGGTTTTTCTTGGTTTAGACCCTAGGTTTCTTTATTTTCTTTATGTTCTTGATTATTTTATACGTGTGAGTAAGTTAGAGTAGTTAGTTAAAGAAACCGTGTAATGTTACTTGACGCCCAAGGTTACGTTTCCTATTTCAAGATGGATTCCTATTTCAAGAGGGATTCCTACTCAAGATTGAATTGCAAGGTGGCGGCTGCTTGGAGATCAAGGCAAATTGAAAGAGTTTTACTCAAGCCAGAACTCTAATATGTTTAGGAAAAGTAGGAGTTTTATTAAAACTAGAATTCTAATATGTTTAGGAAAAGTAGGAGTTTTATTCAAGCTAGAATTCTAATGTGTTTAGGAAAAGAAAGAGTTTTATTCTAGTTAGAGTTCTAATATCTTTAGGAAAGGATTGCTATAAATACTCCATGTAATTCATGGAATTCATTCATTCACGAATTTGATCAATAACAAACACATTTATTTTTGAGTGATATTTTGGTTGGATACCTAAATATTTCTTTGGCTAACTTGCGAGTTAGTTGCTGTTTTGGGTGTTTTAGTTAAAACATTCATTGGTTTGATTAATTAAGTGGGCTCTTAATTAATTAAACTCAGTTCTAGCCTAGTTCTTGGTGATTTATCTGTATAGGACGAAGCTTAGAACATATCCTTGTGATAACTTGGTTTTCGGATCAAGAATCACATCATCGTGGTATCAGAGCTGTTGGTGACGTTTGGCTTGGAATTTTTGGCTGAAATTTTGTGGGAAGATCCAGAAAACGTAGATCAACATTGTGTCAAAATTTCGTGTCAATTGGACGCGTAACGAAGTCTGTGCAACCTCAAACATTTGAGATTGTTACACGGAGTTGCGATCTGGAGAACGGTTTTTTATTTGCTTCAAGAATCAATCAAGATTCAATCTTTTAATCAAGATTTTGCATAAACTAACCTGGTTTGTGTAGGAGCAATGAGTGACGAAGAAATCCCAGGGATTCCAAGGGGTTTGAACCTTGATCAAGCGCATAACTTGCGAAGGGATCGTCAAATAGAGCGATTGTCACAACAATTGCAAGAAGTATTGGCTAGGCTTGACGAACGTGACAAAACTTCATCTTCAAGGAAGAACAAATTAGTTGCAAGTTCTAGTTCAAGTGAAGACGAATATGAAAGGAGAAAAGCAAGTAGATCACGCCATAAAGATTCATCTTCAAGTGATGAACCTAGAAGGCATAGATGGAAGAACAAGGCCAAAGATGATGACCGAAATATAAGGTTAGATTTTCCGGAATTCAATGGTAGTATGCTAGACCCCGAAAAATATTTTGAGTGGGTTAGAAGAGCGGAAACACTCTTTGATTACAAGGAGTATGATGAACGAAAGAGGTGCAAAATTGCTGAATAAACTCACGGGTTACGCGAGTTTATGGTATGATAATCTCAAGAAAAAGAGACGCAAGGAGGGACGATCCAAGATCACTACTTGGACACAATTAAAGAAATATATGAAGCGTCAATTTGTGCCCCATGAGTACGTGCAAGAAGTGTATCTCAAGATGCAGACTTTTAAGCAAGGAAATCAATCCGTGGAGGATTATTTGTGTGAATTTGAGAAACTATGTTTATTGTGTGATTTAGAAGAAATTCTAGAGCACAAAATAGCACGTTTTATTGCAGGTTTGAACGAAAATGTTCAAGAGAAGATTGAATTGCACGAATACTATTCGTTTGAAGAAGTATGCAAGGCGGCCATTAAGGTTGAAAGACAATTCAAGGCCAAGAAGACATCAAGTGTGAAGCCGTTCACACGCACGTTCACAAAGGCTAGTGACAAGCCTACCTTTGATAGGACTTCTTCTAGTTCGTATGCTAAAGATAACAAGCCCAAAAACGAAGCTAGCAAGAAGGTGACCGAAGATAGAAAATGTTTCAAATGTGGGAGTGTTGGCCATATAGCAAGCAATTGCTACTCAAAACGCACTATGACGGCTCAAGAATGGGAAGAAGAGAAAGCTAGGTGCGAGGGAAGTAGTGACAGGGAGATGGTGGTCGAGCAAGAACGTGATTTTGAAGAAGAGGAGGGTAGTGCCGAAGAGGTTGATGGTGAAACACAAGGAAAGAGCTTGGTTCTAAGGAGAGCTCTTCACTCTAAACCTATGCCCGTTGAAGAGAATCAAAGAGAGAAAATCTTTTTAACAAGGTGCAAGGTGGAAGATCGATTGTGTGACGTAATAATAGACTCGAGAAGTTCCACAAATGTGGTGTCTACAACTTTGATCAACAAATTAGAGTGGCCTACAACCGATCACCCAAAACCCTACAAGCTACATTGGCTCAATGATGCTAGTGACGTAAAGGTATCAAAACAAGCCCTAATCACCTTTTCAATTGGAAAATATCATGATAAAGTTTTATGTGATGTATGCCCCATGGATGCTTGTCATATCTTATTGGGTAGACCATGGTAATATGATAGATTTGTCAAGTTTAATGGTAGGACAAATGTGTATATAATTCGAAAAGGAAAGGGGGAAAAATCATATGCATTGAAACCACTTGTTGATCATAGAATTAACCCTAGTTCGAAAGGTGCATATTTAATTGGGGAAAAGGAGTTGGAGAAAGAGATCAACAATAACAATATGGTATATATTATGGTGGCTAACAATGTGCAAGTGAATGAAAGTAAACAAGAAAAGAGGCCCGTGGAATTAGAAGTGGTATTGCAAGAGTATTGTGATGTTTTTCCTAGTGAATTACCACTGGGATTACCACCAATTCGTGGTATTGAACACCAAATTGATCTTATTCCGGGAGCTCCACTACCTAACAAGGCAGCATATAGAAGTAATCCGGAAAAAACAAAGGAAATGCAACGTCAAATAGAGGAATTGATGCAAAGAGGCTACATGAAAGAAAGTATGAGCCCATGTGCCGTGCCTACATTGCTAGTTCCAAAAAAAGATGGGAGTTGGCGTATGTGCATTGATAGTAGGAGTGTGAACAACATAACCATCAAGTATAGATTTCCTATACCTAGACTTGATGATTTGTTAGACGAATTGCATGGTTCAAAGCTATTTTTCAAGATTGATCTTATGAGTGGCTATCATCAAATACGCATGAGAGAAGGAAGTGGTGAGACTAAAGTGGCGGAATTGTATTTCAAGGACGTGGTGAGACTACATGGGTTGCTGAATAGTATTGTGAGTGATCGTGATACAAAGTTCATGAGTTTCTTTTGGAAATCACTATGGAAGTTGGTGGGAACGAAGCTGTTATTTAGTACATCATATCACCCGCAAACGGACGGACAAACGGAGGTAACAAATCGAACTCTTGGTGGCTTTTACGTGGACTAGTGAGCAAAACGCAAAAAGATTGGGTTATTAAGCTTGCTCATGCCGAGTTTGCTTACAATAGATCACCTACTTATGCCACAAAACACACGCCATTTGAAGTTGTTTATGGTGTCAATCCAAGAATGCCCATTGATTTGATTGAAATTACAAAAGGGGAATTAATTCATAAGGATGCCGAGGCTAAAATCAAGTACATGATGAAGCTACACGCACAAGTTAGAGCTAGGATTGAACGTGTCAATGAACTCTACAAAGCACGAGCTAACAAGAACAAAAAGCCACAAAGTTTTGAAGTTGGCGACTTGGTGTGGTTACACTTGAGAAAAGAAACATTTCCTAGCAAACGAAAGAATAAATTGATGCCAAGAAGTGAGGGGCCGTTCAAGATTATTGAGAAGATCAATGAGAATGCATATAAGCTTGAATTGCCGGGAGAATATGGTGTAAGCGCAACATTTAATGTTGGAGATTTGGTGAAGTATTTGCCAGATGATGCTATTGAAGATTTGAGGGCAAATTCTTTTGAAGAAGGGGAGGATGATGCGTGCATCAATGTGAATGACGAGCATGTTGAAGAATTATTCCAAGAAAGTCAAGAAAGCATGAATCTATACTTGGAAGCTTCTTCAATAGGTCAAACTTACTATCGGGGGCATCAAGACAAAGCCACGCTTTGTATGGTGGTGTTCTTGGGAGCTCTTGAAGCTTCTTGATAGTTCTTTAAGGTTCTTTAAAAGCTTTCTTAGATTTTTGTCTACAAGTTTTTACCTTTCACTTGAAAGGGTTTTTCTTGGTTTAGACCCTAGGTTTCTTTATTTTCTTTATGTTCTTGATTATTTTATACGTGTGAGTAAGTTAGAGTAGTTAGTTAAAGAAACCGTGTAATGTTACTTGACGCCCAAGGTTACGTTTCCTATTTCAAGATGGATTCCTATTTCAAGAGGGATTCCTACTCAAGATTGAATTGCAAGGTGGCGGCTGCTTGGAGATCAAGGCAAATTGAAAGAGTTTTACTCAAGCTAGAACTCTAATATGTTTAGGAAAAGTAGGAGTTTTATTAAAACTAGAATTCTAATATGTTTAGGAAAAGTAGGAGTTTTATTCAAGCTAAAATTCTAATGTGTTTAGGAAAAGAAAGAGTTTTATTCTAGTTAGAGTTCTAATATCTTTACGAAAGGATTGCTATAAATACTCCATGTAATTCATGAAATTCATTCATTCACGAATTTGATCAATAACAAACACATTTATTTTCGAGTGATATTTTGGTTGGATACCTAAATATTTCTTTGGCTAACTTGCGAGTTAGTTGCTGTTTTGGGTGTTTTAGTTAAAACATTCATTGGTTTGATTAATTAAGTGGACTCTTAATTAATTAAACTCAGTTCTAGTCTAGTTCTTGGTGATTTATCTGTATAGGACGAAGCTTAGAACATATCCTTGTGATAACTTGGTTTTCGGATCAAGAATCACATCAGAAAACAAGCCTTAGAAGCATTTCACCAAGTTCTAAATCGATGTTCGTGATTTTCAAGGGATAGGGAGCCGGAAAGGGTTCTAACTCGCCTATTTTTCAAATTTCTTATCAAAATAACCTAGAACTTGCACTAAAATAACAATATAGCCTAGTTCCAAGTGTTCATGCATTAAAAACGAGCCTTAGAAGCATTTCACCAAGTTCTAAATCGATGTTCGTGATTTTCAAGGGAAAGGGGGCCGAAAAGGGTTCTAACTCGCCTATTTTTAAAATTTCTTATCAAAATAACCGAGAACTTGCACTAACATACCAATATAGCCTAGTTCCAAGTGTTCATGCATTGAAAATGAGTCTTAGAAGCATTTCACTATGTTTTTCAATTGATGTTCGTGCCTTTCAAGTGAAAGGGGGCCGGAAAGGGTTCTAACTCGCCTATTTTTCAACTTTCTTATCAAAATAACCTAGAACTTGCACTAACATACCAATATGGCCTGGTTCTAAGTGTTCATGCATTGAAAACGAGCCTTAGAAGCATTTCACTAAGTTTTAAATCGATATTTGAGACTTTCAAGTGATAGGGGGCGGAAAGGGTTCTACCTCATCTATTTTTCAAATTTCTTATCAAAATAACCTAGAACTTGCGCTAACATACCAATATAGCCTAGTTCCAAGTGTTCATGCATTGAAAACGAGCCTTAGAAGCATTTCACTAAGTTTTAAATCGATATTTGAGACTTTCAAGTGATAGGGGGCGGAAAGGGTTCTACCTCGCCTATTTTTCAAATTTCTTATCAAAATAACCTAGAACTTGCACTAAAGTACCAATATAGCCTAGTTCCAAGTGTTCGAGCATTGAAAACGAGCTTTAGAAGCATTTCACTAAGTTTTAAATCGATATTTGAGATTTTCAAGTGATAGGGGGCGGAAAGGGTTCTACCTCGCCTATTTTTCAAATTTCTTATCAAAATAACCTAGAACTTGCACTAAAATACCAATATAGCCTAGTTCCAAGTGTTCATGCATTGAAAACGAGCCTTAGAAGTATTTCACTAAGTTTTCAATCGATGTTCGTGACTTTCAAGTGAAAGGGGGCCCAAAAAGGTTCTAACTCGCCTATTTTTCAAATTTCTTATTAAAATAACCTAAAACTTGAACTAACTTACCAATATAGCCTAGTTACAAGTGTTTATGCATTGAACACGAGCCTTGGAAGCATTTCACTTAGTTCTAAATTGATGTTCGTAATTTTCAAGGGAACGGGGGCCGGAAAGGGTTCTACCTCGCCTATTTTTCAAATTTCTTATCAAAATAACCTAGAAATTGCACTAACATACCAATATAGCCTAGTTCTAAGTGTTCATACATTGAAAACAAGCCTCAGAAGCATTTCACTAAGTTTTCAATAGATGTTCGTGACTTTCAAGTGAATGGGGGCCGAAAAAGGTTCTAACTCGCATATTTTTCAAATTTCTTATCAAAATAACCTAAAACTTGCACTAACTTACCAATATAGCCTAGTTACAAGTGTTTATGCATTGAACATGAGCCTTGGAAGCATTTCACTTAGTTCTAAATCGATGTTCGTAATTTTCAAGGGAACGAGAGCCGGAAAGGGTTCTACCTCGCCTATTTTTCAAATTTCTTATCAAAATAACCTAGAACTTGCACTAACATACCAATATATCCTAGTTCCAAGTGTTCATGCATTGAAAACAAGCCTTAGAAGTATTTCACCAAGTTCTAAATCGATGTTCGTGATTTTCAAGGGATAGGGAGCCGGAATGGGTTCTAACTCGCCTATTTTTCAAATTTTATATCAAAATAACCTAGAACTTGAACTAACATACCAATATAGCCTAGTTTCAAGTTTTCATGCATTAAAAACGAGCCTTAGAACCATTTCACCAAGTTCTAAATCGATGTTCGTGATTTTCAAGGGAAAGGGGGCCGAAAAGGGTTCTAACTCGCCTATTTTTAAAATTTCTTATCAAAATAACCGAGAACTTGCACTAACATACCAATATAGCCTAGTTCCAAGTGTTCATGAATTGAAAACGAGTCTTAGAAGTATTTCACTAAGTTTTTCAATTGATGTTCGTGACTTTCAAGTGAAAGGGGGCCAGATAGGGTTCTAACTCGCTTATTTTTCAACTTTCTTATCAAAATAACCTAGAACTTGCACTAACATACCAATATGGCCTGGTTCCAAGTGTTCATGCATTGAAAACGAGCTTTAGAAGCATTTCACTAAGTTTTTAATCGATATTTGAGACTTTCAAGTGATAGGGGGCGGAAAGGGTTCTACCTCGCCTATTTTTCAAATTTCTCATCAAAATAACCTAGAACTTGCACTCAAATACCAATATAGCCTAGTTCCAAGTGTTCATGCATTTAAAACGAGACTTAGAAGTATTTCACTAAGTTTTCAATCGATGTTCGTGACTTTCAAGTGAAAGGGGGCCGAAAAAGGTTCTAACTCGCCTATTTTTCAAATTTCATATTAAAATAACCTAAAACTTGCACTAACTTACCAATATAGCCTAGTTACAAGTGTTTATGCATTGAACACGAGCCTTGGAAGCATTTCACTTAGTTCTAAATCGATGTTCGTAATTTTCAAGGGAACGGGGGCCGGAAAGGGTTCTACCTCATCTATTTTTCAAATTTCTTATCAAAATAACCTAGAACTTGCACTAACATACCAATATAGCCTAGTTCCAAGTGTTCATGCATTGAAAACGAGCCTTAGAAGCATTTCACTAAGTTTTCAATCGATGTTTGTGACTTTCAAGTGAATGGGGGCCGAAAAAGGTTTTAACTCGCCTATTTTTCAAATTTCTTATCAAAATAACCTAAAACTTGCACTAACTTACTAATATAGCCTAGTTACAAGTGTTTATGCATTGAACATGAGCCTTGGAAGCATTTCACTTAGTTCTAAATCGATGTTCGTAATTTTCAAGGGAACGGGGGCCGGAAAGGGTACTACCTCGCCTATTTTTCAAATTTCTTATCATAATAACCTAGAACTTGCACTAACATACCAATATGGCCTGGTTCCAAGTGTTCATGCATTGAAAAGGAGCCTTAGAAGCATTTCACTAAGTTTTAAATCAATATTTGAGACTTTCAAGTGATAGGGGGCGGAAAGGGTTCTACCTCGCCTATTTTTCAAATTTCTTATCAAAATAACCTAGAACTTGCACTAACTTACCAATATAGCCTAGTTCAAAGTGTTCATGCATTGAAAATGAGCCTTAGAAGCATTTCACTAAGTTCTAAATCGATGTTCGTGATTTTCAAGGGAAAGGGGGCCGGAAAGGGTTCTGACTCGCCTATTTTTCAAATTTCTTATCATAATAACCTAGAACTTGCACTAACATACCAATATAGCCTAGTTCCAAGTGTTCATGCATTGAAAATGAGCCTTAGAAGCATTTCACTAAGTTTTCAATCGATGTTCGTGACTTTCAAGTGAAAGGGGGCCGAAAAAGGTTCTAACACGCCTATTTTTCAAATTTCTTATCAAAATAACCTAAAACTTGAACTAACTTACCAATATAGCCTAGTTACAAGTGTTTATGCATTGAACACGAGCCTTGGAAGCATTTCACTTAGTTCTAAATTGATGTTCGTAATTTTCAAGGGAACGGGGGCCGGAAAGGGTTCTACCTCGCCTATTTTTCAAATTTCTTATCAAAATAACCTAGAACTTGCACTAACATACCAATATAGCCTAGTTCTAAGTGTTCATACATTGAAAACAAGCCTTAGAAGCATTTCACTAAGTTTTCAATAGATGTTTGTGACTTTCAAGTGAATGGGGGCCGAAAAAGGTTCTAACTCGCCTATTTTTCAAATTTCTTATCAAAATAACCTAAAACTTGCACTAACTTACCAATATAGCCTAGTTACAAGGGTTTATGCATTGAACATGAGCCTTGGAAGCATTTCACTTAGTTCTAAATCGATGTTCGTAATTTTCAAGGGAACGGGAGCGGGAAAGGGTTCTACCTCGCCTATTTTTCAAATTTCTTATCAAAATAACCTAGAACTTGCACTAACATACCAATATAGCCTAGTTCCAAGTGTTCATGCATTGAAAACAAGCCTTAGAAGTATTTCACCAAGTTCTAAATCGATGTTCGTGATTTTCAAGGGATAAGGAGCCGGAATGGGTTCTAACTCGCCTATTTTTCAAATTTCTTATCAAAATAACCTAGAACTTGAACTAACATACCAATATAGCCTAGTTCCAAGTTTTCAAGCATTAAAAACGAGCCTTAGAACCATTTCACCAAGTTCTAAATCGATGTTCGTGATTTTCAAGGGAAAGGGGGCCGAAAAGGGTTCTAACTCGCCTATTTTTAAAATTTCTTATCAAAATAACCGAGAACTTGCACTAACATACCAATATAGCCTAGTTCCAAGTGTTCATGCATTGAAAATGAGTCTTAGAAGCATTTCACTATGTTTTTCAATTGATGTTCGTGCCTTTCAAGTGAAAGGGGGCCGGAAAGGGTTCTAACTCGCCTATTTTTCAACTTTCTTATCAAAATAACCTAGAACTTGCACTAACATACCAATATGGCCTGGTTCTAAGTGTTCATGCATTGAAAACGAGCCTTAGAAGCATTTCACTAAGTTTTAAATCGATATTTGAGACTTTCAAGTGATAGGGGGCGGAAAGGGTTCTACCTCATCTATTTTTCAAATTTCTTATCAAAATAACCTAGAACTTGCGCTAACATACCAATATAGCCTAGTTCCAAGTGTTCATGCATTGAAAACGAGCCTTAGAAGCATTTCACTAAGTTTTAAATCGATATTTGAGACTTTCAAGTGATAGGGGGCGGAAAGGGTTCTACCTCGCCTATTTTTCAAATTTCTTATCAAAATAACCTAGAACTTGCACTAAAGTACCAATATAGCCTAGTTCCAAGTGTTCGAGCATTGAAAACGAGCTTTAGAAGCATTTCACTAAGTTTTAAATCGATATTTGAGATTTTCAAGTGATAGGGGGCGGAAAGGGTTCTACCTCGCCTATTTTTCAAATTTCTTATCAAAATAACCTAGAACTTGCACTAAAATACCAATATAGCCTAGTTCCAAGTGTTCATGCATTGAAAACGAGCCTTAGAAGTATTTCACTAAGTTTTCAATCGATGTTCGTGACTTTCAAGTGAAAGGGGGCCCAAAAAGGTTCTAACTCGCCTATTTTTCAAATTTCTTATTAAAATAACCTAAAACTTGAACTAACTTACCAATATAGCCTAGTTACAAGTGTTTATGCATTGAACACGAGCCTTGGAAGCATTTCACTTAGTTCTAAATTGATGTTCGTAATTTTCAAGGGAACGGGGGCCGGAAAGGGTTCTACCTCGCCTATTTTTCAAATTTCTTATCAAAATAACCTAGAAATTGCACTAACATACCAATATAGCCTAGTTCTAAGTGTTCATACATTGAAAACAAGCCTCAGAAGCATTTCACTAAGTTTTCAATAGATGTTCGTGACTTTCAAGTGAATGGGGGCCGAAAAAGGTTCTAACTCGCATATTTTTCAAATTTCTTATCAAAATAACCTAAAACTTGCACTAACTTACCAATATAGCCTAGTTACAAGTGTTTATGCATTGAACATGAGCCTTGGAAGCATTTCACTTAGTTCTAAATCGATGTTCGTAATTTTCAAGGGAACGAGAGCCGGAAAGGGTTCTACCTCGCCTATTTTTCAAATTTCTTATCAAAATAACCTAGAACTTGCACTAACATACCAATATATCCTAGTTCCAAGTGTTCATGCATTGAAAACAAGCCTTAGAAGTATTTCACCAAGTTCTAAATCGATGTTCGTGATTTTCAAGGGATAGGGAGCCGGAATGGGTTCTAACTCGCCTATTTTTCAAATTTTATATCAAAATAACCTAGAACTTGAACTAACATACCAATATAGCCTAGTTTCAAGTTTTCATGCATTAAAAACGAGCCTTAGAACCATTTCACCAAGTTCTAAATCGATGTTCGTGATTTTCAAGGGAAAGGGGGCCGAAAAGGGTTCTAACTCGCCTATTTTTAAAATTTCTTATCAAAATAACCGAGAACTTGCACTAACATACCAATATAGCCTAGTTCCAAGTGTTCATGAATTGAAAACGAGTCTTAGAAGTATTTCACTAAGTTTTTCAATTGATGTTCGTGACTTTCAAGTGAAAGGGGGCCAGATAGGGTTCTAACTCGCTTATTTTTCAACTTTCTTATCAAAATAACCTAGAACTTGCACTAACATACCAATATGGCCTGGTTCCAAGTGTTCATGCATTGAAAACGAGCTTTAGAAGCATTTCACTAAGTTTTAAATCGATATTTGAGACTTTCAAGTGATAGGGGGCGGAAAGGGTTCTACCTCGCCTATTTTTCAAATTTCTCATCAAAATAACCTAGAACTTGCACTCAAATACCAATATAGCCTAGTTCCAAGTGTTCATGCATTTAAAACGAGACTTAGAAGTATTTCACTAAGTTTTCAATCGATGTTCGTGACTTTCAAGTGAAAGGGGGCCGAAAAAGGTTCTAACTCGCCTATTTTTCAAATTTCATATTAAAATAACCTAAAACTTGCACTAACTTACCAATATAGCCTAGTTACAAGTGTTTATGCATTGAACACGAGCCTTGGAAGCATTTCACTTAGTTCTAAATCGATGTTCGTAATTTTCAAGGGAACGGGGGCCGGAAAGGGTTCTACCTCATCTATTTTTCAAATTTCTTATCAAAATAACCTAGAACTTGCACTAACATACCAATATAGCCTAGTTCCAAGTGTTCATGCATTGAAAACGAGCCTTAGAAGCATTTCACTAAGTTTTCAATCGATGTTTGTGACTTTCAAGTGAATGGGGGCCGAAAAAGGTTTCAACTCGCCTATTTTTCAAATTTCTTATCAAAATAACCTAAAACTTGCACTAACTTACTAATATAGCCTAGTTACAAGTGTTTATGCATTGAACATGAGCCTTGGAAGCATTTCACTTAGTTCTAAATCGATGTTCGTAATTTTCAAGGGAACGGGGGCCGGAAAGGGTACTACCTCGCCTATTTTTCAAATTTCTTATCATAATAACCTAGAAGTTGCACTAACATACCAATATGGCCTGGTTCCAAGTGTTCATGCATTGAAAAGGAGCCTTAGAAGCATTTCACTAAGTTTTAAATCAATATTTGAGACTTTCAAGTGATAGGGGGCGGAAAGGGTTCTACCTCGCCTATTTTTCAAATTTCTTATCAAAATAACCTAGAACTTGCACTAACTTACCAATATAGCCTAGTTCAAAGTGTTCATGCATTGAAAATGAGCCTTAGAAGCATTTCACTAAGTTCTAAATCGATGTTCGTGATTTTCAAGGGAAAGGGGGCCGGAAAGGGTTCTGACTCGCCTATTTTTCAAATTTCTTATCATAATAACCTAGAACTTGCACTAACATACCAATATAGCCTAGTTCCAAGTGTTCATGCATTGAAAATGAGCCTTAGAAGCATTTCACTAAGTTTTCAATCGATGTTCGTGACTTTCAAGTGAAAGGGGGCCGAAAAAGGTTCTAACACGCCTATTTTTCAAATTTCTTATCAAAATAACCTAAAACTTGAACTAACTTACCAATATAGCCTAGTTACAAGTGTTTATGCATTGAACACGAGCCTTGGAAGCATTTCACTTAGTTCTAAATTGATGTTCGTAATTTTCAAGGGAACGGGGGCCGGAAAGGGTTCTACCTCGCCTATTTTTCAAATTTCTTATCAAAATAACCTAGAACTTGCACTAACATACCAATATAGCCTAGTTCTAAGTGTTCATACATTGAAAACAAGCCTTAGAAGCATTTCACTAAGTTTTCAATAGATGTTTGTGACTTTCAAGTGAATGGGGGCCGAAAAAGGTTCTAACTCGCCTATTTTTCAAATTTCTTATCAAAATAACCTAAAACTTGCACTAACTTACCAATATAGCCTAGTTACAAGGGTTTATGCATTGAACATGAGCCTTGGAAGCATTTCACTTAGTTCTAAATCGATGTTCGTAATTTTCAAGGGAACGGGAGCGGGAAAGGGTTCTACCTCGCCTATTTTTCAAATTTCTTATCAAAATAACCTAGAACTTGCACTAACATACCAATATAGCCTAGTTCCAAGTGTTCATGCATTGAAAACAAGCCTTAGAAGTATTTCACCAAGTTCTAAATCGATGTTCGTGATTTTCAAGGGATAAGGAGCCGGAATGGGTTCTAACTCGCCTATTTTTCAAATTTCTTATCAAAATAACCTAGAACTTGAACTAACATACCAATATAGCCTAGTTCCAAGTTTTCAAGCATTAAAAACGAGCCTTAGAACCATTTCACCAAGTTCTAAATCGATGTTCGTGATTTTCAAGGGAAAGGGGGCCGAAAAGGGTTCTAACTCGCCTATTTTTAAAATTTCTTATCAAAATAACCGAGAACTTGCACTAACATACCAATATAGCCTAGTTCCAAGTGTTCATGAATTGAAAACGAGTCTTAGAAGTATTTCACTAAGTTTTTCAATTGATGTTCGTGACTTTCAAGTGAAAGGGGGCCAGAGAGGGTTCTAACTCGCTTATTTTTCAACTTTCTTATCAAAATAACCTAGAACTTGCACTAACATACCAATATGGCCTGGTTCCAAGTGTTCATGCATTGAAAACGAGCCTTAGAAGCATTTCACTAAGTTTTAAATCGATATTTGAGACTTTCAAGTGATAGGGGGCGGAAAGGGTTCTACCTCGCCTATTTTTCAAATTTCTCATCAAAATAACCTAGAACTTGCACTCAAATACCAATATAGCCTAGTTCCAAGTGTTTATGCATTTAAAACGAGACTTAGAAGTATTTCACTAAGTTTTCAATCGATGTTCGTGACTTTCAAGTGAAAGGGGGCCGAAAAAGGTTCTAACTCGCCTATTTTTCAAATTTCATATTAAAATAACCTAAAACTTGCACTAACTTACCAATATAGCCTAGTTACAAGTCATTATGCATTGAACACGAGCCTTGGAAGCATTTCACTTAGTTCTAAATCGATGTTCGTAATTTTCAAGGGAACGGGGGCCGGAAAGGGTTCTACCTCATCTATTTTTCAAATTTCTTATCAAAATAACCTAGAACTTGCACTAACATACCAATTTAGCCTAGTTCCAAGTGTTCATGCATTGAAAACGAGCCTTAGAAGCATTTCACTAAGTTTTCAATCGATGTTCGTGACTTTCAAGTGAATGGGGGCCGAAAAAGGTTCTAACTCGCCTATTTTTCAAATTTCTTATCAAAATAACCTAAAACTTGCACTAACTTACTAATATAGCCTAGTTACAAGTGTTTATGCATTGAACATGAGCCTTGGAAGCATTTCACTTAGTTCTAAATCGATGTTCGTAATTTTCAAGGGAACGGGGGCCGGAAAGGGTTCTACCTCGCCTATTTTTCAAATTTCTTATCAAAATAACCTAGAACTTGCACTAACATACCAATATGGCCTGGTTCCAAGTGTTCATGCATTGAAAAGGAGCCTTAGAAGCATTTCACTAAGTTTTAAATCGATATTTGAGACTTTCAAGTGATAGGGGGCGGAAAGGTGATGTAAATCTAAATACACTCTCCCGAATATGGGTTGATGGATTTAAAAATACTTATAGTCAGAATACTCAAATATCATAGAACAAGATAAAAGGCCAAAACTCAAGGACAGACTCAAAGTTTTGGGGTTTTAGGCCAGAGATAAGACTCACTCAATCTCTCCTAAGCTTATCACTCAAGACTCACTCAAAGCAATAAGGAAACACTTGAACTTGAGACAAACTCTAAGTTAAAATGCTAAAACACAAGGTTTTTTTTTTATCAAAACTCAAAAACTTCATATTTCTGGTTTGCTCTCCCTTTTATAGAGGAAAGGAGCAGCAAAATCACACCAAAAGTCAAGGAAAACCGTCCAAGCATGAACAGCCAAAAGCCAGCAGTTTTCCTCCTTGATTTAAGCTAAGTAATAAAAGCATAATAAAGCCTAATTGATATCTTCCTATTACAGCCGGCCAAAGACATAACTCTTGGCATTATTTCAGCAATATTAACTAAAACATAAGATAATAATAGCTAGTAAATGGCTTAGGATCCACACGCCCAAAATAGCAGTGAAACGTGCCAAATCTGTAGTGAAACGCGCCACGCGCCCAATTCTTCAATCTACCCATGAAATGCAACATAGAACTTCAGCCTTCTTTGTAAATGGATAAAACCCAAGAGTATCTAAGACTAAAGCAACAGGTTCATTAGACGTCCACTTTGGATCATTCCCCCCTTCTTTAAGAGAGTTTGCCCTCAAACTTGAATCATCTAAGTATGGTGCTAAATCTCCCACATTGAAAGTCGCACTAACACCCATCAATTCGTCTGGGAGCTCAATTTTGTAAGCACTATCGTTCACCCTCTCAAGAACCTTAAAAGGACCATCAGAACGAGGCATAAGTTTGTTTTTACGAAGCTTAGGGAACCTCTCCTTCCTCAAATGCAACCAAACCAAGTCCCCGGGATGAAAAATAGGTTGTTTGCGTTTCTTATTGGCTCGCTCTTGGTATTTTTTATTCATCTCCTCAATTCTTTTCTTCACTTGCTCGCAGGTTTTTTGAAAGGTCTCCACCCTCTTTTTAGCATCTTTCTCTACCATGTCACTCTTAACCATAGGAACAAGATCAATCGGCACAAATGGATTCACTCCATAGACTACTTCAAATGGAGAACGGGAAGTAGTTAGGGAATGAGCTCTATTGTAAGCAAACTCCACATGGGCTAATTTCATGTCCCAATCCTTTTGCGTTTTGCTCACAAGACCTCGTAACAAGGTACCCAAAGTTCTATTAGTGACCTCGGTTTGCCCATCGGTTTGGGGATGATGAGAGGTACTAAATAGCAACTTGGTGCCCACAAGCTTCCATAGGGTTCTCCAAAAGTGACTAAGGAATTTGGAGTCCCTATCAGATACTATACTTCGAGGAATGCCATGGAGCTTGACAATTTCCTTGAAGTACAGCTCGGCCACTTTCACGGCATCATCAGTTTTATTACAAGCTACAAAGTGTGCCATTTTAGAGAATCTATCTACAACAACCATGATGCTATCTCTTCCTGATGTGATTCTTGATCCGAAAACCAAGTTATCACAAGGATATGTTCTAAGCTTCGTCCTATACAGATAAATCACCAAGAACTAGGCAAGAACTGAGTTTAATTAATTAAGAGTCCACTTAATTAATCAAACCAATGAATGTTTTAACTAAAACACCCAAAACAGCAACCAACTCGCAAGTTAGCCAAAGAAATATTTAGGTAATCCAACCAAAATATCACTCAAAATAAATGTGTTTTTTGTATTGCTCAAAATCTGAATGAATGAATTCGTGAATTACATGGAGTATTTATAGCAATCCTTTCCTAAGACTATTAGAACTCTAACTAGAATAAAACTCCTTCTCTTCCTAAGCATATTAGAGTTCTAACTTGAGTAAAACTCCTACTTTTTCTAAACACATTAGAGTTCTAGCTTGAGTAAAACTCCTACTTTTTCTAAACACATTAGAGTTCTAGCTTGAGTAAAAGTCTTCCACTTTGCCTTGATCTCCAAGCAGCCGCCACTTTCAATTTTGAGTAGGAATCCCTCTTGAAATAGGAAACCTAACTTAACCTTGTGCGCCAAGTAACGTTACACGATTCTCCAACTTAATTAACTACGCACACGTACAAAAATAATTAAGAACATAAAGAAACCTAAGGTCTAAACCAAGAAAAACCCTTTCAAGTGAAAGGTAAAAACTTGTAGACCAAAATCTAAGAAAGCTTTTAAAGAAACCTTAAAGAACTATCAAGAAGCTTCAAGAACTCCCAAGAACGCCACCATACAAAGCGTGGCTTTGTCTTGATGCCCCCGATAGTAAGTTTGACCTATTGAGGAAGCTTCCAAGTATAGATTCATGCTTTCTTGACTTTCTTGGAATAATTCTTCAACATGCTCGTCGTTCACATTTATGCACGCATCACTTCCCCTTTGAGTGCGAGGTAATCCAACAATGAAATCCATGCTAACACTTTCCCATGGAGCATCCGAAACTGGCAACGGAGTATAAAGACCCTTTGCGAAGTGTCCCTTAGCCTTTCGACAAGTAGCACATCTCTCCACAACATGAGTAACATCCTTGATCATTCTAGGCCAATAGAAGTGTTCACCTAGAATATCAAGAGTCTTTTGTATCCCAAAATGACCGGCTAAACCTCCACCATGTACTTCTCTCACTAATAACTCCCTAACCCCACTCTTCGGAACACATAGCTTGTTACCTTTAAAGAGGTAACCATCTTGTCTCACGAACTCTTTGGTAGGATTCTCTATCTCACTAGCAAAGTCGGGATCATTTATGCAACATTCCTTGAGTTGTTCAAAACCCAAGATCTTAGCATCCACCATGGACAGTAATTAGTTTCGACGAGACAATGCATCGGCCACAACATTACTCTTTCCATCCTTGTACTTGGAGCTAAAGGTAAACGATTGGAGAAACTCCACCCATTTAGCATGTCTCTTGTTGAGTTTTTGTTGCCCATGAATGAATTTCAGAGCCTCATGATCGGAATGAAGCACAAATGGTTTTGGTCTAAGGTAGTGAGACCAATGATCAAGTGCCCTAACTATGGCATAAAACTCACGGTCATAAGTGGAATAGTTTAACTTAGCCCCATTCAACTTCTCACTAAAGTAACTCACGGGCTTCTTTTCTTGAATCAAAACAGCACCTATTCCAATCCCACTTGCATCACACTCTACCTCAAATACTTTGTTGAAATCTGGTAGCACAAGTATAGGAGCGTTGCAGAGCATATGTTTGACCTTCTCAAAGGCCCGTTGAGCATTCTCTTCCCATACGAACTCACCCCTTTTGGTCAACTCGGTGATTGGAGCCATGATGGTAGAGAAGTTTTTAATGAACCGCCTATAGAAGGAGGCAAGTCCATGAAAACTTCTAACTTCGTGCACATTGGTTGGAGCCAACCAAGACTGGACCGCTTTTACCTTCTCCGGATCTACATGAACCCCCTCTCCTGTTACAATGTATCCTAAGAATACAACACTAGGAGTCATGAATACACATTTTTCAAGCTTACCATACAACTTCACCTCCCTCAATTTTTCAAACAGTCTCCTCAAATGAATTACATGATCATCATTGTTTTTACTATACACAAGAATGTCATCTAAGTAAACAACAACAAAATCATTAAGAAAAGGACGGAGGACTTCATTCATCAATCTCATGAAGGAGCTTGGGGCGTTGCAAAGCCCAAATGGCATCACTAACCACTCATACAACCCTTGTTTTGTTTTGAAAGCCGTCTTCCACTCATCCCCCTCTCGAATTCTCATTTGATGGTACCCACTCCTTAAGTCTATTTTGGAAAAGACTAAGGCACCACTCAACTCATCTAACATATCTTGCAATCGAGGCATAGGAAAACGGTATTTGACCGTTATATTGTTAATGGAACGACTATCAACACACATTCTCCAAGTACCATCTTTCTTTGGTACTAAGAGGGCTGGAACCGCACAAGGACTAAGGCTTTCTCTCACATAACCTCTCTCAAGTAATTCGTTCACTTGCTTTTCAAGTTCCTTACTCTCTTCCGGATTACACCTATAGGCAGCCTTGTTGGGCAAAGGTGCTCCTGGAATTAAGTCAATGGCGTGCTCAATGCCTCTAATTGGAGGTAGGCCTTTGGGCAAGTCATTGGGGAACACATCTTGATACTCTTCTAATAACTCATTTAGAGTGGATGAGTTAATACAAGTAGTACCATTATCATCTTTGGTCCTTACTACCAAAGCATACCCTCCCCCCATTCTTTCATTATTCGTTCATATTCATTACAAGTTACAAGATAATTGCTTTTCTCTTTTTCTTTCTTAGCAACTTTAGGAGGTAAAGGAACTAACTTAACTTTTCTACCATTTTTGGTAGTTACAATATATACATTAGTTTTACCTTTATGCTCCGAATCATGATCAAACTGCCACGGTCTTCCAAGCAATAAATGACACGCATCCATAGGAAGAATATCACACCAACGCTCATCTTCGAACCCTCCAATGGAATAAGACACCAATGCTTGCTTCTTGACTCTAATGCTTGTGCCTTCATTCAACCAATTGAGCTTGTAAGGTTCACCATGGTCTCTAGTGGGTAGCTTCAATTTACTCACAGCCTCGGATGAAACAACATCCGTTTGGGCACCACTATCAACAATCACATTGCAAGTCTTCTCTCCTATCTTGCATCTAGTGTGGAACAAGTTGTTTCGTTGTTTAAGATCAATTTCGGGCTCATTATACAAGATTCTACGAACCACCATCATGTTGAACTCATCTTCGGGTTGAATTTCTTCCTCATACTCTTCATCCTCATCATGAGCCACAAAGTTATAGATCTGTTCTTCCTCATCCATGAGAGCACATTGAGTGGCCGTTAACACACTCTTACTAGGACATTCCGATGCAATATGTCCTCTCCCATGACACTTGAAGCATTTTCTCCTAGTTGAAAGCTCACTAGGCGAAACTACTTGCTTTTCTTTCCCTTTTGATGAGCTAGTTGAAAAGGTTTTATTTTGAAAAGTACTCCCTTTAGAGTTGAAAGGAGTAAATTTCGAAGTATTCTTGAAAGAAGAAGGTTTGGGCTTCTCTTTCTCCCTTTCTTCTTTAAGTTGAAACTCATACTTCAAAGCTAGTTTGCATACATCACTAAAAGTGGCATAATGAGTAACTTCCACCTTTCTATTAATTTCTTTGGTCAACCCCTTGACAAATCTTGCGATTTTGTAAGCCTCCTTTTCTTGCAAGTCGCAAGTCAAGCCTAACCTCTCAAATTCTTTTATGTAATCTTCCACGCTCATGTTTTCTTGTGATAGGTGGGTTAATTTTAAGTATTGATCTTGCTCATACTCTTTACTTACCCATTTTTCCTTCATTTTCTTTTTTAATTTTTCCCATGAGTCTATCTTATCTTTCCCTTCTCTTCTTCTTTTTGACTTGAGGTTTTCATACCACAATGCAGCCAGTTTAGTGAGTTTAAGGACAGCCAACTTGAACCGTTTTCTATCATCATACCCCTTGTAATCAAAAACGGTTTCAATTTGTCTAACCCAATCTAAGAAACCCTCACTATCATGCCCTCCATCAAATTCAGGCATATCAATTTTTAGGCCCCTATCTTCATCAAATTGCCTAAAATTGTTACCACTATTTTCATCCTCCTCCTCTAAATCATTTATTTTCCTAGTGGCTTTAAGGAGCATATCAGACATGGCATCCATCCTAGTATCTTGTTGTGCCCTAGAGACTTCACTCTCTTCTGTTTTTTTCTCCAAATTCTCAAGTTTTCGGGTGATTATTCTAAGCATTTCACTGAGATCCCCACCACTAGTCATTGCTTCACCTTTTGCTAGATTATTACAATTACAATGTTTTAATCTGGCAGTAACTTTAAAGCACAAAATGAAAATGCCAAAAACCTTGAGACTCTCAAGGGATTACAGGTTCATACAATTCAGAAAATAGGCAATTTGAAAAAAGAACTCCTCAGAAGCCGCCTGGATGAAGGAGAAATCCTCTTTCAAAATCTGTTGCGCAGATTTGGTTCCTAATTGCGCACTTGCGAAAAATCTGCCCAGTTTAATAGCAAACGATCTCCAAAAATTATGAAATTTTATATGTGAATTCTAGACCGAAAATTACCCAGATTCAAAAAAAAATTTCGCTTGAATCGGACTCCGGAACACTGAGATACAACCCTCCAAAGTCGGCAGACAGAATTGGTTGAATTCTGACCGTTTTGTCTTCCCTCCAAAGGTACGATTTTCTTCAAGATTTTATACCAAAGCTCTGATACCAGATGATGTAAATCTAAATACACTCTCCCGAATATGGGTTGATGGATTTAAAAATACTTATAGTCAGAATACTCAAATATCATAGAACAAGATAAAAGGCCAAAACTCAAGGACAGACTCAAAGTTTTGGGGTTTTAGGCCAGAGATAAGACTCACTCAATCTCTCCTAAGCTTATCACTCAAGACTCACTCAAAGCAATAAGGAAACACTTGAACTTGAGACAAACTCTAAGTTAAAATGCTAAAACACAAGGTTTTTTTTTATCAAAACTCAAAAACTTCATATTTCTGGTTTGCTCTCCCTTTTATAGAGGAAAGGAGCAGCAAAATCACAACAAAAGTCAAGGAAAACCGTCCAAGCATGAACAGCCAAAAGCCAGCAGTTTTCCTCCTTGATTTAAGCTAAGTAATAAAAGCATAATAAAGCCTAATTGATATCTTCCTATTACAGCCGGCCAAAGACATAACTCTTGGCATTATTTCAGCAATATTAACTAAAACATAAGATAATAATAGCTAGTAAATGGCTTAGGATCCACACGCCCAAAATAGCAGTGAAACGTGCCAAATCTGTAGTGAAACGCGCCACGCGCCCAATTCTTCAATCTACCCATGAAATGCAACAAAGAACTTCAGCCTTCTTTGTAAATGGATAAAACCCAAGAGTATCTAAGACTAAAGCAACAGGTTCATTAGACGTCCACTTTGGATCAAAAGGGTTCTACCTCGCCTATTTTTCAAATTTCTTATCAAAATAACCTAGAACTTGCACTAACTTACCAATATAGCCTAGTTCAAAGTGTTCATGCATTGAAAATGAGCCTTAGAAGCATTTCACTAAGTTCTAAATCGATGTTCGTGATTTTCAAGGGAAAGGGGGCCGGAAAGGGTTCTGACTCGCCTATTTTTCAAATTTCTTATCAAAATAACCTAGAACTTGCACTAACATACCAATATAGCCTAGTTCCAAGTGTTCATGCATTGAAAACGAGCCTTAGAAGCATTTCACTAAGTTTTCAATCGATGTTCATGACTTTCAAGTGAAAGGGGGCCGAAAAAGGTTCTAACTCGCCTATTTTTCAAATTTCTTATCAAAATAACCTAAAACTTGAACTAACTTACCAATATAGCCTAGTTACAAGTGTTTATGCATTGAACACGAGCCTTGGAAGCATTTCACTTAGTTCTAAATTGATGTTCGTAATTTTCAAGGGAACGGGGGCCGGAAAGGGTTCTACCTCGCCTATTTTTCAAATTTCTTATCAAAATAACCTAGAACTTGCACTAACATACCAATATAGCCTAGTTCTAAGTGTTCATACATTGAAAACAAGCCTTAGAAGCATTTCACTAAGTTTTCAATAGATGTTCGTGACTTTCAAGTGAATGGGGGCCGAAAAAGGTTCTAACTCGCCTATTTTTCAAATTTCTTATCAAAATAACCTAAAACTTGCACTAACTTACCAATATAGCCTAGTTACAAGTGTTTATGCATTGAACATGAGCCTTGGAAGCATTTCACTTAGTTCTAAATCGATGTTCGTAATTTTCAAGGGAACGGGAGCGGGAAAGGGTTCTATCTCGCCTATTTTTCAAATTTCTTATCAAAATAACCTAGAACTTGCACTAACATACCAATATAGCCTAGTTCCAAGTGTTCATGCATTGAAAACAAGCCTTAGAAGTATTTCACCAAGTTCTAAATCGATGTTCGTGATTTTCAAGGGATAGGGAGCCGGAATGGGTTCTAACTCGCCTATTTTTCAAATTTCTTATCAAAATAACCTAGAACTTGAACTAACATACCAATATAGCCTAGTTCCAAGTTTTCAAGCATTAAAAACGAGCCTTAGAACCATTTCACCAAGTTCTAAATCGATGTTCGTGATTTTCAAGGGAAAGGGGGCCGAAAAGGGTTCTAACTCGCCTATTTTTAAAATTTCTTATCAAAATAACCGACAACTTGCACTAACATACCAATATAGCCTAATTCCAAGTGTTCATGAATTGAAAACGAGTCTTAGAAGTATTTCACTAAGTTTTTCAATTGATGTTCGTGACTTTCAAGTGAAAGGGGGCCAGAGAGGGTTTTAACTCGCTTATTTTTCAACTTTCTTATCAAAATAACCTAGAACTTGCACTAACATACCAATATGGCCTGGTTCTAAGTGTCATGCATTGAAAACGAGCCTTAGAAGCATTTCACTAAGTTTTAAATCGATATTTGAGACTTTCAAGTGATAGGGGGCGGAAAGGGTTCTACCTCGCCTATTTTTCAAATTTCTCATCAAAATAATCTAGAACTTGCACTCAAATACCAATATAGCCTAGTTCCAAGTGTTCATGCATTTAAAACGAGACTTAGAAGTATTTCACTAAGTTTTCAATCGATGTTCGTGACTTTCAAGTGAAAGGGGGCCGAAAAAGGTTCTAACTCGCCTATTTTTCAAATTTCATATTAAAATAACCTAAAACTTGCACTAACTTACCAATATAGCCTAGTTACAAGTGTTTATGCATTGAACACGAGCCTTGGAAGCATTTCACTTAGTTCTAAATCGATGTTCGTAATTTTCAAGGGAACGGGGGCCGGAAAGGGTTCTACCTCGCCTATTTTTCAAATTTCTTATCAAAATAACCTAGAACTTGCACTAACATACCAATATAGCCTAGTTCCAAGTGTTCATGCATTGAAAACGAGCCTTAGAAGCATTTCACTAAGTTTTCAATCGATGTTCGTGACTTTCAAGTGAATGGGGGCCGAAAAAGGTTCTAACTCGCCTATTTTTCAAATTTCTTATCAAAATAACCTAAAACTTGCACTAACTTACCAATATAGCCTAGTTACAAGTGTTTATGCATTGAACATGAGCCTTGGAAGCATTTCACTTAGTTCTAAATCGATATTCGTAATTTTCAAGGGAACGGGGGCCGGAAAGGGTTCTACCTCGCCTATTTTTCAAATTTCTTATCAAAATAACCTAGAACTTACACTAACATACCAATATAGCCTAGTTACAAGTGTTCATGCATTGAAAACAATCCTTAGAAGCATTTCACTAAGGTCTAAATCGATGTTCGTGACTTTCAAGTGAAAGGGTTCTAACTCGCCTATTTTTCAAATTTCTTATCCAAATAACCTAGAACTTGCACTAACATACCAATATAGCCTAGTCCCAAGTGTTCATGCATTGAAAACAACCGTTAGAAGCATTTCACTAAGTTTACAATAGATGTTCGTGACATTCAAGTGAAAGGGGGCAGGAAAGGGTTCTAACTCGCCTATTTTTCAAATTTATTATCAAAATAACCTAGAACTTACACTAACATACCAATATAGCCTAGTTACAAGTGTTAATGCATTGTAAACAATCCTTAGAAGCATTTCACTAAGGTCTAAATCGATGTTCGTGACTTTCAAGTGAAAGGAGGCCGGAAAGGGTTCTAACTCGCCTATTTTTCAAATTTCTTATCCAAATAAACTAGAACTTACACTAAGATACCAATATAGCCTAGTTATAAGTGTTCATGCATTGAAAACAATCCTTAGAAGCATTTCACTAAGGTCTAAATCGATGTTCGTGACTTTCAAGTGAAAGGGGGCCGGAAAGGGTTCTACCTCGCCTATTTTTCACATTTCTTATCAAAATAAACTAGAAATTACAATAACATACCAATATAGCCTAGTTACAAGTGTTCATACATTGAAAACAATCCTTAGAAGCATTTCACTAAGGTCTAAATCGATGTTCGTGACTTTCAAGTGAAAGGGGGCCGGAAAGGGTTCTAACTCGCCTATTTTTCAAATTTCTTATCAAAATAAACTAGAACTTACACTAACATACCAATATAGCCTAGTTATAAGTGTTCTTGCATTGAAAACAATCCTTAGAAGCATTTCACTACGGTCTAATTTGATGTTCGTGTCTTTCAAGTGAAAGGGGGCCGGAAAGGGTTCTAACTCGCCTATTTTTCAAATTTCTTATCAAAATAACCTAGAACTTACACTAACATACCAATATAGTCTAGTTACAAGTGTTCATAACTTGAAAAAAATCCTTAGAAGCATTTCACGAAGGTCTAAATCGATGTTCGTGACTTTCAACTGAAAGGGGGCCGGAAAGGGTTCTAACTCGCCTATTTTTAAAATTTCCTATCAAAATAACCTAGAACTTGCACTAACATACCAATATAGCCTAGTTCTAAGTGTTCATGCATTGAAAACGAGCCTTAGAAGCATTTCACTAAGGTCTAAATCGATGTTCGTGACTTTCAAGTGAAAGGGGGCCGGAAAGGGTTCTAACTCGCCTATTTTTCAAATTTCTTATCAAAATAACCTAGAACTTGCACTAACATACCAATATAGCCTAGTCCCAAGTGTTCATGCATTGAAAACGACCCTTAGAAGCATTTCACTAAGTTTTCAATAGATGTTCATGAGATTCAAGTGAAAGGGGGCAGGAAAGGGTTCTAACTCGCCTATTTTTCAAATTTCTTATCAAAATAAACTCGAACTTACACTAACATACCAATATAGCCCAGTTACAAGTGTTCATGCATTGAAAACAATCCTTAGAAGCATTTCACTAAGGTCTAAATCGATGTTCGTGACTTTCAAGTGAAAGGGGGCCGAAAAGGGTTCTAACTCGCCTATTTTTCAAATTTCTTATCAAAATAAACTAGAACTTACACTAACATACCAATATAGCCTAGTTATAAGTGTTCATGCATTGAAAACAATCCTTAGAAGCATTTCACTTAGGTCTAAATTGATGTTCGTGTCTTTCAAGTGAAAGGGGGCCGGAAAGGATTCTAACTCGCCTATTTTTCAAATTTCTTGTCAAAATAACCTAGAACTTACACTAACATACCAATATAGCCTAGTTACAAGTGGTCATGCATTGAAAACAATCCTTAGAAGCATTTTACTAAGGTCTAAATCGATGTTCGTGATTTTCAAGGGAAAGAGGGCCGGAAAGGGTTCTAACTCGCCTATTTTTCAAATTTCCTATCAAAATAACCTAGAACTTGCACTAACATACCAATTTCAATGCATGAACACATGTACCTAGGCTATATTGGTATGTTAGTGCAAGTTGTAGGTTAGTTTGATAAGTAATGTGGAAAATAGGAGAGGTAGAACCCTTTTCGGCCCCTTTTCCCTTGAAAATCACGAACATAGTCCCAAAACTTAGTGAAATGCCTCTAATAATTGTTTTGAATGCATGAACACATGAAAAAAGGCTATATTGGTATTTTAGTGCAAGTTATAGGTTAGTTTGATAAGAAATGTGGAAAATAGGTGAGGTAGAACCCTTTTCGGCCCCCTGTCACCTGAAAATCACGAGTATCGTCCCAAAACTTAGTGAAATGCTTCTAATGTTTGTCTTCAATGCATGAATACTTGTACCTAGGCTATATTGGTATGTTAGTTCAAGTTAGAGGTTAGTTTGATAAGAAATGTGGAAAATAGGGAGGTAGAACCCTTTTCAGCCCCTTATCCCTTGAAAATCACGAATATCGTCCCTAAACTTAGTGAATTACTTATAATGTTCGTTTTCAAAGCACGAACACTTGTAACTTGGTTATATTGGTATGTTAGTGCAAGTTATAGGTTAGTTTGATAAGAAATGTGGAAAATACGGGAGGTAGAACCCTTTTCGGGCCCTTTTCCCTTGAAAATTACGAATATCGTCCCAAAACTTAGTGAAATGCTTCTAAGGCTCGTTTTCAATGCATGAACACATGTACCTAGGCTATATTGGTATGTTAGTGCAAGTTGTAGGTTAGTTTGATAAGTAATGTGGAAAATAGGAGAGGTAGAACCCTTTTCGGCCCCTTTTCCCTTGAAAATCACGAACATAGTCGTAAAACTTAGTGAAATGCCTCTAATAATTGTTTTGAATGCATGAACACATGAAAAAAGGCTATATTGGTATTTTAGTGCAAGTTATAGGTTAGTTTGATAAGAAATGTGGAAAATAGGCGAGGTAGAACCCTTTTCGGCCCCCTGTCACCTGAAAATCATGAGTATCGTCCCAAAACTTAGTGAAATGCTTCTAATGTTTGTCTTCAATGCATGAATACTTGTACCCAGGCTATATTGGTATGTTAGTTCAAGTTAGAGGTTAGTTTGATAAGAAATGTGGAAAATAGGGAGGTAGAACCCTTTTCAGCCCCTTTTCCCTTGAAAATCACGAATATCGTCCCAAAACTTAGTGAATTACTTATAATGTTCATTTTCAAAGCACGAACACTTGTAACTTGGCTATATTGGTATGTTAGTGTAAATTATAGGTTAGTTTGATAAGAAATGTGGAAAATACAGGAGGTAGAACCCTTTTCGGGCCCTTTTCCCTTGAAAATCACGAATATCGTCCCAAAACTTATAGAAATGCTTCTAAAGTTCGTTTTAATTACATGAACACTTGTAACAAGGATCTATTGGTATGTTCGTGCAAGTTATAGGTTAGTTTGATAAGAAATGTAGAAAATGGGCGAGGTAGTACCCTTTTCGGCCCTTTTTCCCATGAAAATCACGAATATAGTCCGAAAACTTGGTGAAATGCTTCTAAGGCTCATTTTCAATGCATGAAAACTTGAACCTAGGATATATTGATATGTTAGTGCAAATTATAGGTTAGTTTCACAAGAAATATGGAAATGGGAGTGGTAGAACCCTTTTCGGCCCCCTTTCACTTGAAAGTCACGAACATCGATTGAAAACTTAGTGAAATACTTCTAAGGCTCGTTTTCAATGCACGAACACTTGGAACTAGGCTATATTGGTATTTTAGTGCAAGTTCTAGATTATTTTGATAAGAAATTTGAAAAATAGGCGAGGTAGAACCCTTTCCGCCCCCTATCACTTGAAAGTCTCAAATATCGATTTAAAACTTAGTGAAATTCTTCTAGGGCTCGTTTTCATTGCATGAACACTTTGAACCAGGCCATATTGGTATGTTAGTGCAAGTTCTAGGTTATTTTGATAAGAAAGTTGAAAAATAGGCGAGTTAGAACCCTTTCCGGCCCCCTTTCACTTGAAAGTCACGAACATCAATTGAAAAACTTGGTGAAATGCTTCTAAGACTCGTTTTCAATGCATGAACACTTGGAACTAGGCTATATTGGTATGTTAGTGCAAGTTCTCGGTTATTTTGATAAGAAATTTTAAAAATAGGCGACTTAGAACCCTTTTCGGCCCCTTTCCCTTGAAAATCACGAACATCGATTTAGAACTTAGTGAAATGCTTCTAAGGCTCGTTTTCAATGCATGAACACTTGGAACTAGGCTATATTGGTATGTTAGTGCAATTTCTTGATGTGTAAGCAAGATGAGAAACTTGTTTACAAATGATCGGGAATGTGTGTTAAGAAAGTTTAGGGGAACTCTCACCCTTAACTTGAGGATATAACAGTGAGGAACACTCACTCACGTGTTTGGGCGTAGTAGTGATTAGGGAACTCTCACCTATTCGACAACTACAAGTTTAAGTTTTAGGAACTCTCACTAAAACACAAACTCTTCAAATTGAGGTAACTCTCAAATTTGGAAAATAAACTTGACTAGCACAAGCCAAATTCGGATTATACACTCGTGTGTTTTGGGCAAATTTCTGGAATGCCTTTCATTGATTATTAGCACGCTATTTATAGCTTTTTCGTACATCATACTAAGCTAAAACAAACAATAAACAGAAAGCTGAAAATAAGGGTAGATTAAGTGGCTCACAACCGTCCAACATAATCCCCATAACAACTCATTATTTCTCTAACTAATAAAGCTTAAAACAAGGGAAGAATAGCTTAAAATAAGGGAAGAAACGTTCAGCAAATTGACTCCAAACTGCTGTTCAAATTCCTCCTTCAAAGTCGCCTTGAAATGCGCCAAATCGTTCAGCAAATTGACTTCAAATTGCTGTTCAAATTCGTCCTCCAAAGTAGCCTTGAAATGCGCTTTTTAAGCCTTCATTTAAGCTCTTTTATTTTGAATTTAAACCAGCTATAAACGCCCCTTAAAGTCTGCCTATATTCCCCCATTATTGAGGTAATTAGTTACGCTCAATACGGTGCAACCATTTGAGGACTTATATGGGCCGTGCATGCCAAAATCCCTAAGAGTAGTATTGAGGAGAGACTTGGACAAAATCAACTCCCTAACGTTCGACTCTTGGACTGGAATATTTGCACCTTGACCATTTTGGTCATCCTCCCCTTCTTCAAAGGGAATTGCCCTCAATTCTTCATCATTATAGTACGGTGCTAGATCCCCCACATTGAATGTGCTTGAGACGCCGTACTTTCTTCCCAAATCTACCTTGTAGGCATTGTCATTGATCTTTTTCACTATCTCAAATGGACCCTCGGCTCGTGGCATGAGCTTGTTCTTCCTTTGATTGGGAAATCTCTCCTTCCTCATGTAGATCCATACTAAGTCACCAACTTCAAAACGTTTCACATTTTTGACTCTCTTGTTGGCTTGCTTCTTATAGATTTCATTAGCCTTCTCGATGTTCTTCCTCACTTCTTTGTGGATTTTCACCATGAACTCGGCTTTGATGTGTTTACTGATGTGTTTGTGTTTTAGGATCGTTTTGGAGTGGATTAGAGGACTTAGAAACAAATTCGTCTCAAAAGGAAACAAGATAAACACGCAAGGTAGAACCGGGTCTAAATTGCGTGTAGGGGAAATAATCTGGACCAAACACGAAGTAAGGTAGATTATAGAGCTTATACTAACTAGCACTAAGCAAAGAAAGTATAAGTTTGTGAAACACCAAGTAACACACGAAATTCACAAAGAAAATCAGATTCTGTTCTATTTCTTTCACTCTTGTTCCAAATGAATGGGCAAGTGCCCTATTTATAGGAAGCTTTACAAATCCTTTAGCTTCCTATCTTATACGTTTAAAACAGAAGAAACAAGCCTCAATAAAGCTTTGTAACTCCTTTTTGAAATTCAAAACAGAATTTAAAAACTGAATTCAAATTGAGCATGATTCAAGCCTTGAATCACGCTTTGACTAAGTCATTATTTGACTGATTATTTGAGCAGCTATTTCGTGCATATTTGACAGAAAATAACCTCCCTAATTAAAGTTTTAAACGACTAAAATAAACAGCAAATAAATCATAATTATTCTCCCACAGAAAATGCCTTGAATCAAGCTGACGTTAATTGTGCTGTTTGAAACTTCTTGTTGATCGTATCCTTAACTGGTCAATACGTCCTCTTTGCTCTCTTCCCATTTAAGGCAAGAAACAAAAGGATTAATTGAAGAGAATCCCACGAAATTATCACCCAAGGACTTGGACTTTCCGTGGATGAACAAGGCATGGACCGTCGTTTGAACTTCTGGAACTTTACGGACTTTATTGCTTGCTACCATATCATTCTCCCCCTCTTCGGAAAAGTTTGCCCTCAAACTTTCATCATCTAGATATGGGCTCAAGTCTCCCACATTGAACGTTGCACTTACGCCACCAAAATCACTAGGTAGATCAATCTTGTAAGCGCTTTCCCCAATTTTTTCCAAGACTTGAAAGGGACCATCTGATCTAGGCATGAGCTTATTTTTCCTAAGGTTAGGAAAACGTTCCTTCCTTAAATGTAGCCAAACCAAGTCACCTTTAGCAAATGTAGGTTGTTTTCGGTTCTTATTTGCACGGTCTTTGTAGACTTTGTTCATAGCTTCAATCTTCTTTTTTATTTTGGTGCATGTTTTCTGAAATGCTTCCCACCTCTTCTTAGGTTCTCCATGTATTAAATCTCCTTTAGGCAAGGGAATTAACTCAATGGGCAGCAAAGGATTAATCCCATACACCACTTCAAAAGGACTACGAGCAGTGGTAGAAGAAGGAGACCTATTGTAAGCGAATTCAGCATGGGCTAACTTAACATCCCAATCCTTTTGAGTTCTACTCACTAGACCTCGTAACAACGCACCAAGGGTTCTATTAGTCACTTCTGTTTGACCATCCGTTTGTGGATGATGAGAAGTACTAAATAGGAGCTTAGTTCCCACCAATTTCCACAAAATCCTCCAAAAATGACTAAGAAACTTAGTATCCCTATCCGAAACAATGGACCTTGGAACCCCATGTAAACGAATGATTTCTCTAAAGTATAAATCAGCAACTTTAGAAGCATCATCTGTTTTGTGACATGGAATAAAATGCGCCATTTTAGAAAAACGGTCCACCACCACCATGATACTATCCTTCCCCCTTTGAGTCCTAGGGAGACCCACAATAAAATCCATGCTCACTCCTTCCCATGGAACATCAGGAACGGGTAATGGAGTGTAAAGACCCTTGTGAAAAGTACTCTTGGACTTTTGACAAGTAGAACACCTTTCCACAATGTGAGTTACGTCCTTGATCATATGAGGCCAATAGAAATGTTCTTGAAGCATTCCTAATGTCTTATGTATTCCAAAATGACCAGCAATTCCTCCCCCATGGATTTCACGAACCAAGAGTTCACGCACACCATTCTTAGGCACACAAAGTTTGTTGCCTTTGAATAAGAACCCATCTTGAACCGTGTAGTCTTGAGTAGGTTTCTTGAATTTTCCAGAAAAATCCTCATCTTCTTCATAGTGATTTTTCAAATGTTCAAACCCAAGAATCTTCGTATAAACCATAGCTAATAGATAGCTTCTCCTTGATAATGCATCAGCCACAACATTCTTCTTCCCTTCTTTGTACCTCGAACTGAATGTAAATGATTGAAGAAATTCAACCCATTTAGCATGTCGGTGATTAAGCTTCTGCTGTCCATGAATGAATTTCAAGGCTTCATGATCCGAATGTAAAACAAACGGTTTTGGCCTTAGGTAATGAGACCAATGATCTAGAGCCCGAACAATAGCATAGAACTCACGATCATAATTCGAATAATTAAGCTTAGCACCACTTAATTTTTCGCTGAAATAACAAATGGGTCTCTTTCCTTGAATAAGAACAGCACCAATACCCACGCCACTTGCATCACATTCAACCTCAAACAGTTTATCAAAATCTGGCAATGCAAGAACCGTTGTATTGCACAATTTCTCTTTGATTTCTTCAAAGGCTTTTTGAGCAGATTCACTCCAAATGAACGCACCTTTCTTCAATAACTCGGTCAAAGGAGCTGTGATTGTTGAGAAATTCTTGATAAAGATTCTGTAAAATGAAGCAAGACCATGAAAGCTCCTCACTTCATGCACATCTTTCGGCACTTTCCAAGTTGAAATAGCCTTCACCTTTTCTGGATCAACCTGTACTCCTTCACTAGATACAACATATCCTAGGAAAGTAATATGCTTACACATGAAAGCACACTTTTCCAACTTCCCATACAATCTGTTAGTCCTTAAAACCTCAAATAAAGATTTTAAATGTAACAAATGTTCATCTATGGATTTGCTATATACTAGAATATCATCTAAATATACAACAATGAATTTGTTGAGAAAAGGACGCAGTACCTCATTCATGAGTCTCATGAAAGAGCTAGGGGCATTGCAAAGACCAAATGGCATGACAAGCCATTCGTATAAGCCTTGCTTGGTCTTAAAAGCTGTTTTCCATTCATCACCTTCACGAATTCTCATTTGGTGATAGCCACTTCTCAAATCAATTTTACTGAAAATCTTGGCTCCACTCAACTCATCAAACATGTCTTGAAGCCTCGGCATAGGAAATCTGTATTTGATAGTAATATTATTGATTGAACGACTATCAATACACATTCTCCAAGTTCCCTCTTTCTTAGGTACTAAAAGAGCAGGAACAGCACATGGACTAAGGCTTTCGCGCACATATCCCCTTTCTATAAGTTCTTCAACTTGTCTTTGCAACTCTTTGGCCTGATCGGGACTACATCTGTAGGCTGGCTTATTAGGCAATTGAGCTCCCGGAATCAAGTCAATAGCATGCTCAATACCTCGAAATGGCGGCAGGCCTTGTGGCAAATCACTAGGAAATACATCAGAAAATTCCTCTAGCAATTTCTTCAAAGGCAATGAGTTAGTAACATTGGAAAGGTTATCATCAACAGGTTTAATAACAAGAAAAAACCCTTCCCCTTCCATAGCATACTCACGCTCAAACTCACGTTTTGAAACCAGAAAATTAGGTTTCTTCTCCATCATAGGTTCAATCTTTGGAGGCAAAGGAAGTAACCTGATTTTCTTTCCTCCATGAGCAGTGACCGTATAAACATTAGAAACGCCATCATGCAACGCATTTCTATCAAATTTCCATGGTCTACCAAGCAAAATATGACACGCACTCATAGGCAGAATATCACACCAACGTTCATCATGAAAATTTCCAATTGTAAAAGAAACTAGAGCTTGTTTCTTAACCTTTAAACCCGTATCATTATCTAGCCAATTTAACTTGTATGGTTTAGCATGCTCACGAGTAGGTAATTTCAGTTTACTTACAAGTTCTTTAGAGGCCACATCTGTACAAGAACCACCATCTACAATCACATCACAAAGCTTGTCTCGTACCTTGCATCTGGTATGGAAAAGATTTTCTCTTTGTTGGACATCTTTGAGAGGTTCAGAATGTAGGATCCTCCTCATAACACCACACAATGGAGTGGCGTCTTCTTCAGCTCCATATTCCTCATATTCCTCTTCTTCTTCCTCATTTTCTTCGGAATCATACCCTCCTTCATGAATGGTGAGTGTATTCCGTTTTGGACATTCACTAGCAATATGCCCCTTTTCATGGCATTTGTAACACGTTCTCTTGGAAGCTTCTTGCTTGAAATCCGTTTTTCCTCCTTTGAATGAGTTAGGAGTAAAAATGGATTTGGCAGCAACTTCACCCTTTCCTACGGAAGGAAAAGCTTTGTAAGGAGGCCTCGAAGTAGGCCTTGGCCTATCTTCTTTGTGTTGTGCCTCAACCTTTCTGGCAGCTTTCACAACTTCTTCATAGGTGGAATAAGGTAGGAGATCCACCTTATTAGAAATTGGTTTTGACAACCCTTTGGTAAAACGCGCAATTTTGAGTGGCTCTCTCTCTTGCATATCACACACCAAACTGAGTGTCTCAAATTCTCGCACATATTCATCAACACTTCGTTCCCCTTGAGCTAGGCGAGTCAATTTTACATATTGATCTTGCTCATACTCACGTGGAATCCAACGTTGCTCCATCTTTTTCCTGAGTTTCACCCATGACTCAATCTTACCCTTTCCTTCTCTTCTCCTTTTGGCCTTCAGATTATCATACCAAAGTCCAGCAAGTTTGGTTAACTTCAGAATCGCCATTTTACAACTCCTAGCATCATCATACTCCTTATACTCAAAGATACTCTCCAATCTACGTACCCAATCAAAAAAACTTCTGGATCATTAGAACCATCGAATTCGGGAAGATCAAGTTTGAGACTTCTATCTTCTTGGTAACCACGAAATTGTGATTCCCCATGGGTGGGTGTGGAATTGGAATGTTCTAATTCCTGTAACTTTCTACCTTGTTTAAGGCATAGGTCAGCAATGGCATCCATACGTGTTTCATGCTTTTTCATTTCGTCATGCATTTCCTGGAGTTTTCCAAGAATGTCTTTCATCGCTTCGTGAGATGTTGAGTTGGATGAACTCGAAGCCATACTCCAAAGCCTTTGCTCTGATACCAACTGATGTGTTTACTGATGTGTTTGTGTTTTAGGATCGTTTTGGAGTGGATTAGAGGACTTAGAAACAAATTCGTCTCAAAAGGAAACAAGATAAACACGCAAGGTAGAACCGGGTCTAAATTGCGTGTAGGGGAAATAATCTGGACCAAACACGAAGTAAGGCTAGATTATAGAGCTTATACTAACTAGCACTAAGCAAAGAAAGTATAAGTTTGTGAAACACCAAGTAACACACGAAATTCACAAAGAAAATCAGATTCTGTTCTATTTCTTTCACTCTTGTTCCAAATGAATTGGCAAGTGCCCTATTTATAGGAAGCTTTACAAATCCTTTAGCTTCCTATCTTATACGTTTAAAACAGAAGAAACAAGCCTCAATAAAGCTTTGTAACTCCTTTTTGAAATTCAAAACAGAATTTAAAAACTGAATTCAAATTGAGCATGATTCAAGCCTTGAATCACGCTTTGACTAAGTCATTATTTGACTGATTATTTGAGCAGCTATTTCGTGCATATTTGACAGAAAATAACCTCCCTAATTAAATTTTTAAACGACTAAAATAAACAGCAAATAAATCATAATTATTCTCCCACAGAAAATGCCTTGAATCAAGCTGACGTTAATTGTGCTGTTTGAAACTTCTTGTTGATCGTATCCTTAACTGGTCAATACGTCCTCTTTGCTCTCTTCCCATTTAAGGCAAGAAACAAAAGGATTAATTGAAGAGAATCCCACGAAATTATCACCCAAGGACTTGGACTTTCCGTGGATGAACAAGGCATGGACCGTCGTTTGAACTTCTGGAACTTTACGGACTTTATTGCTTGCTACCATATCAGGCTTGTTCCTTGGCACCTCCATGCACGAATTTGTCTTTAGGCAAAGCTACGAGATCAATTGGAACATAGGGATTAGAACCATAGACTACTTCAAAAGGAGAATACTTTGTAGTAGCGCTAGGAGTTCTATTGTAAGCAAACTCGGCATGAGCGAGTTTGACATCCCAATCTTTGGTGCTTTTACTAACCAAGGTTCTAAGCAAAGAACCTAGTACCCTATTCACCACCTCGGTTTGGGGGTGATGTGAGGTAGAAAACAGCAACTTGGTTCCCATAAGACGCCACAAAGACTTCCAAAAATGACTTTGGAACTTTGTATCTCGATCTGAAACAATTGTGCGTGGGACTCCATGGAAACGAACAATCCCATCAAAATATAATTTTGCCACCTTCATAGCATCCTCGGTTTTATGACAAGGGATAAAGTGAGCCATCTTTGAAAAACGATCAACTACCACCATGATTGAGTCCTTACCTCTTTGAGTTCTAGGTAAAGCCACAATGAAATCCATGCTTAGGTCTTCCCAAGGTCTCTCCGGAATTGGCAATGGCTTGTAAAGACCTTTGTGAAACACCATCTTTGCCCTTTGACAAGTAGAGCAACGCGCTACAACATGATGGACAGTAGATAGCATGTTAGGCCAATAAAAGTGAGCTTGAAGAAGCTCCATAGTCTTTTGAACTCCGAAATGGCCTGCTAGACCTCCTCCATGCGCTTCATGAATCAACAAGCTTTGAATCGGACATTTCGGAATGCATAACCTATTTCCCTTAAAAAGAAAATCATTTTGTAAGGAAAATAAATCATAACTTCCCTTCACGCATTTCTCCAAAATGCCCCTGAAATCATCATCTTCCTTGTAGTACTCTTTTATTAATTCGAACCCAAGGACTTTCGCTTCGACGACTCCAAGTAAAGTATGCCTTCGAGATAAGGCATCCGCAACAACATTCGCCTTTCCACTTTTGTACTTTGATGAGAAGTTAAATGTTTGCAAGAATTCCACCCACTTTGCATGCCTCGAATTCAATTTCTTTTGGCCATGGATGAACCTCAACGATTCATGGTCAGAATGAAGTATGAATGGTTGTGGCCTCAAGTAATGCGACCAATGATCCAAAGCTCGCACCATTGCATAGAACTCCTTGTCATAGGTGGAATAATTCAGCTTGCATTGGCTCAATTTCTCACTAAAGTAGGCAATAGGACGCCCTTCTTGAATCAACACGGCACCAATCCCCTTTCCGCTTGCATCACACTCAACTTCAAATGGTTTTGAAAAATCTGGAAGTGCTAGGACAGGTGTATTGCACATCTTCTCTTTGATCACTTCAAACGCCCTTTGAGCTTGAGGAGTCCACTCAAATGAGCCCTTCTTTGTGCACTCGGTGATAGGGGCCATTAGAGTGCTAAAATTGCAAATGAACCTCCTATAAAAGGAAGCTAATCCATGGAAAGAACGGACCTCCATGAGTGTCTTTGGGCTAGGCCATGATTGAATAGCCTCAATCTTGCTAGGATCAACTTTCACACCTTCTCCTGAAATAATGTAACCAAGAAAAGTGACCTCATATAGCATAAAATTACATTTTTCAAGTTTTCCATACAATTTTTGTTCTCTCAAAACCGTGAAAACTTTAAATAAATGTATTAAATGTTCGTCCCCACTTTTGCTATAAATAAGGATGTCATCAAGGTACACCACCACGAACTTTCCAAGGAAAGGCCGCAACACCTCGTTCATCAACCTCATGAAAGTGCTAGGTGCATTGGTGAGTCCAAATGGCATCACGAGCCACTCATACAAACCGTGCTTGGTTTTGAAAGCGGTCTTCCATTCATCTCCTTCTCTCATCCGAATTTGATGATACCCACTTCTCAAATCAACCTTTGAAAACCACTTCGAGCCGCTCAGTTCATCAAGCATGTCATCTAGCCTTGGAATTGGAAACCTGTACTTGATAGTAATATTGTTAACAGCCCTACTATCAATACACATACGCCATGTACCATCCTTTTTAGGGACCAAAAGAGCAGGAACAGCACACGGACTCATAGACTCACGTACATATCCCATACTCATCAACTCCTCAATTTGTCGTTGCAATTCCTTAGTTTCCAAGGGATTACACCTATAGGCAGGTTTGTTAGGTAAAGGAGCACCGGGAATGAGGTCAATTTGATGTTCAATTCCCCTCACAGGTGGTAATCCTTTAGGTAATTCATCGGGAAAAACATCCTCAAAATCCTTAATCAATTGAGCCAATTTGGGGTTTTGACTCACAAAATTTTCGTGGACCTCTTTAGAGTACAACAAGTATAATTCATCCTCACCATCAATTTCCCTTTCAAATTCCTTAAGAGTAAGCAATGACACCTCCTTTGATTGTTTAGGATTTTGTGAAAATCGTGGGGGTGGTAAAGGGTGCAACTTTTTTTGTTTTCCTTGGTGAGTTATAGTGTAAGTGTTATGGTACCCATCATGTTGAGATTTTCGATCAGTTTGCCAAGGTCTACCAAGCAAAACGTGACAAGCATCCATAGACACAACATCACACAGTTGAGTATCATGATAAGACCCAATAGAAAAACTAACCATGCATTGTTTCCTAACCCCCGTGCTAGAACTAGAGTCCAACCAACTCAACTTGTAAGGATGTGGGTGATTTGTAGTTGTAAGACCAAGTCTAGTTATCAAGGTTTTGGAAACGGTGTTTGCCTCACTACCACTATCAACGATTAAATCACATACCTCGTCCTTAATCTTGCACTTGGTAATGAAAACATGTTGTCTTTGCGGTGCTAAGGGTTCCTCAACGTGAGCTTGTAATGCCCTCCTCACAACCAGATTTGTTTTGGTCTCTTCTTCGGGGAAACATTGCTCTTCCTCCTCGTCAGTAAAATTCACGTCCTCCACTTCTTCAACCTCGAAATCCTCCCAATTGATAGTTTGGTTAGCAATAAGCTTGACCTCTTGCATGGTCAAAGCTCTTGAATTTGGACAATCTTTCTTAAAGTGACCCCTTCCTCCGCATTTGTAACAAACAATGTCACTTATTCTGAAATCTTTCTTGTCCTTCTTAGGTGGATCATTGGTTTTAACAAAAGAAGAACCATCTTTGACAGGGAAGGTTGGTCTTCGTGTCACTTGAGGGGTGACAATCGGCTTCTTCTTCTTCCTTCTTGAATCAAACTTGATTACAAGTTTGCACGCTTCAGCAAAGGTTAAATTGGTGTAACCTTCAAGTTTGTCTTGCAACTCTTGATCCAACCCAGCCACGAAACGTCCCATCTTGAGTTCTTCATTCTCCGTGATTTCACACACGATAGAAAGTCTGTCAAACTCTTTGATGTAGTCCTCAACCGATTCTCCATTTTGTTGCAAAGTGCTCCACTTCACGTATTGACTTTGCTTGTAATTGTGAGGAATAAAACGATCCCTCATCCTCTTCTTCAACTTGCTCCAAGTAGAAATGGTTGCCTTACCCTTAAGAGTACGCCCCCTTTGTTCTCCTTGTAGCCAATTATCTCCATAGCCTTTCAACTTCACCTTGGCTATCTTGTATTTTTGGAATTCCTCTTGAATATCCTTGTAGTCGAAGTACCTCTCCAAGGATTTCTCCCATTCCAAGTATTTTTCTGGATCAAGTGTCCCATCAAATGAAGGGACGTCCACTTTGAGACTCCTATCTTCCCTCCTAGGTGGAGGGTCTTCGCCTTGATCTCTCCTATCATGCTCGTTCATGAGCCTTGCCATCAAGGCAGCAAGGTTCCCTTGTAGATTGGCGTTGGTTTCGGCCAACCTCTCTTGACTAGCAATGGATCGATTAAGAGCTTCCAAAGCTGTCCTCAAGTCTTGATTCTCTCCCATGGTATGTAGGTATTCGACCCCTTTGGAAAAATTTAAGGAAATTTTTCCCCCTACCTGACGCGCCAAATGATGTGTAAGCAAGATGAGAAACTTGTTTACAAATGATCGGGAATGTGTGTTAAGAAAGTTTAGGGGAACTCTCACCCTTAACTTGAGGATATAACAGTGAGGAACACTCACTCACGTGTTTGGGCGTAGTAGTGATTAGGGAACTCTCACCTATTCGACAACTACAAGTTTAAGTTTTAGGAACTCTCACTAAAACACAAACTCTTCAAATTGAGGTAACTCTCAAATTTGGAAAATAAACTTGACTAGCACAAGCCAAATTCGGATTATACACTCGTGTGTTTTGGGCAAATTTCTGGAATGCCTTTCATTGATTATTAGCACGCTATTTATAGCTTTTTCGTACATCATACTAAGCTAAAACAAACAATAAACAGAAAGCTGAAAATAAGGGTAGATTAAGTGGCTCACAACCGTCCAACATAATCCCCATAACAACTCATTATTTCTCTAACTAATAAAGCTTAAAACAAGGGAAGAATAGCTTAAAATAAGGGAAGAAACGTTCAGCAAATTGACTCCAAACTGCTGTTCAAATTCCTCCTTCAAAGTCGCCTTGAAATGCGCCAAATCGTTCAGCAAATTGACTTCAAATTGCTGTTCAAATTCGTCCTCCAAAGTAGCCTTGAAATGCGCTTTTTAAGCCTTCATTTAAGCTCTTTTATTTTGAATTTAAACCAGCTATAAACGCCCCTTAAAGTCTGCCTATATTCCCCCATTATTGAGGTAATTAGTTATGCTCAATACGGTGCAACCATTTGAGGACTTATATGGGCCGTGCATGCCAAAATCCCTAAGAGTAGTATTGAGGAGAGACTTGGACAAAATCAACTCCCTAACGTTCGACTCTTGGACTGGAATATTTGCACCTTGACCATTTTGGTCACCTTTCCCTTGAAAACCACGAATATCATCCTAAAACTTATTCAAATACTTCTAAAGTTCGTTTTAATTGCATGAAAACTTGTAACTAGGCTATATTGGTATGCTAGTGCAAGTTATAGGTTAGTGTGATAAGAAATGAGGAAAGTAGGCGAGATAGAACCCTTTTCGGCCCCCTTTCCCCTAAAAATCACGAGTATCGTCCCAAAACTTAGTGAAATGCTTCTAAGGTTCATTTTAATTACATGAACACATGAAACAAGGCTATATTGGTATGTTAGTGCATGATATAGGTTAGTTTGATTAGAAATGTGGAAAATAGGCGAGGTAGAACCCCTTTTGGCCCCTTTTCCCTTGAAAATCACGAACATCGTCCCAAAACTTAGTGAAATGCTTCTAATGTTCGTTTTCAAAGCACGAACACTTGTAACTTGGTTATATTGGTATGTTAGTGCAAGTTATAGGTTAGTATGATAAGAAATGTGGAAAATAGGCAAGGTAGGGCCCTCTTCGGCCCCTTTCCCTTGAAAACCACGAATATCATCCCAAAACTTATTGAAATGCTTCTAAAGTTCATTTTAATTGCATGAAAACTTGTAAATATGCTATATTGGTATCTTAGTGCAAGTTGTAGGTTAGTTTGATAAGTAATGTCGAAAATAGGAGAGGTAGAACCCTTTTCGGCCCCTTTTCCGTTGAAAATCACGAATATCGTCCCAAAACTTAGTGAAATGCTTCTAAGGCTCGTTTTCAATGCATAAACACATGTACCTAGGCTATATTGGTATGTTAGTGCAAATTGAAGGTTAGTTTGATAAGTAATGTGGAAAATAGGTGAGGTAGAACCCTTTCCCCTCCCTTTTCCCTTGAAAATCACGAACATAGTCCCAAAACTTAGTGAAATGCTTCTAATAATTGTTTTCAATGCATGAACACATGAAACAAGGCTATATTCGTATGTTAGTGCAAGTTATAGGTTAGTTTGATAAGAAATGTGGAAAATAGGAGAGGTAGAACCCTTTTCGCCCCCTTTCCCCTTGAAAATCACGAATATCATCCCAAAACTTAGTGAAATGCTTTTAAAGTTCGTTTTTGATGTGTAAGCAAGATGAGAAACTTGTTTACAAATGATCGGGAATGTGTGTTAAGAAAGTTTAGGGGAACTCTCACCCTTAACTTGAGGATATAACAGTGAGGAACACTCACTCACGTGTTTGGGCGTAGTAGTGATTAGGGAACTCTCACCTATTCGACAACTACAAGTTTAAGTTTTAGGAACTCTCACTAAAACACAAACTCTTCAAATTGAGGTAACTCTCAAATTTGGAAAATAAACTTGACTAGCACAAGCCAAATTCGGATTATACACTCGTGTGTTTTGGGCAAATTTCTGGAATGCCTTTCATTGATTATTAGCACGCTATTTATAGCTTTTTCGTACATCATACTAAGCTAAAACAAACAATAAACAGAAAGCTGAAAATAAGGGTAGATTAAGTGGCTCACAACCGTCCAACATAATCCCCATAACAACTCATTATTTCTCTAACTAATAAAGCTTAAAACAAGGGAAGAATAGCTTAAAATAAGGGAAGAAACGTTCAGCAAATTGACTCCAAACTGCTGTTCAAATTCCTCCTTCAAAGTCGCCTTGAAATGCGCCAAATCGTTCAGCAAATTGACTTCAAATTGCTGTTCAAATTCGTCCTCCAAAGTAGCCTTGAAATGCGCTTTTTAAGCCTTCATTTAAGCTCTTTTATTTTGAATTTAAACCAGCTATAAACGCCCCTTAAAGTCTGCCTATATTCCCCCATTATTGAGGTAATTAGTTATGCTCAATACGGTGCAACCATTTGAGGACTTATATGGGCCGTGCATGCCAAAATCCCTAAGAGTAGTATTGAGGAGAGACTTGGACAAAATCAACTCCCTAACGTTCGACTCTTGGACTGGAATATTTGCACCTTGACCATTTTGGTCACCTTTCCCTTGAAAACCACGAATATCATCCTAAAACTTATTCAAATACTTCTAAAGTTCGTTTTAATTGCATGAAAACTTGTAACTAGGCTATATTGGTATGCTAGTGCAAGTTATAGGTTAGTGTGATAAGAAATGAGGAAAGTAGGCGAGATAGAACCCTTTTCGGCCCCCTTTCCCCTAAAAATCACGAGTATCGTCCCAAAACTTAGTGAAATGCTTCTAAGGTTCATTTTAATTACATGAACACATGAAACAAGGCTATATTGGTATGTTAGTGCATGATATAGGTTAGTTTGATTAGAAATGTGGAAAATAGGCGAGGTAGAACCCCTTTTGGCCCCTTTTCCCTTGAAAATCACGAACATCGTCCCAAAACTTAGTGAAATGCTTCTAATGTTCGTTTTCAAAGCACGAACACTTGTAACTTGGTTATATTGGTATGTTAGTGCAAGTTATAGGTTAGTATGATAAGAAATGTGGAAAATAGGCAAGGTAGGGCCCTCTTCGGCCCCTTTCCCTTGAAAACCACGAATATCATCCCAAAACTTATTGAAATGCTTCTAAAGTTCATTTTAATTGCATGAAAACTTGTAAATATGCTATATTGGTATCTTAGTGCAAGTTGTAGGTTAGTTTGATAAGTAATGTCGAAAATAGGAGAGGTAGAACCCTTTTCGGCCCCTTTTCCGTTGAAAATCACGAATATCGTCCCAAAACTTAGTGAAATGCTTCTAAGGCTCGTTTTCAATGCATAAACACATGTACCTAGGCTATATTGGTATGTTAGTGCAAATTGAAGGTTAGTTTGATAAGTAATGTGGAAAATAGTGAGGTAGAACCCTTTCCCCTCCCTTTTCCCTTGAAAATCACGAACATAGTCCCAAAACTTAGTGAAATGCTTCTAATAATTGTTTTCAATGCATGAACACATGAAACAAGGCTATATTCGTATGTTAGTGCAAGTTATAGGTTAGTTTGATAAGAAATGTGGAAAATAGGAGAGGTAGAACCCTTTTCGCCCCCTTTCCCCTTGAAAATCACGAATATCATCCCAAAACTTAGTGAAATGCTTTTAAAGTTCGTTTTTGATGTGTAAGCAAGATGAGAAACTTGTTTACAAATGATCGGGAATGTGTGTTAAGAAAGTTTAGGGGAACTCTCACCCTTAACTTGAGGATATAACAGTGAGGAACACTCACTCACGTGTTTGGGCGTAGTAGTGATTAGGGAACTCTCACCTATTCGACAACTACAAGTTTAAGTTTTAGGAACTCTCACTAAAACACAAACTCTTCAAATTGAGGTAACTCTCAAATTTGGAAAATAAACTTGACTAGCACAAGCCAAATTCGGATTATACACTCGTGTGTTTTGGGCAAATTTCTGGAATGCCTTTCATTGATTATTAGCACGCTATTTATAGCTTTTTCGTACATCATACTAAGCTAAAACAAACAATAAACAGAAAGCTGAAAATAAGGGTAGATTAAGTGGCTCACAACCGTCCAACATAATCCCCATAACAACTCATTATTTCTCTAACTAATAAAGCTTAAAACAAGGGAAGAATAGCTTAAAATAAGGGAAGAAACGTTCAGCAAATTGACTCCAAACTGCTGTTCAAATTCCTCCTTCAAAGTCGCCTTGAAATGCGCCAAATCGTTCAGCAAATTGACTTCAAATTGCTGTTCAAATTCGTCCTCCAAAGTAGCCTTGAAATGCGCTTTTTAAGCCTTCATTTAAGCTCTTTTATTTTGAATTTAAACCAGCTATAAACGCCCCTTAAAGTCTGCCTATATTCCCCCATTATTGAGGTAATTAGTTACGCTCAATACGGTGCAACCATTTGAGGACTTATATGGGCCGTGCATGCCAAAATCCCTAAGAGTAGTATTGAGGAGAGACTTGGACAAAATCAACTCCCTAACGTTCGACTCTTGGACTGGAATATTTGCACCTTGACCATTTTGGTCATCCTCCCCTTCTTCAAAGGGAATTGCCCTCAATTCTTCATCATTATAGTACGGTGCTAGATCCCCCACATTGAATGTGCTTGAGACGCCGTACTTTCTTCCCAAATCTACCTTGTAGGCATTGTCATTGATCTTTTTCACTATCTCAAATGGACCCTCGGCTCGTGGCATGAGCTTGTTCTTCCTTTGATTGGGAAATCTCTCCTTCCTCATGTAGATCCATACTAAGTCACCAACTTCAAAACGTTTCACATTTTTGACTCTCTTGTTGGCTTGCTTCTTATAGATTTCATTAGCCTTCTCGATGTTCTTCCTCACTTCTTTGTGGATTTTCACCATGAACTCGGCTTGTTCCTTGGCACCTCCATGCACGAATTTGTCTTTAGGCAAAGCTACGAGATCAATTGGAACATAGGGATTAGAACCATAGACTACTTCAAAAGGAGAATACTTTGTAGTAGCGCTAGGAGTTCTATTGTAAGCAAACTCGGCATGAGCGAGTTTGACATCCCAATCTTTGGTGCTTTTACTAACCAAGGTTCTAAGCAAAGAACCTAGTACCCTATTCACCACCTCGGTTTGGCCATCGGTTTGGGGGTGATGTGAGGTAGAAAACAGCAACTTGGTTCCCATAAGACGCCACAAAGACTTCCAAAAATGACTTTGGAACTTTGTATCTCGATCTGAAACAATTGTGCGTGGGACTCCATGGAAACGAACAATCCCATCAAAATATAATTTTGCCACCTTCATAGCATCCTCGGTTTTATGACAAGGGATAAAGTGAGCCATCTTTGAAAAACGATCAACTACCACCATGATTGAGTCCTTACCTCTTTGAGTTCTAGGTAAAGCCACAATGAAATCCATACTTAGGTCTTCCCAAGGTCTCTCCGGAATTGGCAATGGCTTGTAAAGACCTTTGTGAAACACCATCTTTGCCCTTTGACAAGTAGAGCAACGCGCTACAACATGATGGACAGTAGATAGCATGTTAGGCCAATAAAAGTGAGCTTGAAGAAGCTCCATAGTCTTTTGAACTCCGAAATGGCCTGCTAGACCTCCTCCATGCGCTTCATGAATCAACAAGCTTTGAATCGGACATTTCGGAATGCATAACCTATTTCCCTTAAAAAGAAAATCATTTTGTAAGGAAAATAAATCATAACTTCCCTTCACGCATTTCTCCAAAATGCCCCTGAAATCATCATCTTCCTTGTAGTACTCTTTTATTAATTCGAACCCAAGGACTTTTGCTTCGACGACTCCAAGTAAAGTATGCCTTCGAGATAAGGCATCCGCAACAACATTCGCCTTTCCACTTTTGTACTTTGATGAGAAGTTAAATGTTTGCAAGAATTCCACCCACTTTGCATGCCTCGAATTCAATTTCTTTTGGCCATGGATGAACCTCAACGATTCATGGTCAGAATGAAGTATGAATGGTTGTGGCCTCAAGTAATGCGACCAATGATCCAAAGCTCGCACCATTGCATAGAACTCCTTGTCATAGGTGGAATAATTCAGCTTGCCTTGGCTCAATTTCTCACTAAAGTAGGCAATAGGACGCCCTTCTTGAATCAACACGGCACCAATCCCCTTTCCGCTTGCATCACACTCAACTTCAAATGGTTTTGAAAAATCTGGAAGTGCTAGGACAGGTGTATTGCACATCTTCTCTTTGATCACTTCAAACGCCCTTTGAGCTTGAGGAGTCCACTCAAATGAGCCCTTCTTTGTGCACTCGGTGATAGGGGCCATTAGAGTGCTAAAATTGCGAATGAACCTCCTATAAAAGGAAGCTAATCCATGGAAAGAACGGACCTCCGTGAGTGTCTTTGGGCTAGGCCATGATTGAATAGCCTCAATCTTGCTAGGATCAACTTTCACACCTTCTCCTGAAATAATGTAACCAAGAAAAGTGACCTCATATAGCATAAAATTACATTTTTCAAGTTTTCCATACAATTTTTGTTCTCTCAAAACCGTGAAAACTTTAAATAAATGTATCAAATGTTCGTCCCCACTTTTGCTATAAATAAGGATGTCATCAAGGTACACCACCACGAACTTTCCAAGGAAAGGCCGCAACACCTCGTTCATCAACCTCATGAAAGTGCTAGGTGCATTGGTGAGTCCAAATGGCATCACGAGCCACTCATACAAACCGTGCTTGGTTTTGAAAGCGGTCTTCCATTCATCTCCTTCTCTCATCCGAATTTGATGATACCCACTTCTCAAATCAACCTTTGAAAACCACTTCGAGCCGCTCAGTTCATCAAGCATGTCATCTAGCCTTGGAATTGGAAACCTGTACTTGATAGTAATATTGTTAACAGCCCTACTATCAATACACATACGCCATGTACCATCCTTTTTAGGGACCAAAAGAGCAGGAACAGCACACGGACTCATAGACTCACGTACATATCCCATACTCATCAACTCCTCAATTTGTCGTTGCAATTCCTTAGTTTCCAAGGGATTACACCTATAGGCAGGTTTGTTAGGTAAAGGAGCACCGGGAATGAGGTCAATTTGATGTTCAATTCCCCTCACAGGTGGTAATCCTTTAGGTAATTCATCGGGAAAAACATCCTCAAAATCCTTAATCAATTGAGCCAATTTGGGGTTTTGACTCACAAAATTTTTGTGGACCTCTTTAGAGTACAACAAGTATAATTCATCCTCACCATCAATTTCCCTTTCAAATTCCTTAAGAGTAAGCAATGACACCTCCTTTGATTGTTTAGGATTTTGTGAAAATCGTGGGGGTGGTAAAGGGTGCAACTTTTTTTGTTTTCCTTGGTGAGTTATAGTGTAAGTGTTATGGTACCCATCATGTTGAGATTTTCGATCAGTTTGCCAAGGTCTACCAAGCAAAATGTGACAAGCATCCATAGACACAACATCACACAGTTGAGTATCATGATAAGACCCAATAGAAAAACTAACCATGCATTGTTTCCTAACCCCCGTGCTAGAACTAGAGTCCAACCAACTCAACTTGTAAGGATGTGGGTGATTTGTAGTTGTAAGACCAAGTCTAGTTATCAAGGTTTTGGAAACGGTGTTTGCCTCACTACCACTATCAACGATTAAATCACATACCTCGTCCTTAATCTTGCACTTGGTAATGAAAACATGTTGTCTTTGCGGTGCTAAGGGTTCCTCAACGTGAGCTTGTAACGCCCTCCTCACAACCAGATTTGTTTTGGTCTCTTCTTCGGGGAAACATTGCTCTTCCTCCTCGTCAGTAAAATTCACGTCCTCCACTTCTTCAACCTCGAAATCCTCCCAATTGATAGTTTGGTTAGCAATAAGCTTGACCTCTTGCATGGTCAAAGCTCTTGAATTTGGACAATCTTTCTTAAAGTGACCCCTTCCTCCGCATTTGTAACAAACAATGTCACTTATTCTGAAATCTTTCTTGTCCTTCTTAGGTGGATCATTGGTTTTAACAAAAGAAGAACCATCTTTGACAGGGAAGGTTGGTCTTCGTGTCACTTGAGGGGTGACAATCGGCTTCTTCTTCTTCCTTCTTGAATCAAACTTGATTACAAGTTTGCACGCTTCAGCAAAGGTTAAATTGGTGTAACCTTCAAGTTTGTCTTGCAACTCTTGATCCAACCCAGCCACGAAACGTCCCATCTTGAGTTCTTCATTCTCCGTGATTTCACACACGATAGAAAGTCTGTCAAACTCTTTGATGTAGTCCTCAACCGATTCTCCATTTTGTTGCAAAGTGCTCCACTTCACGTATTGACTTTGCTTGTAATTGTGAGGAATAAAACGATCCCTCATCCTCTTCTTCAACTTGCTCCAAGTAGAAATGGTTGCCTTACCCTTAAGAGTACGCCCCCTTTGTTCTCCTTGTAGCCAATTATCTCCATAGCCTTTCAACTTCACCTTGGCTATCTTGTATTTTTGGAATTCCTCTTGAATATCCTTGTAGTCGAAGTACCTCTCCAAGGATTTCTCCCATTCCAAGTATTTTTCTGGATCAAGTGTCCCATCAAATGAAGGGACGTCCACTTTGAGACTCCTATCTTCCCTCCTAGGTGGAGGGTCTTCGCCTTGATCTCTCCTATCATGCTCGTTCATGAGCCTTGCCATCAAGGCAGCAAGGTTCCCTTGTAGATTGGCGTTGGTTTCGGCCAACCTCTCTTGACTAGCAATGGATCGATTAAGAGCTTCCAAAGCTGTCCTCAAGTCTTGATTCTCTCCCATGGTATGTAGGTATTCGACCCCTTTGGAAAAATTTAAGGAAATTTTTCCCCCTACCTGACGCGCCAAATGATGTGTAAGCAAGATGAGAAACTTGTTTACAAATGATCGGGAATGTGTGTTAAGAAAGTTTAGGGGAACTCTCACCCTTAACTTGAGGATATAACAGTGAGGAACACTCACTCACGTGTTTGGGCGTAGTAGTGATTAGGGAACTCTCACCTATTCGACAACTACAAGTTTAAGTTTTAGGAACTCTCACTAAAACACAAACTCTTCAAATTGAGGTAACTCTCAAATTTGGAAAATAAACTTGACTAGCACAAGCCAAATTCGGATTATACACTCGTGTGTTTTGGGCAAATTTCTGGAATGCCTTTCATTGATTATTAGCACGCTATTTATAGCTTTTTCGTACATCATACTAAGCTAAAACAAACAATAAACAGAAAGCTGAAAATAAGGGTAGATTAAGTGGCTCACAACCGTCCAACATAATCCCCATAACAACTCATTATTTCTCTAACTAATAAAGCTTAAAACAAGGGAAGAATAGCTTAAAATAAGGGAAGAAACGTTCAGCAAATTGACTCCAAACTGCTGTTCAAATTCCTCCTTCAAAGTCGCCTTGAAATGCGCCAAATCGTTCAGCAAATTGACTTCAAATTGCTGTTCAAATTCGTCCTCCAAAGTAGCCTTGAAATGCGCTTTTTAAGCCTTCATTTAAGCTCTTTTATTTTGAATTTAAACCAGCTATAAACGCCCCTTAAAGTCTGCCTATATTCCCCCATTATTGAGGTAATTAGTTATGCTCAATACGGTGCAACCATTTGAGGACTTATATGGGCCGTGCATGCCAAAATCCCTAAGAGTAGTATTGAGGAGAGACTTGGACAAAATCAACTCCCTAACGTTCGACTCTTGGACTGGAATATTTGCACCTTGACCATTTTGGTCACCTTTCCCTTGAAAACCACGAATATCATCCTAAAACTTATTCAAATACTTCTAAAGTTCGTTTTAATTGCATGAAAACTTGTAACTAGGCTATATTGGTATGCTAGTGCAAGTTATAGGTTAGTGTGATAAGAAATGAGGAAAGTAGGCGAGATAGAACCCTTTTCGGCCCCCTTTCCCCTAAAAATCACGAGTATCGTCCCAAAACTTAGTGAAATGCTTCTAAGGTTCATTTTAATTACATGAACACATGAAACAAGGCTATATTGGTATGTTAGTGCATGATATAGGTTAGTTTGATTAGAAATGTGGAAAATAGGCGAGGTAGAACCCCTTTTGGCCCCTTTTCCCTTGAAAATCACGAACATCGTCCCAAAACTTAGTGAAATGCTTCTAATGTTCGTTTTCAAAGCACGAACACTTGTAACTTGGTTATATTGGTATGTTAGTGCAAGTTATAGGTTAGTATGATAAGAAATGTGGAAAATAGGCAAGGTAGGGCCCTCTTCGGCCCCTTTCCCTTGAAAACCACGAATATCATCCCAAAACTTATTGAAATGCTTCTAAAGTTCATTTTAATTGCATGAAAACTTGTAAATATGCTATATTGGTATCTTAGTGCAAGTTGTAGGTTAGTTTGATAAGTAATGTCGAAAATAGGAGAGGTAGAACCCTTTTCGGCCCCTTTTCCGTTGAAAATCACGAATATCGTCCCAAAACTTAGTGAAATGCTTCTAAGGCTCGTTTTCAATGCATAAACACATGTACCTAGGCTATATTGGTATGTTAGTGCAAATTGAAGGTTAGTTTGATAAGTAATGTGGAAAATAGGTGAGGTAGAACCCTTTCCCCTCCCTTTTCCCTTGAAAATCACGAACATAGTCCCAAAACTTAGTGAAATGCTTCTAATAATTGTTTTCAATGCATGAACACATGAAACAAGGCTATATTCGTATGTTAGTGCAAGTTATAGGTTAGTTTGATAAGAAATGTGGAAAATAGGAGAGGTAGAACCCTTTTCGCCCCCTTTCCCCTTGAAAATCACGAATATCATCCCAAAACTTAGTGAAATGCTTTTAAAGTTCGTTTTTGATGTGTAAGCAAGATGAGAAACTTGTTTACAAATGATCGGGAATGTGTGTTAAGAAAGTTTAGGGGAACTCTCACCCTTAACTTGAGGATATAACAGTGAGGAACACTCACTCACGTGTTTGGGCGTAGTAGTGATTAGGGAACTCTCACCTATTCGACAACTACAAGTTTAAGTTTTAGGAACTCTCACTAAAACACAAACTCTTCAAATTGAGGTAACTCTCAAATTTGGAAAATAAACTTGACTAGCACAAGCCAAATTCGGATTATACACTCGTGTGTTTTGGGCAAATTTCTGGAATGCCTTTCATTGATTATTAGCACGCTATTTATAGCTTTTTCGTACATCATACTAAGCTAAAACAAACAATAAACAGAAAGCTGAAAATAAGGGTAGATTAAGTGGCTCACAACCGTCCAACATAATCCCCATAACAACTCATTATTTCTCTAACTAATAAAGCTTAAAACAAGGGAAGAATAGCTTAAAATAAGGGAAGAAACGTTCAGCAAATTGACTCCAAACTGCTGTTCAAATTCCTCCTTCAAAGTCGCCTTGAAATGCGCCAAATCGTTCAGCAAATTGACTTCAAATTGCTGTTCAAATTCGTCCTCCAAAGTAGCCTTGAAATGCGCTTTTTAAGCCTTCATTTAAGCTCTTTTATTTTGAATTTAAACCAGCTATAAACGCCCCTTAAAGTCTGCCTATATTCCCCCATTATTGAGGTAATTAGTTATGCTCAATACGGTGCAACCATTTGAGGACTTATATGGGCCGTGCATGCCAAAATCCCTAAGAGTAGTATTGAGGAGAGACTTGGACAAAATCAACTCCCTAACGTTCGACTCTTGGACTGGAATATTTGCACCTTGACCATTTTGGTCACCTTTCCCTTGAAAACCACGAATATCATCCTAAAACTTATTCAAATACTTCTAAAGTTCGTTTTAATTGCATGAAAACTTGTAACTAGGCTATATTGGTATGCTAGTGCAAGTTATAGGTTAGTGTGATAAGAAATGAGGAAAGTAGGCGAGATAGAACCCTTTTCGGCCCCCTTTCCCCTAAAAATCACGAGTATCGTCCCAAAACTTAGTGAAATGCTTCTAAGGTTCATTTTAATTACATGAACACATGAAACAAGGCTATATTGGTATGTTAGTGCATGATATAGGTTAGTTTGATTAGAAATGTGGAAAATAGGCGAGGTAGAACCCCTTTTGGCCCCTTTTCCCTTGAAAATCACGAACATCGTCCCAAAACTTAGTGAAATGCTTCTAATGTTCGTTTTCAAAGCACGAACACTTGTAACTTGGTTATATTGGTATGTTAGTGCAAGTTATAGGTTAGTATGATAAGAAATGTGGAAAATAGGCAAGGTAGGGCCCTCTTCGGCCCCTTTCCCTTGAAAACCACGAATATCATCCCAAAACTTATTGAAATGCTTCTAAAGTTCATTTTAATTGCATGAAAACTTGTAAATATGCTATATTGGTATCTTAGTGCAAGTTGTAGGTTAGTTTGATAAGTAATGTCGAAAATAGGAGAGGTAGAACCCTTTTCGGCCCCTTTTCCGTTGAAAATCACGAATATCGTCCCAAAACTTAGTGAAATGCTTCTAAGGCTCGTTTTCAATGCATAAACACATGTACCTAGGCTATATTGGTATGTTAGTGCAAATTGAAGGTTAGTTTGATAAGTAATGTGGAAAATAGTGAGGTAGAACCCTTTCCCCTCCCTTTTCCCTTGAAAATCACGAACATAGTCCCAAAACTTAGTGAAATGCTTCTAATAATTGTTTTCAATGCATGAACACATGAAACAAGGCTATATTCGTATGTTAGTGCAAGTTATAGGTTAGTTTGATAAGAAATGTGGAAAATAGGAGAGGTAGAACCCTTTTCGCCCCCTTTCCCCTTGAAAATCACGAATATCATCCCAAAACTTAGTGAAATGCTTTTAAAGTTCGTTTTTGATGTGTAAGCAAGATGAGAAACTTGTTTACAAATGATCGGGAATGTGTGTTAAGAAAGTTTAGGGGAACTCTCACCCTTAACTTGAGGATATAACAGTGAGGAACACTCACTCACGTGTTTGGGCGTAGTAGTGATTAGGGAACTCTCACCTATTCGACAACTACAAGTTTAAGTTTTAGGAACTCTCACTAAAACACAAACTCTTCAAATTGAGGTAACTCTCAAATTTGGAAAATAAACTTGACTAGCACAAGCCAAATTCGGATTATACACTCGTGTGTTTTGGGCAAATTTCTGGAATGCCTTTCATTGATTATTAGCACGCTATTTATAGCTTTTTCGTACATCATACTAAGCTAAAACAAACAATAAACAGAAAGCTGAAAATAAGGGTAGATTAAGTGGCTCACAACCGTCCAACATAATCCCCATAACAACTCATTATTTCTCTAACTAATAAAGCTTAAAACAAGGGAAGAATAGCTTAAAATAAGGGAAGAAACGTTCAGCAAATTGACTCCAAACTGCTGTTCAAATTCCTCCTTCAAAGTCGCCTTGAAATGCGCCAAATCGTTCAGCAAATTGACTTCAAATTGCTGTTCAAATTCGTCCTCCAAAGTAGCCTTGAAATGCGCTTTTTAAGCCTTCATTTAAGCTCTTTTATTTTGAATTTAAACCAGCTATAAACGCCCCTTAAAGTCTGCCTATATTCCCCCATTATTGAGGTAATTAGTTACGCTCAATACGGTGCAACCATTTGAGGACTTATATGGGCCGTGCATGCCAAAATCCCTAAGAGTAGTATTGAGGAGAGACTTGGACAAAATCAACTCCCTAACGTTCGACTCTTGGACTGGAATATTTGCACCTTGACCATTTTGGTCATCCTCCCCTTCTTCAAAGGGAATTGCCCTCAATTCTTCATCATTATAGTACGGTGCTAGATCCCCCACATTGAATGTGCTTGAGACGCCGTACTTTCTTCCCAAATCTACCTTGTAGGCATTGTCATTGATCTTTTTCACTATCTCAAATGGACCCTCGGCTCGTGGCATGAGCTTGTTCTTCCTTTGATTGGGAAATCTCTCCTTCCTCATGTAGATCCATACTAAGTCACCAACTTCAAAACGTTTCACATTTTTGACTCTCTTGTTGGCTTGCTTCTTATAGATTTCATTAGCCTTCTCGATGTTCTTCCTCACTTCTTTGTGGATTTTCACCATGAACTCGGCTTGTTCCTTGGCACCTCCATGCACGAATTTGTCTTTAGGCAAAGCTACGAGATCAATTGGAACATAGGGATTAGAACCATAGACTACTTCAAAAGGAGAATACTTTGTAGTAGCGCTAGGAGTTCTATTGTAAGCAAACTCGGCATGAGCGAGTTTGACATCCCAATCTTTGGTGCTTTTACTAACCAAGGTTCTAAGCAAAGAACCTAGTACCCTATTCACCACCTCGGTTTGGCCATCGGTTTGGGGGTGATGTGAGGTAGAAAACAGCAACTTGGTTCCCATAAGACGCCACAAAGACTTCCAAAAATGACTTTGGAACTTTGTATCTCGATCTGAAACAATTGTGCGTGGGACTCCATGGAAACGAACAATCCCATCAAAATATAATTTTGCCACCTTCATAGCATCCTCGGTTTTATGACAAGGGATAAAGTGAGCCATCTTTGAAAAACGATCAACTACCACCATGATTGAGTCCTTACCTCTTTGAGTTCTAGGTAAAGCCACAATGAAATCCATACTTAGGTCTTCCCAAGGTCTCTCCGGAATTGGCAATGGCTTGTAAAGACCTTTGTGAAACACCATCTTTGCCCTTTGACAAGTAGAGCAACGCGCTACAACATGATGGACAGTAGATAGCATGTTAGGCCAATAAAAGTGAGCTTGAAGAAGCTCCATAGTCTTTTGAACTCCGAAATGGCCTGCTAGACCTCCTCCATGCGCTTCATGAATCAACAAGCTTTGAATCGGACATTTCGGAATGCATAACCTATTTCCCTTAAAAAGAAAATCATTTTGTAAGGAAAATAAATCATAACTTCCCTTCACGCATTTCTCCAAAATGCCCCTGAAATCATCATCTTCCTTGTAGTACTCTTTTATTAATTCGAACCCAAGGACTTTTGCTTCGACGACTCCAAGTAAAGTATGCCTTCGAGATAAGGCATCCGCAACAACATTCGCCTTTCCACTTTTGTACTTTGATGAGAAGTTAAATGTTTGCAAGAATTCCACCCACTTTGCATGCCTCGAATTCAATTTCTTTTGGCCATGGATGAACCTCAACGATTCATGGTCAGAATGAAGTATGAATGGTTGTGGCCTCAAGTAATGCGACCAATGATCCAAAGCTCGCACCATTGCATAGAACTCCTTGTCATAGGTGGAATAATTCAGCTTGCCTTGGCTCAATTTCTCACTAAAGTAGGCAATAGGACGCCCTTCTTGAATCAACACGGCACCAATCCCCTTTCCGCTTGCATCACACTCAACTTCAAATGGTTTTGAAAAATCTGGAAGTGCTAGGACAGGTGTATTGCACATCTTCTCTTTGATCACTTCAAACGCCCTTTGAGCTTGAGGAGTCCACTCAAATGAGCCCTTCTTTGTGCACTCGGTGATAGGGGCCATTAGAGTGCTAAAATTGCGAATGAACCTCCTATAAAAGGAAGCTAATCCATGGAAAGAACGGACCTCCGTGAGTGTCTTTGGGCTAGGCCATGATTGAATAGCCTCAATCTTGCTAGGATCAACTTTCACACCTTCTCCTGAAATAATGTAACCAAGAAAAGTGACCTCATATAGCATAAAATTACATTTTTCAAGTTTTCCATACAATTTTTGTTCTCTCAAAACCGTGAAAACTTTAAATAAATGTATCAAATGTTCGTCCCCACTTTTGCTATAAATAAGGATGTCATCAAGGTACACCACCACGAACTTTCCAAGGAAAGGCCGCAACACCTCGTTCATCAACCTCATGAAAGTGCTAGGTGCATTGGTGAGTCCAAATGGCATCACGAGCCACTCATACAAACCGTGCTTGGTTTTGAAAGCGGTCTTCCATTCATCTCCTTCTCTCATCCGAATTTGATGATACCCACTTCTCAAATCAACCTTTGAAAACCACTTCGAGCCGCTCAGTTCATCAAGCATGTCATCTAGCCTTGGAATTGGAAACCTGTACTTGATAGTAATATTGTTAACAGCCCTACTATCAATACACATACGCCATGTACCATCCTTTTTAGGGACCAAAAGAGCAGGAACAGCACACGGACTCATAGACTCACGTACATATCCCATACTCATCAACTCCTCAATTTGTCGTTGCAATTCCTTAGTTTCCAAGGGATTACACCTATAGGCAGGTTTGTTAGGTAAAGGAGCACCGGGAATGAGGTCAATTTGATGTTCAATTCCCCTCACAGGTGGTAATCCTTTAGGTAATTCATCGGGAAAAACATCCTCAAAATCCTTAATCAATTGAGCCAATTTGGGGTTTTGACTCACAAAATTTTTGTGGACCTCTTTAGAGTACAACAAGTATAATTCATCCTCACCATCAATTTCCCTTTCAAATTCCTTAAGAGTAAGCAATGACACCTCCTTTGATTGTTTAGGATTTTGTGAAAATCGTGGGGGTGGTAAAGGGTGCAACTTTTTTTGTTTTCCTTGGTGAGTTATAGTGTAAGTGTTATGGTACCCATCATGTTGAGATTTTCGATCAGTTTGCCAAGGTCTACCAAGCAAAATGTGACAAGCATCCATAGACACAACATCACACAGTTGAGTATCATGATAAGACCCAATAGAAAAACTAACCATGCATTGTTTCCTAACCCCCGTGCTAGAACTAGAGTCCAACCAACTCAACTTGTAAGGATGTGGGTGATTTGTAGTTGTAAGACCAAGTCTAGTTATCAAGGTTTTGGAAACGGTGTTTGCCTCACTACCACTATCAACGATTAAATCACATACCTCGTCCTTAATCTTGCACTTGGTAATGAAAACATGTTGTCTTTGCGGTGCTAAGGGTTCCTCAACGTGAGCTTGTAACGCCCTCCTCACAACCAGATTTGTTTTGGTCTCTTCTTCGGGGAAACATTGCTCTTCCTCCTCGTCAGTAAAATTCACGTCCTCCACTTCTTCAACCTCGAAATCCTCCCAATTGATAGTTTGGTTAGCAATAAGCTTGACCTCTTGCATGGTCAAAGCTCTTGAATTTGGACAATCTTTCTTAAAGTGACCCCTTCCTCCGCATTTGTAACAAACAATGTCACTTATTCTGAAATCTTTCTTGTCCTTCTTAGGTGGATCATTGGTTTTAACAAAAGAAGAACCATCTTTGACAGGGAAGGTTGGTCTTCGTGTCACTTGAGGGGTGACAATCGGCTTCTTCTTCTTCCTTCTTGAATCAAACTTGATTACAAGTTTGCACGCTTCAGCAAAGGTTAAATTGGTGTAACCTTCAAGTTTGTCTTGCAACTCTTGATCCAACCCAGCCACGAAACGTCCCATCTTGAGTTCTTCATTCTCCGTGATTTCACACACGATAGAAAGTCTGTCAAACTCTTTGATGTAGTCCTCAACCGATTCTCCATTTTGTTGCAAAGTGCTCCACTTCACGTATTGACTTTGCTTGTAATTGTGAGGAATAAAACGATCCCTCATCCTCTTCTTCAACTTGCTCCAAGTAGAAATGGTTGCCTTACCCTTAAGAGTACGCCCCCTTTGTTCTCCTTGTAGCCAATTATCTCCATAGCCTTTCAACTTCACCTTGGCTATCTTGTATTTTTGGAATTCCTCTTGAATATCCTTGTAGTCGAAGTACCTCTCCAAGGATTTCTCCCATTCCAAGTATTTTTCTGGATCAAGTGTCCCATCAAATGAAGGGACGTCCACTTTGAGACTCCTATCTTCCCTCCTAGGTGGAGGGTCTTCGCCTTGATCTCTCCTATCATGCTCGTTCATGAGCCTTGCCATCAAGGCAGCAAGGTTCCCTTGTAGATTGGCGTTGGTTTCGGCCAACCTCTCTTGACTAGCAATGGATCGATTAAGAGCTTCCAAAGCTGTCCTCAAGTCTTGATTCTCTCCCATGGTATGTAGGTATTCGACCCCTTTGGAAAAATTTAAGGAAATTTTTCCCCCTACCTGACGCGCCAAATGATGTGTAAGCAAGATGAGAAACTTGTTTACAAATGATCGGGAATGTGTGTTAAGAAAGTTTAGGGGAACTCTCACCCTTAACTTGAGGATATAACAGTGAGGAACACTCACTCACGTGTTTGGGCGTAGTAGTTGATGTGTAAACAAGATGAGAACCTTGTTACAGAATATGTGTTTAAAGGGGTCTTAATGAAATGTCGTGATTAATGAGGGGAGAATAGGGGAACACTCAACCCTAGTCTCGGATATAACCAAGGGGAACACTCACCCTTCGCTTAGTGTAGTTTGGAAATAGGGATTACTCAACCCACTCGTTTACTACGTAAGTTCTAGGTTTGGGAACACTCGACCAAAACTAGTACTCTTCAAATTTGGATTCTCAAATTTGGACCTTAAAAATGACTATTAGCAAGTCACGTTTAATCAAAGAAAAACTCAAGTGTTTTGCAAATTTCTGGATGTATTTCTATTCGTTTAGTACACTATTTATAGTAGTGTATTCATTACATAGGATTCCCCTTTTGTAGTTATCCATTACTTGCCTAATTAAGGACAGAAATAAAACTAACTATAAAGTGATTAAAAAGGCTCATATAACCGTCCCCTTAATCCTTTATCACAAAACAACTGAAATTAATTAATAACCATAAACTGAAACTAACTAATTAACGAAAACTAAGCTTGAATTAAGGAAAAAAACGTTCAGCAAACAAGAAGTCTTCAACCGGCATTTTCCACGTGCAAAACCTTGCATGTTCAACGTTCAAATCCGTGTAAATAGCTGGCTTGTAACCTCCTTTGACTCAAGCTCCTTTATTCCACCCATGAACTAACCAACTCCCTAATTTCCGCCTAAGTAGTTCAACTGACCAGCTAGCTAACTAACTCCTTGATTTACGTCAACTAACCAACCCAACTGACCAGCTAGCTAACTAACTCCTTGATTTACGCCTATTCAGTTTAACTAACCAACGAGCTAACTAAACTTCTTAATTCACGGCCTTTAGTTCAACTAATCACCTAGTCTTACGCCCAACTAACAATCAGACAATTTCTCCCTTAATTCATGCCCCATGATCAGTCCACGTAACTCTAAATACCCCAAATCATGCGTGGCATCAAGTCGGCATCATTACTAGATCCCTTCAACTAGATTAACTACTTTAAGGGAAGTATAACCAGTAGTAACACTTTTTGGACCGCCGTGCATAGGATTGAAGAACGATTTGGACAGAATTAACCCCTTAGCATTTAATTCAATAACACCGTCTTGACCGTCTTCGTCTAAATCATGGATAATTGTTCTTTGACCATTTTGGTCATCCTCCCCTTCTTCAACAGGAATTGCCCTCAATTTGTCATCATCAAGGTAAGGAGCAAGATCACCAACGTTGAATGTACTTGAGACACCATATTGACCTCCCAAATCAACTTTGTATGCGTTGTCATTGATCTTTTCCATGATCTCAAATGGGCCCTCGGCTCTTGGCATAAGTTTGTTCTTCCTTTTACTAGGAAAACGTTCCTTCCTCATGTAAATCCACACTAAATCCCCAACTTCAAAAGACTTCACATTTCTCACTCGTTTGTTGGCTTGTTTCTTGTAGATTTCATTCGCCTTTTCAATGTTCCTCCGAACTTCTTTATGGACTTTTATCATGAATTCGGCTTGTTCTTTTGCCCCACCATGAACGAACTTGTCTTTTGGCAAAGCAATAAGATCAATGGGAACATAAGGATTGACGCCATATACTACTTCAAAAGGAGAGTACTTTGTAGTAGCACTAGGTGTCCTATTATAAGCGAACTCGGCATGAGCAAGCTTATTATCCCAATCCTTGGTACTTTTGCTTATCAAAGTCCTAAGCAACGAACCAAGTATTCTATTCACCACCTCCGTTTGGCCATCGGTTTGTGGATGATGAGAGGTAGAGAACAATAACTTAGTTCCCATCAAACGCCATATGGATTTCCAAAAATGACTTAGGAACTTAGTATCGCGATCTGACACAATTGTGCGTGGCACCCCATGGAAACGAACTACCTCTTCAAAGTATAACTTAGCCACCTTTATTGCATCTTCAGTTTTATGGCAAGGAATGAAATGAGCCATTTTTGAGAACCGATCAACCACCACCATTATTGAGTCTTTGCCTCTTTGAGTTCTTGGCAAGGCTACGATGAAATCCATACTAACATCTTCCCAAGGTCTTTCGGGAATTGGTAAGGGCTTGTAGAGACTTTTATGAAAAACCATTTTTGCTCTTTGACAGGTAGAGCAACGACTCACCACATGATGAACTGTGGCTAACATTTTCGGCCAATAAAAATGAGCTTGGATAAGCTCCATTGTCTTGTGAATACCCACGTGACCAGCTAATCCTCCTCCATGAGCTTCATGTATCAACAAACTTCGAATGGGACATTTTGGGATGCATAATCTATTCCCCTTGAAAAGAAAACCATTATGCAAAGAAAACAGATCATGAACTCCACGTACGCATTTTTCAATTATCCCTTTGAAGTCATCATCTTCTTGATAGTACTCCTTAATCAAATCGAATCCAAGCACCTTTGCTTCAACCATTCCAAGCAAATTATGCCTCCTAGACAAGGCATCTGCCACCACATTCGCTTTTCCACTCTTGTATTTAGAGGAAAAATTAAATGTTTGCAAGAATTCGACCCACTTTGCATGCCTCGCGTTCAGTTTTTTTTGGCCATGTATGAATCTCAAGGATTCATGATCAGAATGCAATATGAACGGTTGTGGCCTCAAATAATGTGACCAATGATCTAGAGCTCTTACCATAGCATAGAACTCTTTGTCATAGGTGGAGTAATTCAACTTGCCTTGACTCATCTTCTCGCTAAAGTAGGCAATGGGTCGCCCACCTTGAATCAATACGGCCCCAATACCTTTTCCACTTGCGTCACATTCAACTTCAAATGGTTTGGAAAAATCAGGAAGTGCTAATATGGGTGTGTTGCACATCTTCTTCTTGACTTCTTCAAACGCCCTTTGAGCTTGGGGTGTCCATTCGAACACGCCTTTCTTAGTACACTCGGTGATGGGAGCCATGAGTGTGCTGAAGTTCTTAATGAATCTTCTATAGAAAGAAGCAAGTCCATGAAATGAACGAACTTCCGTGAGCGTTTTCGGACTAGGCCATGATTGAATTGCTTCAATTTTGCTAGGATCCACCTTTACGCCATCGCCTGAAACTATGTAGCCAAGAAACATGACTTCATATAATAGAAAATCACATTTTTCTAGTTTCCCATACAGTTTTTCTTTTCTTAACACAGAAAATACTTGAAAAAGGTGATCAAAATGGGATTCTTCATCCCGTGAATAGATGAGAATATCATCCAAGTATACTACCACAAACTTGCCCAGAAATGGCCTTAGCACCTCATTCATCAACCTCATGAATGTGCTAGGGGCATTTGTAAGGCCAAATGGCATGACTAGCCATTCATACAACCCATGCTTTGTCTTGAATGCAGTCTTCCATTCATCCCCTTCTCTCATGCGAATCTGATGATATCCACTTCTCAAGTCTACCTTTGAGAAGACCTTGGAACCACTCAATTCATCCAGCATGTCATCAAGCCTTGGGATTGGAAACCTGTACTTGATAGTAACGTTATTAACGGCTCTACTATCAATACACATTCTCCAAGTACCATCTTTCTTAGGAACCAGCAAAGCAGGAACGGCACATGGACTCATGGACTCACGCACATAACCCATACCCATTAGTTCTTCAATTTGGCGTTGTAACTCCTTGGTTTCCAAAGGATTACATCTATAGGCTGGTTTATTTGGTAAGGGTGCTCCGGGAATGAGATCAATTTGATGCTCAATTCCTCGTATGGGTGGTAGTCCCTTAGGTAATTCATCTGGAAAAACGTCCTCAAAATCTTGAATTAATTGGGCTAATTTAGGATTTCGAGCAACAAAATTTTCGTGGGTTTCTTTGGAGTATAGTAGAAACAATTCTGCCTCACCATCTAACTCCCTCTCAAATTCTCTAAAAGATAATAAGGATACTTCTTTTTGTGGTGTTTGTGATGGTGAAAAACGTGGGGGTGGTAAAGGGTGTAGTTTTTTCTTCCTCCCTTCATGGACTATTGTATAAGTGTTGTGATACCCATCGTGTATAGATCTTTTATCCGTTTGCCAAGGTCTACCAAGTAGAATATGACAAGCATCCATAGACACGACATCACATAATATCGAATCACAATACGCACCAATACAAAAAGAAACCATACATTGCTTCCTAACCCCGGTGCTAGCATTAGAGTCTAACCAACTCAATTTGTAAGGTTGTGGATGATTTGTGGTCGTAAGACCTAGTTTGGATACTAGAGTCTTAGATACGGTATTAGCCTCACTTCCCCCATCAATAATTAGATCACATACCTCGTCACCAATTTTACAACGGGTGATGAAAATGTGTTGTCGTTGAGGGGCAGCATCTTCTTCCACACGTGCTTGCAAGGCCCTCCTAATCACGAGGCTAGTCTTCTCCTCTGATTCGGCAATGCAATCGTCACAATCATCTTCAACTTCTTCTTCTCCATCCTCAAACTCATCCCAATTGATGTTTTGAGTGGCCATGAGTTTAACTTCTTGCATAGTTAATGCCCTAGTATTAGGACAATCCTTCTTGTAATGACCTCGCCCTCCACATTTGTAACACACAATGTCACCTATCTTCACGTTCCTTGCGTCCTTCTTTATGGGGTTGCTTGGTTTAAAGGACGAATTTTCCTTTGTAGGAAAAGAAGGTTTTCGTGTCAATTGAGGAATGGCAGTAGGCTTCTTCTTCTTCCTCTTTGCATCGAATTTACTCACTAACTTGCAAGCTTCCACAAACGTGAGGTTAGTGTAACCCTCAAGTCTGTCTTGTAATTCTTGGTCCAAACCAGATATGAAACGCCCCATTTTGAGCTCTTCATTCTCGGTTACTTCGCACACAATAGCAAGCCTATCGAATTCTTTTATGTAATCCTCGACAGAGTCCCCATTTTGTTGCAAGGTACTCCATTTCACATATTGGCTCTGCTTGTAATTGTGTGGGATGAAACGGTCTCTCATCCGTTTTTTGAGTTTGTCCCAAGTAGAGATAGGAACTTTCCCCTTAAGGGTACGTCCCCTTTGCTCTCCTTGTAGCCAACTATCACCATAGCCCTTTAGCTTGACTTTGGCAATCTTAAAACGCTGAACATCCTCATGGATGTCCTTGTATTCAAAGTACCTTTCCAAGGATTTCTCCCATTCTAAGTACTTTTCTGGATCAAGGGTCCCATCAAATGAAGGGATGTCCACTTTGAGACTCCTATCTTCCCTCCTAGGTGGAGGGTCTTCCTCTCGATCTCTCCTATCTTGCTCGTTCATGAGTCTTGCCATTAAGGCAGCAAGATTCCCTTGTAGATTGGCATTAGTTTCGGCCAATCTTTCTTGACTAGCAATGGATCGATTTAGAGCTTCCAAGGCTGTTCTTAAGTCTTGATTTTCTCCCATGGTGTGTAGGTATACGACCCCTTAGGGAAAGTTTTCTTTTTTTTTTTTTGACAAATTACCCCCTACCTGACGCGCCAAATGATGTGTAAACAAGATGAGAACCTTGTTACAGAATATGTGTTTAAAGGGGTCTTAATGAAATGTCGTGATTAATGAGGGGAGAATAGGGGAACACTCAACCCTAGTCTCGGATATAACCAAGGGGAACACTCACCCTTCGCTTAGTGTAGTTTGGAAATAGGGATTACTCAACCCACTCGTTTACTACGTAAGTTCTAGGTTTGGGAACACTCGACCAAAACTAGTACTCTTCAAATTTGGATTCTCAAATTTGGACCTTAAAAATGACTATTAGCAAGTCACGTTTAATCAAAGAAAAACTCAAGTGTTTTGCAAATTTCTGGATGTATTTCTATTCGTTTAGTACACTATTTATAGTAGTGTATTCATTACATAGGATTCCCCTTTTGTAGTTATCCATTACTTGCCTAATTAAGGACAGAAATAAAACTAACTATAAAGTGATTAAAAAGGCTCATATAACCGTCCCCTTAATCCTTTATCACAAAACAACTGAAATTAATTAATAACCATAAACTGAAACTAACTAATTAACGAAAACTAAGCTTGAATTAAGGAAAAAAACGTTCAGCAAACAAGAAGTCTTCAACCGGCATTTTCCACGTGCAAAACCTTGCATGTTCAACGTTCAAATCCGTGTAAATAGCTGGCTTGTAACCTCCTTTGACTCAAGCTCCTTTATTCCACCCATGAACTAACCAACTCCCTAATTTCCGCCTAAGTAGTTCAACTGACCAGCTAGCTAACTAACTCCTTGATTTACGTCAACTAACCAACCCAACTGACCAGCTAGCTAACTAACTCCTTGATTTACGCCTATTCAGTTTAACTAACCAACGAGCTAACTAAACTTCTTAATTCACGGCCTTTAGTTCAACTAATCACCTAGTCTTACGCCCAACTAACAATCAGACAATTTCTCCCTTAATTCATGCCCCATGATCAGTCCACGTAACTCTAAATACCCCAAATCATGCGTGGCATCAAGTCGGCATCATTACTAGATCCCTTCAACTAGATTAACTACTTTAAGGGAAGTATAACCAGTAGTAACACTTTTTGGACCGCCGTGCATAGGATTGAAGAACGATTTGGACAGAATTAACCCCTTAGCATTTAATTCAATAACACCGTCTTGACCGTCTTCGTCTAAATCATGGATAATTGTTCTTTGACCATTTTGGTCAGTAGTGATTAGGGAACTCTCACCTATTCGACAACTACAAGTTTAAGTTTTAGGAACTCTCACTAAAACACAAACTCTTCAAATTGAGGTAACTCTCAAATTTGGAAAATAAACTTGACTAGCACAAGCCAAATTCGGATTATACACTCGTGTGTTTTGGGCAAATTTCTGGAATGCCTTTCATTGATTATTAGCACGCTATTTATAGCTTTTTCGTACATCATACTAAGCTAAAACAAACAATAAACAGAAAGCTGAAAATAAGGGTAGATTAAGTGGCTCACAACCGTCCAACATAATCCCCATAACAACTCATTATTTCTCTAACTAATAAAGCTTAAAACAAGGGAAGAATAGCTTAAAATAAGGGAAGAAACGTTCAGCAAATTGACTCCAAACTGCTGTTCAAATTCCTCCTTCAAAGTCGCCTTGAAATGCGCCAAATCGTTCAGCAAATTGACTTCAAATTGCTGTTCAAATTCGTCCTCCAAAGTAGCCTTGAAATGCGCTTTTTAAGCCTTCATTTAAGCTCTTTTATTTTGAATTTAAACCAGCTATAAACGCCCCTTAAAGTCTGCCTATATTCCCCCATTATTGAGGTAATTAGTTACGCTCAATACGGTGCAACCATTTGAGGACTTATATGGGCCGTGCATGCCAAAATCCCTAAGAGTAGTATTGAGGAGAGACTTGGACAAAATCAACTCCCTAACGTTCGACTCTTGGACTGGAATATTTGCACCTTGACCATTTTGGTCAGTTTTAATTGCATGAACACTTGTAACTAGGCTATATTGGTATGTTGGTTCAAGTTGTAGGTTCGTTTGATAAGAAGTGTGGAAAATAGGCGAGGTAGAACCCTTTTCGGCCCCTTTTCCCTTGAAAATCACGAATATCGTCTCAAAACTTAGTGAAATAATTCTAATGTTCGTTTTCAATGCACGAACACTTGTACCTTGTGATATGATAGAGGATATCAACTTCGAAGGGTTGATTGAAGCTTCAAAGAAGGATGTTACCATGGGAGAGTTGTTGGCTTATGGAGACACGAATCTTCTAGGTGCATCAAAGGGGAACATTTGCATGTGTATGATAACATGCAAATGTGAATGAGGATTGGTGGACATGGGGAATAAGTTGGTTTTGCCTATGAGTTTTCTCCCATTTCATTTGATAGGGTTTTTCTCATTTTAGGCATAGGTGTGTTTTCAAACTTTCCTTTTTCAGGTTTTATGATTCTATAATGTGTGGAAGCCATGGAGGTGATGATTGATGGAAGGCCTTGATCAAAAGCTAAAATCTTGGAGTAATTTTTGAAGATTGAAAATTTTGACCAAGGAGGAAAATTTTAAGACAAGGGGAGGTGCTTGTTACATTGAGATGTGCTTATTACATCTTATCGGTGCTTTATTACGACTTAAGTGACATGGCAAGTGACATGGCATGGGTATGGACGTGGCTACACACATGGGATTGGATATTTAGTGTTTTACTTTAAATAAAATAGGATTAGAGTAGTTAATTTGTAATATTATCTTTTTAGATAGGATAAGATTCTAATTAAGATAAGATAGTGTTAGAGTTTTGGTAGGATTATGTAATAAATAGGTGGCATTATCCTATTGGTTATTAGGAGTCCTTTTAGAAGTATGAGGCCTAGTCATAATATGATTGAAACTCTCAAGCTATGGGTATAAATAGATGTGCACCCAAGCTTGGAAAAATCAGATTTGGAGATTCTTTTCTATATATTCTTCAATAAACTTAGAGAGTTTGTTGTTTTTCTTTGTGTGTAACAAAGAGTTGTGAATTGGTGCTTAAAGCTTTAGATTCACGTGAGGAAGTGTAGGAATTGAGGGTGCTTTGCTTTAATCAATTCTTAAACTTTCGCCCTAGATTTTAAACCTTTGGTGCGTAGCTTTAGAGGGTTTTCTATCTAGTTCTATCCCTTTTGTGTGGATTAAGGTTTCAATACCTAGATTCACATCAACTTGGCTATATTGGTATGTTAGTGCAAGTTATAGGTTTGTTTGAAAAGAAATGTGGAAAATAGGCGAGGTAGAACCCTTTTTGGCCTCTTTTCCCTTGAAAATCCTGAACATCGTCCCAAAACTTAGAGAAATGCTTCTAATGTTTATTTTCAAAGCATGAACACTTGTAACTTGGCTATATTGATATGTTAGTGCAAGGTAAAGGTTAGTATGATAAAAAAATGTAGAAAATAGGGAAGTTAGAACCCTTTTCGGCCCCTTTTCCCTTGAAAATCACGAATATGATCCCAAAACTTAGTTTGATAAGTAATGTGGAAAATAGGAGAGGTAGAACCCTTTTCGGCCCCTTTTCCCTTGAAAATCACGAACATAGTCCCAAAACTTAGTGAAATGCCTCTAATAATTGTTTTGAATGCATGAACACATGAAAAAAGGCTATATTGGTATTTTAGTGCAAGTTATAGGTTAGTTTGATAAGAAATGTGGAAAATAGCCGAGGTAGAACCCTTTTCGGCCCCCTGTCACCTGAAAATCACGAGTATCGTCCCAAAACTTAGTGAAATGCTTCTAATGTTTGTCTTCAATGCATGAATACTTGTACCCAGGCTATATTGGTATGTTTGTTCAAGTTAGAGGTTAGTTTGATAAGAAATGTGGAAAATAGGGAGGTAGAACCCTTTTCAGCCCCTTTTCCCTTGAAAATCACGAATATCGTCCCAAAACTTAGTGAATTACTTATAATGTTTGTTTTCAAAGCACGAACACTTGTAACTTGGCTATATTGGTATGTTAGTGCAAATTATAGGTTAGTTTGATAAGAAATGTGGAAAATACGGGAGGTAGAACCCTTTTCGGGCCCTTTTCCCTTGAAAATCACGAATATCGTCCCAAAACTTAGTGAAATGCTTCTAAGGCTCGTTTTCAATGCATGAACACATGTACCTAGGCTATATTGGTATGTTAGTGCAAGTTGTAGGTTAGTTTGATAAGTAATGTGGAAAATAGGAGAGGTAGAACCCTTTTCGGCCCCTTTTCCCTTGAAAATCACGAACATAGTCCCAAAACTTAGTGAAATGCCTCTAATAATTGTTGTGAATGCATGAACACATGAAAAAAGGCTATATTGGTATTTTAGCGCAAGTTATCGGTTAGTTTGATAAGAAATGTGGAAAATAGGCGAGGTAGAACCCTTTTCGGCCCCCTGTCACCTGAAAATCACGAGTATCGTCCCAAAACTTAGTGAAATGCTTCTAATGTTTGTCTTCAATGCATGAATACTTGTACCCAGGCTATATTGGTATGTTAGTTCAAGTTAGAGGTTAGTTTGATAAGAAATGTGGAAAATAGGGAGGTAGAACCCTTTTCAGCCCCTTTTCCCTTGAAAATCATGAATATCGTCCCAAAACTTAGTGAATTACTTATAATGTTTGTTTTCAAAGCACGAACACTTGTAACTTGGCTATATTGGTATGTTAGTGCAAATTATAGGTTAGTTTGATAAGAAATGTGGAAAATACGAGAGGTATAACCCTTTTTGGGCCCTTTTCCCTTGAAAATCACGAATATCTTCCCAAAACTTAGTGAAATTGACCAAAATGGTCAAAGAACAATTATCCATGATTTAGACGAAGACGGTCAAGACGGTGTTATTGAATTAAATGCTAAGGGGTTAATTCTGTCCAAATCGTTCTTCAATCCTATGCACGGCGGTCCAAAAAGTGTTACTACTGGTTATACTTCCCTTAAAGTAGTTAATCTAGTTGAAGGGATCTAGTAATGATGCCGACTTGATGCCACGCATGATTTGGGGTATTTAGAGTTACGTGGACTGATCATGGGGCATGAATTAAGGGAGAAGTTGTCTGATTGTTAGTTGGGCGTAAGACTAGGTGATTAGTTGAACTAAAGGCCGTGAATTAAGAAGTTTAGTTAGCTCGTTGGTTAGTTAAACTGAATAGGCGTAAATCAAGGAGTTAGTTAGCTAGCTGGTCAGTTGGGTTGGTTAGTTGACGTAAATCAAGGAGTTAGTTAGCTAGCTGGTCAGTTGAACTACTTAGGCGTAAATTAGGGAGTTGGTTAGTTCATGGGTGGAATAAAGGAGCTTGAGTCAAAGGAGGTTACAAGCCAGCTATTTACACGGATTTGAACGTTGAACATGCAAGGTTTTGCACGTGGAAAATGCCGGTTGAAGACTTCTTGTTGGCTGAACGTTTTTTTCCTTAATTCAAGCTTAGTTTTCGTTAATTAGTTAGTTTCAGTTTATGGTTATTATTTAATTTCAGTTGTTTTGTGATAAAGGATTAAGGGGACGGTTATATGAGCCTTTTTAATCACTTTATAGTTAGTTTTATTTCTGTCCTTAATTAGGCAAGTAATGGATAACTACAAAAAGGGAATCCTATGTAATGAATACACTACTATAAATAGTGTACTAAACGAATAGAAATCATCCAGAAATTTGCTAAACACTTGAGTGTTCTTTGATTAAACGTGACTTGCTAATAGTCATTTTTAAGGTCCAAATTTGAGAATCCAAATTTGAAGAGTACTAGTTTTGGTCGAGTGTTCCCAAACCTAGAACTTACGTAGTAAACGAGTGGGTTGAGTAATCCCTATTTCCAAACTACACTAAGCGAAGGGTGAGTGTTCCCCTTGGTTATATCCGAGACTAGGGTTGAGTGTTCCCCTATTCTCCCCTCATTAATCACGACATTTCATTAAGACCCCTTTAAACACATATTCTGTAACAAGGTTCTCATCTTGTTTACACATCATTTGGCGCGTCAGGTAGGGGATAATTTGTCAAAAAAAAAAAAAAAAAAAAAAAAAGAAAACTTTCCCTAAGGGGTCGTATACCTACACACCATGGGAGAAAATCAAGACTTAAGAACAGCCTTGGAAGCTCTAAATCGATCCATTGCTAGTCAAGAAAGATTGGCCGAAACTAATGCCAATCTACAAGGGAATTTTGCTGCCTTAATGGCAAGACTCATGAACGAGCAAGATAGGAGAGATCGAGAGGAAGACCCTCCACCTAGGAGGGAAGATAGGAGTCTCAAAGTGGACATCCCTTCATTTGATGGGACCCTTGATCCAGAAAAGTACTTAGAATGGGAGAAATCCTTGGAAAGGTACTTTGAATACAAGGACATCCATGAGGATGTTCAGCGTTTTAAGATCGCCAAAGTCAAGCTAAAGGGCTATGGTGATAGTTGGCTACAAGGAGAGCAAAGGGGACGTACCCTTAAGGGGAAAGTTCCTATCTCTACTTGGGACAAACTCAAAAAACGGATGAGAGACCGTTTCATCCCACACAATTACAAGCAGAGCCAATATGTGAAATGGAGTACCTTGCAACAAAATGGGGACTCTGTCGAGGATTACATAAAAGAATTCGATAGGCTTGCTATTGTGTGCGAAGTAACCGAGAATGAAGAGCTCAAAATGGGGCGTTTCATATCTGGTTTGGACCAAGAATTACAAGACAGACTTGAGGGTTACACTAACCTCACGTTTGTGGAAGCTTGCAAGTTAGTGAGTAAATTCGATGCAAAGAGGAAGAAGAAGAAGCCTACTGCCATTCCTCAATTGACACGAAAACCTTCTTTTCCTACAAAGGAAAATTCGTCCTTTAAACCAAGCAACCCCATAAAGAAGGACGCAAGGAACGTGAAGATAGGTGACATTGTGTGTTACAAATGTGGAGGGCGAGGTCATTACAAGAAGGATTGTCCTAATACTAGGGCATTAACTATGCAAGAAGTTAAACTCATGGCCACTCAAAACATCAATTGGGATGAGTTTGAGGATGGAGAAGAAGAAGTTGAAGATGATTGTGACGATTGCATTGCCGAATCAGAGGAGAAGACTAGCCTCGTGATTAGGAGGGCCTTGCAAGCACGTGTGGAAGAAGATGCTGCCCCTCAACGACAACACATTTTCATCACCCGTTGTAAAATTGGTGACGAGGTATGTGATCTAATTATTGATGGGGGAAGTGAGGCTAATACCGTATCTAAGACTCTAGTATCCAAACTAGGTCTTACGACCACAAATCATCCACAACCTTACAAATTGAGTTGGTTAGACTCTAATGCTAGCACCGGGGTTAGGAAGCAATGTATGGTTTCTTTTTGTATTGGTGCGTATTGTGATTCGATATTATGTGATGTTGTGTCTATGGATGCTTGTCATATTCTACTTGGTAGACCTTGGCAAACGGATAAAAGATCTATACACGATGGGTATCACAACACTTATACAATAGTCCATGAAGGGAGGAAGAAAAAACTACACCCTTTACCACCCCCACGTTTTTCACCATCACAAACACCACAAAAAGAAGTATCCTTATTATCTTTTAGAGAATTTGAGAGGGAGTTAGATGGTGAGGCAGAATTGTTTCTACTATACTCCAAAGAAACCCACGAAAATTTTGTTGCTCGAAATCCTAAATTAGCCCAATTAATTCAAGATTTTGAGGACGTTTTTCCAGATGAATTACCTAAGGGACTACCACCCATACGAGGAATTGAGCATCAAATTGATCTCATTCCCGGAGTACCCTTACCAAATAAACCAGCCTATAGATGTAATCCTTTGGAAACCAAGGAGTTACAACGCCAAATTGAAGAACTAATGGGTATGGGTTATGTGCGTGAGTCCATGAGTCCATGTGCCGTTCCTGCTTTGCTGGTTCCTAAGAAAGATGGTACTTGGAGAATGTGTATTGATAGTAGAGCCGTTAATAACGTTACTATCAAGTACAGGTTTCCAATCCCAAGGCTTGATGACATGCTGGATGAATTGAGTGGTTCCAAGGTCTTCTCAAAGGTAGACTTGAGAAGTGGATATCATCAGATTCGCATGAGAGAAGGGGATGAATGGAAGACTGCATTCAAGACAAAGCATGGGTTGTATGAATGGCTAGTCATGCCATTTGGCCTTACAAATGCCCCTAGCACATTCATGAGGTTGATGAATGAGGTGCTAAGGCCATTTCTGGGCAAGTTTGTGGTAGTATACTTGGATGATATTCTCATCTATTCACGGGATGAAGAATCCCATTTTGATCACCTTTTTCAAGTATTTTCTGTGTTAAGAAAAGAAAAACTGTATGGGAAACTAGAAAAATGTGATTTTCTATTATATGAAGTCATGTTTCTTGGCTACATAGTTTCAGGCGATGGCGTAAAGGTGGATCCTAGCAAAATTGAAGCAATTCAATCATGGCCTAGTCCGAAAACGCTCACGGAAGTTCGTTCATTTCATGGACTTGCTTCTTTCTATAGAAGATTCATTAAGAACTTCAGCACACTCATGGCTCCCATCACCGAGTGTACTAAGAAAGGCGTGTTCGAATGGACACCCCAAGCTCAAAGGGCGTTTGAAGAAGTCAAGAAGAAGATGTGCAACACACCCATATTAGCACTTCCTGATTTTTCCAAACCATTTGAGGTTGAATGTGACGCAAGTGGAAAAGGTATTGGGGCCGTATTGATTCAAGGTGGGCGACCCATTGCCTACTTTAGCGAGAAGATGAGTCAAGGCAAGTTGAATTACTCCACCTATGACAAAGAGTTCTATGCTATGGTAAGAGCTCTAGATCATTGGTCACATTATTTGAGGCCACAACCGTTCATATTGCATTCTGATCATGAATCCTTGAGATTCATACATGGCCAAAAAAAACTGAACGCGAGGCATGCAAAGTGGGTCGAATTCTTGCAAACATTTAATTTTTCCTCTAAATACAAGAGTGGAAAAGCGAATGTGGTGGCAGATGCCTTGTCTAGGAGGCATAATTTTCTTGGAATGGTTGAAGCAAAGGTGCTTGGATTCGATTTGATTAAGGAGTACTATCAAGAAGATGATGACTTCAAAGGGATAATTGAAAAATGCGTACGTGGAGTTCATGATCTGTTTTCTTTGCATAATGGTTTTCTTTTCAAGGGGAATAGATTATGCATCCCAAAATGTCCCATTCGAAGTTTGTTGATACATGAAGCTCATGGAGGAGGATTAGCTGGTCACGTGGGTATTCACAAGACAATGGAGCTTATCCAAGCTCATTTTTATTGGCCGAAAATGTTAGCCACAGTTCATCATGTGGTGAGTCGTTGTTCTACCTGTCAAAGAGCAAAAATGGTTTTTCATAAAGGTCTCTACAAGCCCTTACCAATTCCCGAAAGACCTTGGGAAGATGTTAGTATGGATTTCATCGTAGCCTTGCCAAGAACTCAAAGAGGCAAAGACTCAATAATGGTGGTGGTTGATCGGTTCTCAAAAATGGCTCATTTCATTCCTTGCCATAAAACTGAAGATGCAATAAAGGTGGCTAAGTTATACTTTGAAGAGGTAGTTCGTTTCCATGGGGTGCCACGCACAATTGTGTCAGATCGCGATACTAAGTTCCTAAGTCATTTTTGGAAATCCATATGGCGTTTGATGGGAACTAAGTTATTGTTCTCTACCTCTCATCATCCACAAACCGATGGTCAAACGGAGGTGGTGAATAGAATACTTGGTTCGTTGCTTAGGACTTTGATAAGCAAAAGTACCAAGGATTGGGATAATAAGCTTGCTCATGCCGAGTTCGCTTATAATAGGACACCTAGTGCTACTACAAAGTACTCTCCTTTTGAAGTAGTATATGGCGTCAATCCTTATGTTCCCATTGATCTTATTGCTTTGCCAAAAGACAAGTTCGTTCATGGTGGGGCAAAAGAACAAGCCGAATTCATGATAAAAGTCCATAAAGAAGTTCGGAGGAACATTGAAAAGGCGAATGAAATCTACAAGAAACAAGCCAACAAACGAGTGAGAAATGTGAAGTCTTTTGAAGTTGGGGATTTAGTGTGGATTTACATGAGGAAGGAACGTTTTCCTAGTAAAAGGAAGAACAAACTTATGCCAAGAGCCGAGGGCCCATTTGAGATCATGGAAAAGATCAATGACAACGCATACAAAGTTGATTTGGGAGGTCAATATGGTGTCTCAAGTACATTCAACGTTGGTGATCTTGCTCCTTACCTTGATGATGACGAATTGAGGGCAATTCCTGTTGAAGAAGGGGAGGATGACCAAAATGGTCAAAGAACAATTATCCATGATTTAGACGAAGACGGTCAAGACGGTGTTATTGAATTAAATGCTAAGGGGTTAATTCTGTCCAAATCGTTCTTCAATCCTATGCACGGCGGTCCAAAAAGTGTTACTACTGGTTATACTTCCCTTAAAGTAGTTAATCTAGTTGAAGGGATCTAGTAATGATGCCGACTTGATGCCACGCATGATTTGGGGTATTTAGAGTTACGTGGACTGATCATGGGGCATGAATTAAGGGAGAAGTTGTCTGATTGTTAGTTGGGCGTAAGACTAGGTGATTAGTTGAACTAAAGGCCGTGAATTAAGAAGTTTAGTTAGCTCGTTGGTTAGTTAAACTGAATAGGCGTAAATCAAGGAGTTAGTTAGCTAGCTGGTCAGTTGGGTTGGTTAGTTGACGTAAATCAAGGAGTTAGTTAGCTAGCTGGTCAGTTGAACTACTTAGGCGTAAATTAGGGAGTTGGTTAGTTCATGGGTGGAATAAAGGAGCTTGAGTCAAAGGAGGTTACAAGCCAGCTATTTACACGGATTTGAACGTTGAACATGCAAGGTTTTGCACGTGGAAAATGCCGGTTGAAGACTTCTTGTTGGCTGAACGTTTTTTTCCTTAATTCAAGCTTAGTTTTCGTTAATTAGTTAGTTTCAGTTTATGGTTATTATTTAATTTCAGTTGTTTTGTGATAAAGGATTAAGGGGACGGTTATATGAGCCTTTTTAATCACTTTATAGTTAGTTTTATTTCTGTCCTTAATTAGGCAAGTAATGGATAACTACAAAAAGGGAATCCTATGTAATGAATACACTACTATAAATAGTGTACTAAACGAATAGAAATCATCCAGAAATTTGCTAAACACTTGAGTGTTCTTTGATTAAACGTGACTTGCTAATAGTCATTTTTAAGGTCCAAATTTGAGAATCCAAATTTGAAGAGTACTAGTTTTGGTCGAGTGTTCCCAAACCTAGAACTTACGTAGTAAACGAGTGGGTTGAGTAATCCCTATTTCCAAACTACACTAAGCGAAGGGTGAGTGTTCCCCTTGGTTATATCCGAGACTAGGGTTGAGTGTTCCCCTATTCTCCCCTCATTAATCACGACATTTCATTAAGACCCCTTTAAACACATATTCTGTAACAAGGTTCTCATCTTGTTTACACATCAGAAATGCTTCTAAGGCTCGTTTTCAATGCATGAACACATGTACCTAGGCTATATTGGTATGTTAGTGCAAGTTGTAGGTTAGTTTGATAAGTAATGTGGAAAATAGGAGTGGTAGAACCCTTTCGGCCCCTTTTCCCTTGAAAATCACGAACATAGTCCCAAAACTTAGTGAAATGCCTCTAATAATTGTTGTGAATGCATGAACACATGAAAAAAGGCTATATTGGTATTTTAGCGCAAGTTATAGGTTAGTTTGATAAGAAATGTTGAAAATAGGCGAGGTAGAACCCTTTTCGGCCCCCTGTCACCTGAAAATCACGAGTATCGTCCCAAAACTTAGTGAAATGCTTCTAATGTTTGTCTTCAATGCATGAATACTTGTACCCAGGCTATATTGGTATGTTAGTTCAAGTTAGAGGTTAGTTTGATAAGAAATGTGGAAAATAGGGAGGTAGAACCCTTTTCAGCCCCTTTTCCCTTGAAAATCACGAATATCGTCCCAAAACTTAGTGAATTACTTATAATGTTTGTTTTCAAAGCACGAACACTTGTAACTTGGCTATATTGGTATGTTAGTGCAAATTATAGGTTAGTTTGATAAGAAATGTGGAAAATACGGGAGGTAGAACCCTTTTCGGGCCCTTTTCCCTTGAAAATCACGAATATCGTCCCAAAACTTAGTGAAATGCTTCTAAGGCTCGTTTTCAATGCATGAACACATGTACCTAGGCTATATTGGTATGTTAGTGCAAGTTGTAGGTTAGTTTGATAAGTAATGTGGAAAATAGGAGAGGTAGAACCCTTTTCGGCCCCTTTTCCCTTGAAAATCACGAACATAGTCCCAAAACTTAGTGAAATGCCTCTAATAATTGTTGTGAATGCATGAACACATGAAAAAAGGCTATATTGGTATTTTAGCGCAAGTTATCGGTTAGTTTGATAAGAAATGTGGAAAATAGGCGAGGTAGAACCCTTTTCGGCCCCCTGTCACCTGAAAATCACGAGTATCGTCCCAAAACTTAGTGAAATGCTTCTAATGTTTGTCTTCAATGCATGAATACTTGTACCCAGGCTATATTGGTATGTTAGTTCAAGTTAGAGGTTAGTTTGATAAGAAATGTGGAAAATAGGGAGGTAGAACCCTTTTCAGCCCCTTTTCCCTTGAAAATCACGAATATCGTCCCAAAACTTAGTGAATTACTTATAATGTTTGTTTTCAAAGCACGAACACTTGTAACTTGGCTATATTGGTATGTTAGTGCAAATTATAGGTTAGTTTGATAAGAAATGTGGAAAATACGGGAGGTAGAACCCTTTTCGGGCCCTTTTCCCTTGAAAATCACGAATATCGTCCCAAAACTTAGTGAAATGCTTCTAAGGCTCGTTTTCAATGCATGAACACATGTACCTAGGCTATATTGGTATATTAGTGCAAGTTGTAGGTTAGTTTGATAAGTAATGTGAAAAATAGGAGTGGTAGAACCCTTTCGGCCCCTTTTCCCTTGAAAATCACGAACATAGTCCGAAAACTTAGTGAAATGCCTCTAATAATTGTTGTGAATGCATGAACACATGAAAAAAGGCTATATTGGTATTTTAGTGCAAGTTATAGGTTAGTTTGATAAGAAATGTGGAAAATAGGCGAGGTAGAACCCTTTTCGGCCCCCTTTCACCTGAAAATCACGAGTATCGTCCCAAAACTTAGTGAAATGCTTCTAATGTTTGTCTTCAATGCATGAATACTTGTACCCAGGCTATATTGGTATGTTAGTTCAAGTTAGAGGTTAGTTTGATAAGAAATGTGGAAAATAGGGAGGTAGAACCCTTTTCAGCCCCTTTTCCCTTGAAAATCACGAATATCGTCCCAAAACTTAGTGAATTACTTATAATGTTCGTTTTCAAAGCACGAACACTTGTAACTTGGCTATATTGGTATGTTAGTGCAAATTATAGGTTAGTTTGATAAGAAATGTGGAAAATACGGGAGGTAGAACCCTTTTCGGGCCCTTTTCCCTTGAAAATCACGAATATCGTCCCAAAACTTAGTGAAATGCTTCTAAGGCTCGTTTTCAATGCATGAACACATGTACCTAGGCTATATTGGTATGTTAGTGCAAGTTGTAGGTTAGTTTGATAAGTAATGTGGAAAATAGGAGAGGTAGAACCCTTTTCGGCCCCTTTTCCCTTGAAAATCACGAACATAGTCCCAAAACTTAGTGAAATGCCTCTAATAATTGTTGTGAATGCATGAACACATGAAAAAGGCTATATTGGTATTTTAGTGCAAGTTATAGGTTAGTTTGATAAGAAATGTGGAAAATAGGCGAGGTAGAACCCTTTTCGGCCCCCTTTCACCTGAAAATCACGAGTATCGTCCCAAAACTTAGTGAAATGCTTCTAATGTTTGTCTTCAATGCAAGAATACTTGTACCCAGGCTATATTAGTATGTTAGTTCAAGTTAGAGGTTAGTTTGATAAGAAATGTGGAAAATAGGGAGGTAGAACCCTTTTCAGCCCCTTTTCCCTTGAAAATCACGAATATCGTCCCAAAACTTAGTGAATTACTTATAATGTTCGTTTTCAAAGCACGAACACTTGTAACTTGGCTATATTGGTATGTTAGTGCAAATTATAGATTAGTTTGATAAGAAATGTGGAAAATACGGGAGGTAGAACCCTTTTCGGGCCCTTTTCCCTTGAAAATCACGAATATCGTCCCAAAACTTAGTGAAATGCTTCTAAGGCTCGTTTTCAATGCATGAACACATGTACCTAGGCTATATTGGTATGTTAGTGCAAGTTGTATGTTAGTTTGATAAGTAATGTGGAAAATAGGAGAGGTAGAACCCTTTTCGGCCCCTTTTCCCTTGAAAATCACGAACATAGTCCCAAAACTTAGTGAAATGCCTCTAATAATTGTTTTGAATGCATGAACACATGAAAAAAGGCTATATTGGTATTTTAGTGCAAGTTATAGGTTAGTTTGATATGAAATGTGGAAAATAGGCGAGGTAGAACCCTTTTCGGCCCCCTTTCACCTGAAAATCACGAGTATCGTCCCAAAACTTAGTGAAATGCTTCTAATGTTTGTCTTTACGGCCCATATAAGTCCTCAAATGGTTGCACCGTATTGAGCGTAACTAATTACCTCAATAATGGGGGAATATAGGCAGACTTTAAGGGGCGTTTATAGCTGGTTTAAATTCAAAATAAAAGAGCTTAAATGAAGGCTTAAAAAGCGCATTTCAAGGCTACTTTGGAGGACGAATTTGAACAGCAATTTGAAGTCAATTTGCTGAACGATTTGGCGCATTTCAAGGCGACTTTGAAGGAGGAATTTGAACAGCAGTTTGGAGTCAATTTGCTGAACGTTTCTTCCCTTATTTTAAGCTATTCTTCCCTTGTTTTAAGCTTTATTAGTTAGAGAAATAATGAGTTGTTATGGGGATTATGTTGGACGGTTGTGAGCCACTTAATCTACCCTTATTTTCAGCTTTCTGTTTATTGTTTGTTTTAGCTTAGTATGATGTACGAAAAAGCTATAAATAGCGTGCTAATAATCAATGAAAGGCATTCCAGAAATTTGTCCAAAACACACGAGTGTATAATCCGAATTTGGCTTGTGCTAGTCAAGTTTATTTTCCAAATTTGAGAGTTACCTCAATTTGAAGAGTTTGTGTTTTAGTGAGAGTTCCTAAAACTTAAACTTGTAGTTGTCGAATAGGTGAGAGTTCCCTAATCACTACTACGCCCAAACACGTGAGTGAGTGTTCCTCACTGTTATATCCTCAAGTTAAGGGTGAGAGTTCCCCTAAACTTTCTTAACACACATTCCCGATCATTTGTAAACAAGTTTCTCATCTTGCTTACACATCATTTGGCGCGCCAGGTAGGGGGAAAAATTTCCTTAAATTTTTCCAAAGGGGTCGAATACCTACATACCATGGGAGAGAATCAAGACTTGAGGACAGCTTTGGAAGCTCTTAATCGATCCATTGCTAGTCAAGAGAGGTTGGCCGAAACCAACGCCAATCTACAAGGGAACCTTGCTGCCTTGATGGCAAGGCTCATGAACGAGCATGATAGGAGAGATCAAGGCGAAGACCCTCCACCTAGGAGGGAAGATAGGAGTCTCAAAGTGGACGTCCCTTCATTTGATGGGACACTTGATCCAGAAAAATACTTGGAATGGGAGAAATCCTTGGAGAGGTACTTCGACTACAAGGATATTCAAGAGGAATTCCAAAAATACAAGATAGCCAAGGTGAAGTTGAAAGGCTATGGAGATAATTGGCTACAAGGAGAACAAAGGGGGCGTACTCTTAAGGGTAAGGCAACCATTTCTACTTGGAGCAAGTTGAAGAAGAGGATGAGGGATCGTTTTATTCCTCACAATTACAAGCAAAGTCAATATGTGAAGTGGAGCACTTTGCAACAAAATGGAGAATCGGTTGAGGACTACATCAAAGAGTTTGACAGACTTTCTATCGTGTGTGAAATCACGGAGAATGAAGAACTCAAGATGGGACGTTTCGTGGCTGGGTTGGATCAAGAGTTGCAAGACAAACTTGAAGGTTACACCAATTTAACCTTTGCTGAAGCGTGCAAACTTGTAATCAAGTTTGATTTAAGAAGGAAGAAGAAGAAGCCGATTGTCACCCCTCAAGTGACACGAAGACCAACCTTCCCTGTCAAAGATGGTTCTTCTTTTGTTAAAACCAATGATCCACCTAAGAAGGACAAGAAAGATTTCAGAATAAGTGACATTGTTTGTTACAAATGCGGAGGAAGGGGTCACTTTAAGAAAGATTGTCCAAATTCAAGAGCTTTGACCATGCAAGAGGTCAAGCTTATTGCTAACCAAACTATCAATTGGGAGGATTTCGAGGTTGAAGAAGTGGAGGACGTGAATTTTACTGAAGGGGACGAGGAGGAAGAGCAATGTTTCCCCGAAGAAGAGACCAAAACAAATCTGGTTGTGAGGAGGGCGTTACAAGCTCACGTTGAGGAACCCTTAGCACCGCAAAGACAACATGTTTTCATTACCAAGTGCAAGATTAAGGACGAGGTATGTGATTTAATCGTTGATAGTGGTAGTGAGGCAAACACCGTTTCCAAAACCTTGATAACTAGACTTGGTCTTACAACTACAAATCACCCACATCCTTACAAGTTGAGTTGGTTGGACTCTAGTTCTAGCACGGGGGTTAGGAAACAATGCATGGTTAGTTTTTCTATTGGGTCTTATCATGATACTCAATTGTGTGATGTTGTGTCTATGGATGCTTGTCACGTTTTGCTTGGTAGACCTTGGCAAACTGATCGAAAATCTCAACATGATGGGTACCATAACACTTACACTATAACTCACCAAGGAAAACAAAAAAAGTTGCACCCTTTACCACCCCCACGATTTTCACAAAATCCTAAACAATCAAAGGAGGTGTCATTGCTTACTCTTAAGGAATTTGAAAGGGAAATTGATGGTGAGGATGAATTATACTTGTTGTACTCTAAAGAGGTCCACGAAAATTTTGTGAGTCAAAACCCCAAATTGGCTCAATTGATTAAGGATTTTGAGGATGTTTTTCCCGATGAATTACCTAAAGGATTACCACCTGTGAGGGGAATTGAACATCAAATTGACCTCATTCCCGGTGCTCCTTTACCTAACAAACCTGCCTATAGGTGTAATCCCTTGGAAACTAAGGAATTGCAACGACAAATTGAGGAGTTGATGAGTATGGGATATGTACGTGAGTCTATGAGTCCGTGTGCTGTTCCTGCTCTTTTGGTCCCTAAAAAGGATGGTACATGGCGTATGTGTATTGATAGTAGGGCTGTTAACAATATTACTATCAAGTACAGGTTTCCAATTCCAAGGCTAGATGACATGCTTGATGAACTGAGCGGCTCGAAGTAGTTTTCAAAGGTTGATTTGAGAAGTGGGTATCATCAAATTCGGATGAGAGAAGGAGATGAATGGAAGACCGCTTTCAAAACCAAGCACGGTTTGTATGAGTGGCTCGTGATGCCATTTGGACTCACCAATGCACCTAGCACTTTCATGAGGTTGATGAACGAGGTGTTGCGGCCTTTCCTTGGAAAGTTCGTGGTGGTGTACCTTGATGACATCCTTATTTATAGCAAAAGTGGGGACGAACATTTGATACATTTATTTAAAGTTTTCACGGTTTTGAGAGAACAAAAATTGATGTGATTCTTGATCCGAAAACCAAGTTATCACAAGGATATGTTCTAAGCTTCGTCCTATACAGATAAATCACCAAGAACTAGGCAAGAACTGAGTTTAATTAATTAAGAGTCCACTTAATTAATCAAACCAATGAATGTTTTAACTAAAACACCCAAAACAGCAACCAACTCGCAAGTTAGCCAAAGAAATATTTAGGTAATCCAACCAAAATATCACTCAAAATAAATGTGTTTTTTGTATTGCTCAAAATCTGAATGAATGAATTCGTGAATTACATGGAGTATTTATAGCAATCCTTTCCTAAGACTATTAGAACTCTAACTAGAATAAAACTCCTTCTCTTCCTAAGCATATTAGAGTTCTAACTTGAGTAAAACTCCTACTTTTTCTAAACACATTAGAGTTCTAGCTTGAGTAAAACTCCTACTTTTTCTAAACACATTAGAGTTCTAGCTTGAGTAAAAGTCTTCCACTTTGCCTTGATCTCCAAGCAGCCGCCACTTTCAATTTTGAGTAGGAATCCCTCTTGAAATAGGAAACCTAACTTAACCTTGTGCGCCAAGTAACGTTACACGATTCTCCAACTTAATTAACTACGCACACGTACAAAAATAATTAAGAACATAAAGAAACCTAAGGTCTAAACCAAGAAAAACCCTTTCAAGTGAAAGGTAAAAACTTGTAGACCAAAATCTAAGAAAGCTTTTAAAGAAACCTTAAAGAACTATCAAGAAGCTTCAAGAACTCCCAAGAACGCCACCATACAAAGCGTGGCTTTGTCTTGATGCCCCCGATAGTAAGTTTGACCTATTGAGGAAGCTTCCAAGTATAGATTCATGCTTTCTTGACTTTCTTGGAATAATTCTTCAACATGCTCGTCGTTCACATTTATGCACGCATCATCCTCCCCTTCTTCAAAAGAATTTGCCCTCAAATCTTCAATAGCATCATCTGGCAAATACTTCACCAAATCCCCAACATTAAATGTTGCGCTTACACCATATTCTCCCGGCAATTCAAGCTTATATGCATTCTCATTGATCTTCTCAATAATCTTGAACGGCCCCTCACTTCTTGGCATCAATTTATTCTTTCTTTTGCTAGGAAATCTTTCTTTTTTCAAGTGTAGCCACACCAAGTCGCCAACTTCAAAACTTTGTGGCTTTTTGTTCTTGTTAGCTCGTGCTTTGTAGAGTTCATTGACACGTTCAATCCTAGCTCTAACTTGTGCGTGTAGCTTCATCATGTACTTGATCTTAGCCTCGGCATCCTTATGAATTAATTCCCCTTTTGGAATTTCAATCAAATCAATGGGCATTCTTGGATTGACACCATAAACAACTTCAAATGGCGTGTGTTTTGTGGCATAAGTAGGTGATCTATTGTAAGCAAACTCGGCATGAGCAAGCTTAATATCCCAATCTTTTTGCGTTTTGCTCACTAGTCCACGTAAAAGCACACCAAGAGTTCGATTTGTTACCTCCGTTTGTCCGTCCGTTTGCGGGTGATATGATGTACTAAATAACAGCTTCGTTCCCACCAACTTCCATAGTGATTTCCAAAAGAAACTCATGAACTTTGTATCACGATCACTCACAATACTGTTCGGCAACCCATGTAGTCTCACCACTTCCTTGAAATACAATTCCGCCACTTTCATAGCATCGTCCACTTTGTGACAAGGTATGAAATGAGCCATCTTGGAAAATCGATCCACTACAACCATGATTGAGTCCTTTCCTCTTTGAGTCCTTGGCAAACCAACTACGAAATCCATAGACACGTCTTCCCAAGGTGAATCTGGCACGGGCAAGGGCGTATATAAGCCTTGATGAAACGTAGCCTTGGCTTTTTGACATGTTGCACACCTAGAAACTATTGATTGTACATCCGCTAGCATTCTAGGCCAATAAAAATGCTCTTGGAGCATAGTTAATGTTTTCGTTATGCCAAAATGTCCCGCTATCCCTCCACCATGCACTTCTCTTACTATTAATTCTCTAATAGAACACTTAGGCACGCACAAACGATTCCCCTTGAAAAGAAAACCGTCTTGTAAAACATAGGAACCTACGGCCCCCTTGGAACACTCCTCTAGGAGTGTAGAGAAATCCACGTCCCCCTTATAGTACTCCTTGATTAACTCGAAACCAAGTAGTTTACAATTCAATACTCCAAGTAACGTGTGTCTTCTAGATAGTGCATCGGCCACTACATTTGCTTTCCCCTCTTTATACTTTGAAGAAAAATTGAAAGCTTGTAGAAACTCTACCCATTTAGCATGTCTAGGGTTCAATTTTTGTTGACCATGAATGTACTTCAAAGCTTCGTGATCACTATGCAACACAAAGTGATTTGGGCGCAAATAGTGACTCCAATGGTCCAATGCTCGCACAATAGCATAAAACTCCTTGTCATAGGTAGAATAGTTCAATCTAGCACCGTTTAATTTCTCACTAAAATAGGCAATAGGGCGCTTCTTTTGAACCAAAACGGCACCAATCCCCACACCACTAGCGTCGGTTTCTACCTCAAATGGTTGTGAAAAATCCGGCAATGCAAGTACAGGTGCTTCACATAGCTTCCTTTTGACCAAATCAAATGCACGTTGGGCTTCCTTGGTCCACTCGAATTTTCCCTTGTCTTTCTTCAAGCATTCAGTCATAGGTGCAACTATCGTGGAAAAATTCTTCACAAATCTTCTATAAAATGACGCTAGACCATGAAACGATCTAACTTCACTCACATTGGTAGGTACGGGCCAAGTCTTGATAGCTTCAACCTTGGATTGATCCACGGACACACCATCTTTGGATACTACATACCCTAGAAACGTCACGCTAGGAACAAGAAAATAACATTTTTCCAATTTTGCGTACAACTTCTTCTCCCTAAGAACCTCAAAAACGCTTCTCAAATGCATTAGATGATCATTGAAATTTTCAGAATAAATTAATATGTCATCCAAGTAAACAACTACGAACCTTCCAAGAAATGGTTTCAACACCTCGTTCATCAATCTCATAAATGTACTAGGCGCATTGGTTAGACCAAAAGGCATGACTAACCACTCGTACAACCCCACTTTAGTCTTGAAAGCCGTCTTCCATTCATCTCCTTCCCTCATGCGTATTTGATGATAGCCACTCATAAGATCAATCTTGGAAAATAGCTTTGAACCATGCAATTCGTCTAACAAATCATCAAGTCTAGGTATAGGAAATCTATACTTGATGGTTATGTTGTTCACACTCCTACTATCAATGCACATACGCCAACTCCCATCTTTTTTTGGAACTAGCAATGCAGGCACGGCACAGGGGCTCATACTCTCTTTCACGTAGCCTCTTTGCATCAATTCCTCTATTTGACGTTGTATTTCCTTTGTTTCTTCTGGATTACTTCTATATGCTGCCTTGTTAGGTAGTGGAGCTCCCGGAATAAGATCAATTTGATGTTCAATACCACGAATTGGTGGTAATCCCGGTGGTAATTCACTAGGAAAAACATCACAATACTCTTGCAATACCACTTCTAATTCCACGGGCCTCTTTTCTTGTTTACTTTCATTCACTTGCACATTGTTAGCCACCATAATATATACCATATTGTTATTGTTGATCTCTTTCTCCAACTCCTTTTCCCCAATTAAATATGCACCTTTCGAACTAGGGTTAATTCTATGATCAACAAGTGGTTTCAATGCATATGATTTTTCCCCCTTTCCTTTTCGAATTATATACACATTTGTCCTACCATTAAACTTGACAAATCTATCATATTGCCATGGTCTACCCAATAAGATATGACAAGCATCCATGGGGCATACATCACATAAAACTTTATCATGATATTTGCCAATTGAAAAGGTGATTAGGGCTCGCTTCGTTACCTTTACGTCACTAGCATCATTGAGCCAATGTAGCTTGTAAGGTTTTGGGTGATCGGTTGTAGGCCACTCTAATTTGTTGATCAAAGTTGTAGACACCACATTTGTGCAACTTCCCGAGTCTATTATTACGTCACACAATCGATCTTCCACCTTGCACCTTGTTAAAAAGATTTTCTCTCTTTGACTCTCTTCAACGGGCATAGGTTTAGAGTGAAGAGCTCTCCTTAGAACCAAGCTCTTTCCTTGCGTTTCACCATCAACCTCTTCGGCACTACCCTCCTCTTCTTCAAAATCACGTTCTTGCTCGACCACAACCTCCATGTCACTACTTCCCTCGCACCTAGCTTTCTCTTCTTCCCATTCTTGAGCCGTCATAGTGCGTTTTGAGTAGCAATTGCTTGCTATATGGCCAACACTCCCACATTTGAAACATTTTCTATCTTCAGTCACCTTCTTGCTAGCTTCGTTTCTGGGTTTGTTATCTTTAACATACGAATTAGAAGAAGTCCTATCAAAGGTAGGCTTGTCACTAGCCTTTGTGAACGTGCGTGTGAACGGCTTCACACTTGAGGTCTTCTTGGCCTTGAATTGTCTTTCAACCTTAATGGCCGCCTTGCATACTTCTTCAAACGAATAGTATTCGTGCAATTCAATCTTCTCTTGAACATTTTCGTTCAAACCTGCAATAAAACGTGCTATTTTGTGCTCTAGAATTTCTTCTAAATCACACAATAAACATAGTTTCTCAAATTCACACAAATAAGCCTCCACGGATTGATTTCCTTGCTTAAAAGTCTGCATCTTGAGATACACTTCTTGCACGTACTCATGGGGCACAAATTGACGCTTCATATATTTCTGTAATTGTGTCCAAGTAGTGATCTTGGATCGTCCCTCCTTGCGTCTCTTTTTCTTGAGATTATCATACCATAAACTCGCATAACCCGTGAGTTTTAATTCAGCAAGTTTGCACCTCTTTCGTTCATCATACTCCTTGTAATCAAAGAGTGTTTCCGCTCTTCTAACCCACTCAAAATATTTTTCGGGGTCTAGCATACTACCATTGAATTCCGGAAAATCTAACCTTATATTTCGGTCATCATCTTTGGCCTTGTTCTTCCGTCTATGCCTTCTAGGTTCATCACTTGAAGATGAATCTTTATGGCGTGATCTACTTGCTTTTCTCCTTTCATATTCATCTTCACTTGAACTAGAACTTGTAACTGATTTGTTCTTCCTTGAAGATGAAGTTTTGTCACGTTCGTCAAGCCTAGCCAATACTTCTTGCAATTGTTGTGACAATCGCTCTATTTGACGATCCCTTCGCAAGTTATGCGCTTGATCAAGGTTCAAACCCCTTGGAATCCCTGGGATTTCTTCGTCACTCATTGCTCCTACACAAACCAGGTTAGTTTATGTAAAAATCTTGATTAAAAGATTGAATCTTGATTGATTCTTGAGGCAAATAAAAACCGATCTCCAGATCGCAACTCCGTGTAACAATCTCAAAAGTTTGAGGTTGCACAGACTTCGTTACGCGTCCGATTGACACGAAATTTTGACACAATGTTGATCTACGTTTTCTGAATCCTCCCACAAAATTTCAGCCAAAAATTCCAAGCCAAACGTCACCAACAGCTCTGATACCACGATGATGTGATTCTTGATCCGAAAACCAAGTTATCACAAGGATATGTTCTAAGCTTCGTCCTATACAGATAAATCACCAAGAACTAGGCAAGAACTGAGTTTAATTAATTAAGAGTCCACTTAATTAATCAAACCAATGAATGTTTTAACTAAAACACCCAAAACAGCAACCAACTCGCAAGTTAGCCAAAGAAATATTTAGGTAATCCAACCAAAATATCACTCAAAATAAATGTGTTTTTTGTATTGCTCAAAATCTGAATGAATGAATTCGTGAATTACATGGAGTATTTATAGCAATCCTTTCCTAAGACTATTAGAACTCTAACTAGAATAAAACTCCTTCTCTTCCTAAGCATATTAGAGTTCTAACTTGAGTAAAACTCCTACTTTTTCTAAACACATTAGAGTTCTAGCTTGAGTAAAAGTCTTCCACTTTGCCTTGATCTCCAAGCAGCCGCCACTTTCAATTTTGAGTAGGAATCCCTCTTGAAATAGGAAACCTAACTTAACCTTGTGCGCCAAGTAACGTTACACGATTCTCCAACTTAATTAACTACGCACACGTACAAAAATAATTAAGAACATAAAGAAACCTAAGGTCTAAACCAAGAAAAACCCTTTCAAGTGAAAGGTAAAAACTTGTAGACCAAAATCTAAGAAAGCTTTTAAAGAAACCTTAAAGAACTATCAAGAAGCTTCAAGAACTCCCAAGAACGCCACCATACAAAGCGTGGCTTTGTCTTGATGCCCCCGATAGTAAGTTTGACCTATTGAGGAAGCTTCCAAGTATAGATTCATGCTTTCTTGACTTTCTTGGAATAATTCTTCAACATGCTCGTCGTTCACATTTATGCACGCATCAGTTTGATAAGTAATGTGGAAAATAGGTGAGGTAGAAGCCTTTTCGCTCCCTTTTCCCTTGAAAATCAAGAACATAGTCCCAAAACTTAGTGAAATGCTTCTAATAATTGTTTTCAATGCATGAACACATGAAACAAGGCTATATTGGTATGTTAGTGCAAGTTATAAGTTAGTTTGATAAGAAATGTGGAAAATAGGACAGGTAGAACCCTTTTCGCCCCCTTTTCCCTTGAAAATCACGAATATCATCCCAAAACTTAGTGAAATGCTTTTAAAGTTCGTTTTAATTGCATGAACACTTGTAACTAGGCTATATTGGTATGTTAGTTCAAGTTATAGGTTAGTTTGATAAGAAATGTGGAAAATAGGCGAGGTAGAACCCTTTTCGGCCCCTTTTCCCTTGAAAATCACGAATATCGTCCCAAAACTTAGTGAAAAAATTCTAATGTTCTTTTTCAATGCACGAACACTTGTACCTTGGCTATATTGATATGTTAGTGCAAGAAAAATGTTAGTATGGTAAGAAATGTAGAAAATAGGGAAGTTAGAACCCTTTTTGGCCCCTTTTCCCTTAAAAATCACGAATATGATCCTAAAACTTAGTGAAATGCTTCTAAGGCTCATTTTCAATGCATAAACACTTTTAACTTCACCATATTGGTATGTTAGTGCAAGTTATAGGCTAGTTTGATATGAAATGTGGAAAATAGGAGAGGTAGAACCCTTTTCGCCCCCTTTTCCCTTGAAAATCACGAATATCATCCCCAAAGTTAGTGAAATGCTTCTAATGTTTGTTTTCAATACATGAATACTTGTACCTAGGCTATATTGGTATGTTAGTTCAAGTTATAGGTTAGTTAGATAAGAAATGTGGAAAATAGGTGAGGTAGAACCCTTTTCGGCCCCCTTTCACCTGAAAATCACGAGTATCGTCCCAAAACTTAGTGTAATGCTTCTAAGGTTCGTTTTAATTGCATGAACACTTGTAAAAGGGCTATATTGGTATGTTAGTGCAAGTTATAGGTTAGTTAGATAAGAAATGAGGAAAGTAGGCGATGTAGAACCCTTTTCGGCCACTTTTCCCTTGAAAATCACGAATATCGTCCCAAAACTTAGTGAAATAATTCTAATGTTCGTTTTCAATGCACGAACACTTGTACCTTGGCTCTATTGGTATGTTAGTGCAAGTTATAGGTTTGTTTGATAAGAAATCTGGAAAATAGGCGAGGTAGAACCCTTTTTGGCATCTTTTCCCTTGAAAATCATGAACATCGTCCCAAAACTTAGAGAAATGCTTCTAATGTTTATTTTCAAAGCATGAACACTTGTAACTCTACTATATTGATATGTTAGGGCAAGGTAAATGTTAGTATGATAAGAAATGTAGAAAATAGGGAAGTTAGAACCCTTTTCGGCCCCTTTTCCCTTGAAAATCACGAATATGATCCCAAAACTTAGTGAAATGCTTCTAAGGCTCATTTTCAATGCATAAACACTTTTAACTTCTCTATATTGGTTTGTTAGTGCAAGTTATAGGCTAGTTTGATAAGAAATGAGGAAAATAGGAGAGGTAGAACCTTTTTCGCCCCCTTTTCCCTTGAAAATGACGAATATCATCCCTAAAGTTTGTGAAATGCTTCTAATGTTTGTTTTCAATACATGAATACTTGTACCTAGGCTATATTGGTATGTTAGTTCAAGTTATAGGTTAATTAGATAAGAAATGTGGAAAATAGGCGAGGTAGAACCCTTTTCGGCCCCCTTTCACCTGAAAATCACGAGTATCGTCCCAAAACTTAGTGTAATGCTTCTAAGGTTCGTTTTAATTGCATGAACACTTGTAAAAGGGCTATATTGGTATGTTAGTGCAAGTTATAGGTTAGTTAGATAAGAAATGAGGAAAGTAGGCGAGGTAGAACCCTTTTCGGCCCCTTTTCCCTTGAAAATCACGAATATCGTCCCAAAACTTAGTGAAATAATTCTAATGTTCGTTTTCAATGCACGAACACTTGTACCTTGGCTCTATTGGTATGTTAGTGCAAGTTATAGGTTTGTTTGATAAGAAATCTGGAAAATAGGCGAGGTAGAACCCTTTTTGGCATCTTTTCCCTTGAAAATCATGAACATCGTCCCAAAACTTAGAGAAATGCTTCTAATGTTTATTTTCAAAGCATGAACACTTGTAACTCTACTATATTGATATGTTAGTGCAAGGTAAATGTTAGTATGATAAGAAATGTAGAAAATAGGGAAGTTAGAACCCTTTTCGGCCCCTTTTCCCTTGAAAATCACGAATATGATCCCAAAACTTAGTGAAATGCTTCTAAGGCTCATTTTCAATGCATAAACACTTTTAACTTCTCTATATTGGTTTGTTAGTGCAAGTTATAGGCTAGTTTGATAAGAAATGAGGAAAATAGGAGAGGTAGAACCTTTTTCGCCCCCTTTTCCCTTGAAAATGACGAATATCATCCCTAAAGTTTGTGAAATGCTTCTAATGTTTGTTTTCAATACATGAATACTTGTACCTAGGCTATATTGGTATGTTAGTTCAAGTTATAGGTTAATTAGATAAGAAATGTGGAAAATAGGCGAGGTAGAACCCTTTTCGGCCCCCGTTCACCTGAAAATCACGAGTATCGTCCCAAAACTTAGTGTAATGCTTCTAAGGTTCGTTTTAATTGCATGAACACTTGTAAAAGGGCTATATTGGTATGTTAGTGCAAGTTATAGGTTAGTTTGATAAGAAATGAGGAAAGTAGGCGATGTAGAACCCTTTTCGGCCCCCTTTCCCCCTGAAAATCACGAGTATCGTCCCAAAACTTAGTGAAATGCTTCTAAGGTTCGTTTTAATTGCATGAACACTTGTAACAAGGCTATATTGGTATGTTTGTGCAAGTTATAGGTTAGTTAGATAAGAAATGTGGAAAATAGGAGAGGTAGAACCCTTTTCGCCCCCTTTTCCCTTGAAAATCACGAATATCATCCCCAAAGTTAGTGAAATGCTTCTAATGTTTGTCTTCAATGCATGAATACTTGTACCCAGGCTATATTGGTATGTTAGTTCAAGTTAGAGGTTAGTTTGATAAGAAATGTGGAAAATAGGGAGGTAGAACCCTTTTCAGCCCCTTATCCCTTGAAAATCACGAATATCGTCCCAAAACTTAGTGAATTACTTATAATGTTCGTTTTCAAAGCACGAACACTTGTAACTTGGCTATATTGGTATGTTAGTGCAAATTATAGGTTAGTTTGATAAGAAATGTGGAAAATATGGGAGGTAGAACCCTTTTCGGGCCCTTTTCCCTTGAAAATCACGAATATCGTCCCAAAACTTAGTGAAATGCTTCTAAGGCTCGTTTTCAATGCATGAACACATGTACCTAGGCTATATTGGTATGTTAGTGCAAGTTGTAGGTTAGTTTGATAAGTAATGTGGAAAATAGGAGAGGTAGAACCCTTTTCGGCCCCTTTTCCCTTAAAAATCACGAACATAGTCCCAAAACTTAGTGAAATGCCTCTAATAATTGTTGTGAATGCATGAACACATGAAAAAAGGCTATATTGGTATTTTAGCGCAAGTTATAGGTTATTTTGATAAGAAATGTGGAAAATAGGCGAGGTAGAACCCTTTTCGGCCCCCTGTCACCTGAAAATCACGAGTATCGTCCCAAAACTTAGTGAAATGCTTCTAATGTTTGTCTTCAATGCATGAATACTTGTACCCAGGCTATATTGGTATGTTAGTTCAAGTTAGAGGTTAGTTTGATAAGAAATGTGGAAAATAGGGAGGTAGAACCCTTTTTAGCCCCTTTTCCCTTGAAAATCACGAATATCGTCCCAAAACTTAGTGAATTACTTATAATGTTCGTTTTCAAAGCACGAACACTTGTAACTTGGCTATATTGGTATGTTAGTGCAAATTATAGGTTAGTTTGATAAGAAATGTGGAAAATACGGGAGGTAGAACAATTTTCGGGCCCTTTTCCCTTGAAAATCACGAATATCGTCCCAAAACTTAGTGAAATGCTTCTAAGGCTCGTTTTCAATGCATGAACACATGTACCTAGGCTATATTGGTATGTTAGTGCAAGTTGTAGGTTAGTTTGATAAGTAATGTGTAAAATAGGAGAGGTAGAACCCTTTTCGGCCCCTTTTCCCTTGAAAATCACGAACATAGTCCCAAAACTTAGTGAAATGCCTCTAATAATTGTTGTGAATGCATGAACACATGAAAAAAGGCTATATTGGTACTTTAGTGCAAGTTATAGGTTAGTTTGATAAGAAATGTGGAAAATAGGCGAGGTAGAACCCTTTTCGGCCCCCTGTCACTTGAAAATCAAGAGTATCGTCCCAAAACTTAGTGAAATGCTTCTAATGTTTGTTTTCAATGCATGAATACTTGTACCTAGGCTATATTGGTATGTTAGTTCAAGTTATAGGTTAGTTTGATAAGAAATGTGGAAAATAGGCGAGGTAGAACCCTTTTCGGCCCCTTTTCCTTTGAAAATAACGAATATCGTCCCAAAACTTTGTGAAATACTTCTAATGTTCGTTTTCAAAGCACGAACACTTGTAACTTGGCTATATTGGTATGTTAGTGCAAGTTATAGGTTAGTTTGATAAGAAATGTGGAAAATAGGCGAGGTAGAACCCCTTTTGGCCCCTTTTCCCTTGAAAATCACGAACATCGTCCCAAAACTTAGTGAAATGCTTCTAATGTTCGTTTTCAAAGCACGAACACTTGTAACTTGGTTATATTGGTATGTTAGTGCAAGTTATAGGTTAGTATAATAAGAAATGTGGACAATAGGCAAGGTAGAGACCTCTTCGGCCCCTTTCCCTTGAAAACCACGAATATCATCCCAAAACTTATTGAAATGCTTCTAAAGTTCGTTTTAATTGCATGAAAACTTGTAAATATGCTATATTGGTATGTTAGTGCAAGTTGTAGGTTAGTTTGATAAGTAATGTGGAAAATAGGAGAGGTAGAACCCTTTTCGGCCCCTTTTCCCTTGAAAATCACGAATATCGTCCCAAAACTTAGTGAAATGCTTCTAAGGCTCGTTTTCAATGCATAAACACATGTAACTAGGCTATATTGGTATGTTAGTGCAAGTTGTAGTTTAGTTTGATAAGTAATGTGGAAAATAGGTGAGGTAGAACCCTTTTCGCTCCCTTTTCCCTTGAAAATCACGAACATAGTCCCAAAACTTAGTGAAATGCTTCTAATAATTGTTTTCAATGCATGAACACATGAAACAATGCTATATTGGTATGTTAGTGCAAGTTATAAGTTAGTTTGATAAGAAATGTCGAAAATAGGAGAGGTAGAACCCTTTTCGCCCCCTTTCCCCTTGAAAATCACGAATATCATCCCAAAACTTAGTGAAATGCTTTTAAAGTTCGTTTTAATTGCATGAACACTTGTAACTAGGCTATATTGGTATGTTAGTTCAAGTTATAGGTTAGTTTGATAAGAAATGTGGAAAATAAGCGAGGTAGAACCCTTTTCGGCCCCTTTTCCCTTGAAAATCACGAATATCGTCCCAAAACTTAGTGAAAAAATTCTAATGTTCGTTTTCAATGCACGAACACTTGTACCTTGGCTATATTGATATGTTAGTGCAAGAAAAATGTTAGTATGATAAGAAATGTAGAAAATAGGAGAGGTAGAACCCTTTTCGCCCCCTTTTCCCTTGGAAATTACGAACATAGTCCCAAAACTTAGTGAAATAATTCTAATAATTGTTTTCAATGCATGAACACATTAAACAAGGCTATATTGCTATGTTAGTGCAAGTTATAGGTAATTTTGGTAAGAAATGCGGAAAATAGGAGAGGTAGAACCCTTTTCGGCCCCTTTACCCTTGAAAATCATGAATATCATCCCAAAAGTTAGTGAAATGCTTCTAATGTTTGTTTTCAATGCATGAATCCTTTTACCTAGGCTATATTTGTATATTACTTCGAGTTATAGGTTAGTTTGATAAGAAATGTGGAAATTAGGCGAGGTAGAACCCTTTTCGGCCCCTTTTCCCTTGAAAATCACGAATATCGTCCCAAAACTTGGTGAAATACTTCTAATGTTCAATTTCAAAGCACGAACACTTGTAACTTGGCTATATTGGTATGTTAGTGCAAGTTCTAAGTTAGTCTGATAAGAAATGTGGAAAACAGGTGAGGTAGAACCCTTTTCGGCCTCCTTTCCCTTGAAAATCACGAACATCGTCCCAAAACTTAGTTAAATTCATCTAATGCTTGTTTTCAAAGAACTAACACTTGTAACTTGGCTATATTGGTATGTTAGTGCAAGGTAAAGGTTAGTTTTATAAGAAATTTGGAAAATAGGCAAGGTAGAACCCTTGTCGCCCCCTTTCCCTTGAAAATCACGAACATCTTCCAAAACTTATTGAAATGCTTCTAAAGTTCCTTTTAATTGCATTAATACTTATAACTAGGCTATATTGGTATGTTAGTGCAAGTTGTAGGTTAGTTTGATAAGAAATATGGAAAATAGGGGAGGTAGAACCCTTTTCGGCCCCTTTATCCTTGAAAATCATGAATATCATCCCAAAACTTCTTGAAATGCTTCTAAAGTTTGTTTTAATTGCATGAACACTTGTAACAAGTCTATATTGGTATGTTAGTGCAAGTTATAGGTTAGTTTGATAAGAAATGTGGAAAATTGGTGAGGTAGAACCCTTTTCGGCCCATTTTCCCTTGAAAATCACGAATATCGTCCCAAAACTTGGTGAAAGGCTTCTAAGGATCATTTTAAATGCATAAAAACTTGAACCTAGGATATATTGGTATGTTAGTGCAAATTATAGGTTAGTTTCATAAGAAATATGGAAAACAGGAGAGGTAGAACCCTTTTCACCCCCTTTTCCCTTGAAAATCACGAATATCATCCAAAAACTTAGTGAATTGCTTCTAAAGTTTGTTTTAATTGCATGAACACTTGTAATTAGTCTATATTAGTATGTTAGTGCAAGTTATAGGTTAGTTTGATAAGAAATGTGGAAAATAGGGGAGGTAGAACCCTTTTCGCCCCCTTTTCCCTTGAAAATCACGAATATCATCCCAAAACTTGGTGAAATGCTTCTAATGTTTGTTTTCATTGCATGAATACTTGTACCTAGGCTATATTGGTATGTTAGTAAAAGTTATAGGTTAGCTTGATAAGAAATGTGGAAAATAGGAGAGGTAGAACCCTTTTTGGCCCCTTTTCCCTTGAAAAGCACAAATCTCATCCCAAAACTTAGTGAATTGCTTCTAATGTTTGTTTTCAAAGCATGAACACTTGTATCTTGGCTATATTGATATGTTAGTGCAACGTAAAGGTTAGTATGATAAGAAATTTAGAAAATAGGGAAGTTAGAACCCTTTTTGGCCCCTATTCCCTTGAAAATCACAAATATCATCCCAAAACTTAGTGAATTGCTTCTAAGGCTCATTTTCAGTGCATAAACACTTTTAAATTGGCTATATTGGTATTTTAGTGAAAGTAGTTTGATAAGAAATGTTGAAAATAGGAGAGGTAGAACCCTTTTCGCCCCCTTTTCCCTTGAAAATCACGAATATCATCCCAAAACTTAGTAAAATGCTTCTAATGTTTGTTTTTAATGCATGAATACTTGTACCTAGGCTATATAGGTATGTTAGTTCAAGTTATAGGTTAGTTTGATAAGAAATGTGGAAAATAGGTGAGGTAAAGCCCTTTTCGGCCCCTTTTCCCTTGAAAATCACGAATATCATCCCAAAACTTAGTGAAATGCTTCTAAGGCTCATTTTCAATGCTTGAACACTTATACCTTGGCTATATTGGTATGTAAGTGCAATTGATAAGTTAGTTTGATAAGAAATGTGGGAAATAGGAGAGGTAGAACCCTTTTCGCCCCCTTTTCCCTTGAAAATCATATTTATCATCCCAAAACTTAGTGAAATGCTTCTAATGTTTGTTTTCAATGCATGAATACTCTTACCTAGGCTATATTGGTATTTTAGTTCAAGTTATAGGTTAGTTTGATAAGATATGTTGAAAATAGGCGAGGTAGAACCCTTTTCAGCCCCTTTTCCCTTGAAAATCAAAAACATAGTCCCGAAACTTAGTGAAATGCTTCCAAGGCTTTTTTTCAATGCATGAACACTTATTACTAGACTATATTGGTATGTTAGTGCAAGTTATATGTTATTTTGATAAGAAATATTGAAAGTAGGGGTGGTAGAACCCTTTTCGGCCCCCTTTCCCTTGAAAATCACGAGTATCGTCCCAAAACTAAGTGAAATGATTCTAAGGTTCATTTTCAATGCATGAACTATTTTAACTAGGCAATATTGGTATGTTAGTGCATTTTTGATAAGAAATGTGGAAAATAGGCGAGGTAGAACCCTTTTCGGCCCCCTTTCACCTGAAAATCACGAGTATCGTCCCAAAACTTAGTGTAATGCTTCTAAGGTTCGTTTTAATTGCATGAACACTTGTAAAAAGTCTATATTGGTATGTTAGTGCAAGTTATAGGTTTGTTTGATAAGAAATGAGGAAAGTAGGCGATGTAGAACCCTTTTCGGCCCCCTTTCCCCTGAAAATCACGAGTATCGTCCCAAAACTTAGTGAAATGCTTCTAAGGTTTGTTTTAATTTCATGAACACTTGTAACAAGGCTATATTGGTATGTTAGTGCATGTCATAGGTTAGTTTGATAAGAAATGTGGAAAAGAGGCGAGGTAGAACCCTTTTCAGCCCCTTTTCCCTTGAAAATCAAGAACATCGTCCCAAAACTTAGTGAAATGCTTCTAATGTTCGTTTTCAAAGCACGAACACTTGTAACTTGGCTATATTGGTATGTTTGTGCAAGTTATAGGTTAGTTTGATAAAAAAATGTGGAAAATCGGCAAGGTAGAGCCCTTTTCGGCCCCTTTCCCTTGAAAACCACGAATATCATCCTAAAACTTATTGAAATACTTTCTAAAGTTCGTTTTAATTGCATGAAAACTTGTAACTAGGCTATATTGGTATGCTAGTGCAAGTTATAGGTTAGTTTGATAAGAAATGAGGAAAGTAGGCGAGGGAGAACCCTTTTCGGCCCCCTTTCCCCTAAAAATCACGAGTATCGTCCCAAAACTTAGTGAAATGATTCTAAGGTTCATTTTAATTACATGAACACTTGAAACAAGGCTATATTATTATGTTAGTGCATGATATAGGTTAGTTTGATAAGAAATGTGGAAAATAGGCGAGGTAGAACACTTTTTGGCGCCTTTTCCCTCGAAAATCACGAACATCGTCCCAAAACTTAGTGAAATGCTTCTAATGTTCGTTTTCAAAGCACGAACACTTGCAACTTGGTTATATTGGTATGTTAGTGCAAGTTATAGGTTAGTATGATAAGAAATGTGGAAAATAGGCAAGGTAGAGCCCTTTTCGGCCCCTTTCCCTTGAAAACCACGAATATCATCCCAAAACTTATTGAAATCCTTCTAAAGTTCATTTTAATTGCATGAAAACTTGTAACTAGGCTATATTGGTATGTTAGTGCGAGTTATAGAATAGTTTGTGATGCGTGCATAAATGTGAACGACGAGCATGTTGAAGAATTATTCCAAGAAAGTCAAGAAAGCATGAATCTATACTTGGAAGCTTCCTCAATAGGTCAAACTTACTATCGGGGGCATCAAGACAAAGCCACGCTTTGTATGGTGGCGTTCTTGGGAGTTCTTGAAGCTTCTTGATAGTTCTTTAAGGTTTCTTTAAAAGCTTTCTTAGATTTTGGTCTACAAGTTTTTACCTTTCACTTGAAAGGGTTTTTCTTGGTTTAGACCTTAGGTTTCTTTATGTTCTTAATTATTTTTGTACGTGTGCGTAGTTAATTAAGTTGGAGAATCGTGTAACGTTACTTGGCGCACAAGGTTAAGTTAGGTTTCCTATTTCAAGAGGGATTCCTACTCAAAATTGAAAGTGGCGGCTGCTTGGAGATCAAGGCAAAGTGGAAGACTTTTACTCAAGCTAGAACTCTAATGTGTTTAGAAAAAGTAGGAGTTTTACTCAAGCTAGAACTCTAATGTGTTTAGAAAAAGTAGGAGTTTTACTCAAGTTAGAACTCTAATATGCTTAGGAAGAGAAGGAGTTTTATTCTAGTTAGAGTTCTAATAGTCTTAGGAAAGGATTGCTATAAATACTCCATGTAATTCACGAATTCATTCATTCAGATTTTGAGCAATACAAAAAAACACATTTATTTTGAGTGATATTTTGGTTGGATTACCTAAATATTTCTTTGGCTAACTTGCGAGTTGGTTGCTGTTTTGGGTGTTTTAGTTAAAACATTCATTGGTTTGATTAATTAAGTGGACTCTTAATTAATTAAACTCAGTTCTTGCCTAGTTCTTGGTGATTTATCTGTATAGGACGAAGCTTAGAACATATCCTTGTGATAACTTGGTTTTCGGATCAAGAATCACATCAGTTTGATAAGAAATATGGAAAATATAGGAGGTAGAACCCTTTTCGGCCCCTTTTCCCTTGAAAATCACGAATATCGTCCCAAAACTTAGTGAAATGCTTCTAAGGCTTGTTTTCAATGCATGAACACATGTACCTAGGCTATAATGGTATGTTAGTGCAAGTTGTAGGTTAGTTTGATTAGTAATGTGGAAAATAGGAGAGGTAGAACCCTTTTCGCCCCCTTTTCCCTTGAAAATAACGAACATAGTCCCAAAACTTAGTGAAATAATTCTAATAATTGTTTTCAATGCAAGAACACATTAAACAAGGCTATATTTCTTTGTTAGTGCAAGTTATAGGTAATTTTGATAAGAAATGTGGAAAATAGGAGAGGTAGAACCCTTTTCGGCCCCTTTCCCTTGAAAACCACGAATATCATCCTAAAACTTATTGAAATACTTCTAAAGTTCGTTTTAATTGCATGAAAACTTGTAACTAGGCTATATTGGTATGCTAGTGCAAGTTATAGGTTAGTTTGATAAGAAATGAGGAAAGTAGGCGAGGGAGAACCCTTTTCGGCCCCCTTTCCCCTAAAAATCACGAGTATCGTCCCAAAACTTAGTGAAATGCTTCTAAGGTTCATTTTAATTACATGAACACTTGAAACAAGGCTATATTATTATGTTAGTGGATGATCTAGGTTAGTTTGATAAGAAATGTGGAAAATAGGCGAGGTAGAACCCTTTTTGGCGCCTTTTCCCTCGAAAATCACGAACATCGTCCCAAAACTTAGTGAATTGCTTCTAATGTTCGTTTTCAAAGCAAGAACACTTGTACCTTGGCTATATTGATATGTTAGTGCAAGAAAAATGTTAGTATGATAAGAAATGTAGAAAATAGGGAAGTTAGAACCCTTTTCGGCCCCTTTTCCCTTGAAAATCACGAATATGATCCCAAAACTTAGTGAAATGCTTCTAAGGCTCATTTTCAATGCATAAACACTTTTAACTTCGCTATATTGGTATGTTAGTGCAAGTTATAGGCTAGTTTGATATGAAATGTGGAAAATAGGAGAGGTAGAATCCTTTTCGCCCCCTTTTTCCTTGAAAATCACGAATATCATCCCCAAAGTTAGTGAAATGCTTCTAATGTTTGTTTTCAATACATGAATACTTGTACCTAGGCTATATTGGTATGTTAGTTCAAGTTATAGGTTAGTTTGATAAGAAATGTGGAAAATAGGCGAGGTAGAACCCTTTTCAGCCCCTTTTCCCTTGAAAATCACGAATATCGTCCCAAAACTTAGTGAAATACTTCTAATAATCATTTTCAAATCACGAACACTTGTAACTTGGCTATATTGGTATGTTAGTGCAAGTTATAGGTTAGTCTGATAAGAAATGTGGAAAACAGGTGAGGTAGAACCCTTTTCGGCCTCCTTTCCCTTGAAAATCACGAACATCGTCCCAAAACTTGGTTAAATTCTTCTAATGTTTGTTTTCAAATAACTAACACTTGTAACTTGGCTATATTGGTATTTTAGTGTAAGGTAAAGGTTAGATTTATAAGAAATATGGAAAATAGGGAAGGTAGAACCCTTGTCGTCCCCCTTTCCCTTGAAAATCACGAATATCTTCCAAAACATATTAAAATGCTTCTAAAGTTCCTTTTAATTGCACGAACACTTATAACTAGGCTATATTGGTATGTTAGTGCAAGTTATAGGTTAGTTTGATAAGAAATATGGAAAATAGGGGAGGTAGAACCCTTTTCACCCCCTTTTCCCTTGAAAATCACGAATATCATCCAAAAACTTAGTGAATTGCTTCTAAAATTTTTTTTAATTGCATGAAAACTTGTAATTAGTCTATATTGGTATGTTAGTGCAAGTTATAGGTTATATTGATAAGAAATATGGAAAATAGGGGAGGTAGAACACTTTTCGCCCCCTTTTCCCTTGAAAATCACGAATATCATCCAAAAATTTGGTGAAATGCTTCTAATGATCGTTTTCAATGCATTAATACTTGTACCTAGGCTATATTGGTATGTTAGTGCAAGTTATAGGTTAGTTTGATCAGAAATATGGAAAATAGGCAGGTAGAACCCATTTCGGCCTCTTTTCCCTTGAAAATCATGAACATCGTCCCAAAACTTAGAGAAATGCTTCTAATGTTTGTTTTCAAAGCATGAACACTTGTAACTTGGCTATATTGATATGTTAGTGCAAGGTAAATGTTAGTATGATAAGAAATGTAGAAAGTAGGGAAGTTAGAACCCTTTTCGGCCCCTTTTCCCTTGAAAATCACGAAGATGATCCCAAAACTTAGTGAAATACTTCTAAGGCTCATTTTCAATGCATAAACACTTTTAACTTCGCTATATTGGTATGTTAGTGCAAGTTATAGGCTAGTTTGATAAGAAATGTGGAAAATAGGAGAGGTTGAACCCTTTTCGCCATTTTTCCCTTGAAAATCACGAATATCATCCCCAAAGTTAGTGAAATGCTTCTAATGTTTGTTTTCAATGCATGAATACTTATACCTAGGCTATATAGGTATGTTAGTTCAAGTTATAGGTTAGTTTGATAAGAATTGTGGAAAATAGGCAAGGTAGAACCCTTTTCGGCCTCTTTTCCCTTGAAAATCACGAATATTATCCCAAAACTTAGTGAAATGCTTCTAAGGCTCATTTTCAATGCCTGAACACTTGTACCTTGGCTATATTGGTTTGTAAGTGCAAGTTATAGGTTAGTTTGATAAGAAATGTTGAAAATAGGAGAGGTAGAACCCTTTTCGCCCCCTTTTCCCTTGAAAATCATATTTATCATCCCAAAACTTAGTGAAATGCTTCTAATGTTTGTTTTCAATGCATGAATACTCTAACCTAGGCTATATTGGTATGTTATTTCAAGTTATAGGTTAGTTTGATAAGATATGTTTAAAATAGGCGAGGTAGAACCCTTTTCGGCCCCTTTTCCCTTGAAAATCAGGAATATCATCCCAAAACTTAGTGAAATGCTTCCAAGGCTTGTTTTCAATGCATGAACACGTATTACTAGACAATATTGGTATGTTAGTGCAAGTTATATGTTAGTTTGATTAGAAATATTGAAAATAGGGGTGGTAGAACCCTTTTCGGCCCCCTTTCACCTGAAAATCACGAGTATCGTCCCAAAACTTAGTGTATTGCTTCTAAGGTTCGTTTTAATTGCATGAAACCTTGTAAAAGGGCTATATTGGTATGTTAGTGCAAGTTATAGGTTAGTTTGATAAGAAATGAGGAAAGTAAGCGATGTAGAATCCTTTTCGGCCCCTTTTCCCCTGATAATCACGAGTATTGTCCCAAAACTTAGTGAAATGCTTCTAAGGTTCGTTTTAATTGCATGAACACTTGTAACAAGGCTATATTGGTATGTTAGTGCACGTCATAGGTTAGGTTGATAAGAAATGTGGAAAATAGGCGTGGTAGAACCCGTTTCAGCCCCTTTTCCATTGAAAATCAAGAACATCGTCCCAAAACTTAGTGAAATGCTTCTAATGTTCGTTTTCAAAGCACGAACACTTGTAACTTGGCTATATTGGTATGTTTGTGCAAGTTATAGGTTAGTTTGATAAGAAATGTGGAAAATAGGCTAGGTAGTGACCTTTTCGGCCCCTTTCCCTTGAAAAACACGAATATCATCTTAAAACTTATTGAAATACTTCTGAAGTTCGTTTTAATTGCATGAAAACTTGTAACTAGGCTATTTTGGTATGCTAGTGTGATAAGAAATAAGGAAAGTAGGCGAGGTAGAACCCTTTTCAGCCCCCTTTCCCCTAAAAATCATGAGTATCGTCCCAAAACTTAGTGAAATGCTTCTAAGGTTCATTTTAATTACATGAACACTTGAAACAAGGCTATATTGGTATTTTAGTGCATGATATAGGTTAGTTTGGTTAGAAATGTGGAAAATAGGCGAGGTAGAACCCCTTTTGGCCCCTTTTCCCTTGAAAATCACGAACATCGTCCCAAAACTTAGTGAAATGCTTCTAATGTTCGTTTTCAAAGCACGAACACTTGTAACTTGGTTATATTGGTATGTTAGTGCAAGTTATAGGTTAGTATGATAAGAAATGTGGAAAATAGGCAAGGTAGAGACCTCTTCGGCCCCTTTCCCTTGAAAACCACGAATATCATCCCAAAACTTATTGAAATGCTTTTAAAGTTCGTTTTAATTGCATGAAAACTTGTAAATATGCTAGATTGGTATGTTAGTGCAAGTTGTAGGTTAGTTTGATAAGTAATGTGGAAAATAGGAGAGGTAGAACCCTTTTCGGCCCCTTTTCCCTTGAAAATCACGAATATCGTCCCAAAACTTAGTGAAATGCTTCTAAGGCTCGTTTTCAATGCATAAACACATGTAACTAGGCTATATTGGTATGTTAGTGCAAGTTGTAGGTTAGTTTGATAAGTAATGTGGAAAATAGGTGAGGTAGAACCCTTTTCGCTCCCTTTTCCCTTGAAAATCACGAACATAGTCCCAAAACTTAGTGAAATGCTTCTAATAATTGTTTTCAATGCATGAACACATGAAACAAGGCTATATTGGTACTTTAGTGCAAGTTATAAGTTAGTTTGATAAGAAATGTGGAAAATAGGAGAGGAAGAACCCTTTTCGCCCCCTTTCCCCTTGAAAATCACGAATATCATCCCAAAACTTAGTGAAATGCTTTTAAAGTTCGTTTTAATTGCATGAACACTTGTAACTAGGCTATATTGGTATGTTAGTTCAAGTTATAGGTTAGTTTGATAAGAAATGTGGAAAATAGGCGAGGTAGAACCCTTTTCGGCCCCTTTTCCCTTGAAAATCACGAATATCGTCCCAAAACTTGGTGAAAAAATTCTAATGTTCTTTTTCAATGCACGAACTCTTGTACCTTGGCTATATTGATATGTTAGTGCAAGAAAAATGTTAGTATGATAAGAAATGTAGAAAATAGGGAAGTTAGAACCCTTTTCGGCCCCTTTTTCCTTGAAAATCACGAATATGATCCCAAAACTTAGTGAAATGCTTCTAAGGCTCATTTTCTATGCATAAACACTTTTAACTTTGCTATATTGGTATGTTAGTGCAAGTTATAGGCTAGTTTGATAAGAAATGTGGAAAATAGGAGAGGTAGAACCCTTTTCGCCCCCTTTTCCCTTGAAAATCACGAATATCATCCCCAAAGTTAGTGAAATGCTTCTAATGTTTGTTTTCAATACATGAATACTTGTAACTAGGCTATATTGGTATGTTAGTTCAAGTTATAGGTTAGTTAGATAAGAAATGTGGAAAATAGGCGAGGTAGAACCCTTTTCGGCCCCCTTTCACCTGAAAATCACGAGTATCATCCCAAAACTTAGTGTAATGCTTCTAAGGTTCGTTTTAATTGCATGAACACTTGTAAAAGGGCTATATTGGTATGTTAGTGCAAGTTATAGGTTAGTTTAATAAGAAATGGGGAAAGTAGGCGATGTAGAACCCTTTTCGGCCACTTTTCCCTTGAAAATCACGAATATCGTCCCAAAACATCGTGAAATAATTCTAATGTTCGTTTTCAATGCACGAACACTTGTACCTTGGCTCTATTGGTATGTTAGTGCAAGTTATAGGTTTGTTTGATAAGAAATGTGGAAAATAGGAGAGGTAGAACCCTTTTTGGCATCTTTTCCCTTGAAAATCATGAACATCGTCCCAAAACTTAGAGAAATGCTTCTAATGTTTATTTTCAAAGCATGAACACTTGTAACTCTGCTATATTGATATGTTAGTGCAAGGTAAATGTTAGTATGATAAGAAATGTAGAAAATAGGGAAGTTAGAACCCTTTTCGGCCCCTTTTCCCTTGAAAATCACGAATATGATCCCAAAACTTAGTGAAATGCTTCTAAGGCTCATTTTCAATGCATTAACACTTTTGACTTCTCTATATTGGTTTGTTAGTGCAAGTTATAGGCTAGTTTGATAAGAAATGTGGAAAATAGGAGAGGTAGAACCTTTTTCGCCCCCTTTTCCCTTGAAAATGACGAATATCATCCCTAAAGTTTGTGAAATTCTTCTAATGTTTGTTTTCAATACATGAATACTTGTACCTAGGCTATATTGGTATGTTAGTTCAAGTTATAGGTTAATTAGATAAGAAATGTGGAAAATAGGCGAGGTAGAACCCTTTTCGGCCCCCTTTCCCCCTGAAAATCACGAGTATCGTCCCAAAACTTAGTGAAATGCTTCTAAGGTTCGTTTTAATTGCATGAACACTTGTAACAAGGCTATATTGGTATGTTAGTGCATGTCATAGGTTAGGTTGATAAGAAATGTGGAAAATAGGCGAGGTAGAACCCTTTTCGGCCCCTTTTCCATTGAAAATCAAGAACATCGTCCCAAAACTTAGTGAAATGCTTCTAATGTTCGTTTTCAAGAACACTTGTAACTTGGCTATATTGGTATGTTTGTGCAAGTTATAGGTTAGTTTGATAAGAAATGTGGAAAATAGGCTAGGAAGTGACCTTTTCGGCCCCTTTCCCTTGAAAACCACGAATATCATCTTAAAACTTATTGAAATACTTCTAAAGTTCGTTTTAATTGCATGAAAACTTTTAACTAGGCTATATTGGTATGCTAGTGCAAGTTATAGGTTAGTGTGATAAGAAATGAGGAAAGTAGGCGAGGTAGAACCCTTTTCGGCCCCCTTTCCCCTATAAATCACGAGTATCGTCCCAAAATTTAGTGAAATGCTTCTAAGGTTCATTTTAATTACATGAACACTTGAAACAAGGCTATATTGGTATATTAGTGCATGATATAGGTTAGTTTGATTAGAAATGTGGAAAATAGGCGAGGTAGAACCCCTTTTGGCCCCTTTTCCCTTGAAAATCACGAACATCGTCCCAAAACTTAGTGAAATGCTTCTAATGTTCGTTTTCAAAGCACGAACACTTGTAACTTGGTTATATTGGTATGTTAGTTCAAGTTATAGGTTAGTATGATAAGAAATGTGGAAAATAGGCAAGGTAGAGACCTCTTCGGCCCCTTTCCCTTGAAAACCACGAATATCATCCCAAAACATATTGAAATGCTTCTAAAGTTCGTTTTAATTGCATGAAAACTTGTAAATATGCTATATTGGTATGTTAGTGCAAGTTGTAGGTTAGTTTGATAAGTAATGTGGAAAATAGGAGAGGTAGAACCCTTTTCGGCCCCTTTTCCCTTGAAAATCACGAATATCGTCCCAAAACTTGGTGAAATGCTTCTAAGGCTCGTTTTCAATGCATAAACACATGTAACTAGGCTATATTGGTATGTTAGTGCAAGTTGTAGGTTAGTTTGATAAGTAATGTGGAAAATAGGTGAGGTAGAACCCTTTTCGCTCCCTTTTCCCTTGAAAATCACGAACATAGTCCCAAAACTTAGTGAAATGCTTCTAAGGCTCGTTTTCAATGCATAAACACATGTAACTAGGCTATATTGGTATGTTAGTGCAAGTTATAAGTTAGTTTGATAAGAAATGTGGAAATAAGGACAGGTAGAACCCTTTTCGCCCCCTTTTCCCTTGAAAATCACGAATATCATCCCAAAACTTAGTGAAATGCTTTTAAAGTTCGTTTTAATTGCATGAACACTTTTAACTAGGCTATATTGGTATGTTAGTTCAAGTTATAGGTTAGTTTGATAAGAAATGTGGAAAATAGGCGAGGTAGAACCCTTTTCGGCCCTTTTTCCCTTGAAAATCACGAATATCGTCCCAAAACTTAGTGAAAAAATTCTAATGTTCTTTTTCAATGCACGAACTCTTGTAACTTGGCTATATTGATATGTTAGTGCAAGTTATTGGTTAGTTTGATAAGAAATATTGATAATAGGGGTGGTAGAACCCTTTTCGGCCCCCTTTCACCTTAAAATCACGAGTATCGTCCCAAAACTTAGTGTAATGCTTCTAAGGTTCGTTTTAATTGCATGAACACTTGTAAAAAGGCTATATTGGTATGTTAGTGCAAGTTATAGGTTTGTTTGATAAGAAATAAGGAAAGTAGGCGATGTAGAACCCTTTTCGGCCTCCTTTCCCCTGAAAATAACGAGTATCGTCCCAAAACTTAGTGAAATGCTTCTAAGGATCGTTTTAATTGCATAAACACTTGTAACAAGGCTATATTGGTATGTTAGTGCATGTTATATGATGCGTGCATAAATGTGAACGACGAGCATGTTGAAGAATTATTCCAAGAAAGTCAAGAAAGCATGAATCTATACTTGGAAGCTTCCTCAATAGGTCAAACTTACTATCGGGGGCATCAAGACAAAGCCACGCTTTGTATGGTGGCGTTCTTGGGAGTTCTTGAAGTTTCTTGATAGTTCTTTAAGGTTTCTTTAAAAGCTTTCTTAGATTTTGGTCTACAAGTTTTTACCTTTCACTTGAAAGGGTTTTTCTTGGTTTAGACCTTAGGTTTCTTTATGTTCTTAATTATTTTTGTACGTGTGCGTAGTTAATTAAGTTGGAGAATCGTGTAACGTTACTTGGCGCACAAGGTTAAGTTAGGTTTCCTATTTCAAGAGGGATTCCTACTCAAAATTGAAAGTGGCGGCTGCTTGGAGATCAAGGCAAAGTGGAAGACTTTTACTCAAGCTAGAACTCTAATGTGTTTAGAAAAAGTAGGAGTTTTACTCAAACTAGAACTCTAATGTGTTTAGAAAAAGTAGGAGTTTTACTCAAGTTAGAACTCTAATATGCTTAGGAAGAGAAGGAGTTTTATTCTAGTTAGAGTTCTAATAGTCTTAGGAAAGGATTGCTATAAATACTCCATGTAATTCACGAATTCATTCATTCATTCAGATTTTGAGCAATACAAAAAACACATTTATTTTGAGTGATATTTTGGTTGGATTACCTAAATATTTCTTTGGCTAACTTGCGAGTTGGTTGCTGTTTTGGGTGTTTTAGTTAAAACATTCATTGGTTTGATTAATTAAGTGGACTCTTAATTAATTAAACTCAGTTCTTGCCTAGTTCTTGGTGATTTATCTGTATAGGACGAAGCTTAGAACATATCCTTGTGATAACTTGGTTTTCGGATCAAGAATCACATCATCGTGGTATCAGAGCTTTTGGTGACGTTTGGCTTGGAATTTTTGGCTGAAATTTTGTGGGAGGATTCAGAAAACGTAGATCAACATAGTGTCAAAATTTCGTGACAATCGGACGCGTAACGAAGTCTGTGCAACCTCAAACTTTTGAGATTGTTACACGGAGTTGCGATCTGGAGATCGGTTTTTATTTGCCTCAAGAATCAATCAAGATTCAATCTTTTAATCAAGATTTTTACATAAACTAACCTGGTTTGTGTAGGAGCAATGAGTGACGAAGAAATCCCAGGGATTCCAAGGGGTTTGAACCTTGATCAAGCGCATAACTTGCGAAGGGATCGTCAAATAGAGCGATTGTCACAACAATTGCAAGAAGTATTGGCTAGGCTTGACGAACGTGACAAAACTTCATCTTCAAGGAAGAACAAATCAGTTACAAGTTCTAGTTCAAGTGAAGATGAATATGAAAGGAGAAAAGCAAGTAGATCACGCCATAAAGATTCATCTTCAAGTGATGAACCTAGAAGGCATAGACGGAAGAACAAGGCCAAAGATGATGACCGAAATATAAGGTTAGATTTTCCGGAATTCAATGGTAGTATGCTAGACCCCGAAAAATATTTTGAGTGGGTTAGAAGAGCGGAAACACTCTTTGATTACAAGGAGTATGATGAACGAAAGAGGTGCAAACTTGCTGAATTAAAACTCACGGGTTATGCGAGTTTATGGTATGATAATCTCAAGAAAAAGAGACGCAAGGAGGGACGATCCAAGATCACTACTTGGACACAATTACAGAAATATATGAAGCGTCAATTTGTGCCCCATGAGTACGTGCAAGAAGTGTATCTCAAGATGCAGACTTTTAAGCAAGGAAATCAATCCGTGGAGGCTTATTTGTGTGAATTTGAGAAACTATGTTTATTGTGTGATTTAGAAGAAATTCTAGAGCACAAAATAGCACGTTTTATTGCAGGTTTGAACGAAAATGTTCAAGAGAAGATTGAATTGCACGAATACTATTCGTTTGAAGAAGTATGCAAGGCGGCCATTAAGGTTGAAAGACAATTCAAGGCCAAGAAGACCTCAAGTGTGAAGCCGTTCACACGCACGTTCACAAAGGCTAGTGACAAGCCTACCTTTGATAGGACTTCTTCTAATTCGTATGTTAAAGATAACAAACCCAGAAACGAAGCTAGCAAGAAGGTGACTGAAGATAGAAAATGTTTCAAATGTGGGAGTGTTGGCCATATAGCAAGCAATTGCTACTCAAAACGCACTATGACGGCTCAAGAATGGGAAGAAGAGAAAGCTAGGTGCGAGGGAAGTAGTGACATGGAGGTTGTGGTCGAGCAAGAACGTGATTTTGAAGAAGAGGAGGGTAGTGCCGAAGAGGTTGATGGTGAAACACAAGGAAAGAGCTTGGTTCTAAGGAGAGCTCTTCACTCTAAACCTATGCCCGTTGAAGAGAATCAAAGAGAGAAAATCTTTTTAACAAGGTGCAAGGTGGAAGATCGATTGTGTGACGTAATAATAGACTCGGGAAGTTGCACAAATGTGGTGTCTACAACTTTGATCAACAAATTAGAGTGGCCTACAACCGATCACCCAAAACCTTACAAGCTACATTGGCTCAATGATGCTAGTGACGTAAAGGTAACGAAGCGAGCCCTAATCACCTTTTCAATTGGCAAATATCATGATAAAGTTTTATGTGATGTATGCCCCATGGATGCTTGTCATATCTTATTGGGTAGACCATGGCAATATGATAGATTTGTCAAGTTTAATGGTAGGACAAATGTGTATATAATTCGAAAAGGAAAGGGGGAAAAATCATATGCATTGAAACCACTTGTTGATCATAGAATTAACCCTAGTTCGAAAGGTGCATATTTAATTGGGGAAAAGGAGTTGGAGAAAGAGATCAACAATAACAATATGGTATATATTATGGTGGCTAACAATGTGCAAGTGAATGAAAGTAAACAAGAAAAGAGGCCCGTGGAATTAGAAGTGGTATTGCAAGAGTATTGTGATGTTTTTCCTAGTGAATTACCACCGGGATTACCACCAATTCGTGGTATTGAACATCAAATTGATCTTATTCCGGGAGCTCCACTACCTAACAAGGCAGCATATAGAAGTAATCCAGAAGAAACAAAGGAAATACAACGTCAAATAGAGGAATTGATGCAAAGAGGCTACGTGAAAGAGAGTATGAGCCCCTGTGCCGTGCCTGCATTGCTAGTTCCAAAAAAAGATGGGAGTTGGCGTATGTGCATTGATAGTAGGAGTGTGAACAACATAACCATCAAGTATAGATTTCCTATACCTAGACTTGATGATTTGTTAGACGAATTGCATGGTTCAAAGCTATTTTCCAAGATTGATCTTATGAGTGGCTATCATCAAATACGCATGAGGGAAGGAGATGAATGGAAGACGGCTTTCAAGACTAAAGTGGGGTTGTACGAGTGGTTAGTCATGCCTTTTGGTCTAACCAATGCGCCTAGTACATTTATGAGATTGATGAACGAGGTGTTGAAACCATTTCTTGGAAGGTTCGTAGTTGTTTACTTGGATGACATATTAATTTATTCTGAAAATTTCAATGATCATCTAATGCATTTGAGAAGCGTTTTTGAGGTTCTTAGGGAGAAGAAGTTGTACGCAAAATTGGAAAAATGTTATTTTCTTGTTCCTAGCGTGACGTTTCTAGGGTATGTAGTATCCAAAGATGGTGTGTCCGTGGATCAATCCAAGGTTGAAGCTATCAAGACTTGGCCCGTACCTACCAATGTGAGTGAAGTTAGATCGTTTCATGGTCTAGCGTCATTTTATAGAAGATTTGTGAAGAATTTTTCCACGATAGTTGCACCTATGACTGAATGCTTGAAGAAAGACAAGGGAAAATTCGAGTGGACCAAGGAAGCCCAACGTGCATTTGATTTGGTCAAAAGGAAGCTATGTGAAGCACCTGTACTTGCATTGCCGGATTTTTCACAACCATTTGAGGTAGAAACCGACGCTAGTGGTGTGGGGATTGGTGCCGTTTTGGTTCAAAAGAAGCGCCCTATTGCCTATTTTAGTGAGAAATTAAACGGTGCTAGATTGAACTATTCTACCTATGACAAGGAGTTTTATGCTATTGTGCGAGCATTGGACCATTGGAGTCACTATTTGCGCCCAAATCACTTTGTGTTGCATAGTGATCACGAAGCTTTGAAGTACATTCATGGTCAACAAAAATTGAACCCTAGACATGCTAAATGGGTAGAGTTTCTACAAGCTTTCAATTTTTCTTCAAAGTATAAAGAGGGGAAAGCAAATGTAGTGGCCGATGCACTATCTAGAAGACACACGTTGCTTGGAGTATTGAATTGTAAACTACTTGGTTTCGAGTTAATCAAGGAGTACTATAAGGGGGACGTGGATTTCTCTACACTCCTAGAGGAGTGTTCCAAGGGGGCCGTAGGTTCCTATGTTTTACAAGACGGTTTTCTTTTCAAGGGGAATCGTTTGTGCGTGCCTAAGTGTTCTATTAGAGAATTAATAGTAAGAGAAGTGCATGGTGGAGGGATAGCGGGACATTTTGGCATAACGAAAACATTAACTATGCTCCAAGAGCATTTTTATTGGCCTAGAATGCTAGCGGATGTACAATCAATAGTTTCTAGGTGTGCAACATGTCAAAAAGCCAAGGCTACGTTTCATCAAGGCTTATATACGCCCTTGCCCGTGCCAGATTCACCTTGGGAAGACGTGTCTATGGATTTCGTAGTTGGTTTGCCAAGGACTCAAAGAGGAAAGGACTCAATCATGGTTGTAGTGGATCGATTTTCCAAGATGGCTCATTTCATACCTTGTCACAAAGTGGACGATGCTATGAAAGTGGCGGAATTGTATTTCAAGGAAGTGGTGAGACTACATGGGTTGCCGAACAGTATTGTGAGTGATCGTGATACAAAGTTCATGAGTTTCTTTTGGAAATCACTATGGAAGTTGGTGGGAACGAAGCTGTTATTTAGTACATCATATCACCCGCAAACGGACGGACAAACGGAGGTAACAAATCGAACTCTTGGTGTGCTTTTACGTGGACTAGTGAGCAAAACGCAAAAAGATTGGGATATTAAGCTTGCTCATGCCGAGTTTGCTTACAATAGATCACCTACTTATGCCACAAAACACACGCCATTTGAAGTTGTTTATGGTGTCAATCCAAGAATGCCCATTGATTTGATTGAAATTCCAAAAGGGGAATTAATTCATAAGGATGCCGAGGCTAAGATCAAGTACATGATGAAGCTACACGCACAAGTTAGAGCTAGGATTGAACGTGTCAATGAACTCTACAAAGCACGAGCTAACAAGAACAAAAAGCCACAAAGTTTTGAAGTTGGCGACTTGGTGTGGCTACACTTGAGAAAAGAAAGATTTCCTAGCAAAAGAAAGAATAAATTGATGCCAAGAAGTGAGGGGCCGTTCAAGATTATTGAGAAGATCAATGAGAATGCATATAAGCTTGAATTGCCGGGAGAATATGGTGTAAGCGCAACATTTAATGTTGGGGATTTGGTGAAGTATTTGCCAGATGATGCTATTGAAGATTTGAGGGCAAATTCTTTTGAAGAAGGGGAGGATGATGCGTGCATAAATGTGAACGACGAGCATGTTGAAGAATTATTCCAAGAAAGTCAAGAAAGCATGAATCTATACTTGGAAGCTTCCTCAATAGGTCAAACTTACTATCGGGGGCATCAAGACAAAGCCACGCTTTGTATGGTGGCGTTCTTGGGAGTTCTTGAAGCTTCTTGATAGTTCTTTAAGGTTTCTTTAAAAGCTTTCTTAGATTTTGGTCTACAAGTTTTTACCTTTCACTTGAAAGGGTTTTTCTTGGTTTAGACCTTAGGTTTCTTTATGTTCTTAATTATTTTTGTACGTGTGCGTAGTTAATTAAGTTGGAGAATCGTGTAACGTTACTTGGCGCACAAGGTTAAGTTAGGTTTCCTATTTCAAGAGGGATTCCTACTCAAAATTGAAAGTGGCGGCTGCTTGGAGATCAAGGCAAAGTGGAAGACTTTTACTCAAGCTAGAACTCTAATGTGTTTAGAAAAAGTAGGAGTTTTACTCAAGCTAGAACTCTAATGTGTTTAGAAAAAGTAGGAGTTTTACTCAAGTTAGAACTCTAATATGCTTAGGAAGAGAAGGAGTTTTATTCTAGTTAGAGTTCTAATAGTCTTAGGAAAGGATTGCTATAAATACTCCATGTAATTCACGAATTCATTCATTCATTCAGATTTTGAGCAATACAAAAAACACATTTATTTTGAGTGATATTTTGGTTGGATTACCTAAATATTTCTTTGGCTAACTTGCGAGTTGGTTGCTGTTTTGGGTGTTTTAGTTAAAACATTCATTGGTTTGATTAATTAAGTGGACTCTTAATTAATTAAACTCAGTTCTTGCCTAGTTCTTGGTGATTTATCTGTATAGGACGAAGCTTAGAACATATCCTTGTGATAACTTGGTTTTCGGATCAAGAATCACATCATTATAGGTTAGTTTGATAAGAAATGTGGAATATAGGCGAGGTAGAAACCTTTTCGGCCCCTTTTCCCTTGAAAATCAAGAACATCGTCCCAAAATTTAGTGAAATGCTTCTAATGTTCGTTTTCAAAGCACGAACACTTGTAACTTGGCTATATTGGTATGTTTGTACAAGTTATAGGTTAGTTTGATAAGAAATGTGGAAAATAGGCAAGGTAGAGCCCTTTTCGGCCCCTTTCCCTTGAAAACCACGAATATCATCCCAAAACTTATTGAAATGCTTTTAAAGTTCGTTTTAATTGCATGAAAACTTGTAAATATGCTATATTGGTATGTTAGTGCAAGTTGTAGGTTAGTTTGATAAGTAATGTGGAAAATAGGAGAGGTAGAACCCTTTTCGGCCCCTTTTCCCTTGAAAATCACGAATATCGTCCCAAAACTTAGTGAAATGCTTCTAAGGCTCGTTTTCAATGCATAAACACATGTAACTAGGCTATATTGGTATGTTAGTGCAAGTTGTAGGTTAGTTTGATAAGTAATGTGGAAAATAGGTGAGGTAGAACCCTTTTCGCTCCCTTTTCCCTTGAAAATCACGAACATAGTCCCAAAACTTAGTGAAATGCTTCTAATAATTGTTTTCAATGCATGAACACATGAAACAAGGCTATATTGGTATGTTAGTGCAAGTTATAAGTTAGTTTGATAAGAAATGTGGAAATAAGGACAGGTAGAACCCTTTTCGCCCCCTTTTCCCTTGAAAATCACGAATATCATCCCAAAACTTAGTGAAATGCTTTTAAAGTTCGTTTTAATTGCATGAACACTTTTAACTAGGCTATATTGGTATGTTAGTTCAAGTTATAGGTTAGTTTGATAAGAAATGTGGAAAATAGGCGAGGTAGAACCCTTTTCGGCCCTTTTTCCCTTGAAAATCACGAATATCGTCCCAAAACTTAGTGAAAAAATTCTAATGTTCTTTTTCAATGCACGAACTCTTGTAACTTGGCTATATTGATATGTTAGTGCAAGTTATTGGTTAGTTTGATAAGAAATATTGATAATAGGGGTGGTAGAACCCTTTTCGGCCCCCTTTCACCTTAAAATCATGAGTATCGTCCCAAAACTTAGTGTAATGCTTCTAAGGTTCGTTTTAATTGCATGAACACTTGTAAAAAGGCTATATTGGTATGTTAGTGCAAGTTATAGGTTTGTTTGATAAGAAATAAGGAAAGTAGGCGATGTAGAACCCTTTTCGGCCTCCTTTCCCCTGAAAATAACGAGTATCGTCCCAAAACTTAGTGAAATGCTTCTAAGGATCGTTTTAATTGCATAAACACTTGTAACAAGGCTATATTGGTATGTTAGTGCATGTTATAGGTTAGTTTGATAAGAAATGTGGAATATAGGCGAGGTAGAAACCTTTTCGGCCCCTTTTCCCTTGAAAATCAAGAACATCGTCCCAAAATTTAGTGAAATGCTTCTAATGTTCGTTTTCAAAGCACGAACACTTGTAACTTGGCTATATTGGTATGTTTGTACAAGTTATAGGTTAGTTTGATAAGAAATGTGGAAAATAGGCAAGGTAGAGCCCTTTTCGGCCCCTTTCCCTTGAAAACCACGAATATCATCCCAAAACTTATTGAAATGCTTTTAAAGTTCGTTTTAATTGCATGAAAACTTGTAAATATGCTATATTGGTATGTTAGTGCAAGTTGTAGGTTAGTTTGATAAGTAATGTGGAAAATAGGAGAGGTAGAACCCTTTTCGGCCCCTTTTCCCTTGAAAATCACGAATATCGTCCCAAAACTTAGTGAAATGCTTCTAAGGCTCGTTTTCAATGCATAAACACATGTAACTAGGCTATATTGGTATGTTAGTGCAAGTTGTAGGTTAGTTTGATAAGTAATGTGGAAAATAGGTGAGGTAGAACCCTTTTCGCTCCCTTTTCCCTTGAAAATCACGAACATAGTCCCAAAACTTAGTGAAATGCTTCTAATAATTGTTTTCAATGCATGAACACATGAAACAAGGCTATATTGGTATGTTAGTGCAAGTTATAAGTTAGTTTGATAAGAAATGTGGAAATAAGGACAGGTAGAACCCTTTTCGCCCCCTTTTCCCTTGAAAATCACGAATATCATCCCAAAACTTAGTGAAATGCTTTTAAAGTTCGTTTTAATTGCATGAACACTTTTAACTAGGCTATATTGGTATGTTAGTTCAAGTTATAGGTTAGTTTGATAAGAAATGTGGAAAATAGGCGAGGTAGAACCCTTTTCGGCCCTTTTTCCCTTGAAAATCACGAATATCGTCCCAAAACTTAGTGAAAAAATTCTAATGTTCTTTTTCAATGCACGAACTCTTGTAACTTGGCTATATTGATATGTTAGTGCAAGTTATTGGTTAGTTTGATAAGAAATATTGATAATAGGGGTGGTAGAACCCTTTTCGGCCCCCTTTCACCTTAAAATCATGAGTATCGTCCCAAAACTTAGTGTAATGCTTCTAAGGTTCGTTTTAATTGCATGAACACTTGTAAAAAGGCTATATTGGTATGTTAGTGCAAGTTATAGGTTTGTTTGATAAGAAATAAGGAAAGTAGGCGATGTAGAACCCTTTTCGGCCTCCTTTCCCCTGAAAATAACGAGTATCGTCCCAAAACTTAGTGAAATGCTTCTAAGGATCGTTTTAATTGCATAAACACTTGTAACAAGGCTATATTGGTATGTTAGTGCATGTTATAGGTTAGTTTGATAAGAAATGTGGAATATAGGCGAGGTAGAAACCTTTTCGGCCCCTTTTCCCTTGAAAATCAAGAACATCGTCCCAAAATTTAGTGAAATGCTTCTAATGTTCGTTTTCAAAGCACGAACACTTGTAACTTGGCTATATTGGTATGTTTGTACAAGTTATAGGTTAGTTTGATAAGAAATGTGGAAAATAGGCAAGGTAGAGCCCTTTTCGGCCCCTTTCCCTTGAAAACCACGAATATCATCCCAAAACTTATTGAAATGCTTTTAAAGTTCGTTTTAATTGCATGAAAACTTGTAAATATGCTATATTGGTATGTTAGTGCAAGTTGTAGGTTAGTTTGATAAGTAATGTGGAAAATAGGAGAGGTAGAACCCTTTTCGGCCCCTTTTCCCTTGAAAATCACGAATATCGTCCCAAAACTTAGTGAAATGCTTCTAAGGCTCGTTTTCAATGCATAAACACATGTAACTAGGCTATATTGGTATGTTAGTGCAAGTTGTAGGTTAGTTTGATAAGTAATGTGGAAAATAGGTGAGGTAGAACCCTTTTCGCTCCCTTTTCCCTTGAAAATCACGAACATAGTCCCAAAACTTAGTGAAATGCTTCTAATAATTGTTTTCAATGCATGAACACATGAAACAAGGCTATATTGGTATGTTAGTGCAAGTTATAAGTTAGTTTGATAAGAAATGTGGAAATAAGGACAGGTAGAACCCTTTTCGCCCCCTTTTCCCTTGAAAATCACGAATATCATCCCAAAACTTAGTGAAATGCTTTTAAAGTTCGTTTTAATTGCATGAACACTTTTAACTAGGCTATATTGGTATGTTAGTTCAAGTTATAGGTTAGTTTGATAAGAAATGTGGAAAATAGGCGAGGTAGAACCCTTTTCGGCCCTTTTTCCCTTGAAAATCACGAATATCGTCCCAAAACTTAGTGAAAAAATTCTAATGTTCTTTTTCAATGCACGAACTCTTGTAACTTGGCTATATTGATATGTTAGTGCAAGTTATTGGTTAGTTTGATAAGAAATATTGATAATAGGGGTGGTAGAACCCTTTTCGGCCCCCTTTCACCTTAAAATCATGAGTATCGTCCCAAAACTTAGTGTAATGCTTCTAAGGTTCGTTTTAATTGCATGAACACTTGTAAAAAGGCTATATTGGTATGTTAGTGCAAGTTATAGGTTTGTTTGATAAGAAATAAGGAAAGTAGGCGATGTAGAACCCTTTTCGGCCTCCTTTCCCCTGAAAATAACGAGTATCGTCCCAAAACTTAGTGAAATGCTTCTAAGGATCGTTTTAATTGCATAAACACTTGTAACAAGGCTATATTTGTATGTTAGTGCATGTTATAGGTTAGTTTGATAAGAAATGTGGAATATAGGCGAGGTAGAAACCTTTTCGGCCCCTTTTCCCTTGAAAATCAAGAACATCGTCCCAAAATTTAGTGAAATGCTTCTAATGTTCGTTTTCAAAGCACGAACACTTGTAACTTGGCTATATTGGTATGTTTGTACAAGTTATAGGTTAGTTTGATAAGAAATGTGGAAAATAGGCAAGGTAGAGCCCTTTTCGGCCCCTTTCCCTTGAAAACCACGAATATCATCCTAAAACTTATTGAAATACTTCTAAAGTTCGTTTTAATTGCATGAAAACTTGTAACTAGGCTATATTGGTATGCTAGTGCAAGGTATAGGTTAGTTTGATAAGAAATGAGGAAAGTAGGCGAGGTAGAACCCTTTTCGGCCCCCTTTCCCCTAAAAATCACGAGTATCGTCCCAAAACTTAGTGAAATTCTTCTAAGGTTCATTTTAAATGCATAAACACTTTAACCTAGGATATATTGGTATGTTAGTGCAAATTATAGGTTAGTTTCATAAGAAATATGGAAAATAGGAGAGGTAGAACCCTTTTCACCCCCTTTTCCCTTGAAAATCACGAATATAATCCAAAAACTTAGTGAATTGCTTCTAAAGTTTGTTTTAATTGCATGAACACTTGTAATTAGTCTATATTGGTATGTTAGTGCAAGTTATAGGTTAGTTTGATAAGAAATGTGGAAAATAGGGGAGGTAGAACCCTTTTCGCCCCCTTTTCCCTTGAAAATCACGAATATCATCCCAAAACTTGGTGAAATGCTTCTAATGTTTGTTTTCAATGCATGAATACTTGTAACTAGGCTATATTGGTATGTTAGTTCAAATTATAGGTTAGTTTGATAAGAAATTTGGAAAATAGGCGAGGTAGAACCCTTTTCGGCCCCTTTACCCTTGAAAATCACGAATATCATCCCAAAAGTTAGTGAAATGCTTCTAATGTTTGTTTTCAATGCATGAATCCTTTTACCTAGGTTATATTGGTATGTTAGTTCGAGTTATAGGTTAGTTTGATAAGAAATGTAGAAAATAGGCGAGGTAGAACCCTTTTCAGCCCTTTTTCCCTTGAAAATCACGAATATCGTCCCAAAACTTAATGAAATACTTCTAATGTTCGTTTTCAAAGCACGAACACTTGTAACTTGGCTATATTGGTATGTTAGTGCAAGTTATAGGTTAGTCTGATAAGAAATTTGGAAAACAGGTGAGGTAGAACCCTTTTCGGCCTCCTTTCCCTTGAAAATCACGAACATCGTCCCAAAACTTAGTTAAATTCATCTAATGTTTGTTTTCAAAGAACTAACACTTGTAACTTGGCTATATTGGTATTTTAGTGCAAGGTAAAGGTTAGTTTTATAAGAAATTTGGAAAATAGGCAAGGTAGAACCCTTGTCGTCCCCCTTTCCCTTGAAAATCACGAATATCTTCCAAAACTTATTGAAATGCTTCTAAAGTTCCTTTTAATTGCATGAACACTTGTAAAAAGGCTATATTGGTATGTTAGTGCAAGTTATAGGTTAGTTTGATAAGAAATGAGGAAAGTAGGCGATGTAGAACCCTTTTCGGCCCCCTTTCCCCTGAAAATCACGAGTATCGTCCCAAAACTTAGTGAAATGCTTCTAAGGTTCGTTTTAATTGCATGAACACTTGTAACAAGGCTATATTGGTATGTTAGTGCATGTTATAGGTTAGTTTGATAAGAAATGTGGAATATAGGCGAGGTAGAAACCTTTTCGGCCCCTTTTCCCTTGAAAATCAAGAACATCGTCCCAAAATTTAGTGAAATGCTTCTAATGTTCGTTTTCAAAGCATGAACACTTGTAACTTGGCTATATTGGTATGTTTGTGAAAGTTATAGGTTAGTTTGATAAGAAATGTGGAAAATAGGCAAGGTAGAGCCCTTTTCGGCCCCTTCCCCTTGAAAACCACGAATATCATCCTAAAACTTATTGAAATACTTCTAAAGTTCGTTTTAATTGCATGAAAACTTTTAACTAGGCTATATTGGTATGCTAGTGCAAGTTATAGGTTAGTTTGATAAGAAATGAGGAATGTAGGCGAGGTAGAACCCTTTTCGGCCCCCTTTCCCCTAAAAATCACGAGTATCGTCCCAAAACTTAGTGAAATGCTTCTAAGGTTCATTTTAATAACATGAACACTTGAAACAAGGCTATATTATGGTTTAGTGGAATTTAGCAATACCAACATACATGAAATGTAGAACAAGGCATATGATACAAGAAAATTCTTCATTAAGAACCCAAACTACATGATAATAGGAGGGGAAAGAAGGGGAGGGGGGCAGCCATGATTGGTGGCTGACTCACCGGTGGCTGGCAGTGGTGCGGCGGCAGGGCAGTAGCGGGGCGGGCTGGCAGCAGGGCAAGGGGGGCAGCAGGGCAAGGGGGCAGCAGGGGGGAAGGGTTCTGATGGGGGAAGGGAAAGGGTTTTTTTTTGTTTTGTTTTGAGTTCTTGTGGGGTTTCACGGGGTAGGTTAGTATGGGTAGGTTTAGTTTTTTTTTTTTTTGACTTTGAATTGATTTTGTGAGGTTTTAAGTAATAGGGGGGGTAGTTCTCACGGGTGGGTTTTTTTTTTTTGTAGTGTTTAGGTTTAAGTAAAATTCTTAGGTTTAGATAAAATGTGTTTAGGTTTAGGTGAAGTTCTTAGGTTTAGATAGTAAGATAGAACTTCGGGTATTATAAAATTTGAGTAGGATAGGATTTCGGTAGTTTAAACTTAATGGGTTACTTAGGAAAATAAATAATAACAAAAAAATAATAATTGTAGATTTTCGGGGGATTACAATCTACCCCTCTTAAAAGAAGTTTCATCCCCGAAACTTAGCCCCAACACTAAAGGATTTTGAAAAGATTGCTAAAAAAAAATCTCTTATAATTACCATAGATATTTCACGAATTCCACCTATTTGCACCCAAAATCTTGTAAAACACAATATATAAGAACAAAACGCGAAATTATACGCATTCTACCCCTCTTAAAAGAAAAGAGTTACGACCCCGTAACTCACCTACTCGAATAGCTCGGGATATTTCTGTTTCATTGCATCTTCAGTTTCCCAGGTAGCTTCTTCATACTCGTGATTAGACCATAGTACTTTTACCATTCGTATGTCTCTATTTCGTGTACTCCGCACTTTATGATCCAAGATCTTGACTGGTCTTTCTTCATAGGTTAAGGATTCGTCCAATTGAACAGTTTCCGGTTGCAGAACATGGGTGTCGTTTGGCACATATTTCTTTAGCTGAGAGATATGGAAGACATCGTGCATTTTCTCAAACTCCATTGGTAAGGCTAGCTTATAGGCGACATTTCCTACGCGTTGCAGAATTTCATATGGCCCCACATATTTGGCACTAAGCTTTCCTTTCTTACCAAATCGCATTACGCCTTTAGTAGGTGAGACTTTCAAAAAGACTTTTTCACCTACATTGAATTCATCTTCCTTTCTTTTTAAGTCGGCATAGCTCTTTTGCCTATCCTGTGCTGTTTTGATTCTTGACTGAATCACTTTGACTCTATTCACCATGTCTTCTATATATTTGGTTCCCAAAGTCATGCGTTCTCCAATATCATTCCAACACACCGGGCTTCTACATTTCCTTCCATATAGTGCTTCAAATGGTGCCATTCCAATACTAGCATGATAACTGTTGTTGTATGAGAATTCTATCAAATCCAATTGATCTTCCCAAGTTCCCTGAAAATCTATTGCACAGGCTCTCAACATATCCTCCATAGTCTGATTCGTCCTCTCTGTCTGCCCATCAGTCGCCGGGTGGAAGGCTGTACTCATTTTCAAGGTAGTCCCTAAGTTATCTTGCACCTTCTGCCAAAACTTAGACAAGAACCTTGAATCTCTGTCCGACACTATATCTTTAGGAACTCCATGCAAACAAACTACATTTTTCACATATGCTTTCGCTAGTTGCTTTTTCTTCCAAGTCTCCTTAATTGCTATGAATACAGCTGATTTGGTGAGTCTATCCACAATCACCCAAATTGTATCATTTCCCGTCCTAGTCCTTGGCAAACTAGTCACAAAATCCATGGAAATTGAATCCCATTTCCATCCAGGTATTTCCAGCGGTTGCATTTTCCCCATGGGTCTTTTATGGTCTATTTTCACCTTCTGACAAGTCAGACACCTAGACACATAATCATCTATTTCTCTTTTCATGTTCGGCCACCAATATATCTGCTTCAAGTCTTTATACAGCTTGTCGCCTCCAGGATGCACTGAATAAGGAGTATTATGACTCTCATCCATGATTTTTCTTTTGACCTCTTCATAATTTTGCAGTACACACCATCTCCCTTTAAATCTCAAACTATTATCTTCATGAATTTGAAAATCAGCTTCTACCCCAGTAATCACCTTATCTCTAATCTTCTTTAAGGATTCGTCTTTATCTTGCCTTTCCTTAATTTCTTCAAAAATAGATGGTTCAAGGGATAAAGCATTCAAGAGGTTTTCTAACTCTCCAAGGTTCATAACTTCAAGACTCAACTTTTTCATCTCTTCACACAACTCATCGGCCACCACCAATGCATTAATACTATGACTCGATTTTCTACTGAGAGCATCTGTAACCACATTTGCCTTTCCTTCATGATACTGGATATCTAAATCATAGTCTTTAATTAATTATAACCACCAACGTTGTCGCATGTTCAAGTCTTTTTGAGTGAAGATGTACTTGAGGCTTTTTATGATCTGTGAAAATCTTGCAAGTAACGCCATACAGATAATGTCTCCAAATTTTCAGAGCAAACACAATCGCGGCAAGTTCTAAATCATGAGTAGGATAGTTGGCTTCATATGGCTTCAATTGACGTGACGCGTAAGCAATAACCTTCCCATTCTAATGTAGTACGCATCCCAATCCATGCTTCGAGGCATCGCTGTATACCTCAAATTTTTCGTTTCCGTCGGGCAATGTTAGCACTGGTGCGGTAGTCAACCGCTCTTTGAGGGTTTGAAAAGCCAACTCGCACCTTTCATCCCACACAAATTTAGTGTCCTTTTTCATCAGGGTGGTCATAGGTCGGGCTATTTTGGAAAAATCTCTGACAAATCTCCTATAATACCCCGCCAAACCCAAGAAACTCCTAATGTCAGTCACATTCTTTGGAGTAGTCCATTCACTAACAGCTTTAATCTTCGCAGGTTCCACCGAAACACCTTCCTTGGAAATGTAATGCCCCAAGAATGCTAGTTGCTCTAACCAAAACTCACATTTGGAAAACTTCGCATACAATTCATTTCTCCTAAGGGTTTCTAAAATGGTCCTCAGGTCTTTGGCATGATCCTCCTTATTCCTCAAGTACACTAAAATATCATCAATGAATACTACTACGAATTTATCTAGGTACTCGTGAAATACTCGATTCATTAGATCCATAAAGATAGCAGGTGCATTGGTTAATCCAAATGGCATAACAGTAAACTCATAGTGCCCATAACGAGTTCTAAATGCAGTCTTTGAGATGTCCTTATTAGCGATTTTCAATTGATGGTACCCCGACCTTAAATCAATTTTTGAGAATATGCTAGCCCCCTTCAACTGGTCAAATAGGTCATCAATTCTTGGTAATGGGTACTTATTCTTCACCGTCACATTATTTAGCTCCCGATAATCGATACATAACCTCATGCTTCCATCTTTCTTCTTCACAAAGAGCACATGAGCTCCCTAGGGTGATACACTAGGTCTGATAAACCCCTTATCTAACAGCTCTTGCAATTGGGTCTTTAACTCTGCTAATTTAGCTGGTGCCATTCTGTAAGGTGCCTTAGAAATAGGTGCAGCTCCCGGAATTAGGTCTATGGTGAACTCGACCTCTCTACTAGGTGGCATTCCCGAAACTTCATCTAGGAAAACATCTGAAAACTCATTTACTATGGGAATGTCTTTTATTCTTCTGCATTCTTCCATACTCAAATCCTGGACATTGCAAAGGTATACTGGGCATCCCTTGGCAACTAACTTCCTCATTTCCATTGCTGAAATTAACCCATACCCTTTAGGTTTCCCAAATCATCTATATGACACAGTTTTTCCTACAGGACTCCTCAAGTGTACTTTCTGCATTTCACAATCTATCTTAGCCTTGTATAGACTTAACCAATCCATCCCCAATATTACATCTAAGTCTCCCAAGTCAAATTCTATGAGGTCAGATGGGAAATTAGTTTCCTTAATCCTCAAAGATGAATTCTTATGGATTTTAGTGCAAGGAACTACCTTATCGGTAGGTAAGCAAACAGATAACTCAACAGGACTCGACTCAGATAAATTTAACTGGTTCACTATAGATGCAGAAATAAAGGAATAGGTTGCATCAGAATCAAATAAGGTTTTCACAGCAATTAAGTTAATAGAGAATGTACCAGTGACTACATCGGAGGATCTCTCCACCTCCTTCCTGCCCATTACAGACAGGCGCCCGAGATTATTGCTTCTGTTCTGACCTACATGGTTGCTGTTGTTAAAGTTGTTGTTGTTGCCAGAACTGTTGGAGTTGTTACCGTTGCCATTCCCACCGTTGTAGGGTTTCCCATTATGATTACCCAGCCTATTGTTTCTCACACATTGATCAAACGTGGAGTTAACCCTTTGATGATTACCTGAACCATTCCCTTCGTCTTTCTTCTTCGAATAACACTCATACTCCCTATGACCCTTCTTGTGGCAGTATCGACATGTCACCAGATTTCCATCACAGTCATTCCCAGGGTGGTTCCTTTTGCATCTCTTACAATAGTACCTCCTATCTCCATTCCCTTGGCTTACGGTGTTACCCAACTCCCGGTTTCTATTTTCAACCAAATTCTCATTCATAGGCCTCTTCGAGTTATTATGGTTGTTCCCATGGTGCCCAAAATCCTTTCTCTTATCTCCAGTATGGCTACCTTCAGTGGGATCCCTAACATTCAACCCATACAAGTGAGCTGCTCTCTCATAGACCTTATCCAGAGTTTTGGACACTTTTCCTCCCAAATCCTTCTGGAGTTGCCTAGTTAGCCCTTGCTCAAACCTTTGGGCCTTCAGCTCTTCAGTGGGTACTACCTCAGGAGCAAACCTAGCTAGAGTAGTGAATTTGTGGTAGTAGTCTGCAATGGTCATGCTACCCATTTGGAGGTTAATGAATTCTTGAGCTTTCTGCTTTCTCAGGTAAGGAGGGTAAAACTTTTCTCTTAAGGCAAATTTAAAGGCTTCCCACCCAAAGTCAGGTTGCGCCTTCAACCTAGCAGCATTGTCTCTCCACCATCTGTCTACTTCGTCCTTTAAGTACATGGCAGCTTGATCTACCCTCATTTCTTCAGCGCAATTCATCGCAATGAATATTTTATCAAATTCTTACTCCCAGTTCTCCAAAAAGGTAGGGTCAGCTCCCCCTTTAAAAATAGGTGGTTTCACCTGAGCTAGTTTCTTAAACATTTCGACGTGAGGGTCAGGCATTTCCCCATGGTTTTGATTCAATTGCTCAGCAAGAGCGCGGATGGCCTCAGCCAGTACAACATCGTTTCTTGCCATAGTACTTCTACGCCTGGAGTAATATTAAACTGATTCAGTTTCTACTTTTACGTACAGCTACTTAACGCAACACTTTATTCCATAATCACATTCACATTCCAATCAATCAAACAATTTAGACAACCAAATCATTTAATACACGTTAAGCAATCAAAATAATAAAAATTGGTTCCCTCCCCGCTCTCACTCAAATAAGAAGAAAGCGAGTTAAATCCTAGAGGTTGACTGTCATTAATTGCTTAAGACAAATTATGATGCGTGCATAAATGTGAACGACGAGCATGTTGAAGAATTATTCCAAGAAAGTCAAGAAAGCATGAATCTATACTTGGAAGCTTCCTCAATAGGTCAAACTTACTATCGGGGGCATCAAGACAAAGCCACGCTTTGTATGGTGGCGTTCTTGGGAGTTCTTGAAGCTTCTTGATAGTTCTTTAAGGTTTCTTTAAAAGCTTTCTTAGATTTTGGTCTACAAGTTTTTACCTTTCACTTGAAAGGGTTTTTCTTGGTTTAGACCTTAGGTTTCTTTATGTTCTTAATTATTTTTGTACGTGTGCGTAGTTAATTAAGTTGGAGAATCGTGTAACGTTACTTGGCGCACAAGGTTAAGTTAGGTTTCCTATTTCAAGAGGGATTCCTACTCAAAATTGAAAGTGGCGGCTGCTTGGAGATCAAGGCAAAGTGGAAGACTTTTACTCAAGCTAGAACTCTAATGTGTTTAGAAAAAGTAGGGGTTTTACTCAAGCTAGAACTCTAATGTGTTTAGAAAAAGTAGGAGTTTTACTCAAGTTAGAACTCTAATATGCTTAGGAAGAGAAGGAGTTTTATTCTAGTTAGAGTTCTAATAGTCTTAGGAAAGGATTGCTATAAATACTCCATGTAATTCACGAATTCATTCATTCAGATTTTGAGCAATACAAAAAACACATTTATTTTGAGTGATATTTTGGTTGGATTACCTAAATATTTCTTTGGCTAACTTGCGAGTTGGTTGCTGTTTTGGGTGTTTTAGTTAAAACATTCATTGGTTTGATTAATTAAGTGGACTCTTAATTAATTAAACTCAGTTCTTGCCTAGTTCTTGGTGATTTATCTGTATAGGACGAAGCTTAGAACATATCCTTGTGATAACTTGGTTTTCGGATCAAGAATCACATCATCGTGGTATCAGAGCTGTTGGTGACGTTTGGCTTGGAATTTTTGGCTGAAATTTTGTGGGAGGATTCAGAAAACGTAGATCAACATTGTGTCAAAATTTCGTGTCAATCGGACGCGTAACGAAGTCTGTGCAACCTCAAACTTTTGAGATTGTTACACGGAGTTGCGATCTGGAGATCGGTTTTTATTTGCCTCAAGAATCAATCAAGATTCAATCTTTTAATCAAGATTTTTACATAAACTAACCTGGTTTGTGTAGGAGCAATGAGTGACGAAGAAATCCCAGGGATTCCAAGGGGTTTGAACCTTGATCAAGCGCATAACTTGCGAAGGGATCGTCAAATAGAGCGATTGTCACAACAATTGCAAGAAGTATTGGCTAGGCTTGACGAACGTGACAAAACTTCATCTTCAAGGAAGAACAAATCAGTTACAAGTTCTAGTTCAAGTGAAGATGAATATGAAAGGAGAAAAGCAAGTAGATCACGCCATAAAGATTCATCTTCAAGTGATGAACCTAGAAGGCATAGACGGAAGAACAAGGCCAAAGATGATGACCGAAATATAAGGTTAGATTTTCCGGAATTCAATGGTAGTATGCTAGACCCCGAAAAATATTTTGAGTGGGTTAGAAGAGCGGAAACACTCTTTGATTACAAGGAGTATGATGAACGAAAGAGGTGCAAACTTGCTGAATTAAAACTCACGGGTTATGCGAGTTTATGGTATGATAATCTCAAGAAAAAGAGACGCAAGGAGGGACGATCCAAGATCACTACTTGGACACAATTACAGAAATATATGAAGCGTCAATTTGTGCCCCATGAGTACGTGCAAGAAGTGTATCTCAAGATGCAGACTTTTAAGCAAGGAAATCAATCCGTGGAGGCTTATTTGTGTGAATTTGAGAAACTATGTTTATTGTGTGATTTAGAAGAAATTCTAGAGCACAAAATAGCACGTTTTATTGCAGGTTTGAACGAAAATGTTCAAGAGAAGATTGAATTGCACGAATACTATTCGTTTGAAGAAGTATGCAAGGCGGCCATTAAGGTTGAAAGACAATTCAAGGCCAAGAAGACCTCAAGTGTGAAGCCGTTCACACGCACGTTCACAAAGGCTAGTGACAAGCCTACCTTTGATAGGACTTCTTCTAATTCGTATGTTAAAGATAACAAACCCAGAAACGAAGCTAGCAAGAAGGTGACTGAAGATAGAAAATGTTTCAAATGTGGGAGTGTTGGCCATATAGCAAGCAATTGCTACTCAAAACGCACTATGACGGCTCAAGAATGGGAAGAAGAGAAAGCTAGGTGCGAGGGAAGTAGTGACATGGAGGTTGTGGTCGAGCAAGAACGTGATTTTGAAGAAGAGGAGGGTAGTGCCGAAGAGGTTGATGGTGAAACACAAGGAAAGAGCTTGGTTCTAAGGAGAGCTCTTCACTCTAAACCTATGCCCGTTGAAGAGAATCAAAGAGAGAAAATCTTTTTAACAAGGTGCAAGGTGGAAGATCGATTGTGTGACGTAATAATAGACTCGGGAAGTTGCACAAATGTGGTGTCTACAACTTTGATCAACAAATTAGAGTGGCCTACAACCGATCACCCAAAACCTTACAAGCTACATTGGCTCAATGATGCTAGTGACGTAAAGGTAACGAAGCGAGCCCTAATCACCTTTTCAATTGGCAAATATCATGATAAAGTTTTATGTGATGTATGCCCCATGGATGCTTGTCATATCTTATTGGGTAGACCATGGCAATATGATAGATTTGTCAAGTTTAATGGTAGGACAAATGTGTATATAATTCGAAAAGGAAAGGGGGAAAAATCATATGCATTGAAACCACTTGTTGATCATAGAATTAACCCTAGTTCGAAAGGTGCATATTTAATTGGGGAAAAGGAGTTGGAGAAAGAGATCAACAATAACAATATGGTATATATTATGGTGGCTAACAATGTGCAAGTGAATGAAAGTAAACAAGAAAAGAGGCCCGTGGAATTAGAAGTGGTATTGCAAGAGTATTGTGATGTTTTTCCTAGTGAATTACCACCGGGATTACCACCAATTCGTGGTATTGAACATCAAATTGATCTTATTCCGGGAGCTCCACTACCTAACAAGGCAGCATATAGAAGTAATCCAGAAGAAACAAAGGAAATACAACGTCAAATAGAGGAATTGATGCAAAGAGGCTACGTGAAAGAGAGTATGAGCCCCTGTGCCGTGCCTGCATTGCTAGTTCCAAAAAAAGATGGGAGTTGGCGTATGTGCATTGATAGTAGGAGTGTGAACAACATAACCATCAAGTATAGATTTCCTATACCTAGACTTGATGATTTGTTAGACGAATTGCATGGTTCAAAGCTATTTTCCAAGATTGATCTTATGAGTGGCTATCATCAAATACGCATGAGGGAAGGAGATGAATGGAAGACGGCTTTCAAGACTAAAGTGGGGTTGTACGAGTGGTTAGTCATGCCTTTTGGTCTAACCAATGCGCCTAGTACATTTATGAGATTGATGAACGAGGTGTTGAAACCATTTCTTGGAAGGTTCGTAGTTGTTTACTTGGATGACATATTAATTTATTCTGAAAATTTCAATGATCATCTAATGCATTTGAGAAGCGTTTTTGAGGTTCTTAGGGAGAAGAAGTTGTACGCAAAATTGGAAAAATGTTATTTTCTTGTTCCTAGCGTGACGTTTCTAGGGTATGTAGTATCCAAAGATGGTGTGTCCGTGGATCAATCCAAGGTTGAAGCTATTAAGACTTGGCCCGTACCTACCAATGTGAGTGAAGTTAGATCGTTTCATGGTCTAGCGTCATTTTATAGAAGATTTGTGAAGAATTTTTCCACGATAGTTGCACCTATGACTGAATGCTTGAAGAAAGACAAGGGAAAATTCGAGTGGACCAAGGAAGCCCAATGTGCATTTGATTTGGTCAAAAGGAAGCTATGTGAAGCACCTGTACTTGCATTGCCGGATTTTTCACAACCATTTGAGGTAGAAACCGACGCTAGTGGTGTGGGGATTGGTGCCGTTTTGGTTCAAAAGAAGCGCCCTATTGCCTATTTTAGTGAGAAATTAAACGGTGCTAGATTGAACTATTCTACCTATGACAAGGAGTTTTATGCTATTGTGCGAGCATTGGACCATTGGAGTCACTATTTGCGCCCAAATCACTTTGTGTTGCATAGTGATCACGAAGCTTTGAAGTACATTCATGGTCAACAAAAATTGAACCCTAGACATGCTAAATGGGTAGAGTTTCTACAAGCTTTCAATTTTTCTTCAAAGTATAAAGAGGGGAAAGCAAATGTAGTGGCCGATGCACTATCTAGAAGACACACGTTACTTGGAGTATTGAATTATAAACTACTTGGTTTCGAGTTAATCAAGGAGTACTATAAGGGGGACGTGGATTTCTCTACACTCCTAGAGGAGTGTTCCAAGGGGGCCGTAGGTTCCTATGTTTTACAAGACGGTTTTCTTTTCAAGGGGAATCGTTTGTGCGTGCCTAAGTGTTCTATTAGAGAATTAATAGTAAGAGAAGTGCATGGTGGAGGGATAGCGGGACATTTTGGCATAACGAAAACATTAACTATGCTCCAAGAGCATTTTTATTGGCCTAGAATGCTAGCGGATGTACAATCAATAGTTTCTAGGTGTGCAACATGTCAAAAAGCCAAGGCTACGTTTCATCAAGGCTTATATACGCCCTTGCCCGTGCCAGATTCACCTTGGGAAGACGTGTCTATGGATTTCGTAGTTGGTTTGCCAAGGACTCAAAGAGGAAAGGACTCAATCATGGTTGTAGTGGATCGATTTTCCAAGATGGCTCATTTCATACCTTGTCACAAAGTGGACGATGCTATGAAAGTGGCGGAATTGTATTTCAAGGAAGTGGTGAGACTACATGGGTTGCCGAACAGTATTGTGAGTGATCGTGATACAAAGTTCATGAGTTTCTTTTGGAAATCACTATGGAAGTTGGTGGGAACGAAGCTGTTATTTAGTACATCATATCACCCGCAAACGGACGGACAAACGGAGGTAACAAATCGAACTCTTGGTGTGCTTTTACGTGGACTAGTGAGCAAAACGCAAAAAGATTGGGATATTAAGCTTGCTCATGCCGAGTTTGCTTACAATAGATCACCTACTTATGCCACAAAACACACGCCATTTGAAGTTGTTTATGGTGTCAATCCAAGAATGCCCATTGATTTGATTGAAATTCCAAAAGGGGAATTAATTCATAAGGATGCCGAGGCTAAGATCAAGTACATGATGAAGCTACACGCACAAGTTAGAGCTAGGATTGAACGTGTCAATGAACTCTACAAAGCACGAGCTAACAAGAACAAAAAGCCACAAAGTTTTGAAGTTGGCGACTTGGTGTGGCTACACTTGAGAAAAGAAAGATTTCCTAGCAAAAGAAAGAATAAATTGATGCCAAGAAGTGAGGGGCCGTTCAAGATTATTGAGAAGATCAATGAGAATGCATATAAGCTTGAATTGCCGGGAGAATATGGTGTAAGCGCAACATTTAATGTTGGGGATTTGGTGAAGTATTTGCCAGATGATGCTATTGAAGATTTGAGGGCAAATTCTTTTGAAGAAGGGGAGGATGATGCGTGCATAAATGTGAACGACGAGCATGTTGAAGAATTATTCCAAGAAAGTCAAGAGAGCATGAATCTATACTTGGAAGCTTCCTCAATAGGTCAAACTTACTATCGGGGGCATCAAGACAAAGCCACGCTTTGTATGGTGGCGTTCTTGGGAGTTCTTGAAGCTTCTTGATAGTTCTTTAAGGTTTCTTTAAAAGCTTTCTTAGATTTTGGTCTACAAGTTTTTACCTTTCACTTGAAAGGGTTTTTCTTGGTTTAGACCTTAGGTTTCTTTATGTTCTTAATTATTTTTGTACGTGTGCGTAGTTAATTAAGTTGGAGAATCGTGTAACGTTACTTGGCGCACAAGGTTAAGTTAGGTTTCCTATTTCAAGAGGGATTCCTACTCAAAATTGAAAGTGGCGGCTGCTTGGAGATCAAGGCAAAGTGGAAGACTTTTACTCAAGCTAGAACTCTAATGTGTTTAGAAAAAGTAGGAGTTTTACTCAAGCTAGAACTCTAATGTGTTTAGAAAAAGTAGGAGTTTTACTCAAGTTAGAACTCTAATATGCTTAGGAAGAGAAGGAGTTTTATTCTAGTTAGAGTTCTAATAGTCTTAGGAAAGGATTGCTATAAATACTGACCAAAATGGTCAAAGAACAATTATCCATGATTTAGACGAAGACGGTCAAGACGGTGTTATTGAATTAAATGCTAAGGGGTTAATTCTGTCCAAATCGTTCTTCAATCCTATGCACGGCGGTCCAAAAAGTGTTACTACTGGTTATACTTCCCTTAAAGTAGTTAATCTAGTTGAAGGGATCTAGTAATGATGCCGACTTGATGCCACGCATGATTTGGGGTATTTAGAGTTACGTGGACTGATCATGGGGCATGAATTAAGGGAGAAGTTGTCTGATTGTTAGTTGGGCGTAAGACTAGGTGATTAGTTGAACTAAAGGCCGTGAATTAAGAAGTTTAGTTAGCTCGTTGGTTAGTTAAACTGAATAGGCGTAAATCAAGGAGTTAGTTAGCTAGCTGGTCAGTTGGGTTGGTTAGTTGACGTAAATCAAGGAGTTAGTTAGCTAGCTGGTCAGTTGAACTACTTAGGCGTAAATTAGGGAGTTGGTTAGTTCATGGGTGGAATAAAGGAGCTTGAGTCAAAGGAGGTTACAAGCCAGCTATTTACACGGATTTGAACGTTGAACATGCAAGGTTTTGCACGTGGAAAATGCCGGTTGAAGACTTCTTGTTGGCTGAACGTTTTTTTCCTTAATTCAAGCTTAGTTTTCGTTAATTAGTTAGTTTCAGTTTATGGTTATTATTTAATTTCAGTTGTTTTGTGATAAAGGATTAAGGGGACGGTTATATGAGCCTTTTTAATCACTTTATAGTTAGTTTTATTTCTGTCCTTAATTAGGCAAGTAATGGATAACTACAAAAAGGGAATCCTATGTAATGAATACACTACTATAAATAGTGTACTAAACGAATAGAAATCATCCAGAAATTTGCTAAACACTTGAGTGTTCTTTGATTAAACGTGACTTGCTAATAGTCATTTTTAAGGTCCAAATTTGAGAATCCAAATTTGAAGAGTACTAGTTTTGGTCGAGTGTTCCCAAACCTAGAACTTACGTAGTAAACGAGTGGGTTGAGTAATCCCTATTTCCAAACTACACTAAGCGAAGGGTGAGTGTTCCCCTTGGTTATATCCGAGACTAGGGTTGAGTGTTCCCCTATTCTCCCCTCATTAATCACGACATTTCATTAAGACCCCTTTAAACACATATTCTGTAACAAGGTTCTCATCTTGTTTACACATCATTTGGCGCGTCAGGTAGGGGATAATTTGTCAAAAAAAAAAAAAAAAAAAAAAAAAGAAAACTTTCCCTAAGGGGTCGTATACCTACACACCATGGGAGAAAATCAAGACTTAAGAACAGCCTTGGAAGCTCTAAATCGATCCATTGCTAGTCAAGAAAGATTGGCCGAAACTAATGCCAATCTACAAGGGAATTTTGCTGCCTTAATGGCAAGACTCATGAACGAGCAAGATAGGAGAGATCGAGAGGAAGACCCTCCACCTAGGAGGGAAGATAGGAGTCTCAAAGTGGACATCCCTTCATTTGATGGGACCCTTGATCCAGAAAAGTACTTAGAATGGGAGAAATCCTTGGAAAGGTACTTTGAATACAAGGACATCCATGAGGATGTTCAGCGTTTTAAGATCGCCAAAGTCAAGCTAAAGGGCTATGGTGATAGTTGGCTACAAGGAGAGCAAAGGGGACGTACCCTTAAGGGGAAAGTTCCTATCTCTACTTGGGACAAACTCAAAAAACGGATGAGAGACCGTTTCATCCCACACAATTACAAGCAGAGCCAATATGTGAAATGGAGTACCTTGCAACAAAATGGGGACTCTGTCGAGGATTACATAAAAGAATTCGATAGGCTTGCTATTGTGTGCGAAGTAACCGAGAATGAAGAGCTCAAAATGGGGCGTTTCATATCTGGTTTGGACCAAGAATTACAAGACAGACTTGAGGGTTACACTAACCTCACGTTTGTGGAAGCTTGCAAGTTAGTGAGTAAATTCGATGCAAAGAGGAAGAAGAAGAAGCCTACTGCCATTCCTCAATTGACACGAAAACCTTCTTTTCCTACAAAGGAAAATTCGTCCTTTAAACCAAGCAACCCCATAAAGAAGGACGCAAGGAACGTGAAGATAGGTGACATTGTGTGTTACAAATGTGGAGGGCGAGGTCATTACAAGAAGGATTGTCCTAATACTAGGGCATTAACTATGCAAGAAGTTAAACTCATGGCCACTCAAAACATCAATTGGGATGAGTTTGAGGATGGAGAAGAAGAAGTTGAAGATGATTGTGACGATTGCATTGCCGAATCAGAGGAGAAGACTAGCCTCGTGATTAGGAGGGCCTTGCAAGCACGTGTGGAAGAAGATGCTGCCCCTCAACGACAACACATTTTCATCACCCGTTGTAAAATTGGTGACGAGGTATGTGATCTAATTATTGATGGGGGAAGTGAGGCTAATACCGTATCTAAGACTCTAGTATCCAAACTAGGTCTTACGACCACAAATCATCCACAACCTTACAAATTGAGTTGGTTAGACTCTAATGCTAGCACCGGGGTTAGGAAGCAATGTATGGTTTCTTTTTGTATTGGTGCGTATTGTGATTCGATATTATGTGATGTTGTGTCTATGGATGCTTGTCATATTCTACTTGGTAGACCTTGGCAAACGGATAAAAGATCTATACACGATGGGTATCACAACACTTATACAATAGTCCATGAAGGGAGGAAGAAAAAACTACACCCTTTACCACCCCCACGTTTTTCACCATCACAAACACCACAAAAAGAAGTATCCTTATTATCTTTTAGAGAATTTGAGAGGGAGTTAGATGGTGAGGCAGAATTGTTTCTACTATACTCCAAAGAAACCCACGAAAATTTTGTTGCTCGAAATCCTAAATTAGCCCAATTAATTCAAGATTTTGAGGACGTTTTTCCAGATGAATTACCTAAGGGACTACCACCCATACGAGGAATTGAGCATCAAATTGATCTCATTCCCGGAGTACCCTTACCAAATAAACCAGCCTATAGATGTAATCCTTTGGAAACCAAGGAGTTACAACGCCAAATTGAAGAACTAATGGGTATGGGTTATGTGCGTGAGTCCATGAGTCCATGTGCCGTTCCTGCTTTGCTGGTTCCTAAGAAAGATGGTACTTGGAGAATGTGTATTGATAGTAGAGCCGTTAATAACGTTACTATCAAGTACAGGTTTCCAATCCCAAGGCTTGATGACATGCTGGATGAATTGAGTGGTTCCAAGGTCTTCTCAAAGGTAGACTTGAGAAGTGGATATCATCAGATTCGCATGAGAGAAGGGGATGAATGGAAGACTGCATTCAAGACAAAGCATGGGTTGTATGAATGGCTAGTCATGCCATTTGGCCTTACAAATGCCCCTAGCACATTCATGAGGTTGATGAATGAGGTGCTAAGGCCATTTCTGGGCAAGTTTGTGGTAGTATACTTGGATGATATTCTCATCTATTCACGGGATGAAGAATCCCATTTTGATCACCTTTTTCAAGTATTTTCTGTGTTAAGAAAAGAAAAACTGTATGGGAAACTAGAAAAATGTGATTTTCTATTATATGAAGTCATGTTTCTTGGCTACATAGTTTCAGGCGATGGCGTAAAGGTGGATCCTAGCAAAATTGAAGCAATTCAATCATGGCCTAGTCCGAAAACGCTCACGGAAGTTCGTTCATTTCATGGACTTGCTTCTTTCTATAGAAGATTCATTAAGAACTTCAGCACACTCATGGCTCCCATCACCGAGTGTACTAAGAAAGGCGTGTTCGAATGGACACCCCAAGCTCAAAGGGCGTTTGAAGAAGTCAAGAAGAAGATGTGCAACACACCCATATTAGCACTTCCTGATTTTTCCAAACCATTTGAGGTTGAATGTGACGCAAGTGGAAAAGGTATTGGGGCCGTATTGATTCAAGGTGGGCGACCCATTGCCTACTTTAGCGAGAAGATGAGTCAAGGCAAGTTGAATTACTCCACCTATGACAAAGAGTTCTATGCTATGGTAAGAGCTCTAGATCATTGGTCACATTATTTGAGGCCACAACCGTTCATATTGCATTCTGATCATGAATCCTTGAGATTCATACATGGCCAAAAAAAACTGAACGCGAGGCATGCAAAGTGGGTCGAATTCTTGCAAACATTTAATTTTTCCTCTAAATACAAGAGTGGAAAAGCGAATGTGGTGGCAGATGCCTTGTCTAGGAGGCATAATTTGCTTGGAATGGTTGAAGCAAAGGTGCTTGGATTCGATTTGATTAAGGAGTACTATCAAGAAGATGATGACTTCAAAGGGATAATTGAAAAATGCGTACGTGGAGTTCATGATCTGTTTTCTTTGCATAATGGTTTTCTTTTCAAGGGGAATAGATTATGCATCCCAAAATGTCCCATTCGAAGTTTGTTGATACATGAAGCTCATGGAGGAGGATTAGCTGGTCACGTGGGTATTCACAAGACAATGGAGCTTATCCAAGCTCATTTTTATTGGCCGAAAATGTTAGCCACAGTTCATCATGTGGTGAGTCGTTGTTCTACCTGTCAAAGAGCAAAAATGGTTTTTCATAAAGGTCTCTACAAGCCCTTACCAATTCCCGAAAGACCTTGGGAAGATGTTAGTATGGATTTCATCGTAGCCTTGCCAAGAACTCAAAGAGGCAAAGACTCAATAATGGTGGTGGTTGATCGGTTCTCAAAAATGGCTCATTTCATTCCTTGCCATAAAACTGAAGATGCAATAAAGGTGGCTAAGTTATACTTTGAAGAGGTAGTTCGTTTCCATGGGGTGCCACGCACAATTGTGTCAGATCGCGATACTAAGTTCCTAAGTCATTTTTGGAAATCCATATGGCGTTTGATGGGAACTAAGTTATTGTTCTCTACCTCTCATCATCCACAAACCGATGGTCAAACGGAGGTGGTGAATAGAATACTTGGTTCGTTGCTTAGGACTTTGATAAGCAAAAGTACCAAGGATTGGGATAATAAGCTTGCTCATGCCGAGTTCGCTTATAATAGGACACCTAGTGCTACTACAAAGTACTCTCCTTTTGAAGTAGTATATGGCGTCAATCCTTATGTTCCCATTGATCTTATTGCTTTGCCAAAAGACAAGTTCGTTCATGGTGGGGCAAAAGAACAAGCCGAATTCATGATAAAAGTCCATAAAGAAGTTCGGAGGAACATTGAAAAGGCGAATGAAATCTACAAGAAACAAGCCAACAAACGAGTGAGAAATGTGAAGTCTTTTGAAGTTGGGGATTTAGTGTGGATTTACATGAGGAAGGAACGTTTTCCTAGTAAAAGGAAGAACAAACTTATGCCAAGAGCCGAGGGCCCATTTGAGATCATGGAAAAGATCAATGACAACGCATACAAAGTTGATTTGGGAGGTCAATATGGTGTCTCAAGTACATTCAACGTTGGTGATCTTGCTCCTTACCTTGATGATGACGAATTGAGGGCAATTCCTGTTGAAGAAGGGGAGGATGACCAAAATGGTCAAAGAACAATTATCCATGATTTAGACGAAGACGGTCAAGACGGTGTTATTGAATTAAATGCTAAGGGGTTAATTCTGTCCAAATCGTTCTTCAATCCTATGCACGGCGGTCCAAAAAGTGTTACTACTGGTTATACTTCCCTTAAAGTAGTTAATCTAGTTGAAGGGATCTAGTAATGATGCCGACTTGATGCCACGCATGATTTGGGGTATTTAGAGTTACGTGGACTGATCATGGGGCATGAATTAAGGGAGAAGTTGTCTGATTGTTAGTTGGGCGTAAGACTAGGTGATTAGTTGAACTAAAGGCCGTGAATTAAGAAGTTTAGTTAGCTCGTTGGTTAGTTAAACTGAATAGGCGTAAATCAAGGAGTTAGTTAGCTAGCTGGTCAGTTGGGTTGGTTAGTTGACGTAAATCAAGGAGTTAGTTAGCTAGCTGGTCAGTTGAACTACTTAGGCGTAAATTAGGGAGTTGGTTAGTTCATGGGTGGAATAAAGGAGCTTGAGTCAAAGGAGGTTACAAGCCAGCTATTTACACGGATTTGAACGTTGAACATGCAAGGTTTTGCACGTGGAAAATGCCGGTTGAAGACTTCTTGTTGGCTGAACGTTTTTTTCCTTAATTCAAGCTTAGTTTTCGTTAATTAGTTAGTTTCAGTTTATGGTTATTATTTAATTTCAGTTGTTTTGTGATAAAGGATTAAGGGGACGGTTATATGAGCCTTTTTAATCACTTTATAGTTAGTTTTATTTCTGTCCTTAATTAGGCAAGTAATGGATAACTACAAAAAGGGAATCCTATGTAATGAATACACTACTATAAATAGTGTACTAAACGAATAGAAATCATCCAGAAATTTGCTAAACACTTGAGTGTTCTTTGATTAAACGTGACTTACTAATAGTCATTTTTAAGGTCCAAATTTGAGAATCCAAATTTGAAGAGTACTAGTTTTGGTCGAGTGTTCCCAAACCTAGAACTTACGTAGTAAACGAGTGGGTTGAGTAATCCCTATTTCCAAACTACACTAAGCGAAGGGTGAGTGTTCCCCTTGGTTATATCCGAGACTAGGGTTGAGTGTTCCCCTATTCTCCCCTCATTAATCACGACATTTCATTAAGACCCCTTTAAACACATATTCTGTAACAAGGTTCTCATCTTGTTTACACATCAAATACTCCATGTAATTCACGAATTCATTCATTCAGATTTTGAGCAATACAAAAAACACATTTATTTTGAGTGATATTTTGGTTGGATTACCTAAATATTTCTTTGGCTAACTTGCGAGTTGGTTGCTGTTTTGGGTGTTTTAGTTAAAACATTCATTGGTTTGATTAATTAAGTGGACTCTTAATTAATTAAACTCAGTTCTTGCCTATTTCTTGGTGATTTATCTGTATAGGACGAAGCTTAGAACATATCCTTGTGATAACTTGGTTTTCGGATCAAGAATCACATCAAATTAAGACCGATTAGGTAATTCAATATAAGATCAATAATTAGATAAAATAATATTAAATAATTGAAATAATAAAGGATAACATACTAATAGTGTTTTACAAAAAAAATGCTACTTTCCTCCAATCGTTTATATCGTACGCTAACCTAATATAATGAAATATTTATTGAAATTCTAACTACCTACCTAGTTTTCTAAAACATATTAAGCTATTTAAGGAACTACATTCGACTTGTGGTCCTTCTTCTCATTATATCTTCAACTTTAAAATCGGGATCCTTCTCATCCTCCGAATCTTCAATAATAATAGCTTTATACGCAGGCTCTCTGTTCCTAGTGGCCCGTTTTCCAGCATAAGGGTCCACTGGTTCCACCTCCATCCATTCTAAATCATCTTCATCAAAATCAACATCTAGGGTGTACTGATGGAAAATTCTTTTATACGTTTTCAGTTTATCTTTCTTTCTAGCTGTTTTGAATTCAAACCAGTCCTGATACATTTCTTCCGATTGGTCCTTCTTTGGGCATATAATATCCTCCATTACTTTTATGAGATTTCCACTGATTGATTTCGGGCCCTGATTAGTCTTAAGGACGAACTCGGTATTCATCTCTCTACGTTACCCCAATAAAACAAAGCAATTAAGCCAAGCACATACAAAAATATAAGAGAACTAATGCATAAGCACCACACATAAAGAAAATGTTAACTATATGCATGCTTTCTTAACTACCCCAAATCTCACTCATTTTCGAATATTTGAGACTCAACAGATTTGAATAATTAAATAAATAAATACATAAACAAATGAATTTTTAAAATAATATTAATAATAATTTATTAGTAATGAGAAATATAATTTATTGGTAATAATAAAACTAATACTCATACTATTTGATCCGTAAATCATTTCCAAAACGTTTAAAAGTTTAGGCGCCTAATAAAATCATTTGTGGCATAACAAAATCTAACCTAAAGCTCTGATACCACTTTGTAACACCCCGATAATTCCCGTTTTCCCGAAACCCAAACCTTTAGGAACTATCGGTGTGCTACCGCCACGTGTTCAAACGTTAAGGCTATAAAACAGAGTTTTGCAGCGGAAAAACCAAAAGACTTATGAAATAACATTAAACGTAAATCAAGTCCTGATGTAACAAACTGGAACCTCTACGGCCCTTAATATAATGTACCAAATAACGTTTAACTTTAATTCAAATCCAACAGGTTAAAACCAAATCAAACCTAATATAATTTATTCCGAAATCCAAATTAAAATAACGTTTCTCTCCAACCCGCCCATGCATGAATGCTTGTTTAGATACCTGTTAATCATCTGCTCCCCAATAATACAAATGTAAGTATTGGATCATTACAGTGTCATTTATAGGCGAAAGCCATGACCAAAACACACAAGGCACGTAATCAGCAAGCTGAGTACATACGAATTACGAGATACGACAATTGAACTGATAATTGAATAACTATAAGAAATGTAAGAACGTATCATGCAACATTTTACCTAACTGACACGATAAATTGATTAATGATTTGGATTAAGCAATTGACTAGGTTGTCTCCCCCATGTCCTAATTAGGACATCAAATAAATAAATAACCCATGCACTCCCGTCGGAGGGCATCAAAATACAGTATAAAAATCCAGATGGTAAACGGGCGCGACTCCGTTACCATAGCTAGATGAGATCTCAACTAACCCCAATTTTAAGTTTAAAACTTTATAAAATAGAGACTCGTAGATCACACGACCTCCCACAAAAGCCACGGATAATACCCCGTGAACTCCAACCCCTGATTGTCAATACTCTAGACGTACACTAGCCTAGAGTTTTATTGCTTATCCTCTTTCTCTTTAAGTGATTTACTGTTTAAACTCAATAAACATAATCACAGTAGCACACAACAGTAAATATTACAGTTATTCAATCTATCTCTGTTATACTGTAATTTTTAACTTTTTAATTTCAAACTCAACTGATAAAACTATTGAACCAAGTCAACTACCTCGTCATTAAGATTTATAAAATATACCTTTACTCCAATCATACTATCAGTAATGAAGGAGTAATAATAAACAACCTCATGGATTAATTAACAATTAATACCAATTAATAAATCTCGGTTTCTCACAAATAACACCAAAATATGCCCCTAAAATAAAGAACATGAATTCTTTCAAATGGGTAACCAAACAATCTCATCCAAAGGGTTCCTTAAACATGATACTATGTTTATGTTTCACCCTAAATCATGCTCCTAATTAAAAATAACGTTCTTCGTAATTGTACGTACCTGGTGTAAAAAGCACGGGTATCCACTTTCTCTAACTTTAAGGACCTTCTACCAATTATTCTCCTACACCGAATAATACAACCTAAATTAATATACTAACAACACCAAATCTACAACAACCACACTAACCTTTCTAAGACTTTAAAATCATTCCAAAATACATTTTTAAGTCTCCCTAAAACACAAGTTAGTAGATAAAATGTAATACTACTAGTGTTAACTGAAAGATTATAATACACACCAATGCTCATTAATTAGTATCAAAGTTTATCGCTCATAAAATTCTACGGCATTTTCCACAAGTGTAATTTATGAAATAGGCTACAAAATACAATATGACTACGCAACATTACTCATAGTTAAGGTCATGTTTACGAGACCAACTAGCCAAAGTCCACTAAGAAAATTATACATGAAACAATAAAAGATCCTCGGTACATCATTTTTTTTTACATACCAAGCAAAGCATTTAAAACTTAATACCCCATTTGTTTTCCTACGGTCATCCTCAAGGCACACCCAATTCAAATTTCCATCTTCACTTCTCTTCATATGTCCATTAAATGAAACATAATGAACCCACTTCAAAACAATCAAACCCAAGAGCAATAACAATTCACAACCCAACAAAAATCAAAGACAACCTAATTACATGATTTCATAATACATTAACTCCATCAATAATTATGGTCTAGTGGAATTTAGCAATACCAACATACATGAAATGTAGAACAAGGCATATGATACAAGATGATGCGTGCATCAATGTGAATGACGAGCATGTTGAAGAATTATTCCAAGAAAGTCAAGAAAGCATGAATCTATACTTGGAAGCTTCTTCAATAGGTCAAGCTTACTATCTAGGGCATCAAGACAAAGCCACGCTTTGTATGTTGGCGTTCTTGGGAGTTTCTTGAAGCTTCTTGATAGTTCTTTAAGGTTTCCTTAAAAGCTTTCTTAGATTTTTGTCTACAAGTTTTTACCTTTCACTTGAAAGGGTTTTTCTTAGTTTAGACCCTATGTTTCTTTATTTTCTTGATTATTTTGTACGTGTGAGTTAGTTAGAGTAGTTAGTTAAGAAATTGTGTAATGATACTTGGCGCCCAAGGTTACGTTTCCTATTTCAAGATGGATTCCTACTCAAGATTGAATTTTAATAGGTGGCGGCTGCTTGGAGATCAAGGCGAATTGAAGGAGTTTTATTCAAGCTAGAATTCTAATATTTTTAGGAAAAGAAGGAGTTTTATTCAAGCTAGAATTCTAATATTTTTAGGAAAAGAAGGAGTTTTATTCAAACTAGAATTCTAATATTTTTAGGAAAAGATTGCTATAAATATTCTTTGTAATTCACGGTTTTGAGATTCATTCACGAATTTGATCAATAACAAACACATTTATTTATGAGTGATATTTTGGTTGGATTACCTAAATATTTCTTTGGCTAACTTGCGAGTTAGTTACTGTTTTGGGTGTTTTAGTTAAAACATTCATTGGTTTGATTAATTAGGTGGACTCTTAATTAATTAAACTCAGTTCTAGCCTAGTTCTTGGTGATTTATCTGTATAGGACGAAGCTTAGAACATATCCTTGTGAAAACTTGGTTTTCGGATCAAGAATCACATCATCGTGGTATCAGAGCTGTTGGTGACGTTTGGCTAAGAATATTTGGCTGAAATTTTGTGGGAAGATTCAGAAAACGTAGATCAACATTTTGTCAAAATTTCGTGTCAATTGGATGAGTAACAAAGTCTGTGCAACCTCAAACTTTTAAGATTAACACGGAGTTGCGATTTGGAGAACGGTTTTTATTTGCTTCAAGAATCAATCAAGACTCAATCTTTTAATCAAGATTTTTGCATAAACTAACCTGGTTTGTGTAGGAATAATGAGTGACGAAGAAATCCCAGGGATTCCAAGGGGTTTGAACCTTGATCAAGCGCATAACTTACGAAGGGATCGTCAAATAGAGCGATTGTCACAACAATTGCAAGAAGTATTGGCTAGGCTTGACGAACGTGACAAAACTTCATCTTCAAGGAAGAACAAATCAGTTGTAAGTTCTAGTTCAAGTGAAGACGAATATGAAAGGAGAAAAGCAAGTAGATCACGCCATAAAGATTCATCTTCAAGTGATGAACCTAGAAGGCATAGACGGAAGAACAAGGCCAAAGATGATGACCGAAATATAAGGCTAGATTTTCCGGAATTCAATGGGAGTATGTTAGACCCCGAAAAATATTTTGAGTGGGTTAGAAGAGCTGAAACACTCTTTGATTACAAGGAGTATGATGAACGAAAGAGGTGCAAAATTGCTGAATTAAAACTCACGGGTTATGCGAGTTTATGGTATGATAATCTCAAGAAAAAGAGACGCAAGGAGGGACGATCCAAGATCACTACTTGGACACAATTAAAGAAATATATGAAGCGTCAATTTGTGCCCCATGAGTACGTGCAAGAAGTGTATCTCAAGATGCAAACTTTTAAGCAAGGAAATCAATCCGTGGAGGCTTATTTGTGTGAATTTGAGAAACTATGTTTATTGTGTGATTTAGAAGAAATTCTAGAGCACAAAATAGCACGTTTTATTGCAGGTTTGAACGAAAATATTCAAGAGAAGATTGAATTGCACGAATACTATTCGTTTGAAGAAGTATGCAAGGCGGCCATTAAGGTTGAAAAACAATTCAAGGCCAAGAAGACCTCAAGTGTGAAGCCGTTCACAAAGGCTAGTGACAAGCCTACCTTTTATAAGGCTTCTTATAGTTCGTATGCTAAAGATAACAAGCCCAAAAACGAAGCTAGTAAGAAGGTGACCGAAGATAGAAAATGTTTCAAATGTGGGAGTGTTGGCCATATAGCAAGCAATTGCTACTCAAAACGCACTATGATGGCTCAAGAATGGGAAGAAGAGAAAGCTAGGTGCGAGGGAAGTAGTGACATGGAGGTTGTGGTCGAGAACGTGATTTTAAAGAAGAGGAGGGTAGTGGCGAAGAGGTTGATGGTGAAACGCAAGGAAAGAGCTTGGTTTTAAGGAGAGCTCTTCACTCTAAACCTATGCCCGTTGAAGAGAATCAAAGAGAGAAAATCTTTTTAACAAGGTGCAAGGTGGAAGATCGATTGTGTGACGTAATAATAGACTCGGGAAGTTGCACAAATGTGGTGTCTACAACTTTGATCAACAAATTAGAGTGGCCTACAACCGATCACCCAAAACCCTACAAGCTACATTGGCTCAATGATGCTAGTGACGTAAAGGTAACGAAACAAGCCCTAATCACCTTTTTAATTGGCAAATATCATGATAAAGTTTTATGTGATGTATGCCCCATGGATGCTTGTCATATCTTATTGGGTAGACCATGGCAATATGATAGATTTGTCAAGTTTAATGGTAGGACAAATGTGTATATAATTCGAAAAGGGAAGGGGGAAAAATCATATGCATTGAAACCACTAGTTGATCAGAGAATAACTAAATTTAACCCTAGTTCAAAAGGTGCATATTTAATTGGGGAAAAGGAGTTAGAGAAAGAGATCAACAATAACAATATAGTATATATTGTGGTGGCTAACAATGTGCAAGTAAATGAGAGTAAACAAGAAAAGAGGCCCGTGGAATTAGGAGTGGTATTGCAAGAGTATTGTGACGTTTTTCCTAGTGAATTACCACCGGGATTACCACCAATTCGTGGTATTGAACACCAAATTGATCTTATTCCGGGAGCTCCACTACCTAACAAGGCAGCATATAGAAGTGATCCGGAAGAAACAAAGGAAATGCAACGTCAAATAGAGGAATTGATGCAAAGAGGCTACGTGAAAGAGAGTATGAGCCCATGTGCGTGCCTACATTGCTAGTTCCAAAAAAAGATGGGAGTTGGCGTATGTGCATTGATAGTAGGAGTGTGAACAACATAACCATCAATTTTAGATTTCCTATACCTAGACTTGATGATTTTTTAGACGAATTGCATGGTTCAAAGCTATTTTCCAAGATTGATCTTATGAGTGGCTATCATCAAATACGCATGAGAGAAGGAGACGAATGGAAGACGGCTTTCAAGACTAAAGTGGGGTTGTACGAGTGGTTAGTCATGCCTTTTGGTCTAACCAATGCGCCGAGTACATTTATGAGATTGATGAACGAGGTGTTAAAACCATTTCTTGGAAAGTTCGTAGTTGTTTATTTGGATGACATATTGATTTATTCTGAAAATTTCAATGATCATCTAATGCATTTGAGAAGCGTCTTTGAGGTTCTTAGGGAGAAGAAATTGTATGCAAAATTGGAAAAATGCTATTTTCTTGTTCCTAGCGTGATGTTTCTAGGGTATGTAGTATCCAAAGATGGTGTGTCTGTGGATCAATCCAAGGTTGAAGCTATCAAGACTTGGCCCGTACCTACCAATGTGAGTGAAGTTAGATCGTTTCATGGTCTAGCGTCATTTTATAGAAGATTTGTGAAGAATTTTTCCACAATAGTTGCACCTATGACTGAATGCTTGAAGAAAGATAATGGAAAATTCGAGTGGACCAAGGAAGTGGTGAGACTACATGGGTTGCCGAATAGTATTGTGAGTGATCCTGATACAAAGTTCATGAGTTTCTTTTGGAAATCACTATGGAAATTGGTGGGAACGAAGCTGTTATTTAGTACATCATATCACCCACAAACGGACGGACAAACGGAGGTAACAAATCGAACTCTTGGTGTGCTTTTACGTGGACTAGTGAGCAAAATGCAAAAAGATTGGGATATTAAGCTTGCTCATGCCGAGTTTGCTTACAATAGATCACCTACTTATGCCACAAAACACACGCCATTTGAAGTTGTTTATGGTGTCAATCCAAGAATGCCCATTGATTTGATTGAAATTCCAAAAGGGGAATTAATTCATAAGGATGCCGAGGCTAAAATCAAGTACATGATGAAGCTACACGCACAAGTTAGAGCTAGGATTGAACGTGTCAATGAACTCTACAAAGCACGAGCTAACAAGAACAAAAAGCCACAAAGTTTTGAAGTTGTGGTTACACTTGAGAAAAGAAAGATTTCCTAGCAAACGAAAGAATAAATTGATGCCAAGAAGTGAGGGGCTGTTTAAGATTATTGAGAAGATTAATGAGAATGCATATAAGCTTGAATTGCCGGGAGAATATGATGTAAGCGCAACATTCAATGTTGGAGATTTGGTGAAGTATGTGCCAGATGATGCTATTGAAGATTTGAGGGCAAATTCTTTTGAAGAAGGGGAGGATGATGCGTGCATCAATGTGAATGACGAGCATGTTGAAGAATTATTCCAAGAAAGTCAAGAAAGCATGAATCTATACTTGGAAGCTTCTTCAATAGGTCAAGCTTACTATCTGGGGCATCAAGACAAAGCCACGCTTTGTATGGTGGCGTTCTTGGGAGTTTCTTGAAGCTTCTTGATAGTTCTTTAAGGTTTCTTTAAAAGCTTTCTTAGATTTTTGTCTACAAGTTTTTACCTTTCACTTGAAAGGGTTTTTCTTGGTTTAGACCCTATGTTTCTTTATTTTCTTGATTATTTTGTACGTGTGAGTTAGTTAGAGTAGTTAGTTAAGAAATTGTGTAATGATACTTGGCGCCCAAGGTTACGTTTCCTATTTCAAGATGGATTCCTACTCAAGATTGAATTTTAATAGGTGGCGGCTGCTTGGAGATCAAGGCGAATTGAAGGAGTTTTATTCAAGCTAGAATTCTAATATTTTTAGAAAAAGAAGGAGTTTTATTCAAGCTAGAATTCTAATATTTTTAGGAAAAGAAGGAGTTTTATTCAAACTAGAATTCTAATATTTTTAGGTAAAGATTGCTATAAATATTCTTTGTAATTCACGGTTTTGAGATTCATTCACGAATTTGATCAATAACAAACACATTTATTTATGAGTGATATTTTGGTTGGATTACCTAAATATTTCTTTGGCTAACTTGCGAGTTAGTTACTGTTTTGGGTGTTTTAGTTAAAACATTCATTGGTTTGATTAATTAGGTGGACTCTTAATTAATTAAACTCAGTTCTAGCCTAGTTCTTGGTGATTTATCTGTATAGGACGAAGCTTAGAACATATCCTTGTGAAAACTTGGTTATCTGTATAGGAGAGGTAGAACCCTTTTCGCCCCCTTTTCCCTTGAAAATCACGAATATCATCCCAAAACTTTGTGAAAAGCTTCTAATGTTTGTTTTCAATGCATGAACACGTGTACCTAGCCGATATTGGTATGTTAGTTAAAGTTATAGGTTAGTTTGATAAGAAATGTGGAAAATAGGCGAAGTAGAACCCTTTTCGGCCCCTTTTCCCTTGAAAATCACGAACATCGTCCCAAAACTTGGTGAAATGCTTCTAATGTTCGTTTTAAAAGCATGAACACTTGTAACTTGGCTATATTGGTATGTTAGTGCTAGTTATAGGTTAATGTTTTAAGAAATGTGGAAAATAGGCGAGGTAGAACCACTTTTGACCCCCTTTTCCCTTAAAATCACGAGTATCGTCCCAAAACTTAGTAAAATGCTTCTAAGGTTCACTTTAATTGCATGAACACTTGTAACTAGGCTATGTTGGTATGTTAGTGCAAGTCATAGGTTAGTTGACAAGAAATATGGATAATAGGGGAGTTAGAACCCTTTTCGACCCCTTTTCCCTTGAAAATCAGGAATATCATCCCAAAACTTAGTGAAATGCTTTGAAGGCTTGTTTTCAATGCATTAACCTTGTTACTAGGCTATATTGGTATGTTAGTGCATGTTATAGGCTAGTTTGCCAAGAAATATGGAAAATAGGGGTGGTAGAACCCTTTTCGGCCCCCTTTACCTTGAAAATCACGACTATCGTCTCAGAACTAAGTGAAATGCTTCTAAGTTTAGTTTTCAATGCATGAACACTTTTAACTAGTCTATATTTGTATGTTAGTGCAAGTTTGATAAGAAATGTGGAAAACAGGCGAGGTAGAACCCTCTTCGGCCCCTTTTCCCCTGAAAATCACGAGTATCGTCCCAAAACTTAGTGAAATGCTTCTAAGGTTCATTTTAATTGCATGAACACTTGTAAAAAGGCTATATTGGTATGTTAGTGCAAGTTATAGGTTAGTTTGACTAGAAATGTGAAAAATAGGCGAGATAGAACCCTTTTCGGCCCCCTTTCCCCTGAAAATAACGAGTATCGTCCCAAAACTTAGTGAAATGCTTCTAAGGTTCGTTTTAATTTTATGAACCCTTGTAACAAGACTATATTGGTTTTTTACTGCAAGTTATAGGTTAGTTTGATAAGAAATGTGGAAAATAGGCGAGGTAGAACCCTTTTCGGCCCCTTTTCCCTTGAAAATCACGAACATCGTCCCAAAACTTAGTGAAATGCTTCTAAGGCTCATTTCCAATGCATGAACACTTGTAACTAGGCTTTATTGGTATGTTAGTGCAAGTTATCGGTTACCTTGATAAGAAATGTGGAAAATAGGAGATGTAGAGCCCTTTTCGTCCCCTTTCCTTTGAAAATCACGAATGTCATCCCAAAACTTGTTGAAATGCTTCTAAAGTTCGTTTTAATTGCACGAACAATTGTAACTAGGCTATATTGGTATGTTAGTGCAAGTTATAGGTTAGTTTGATAAGAAATAGGGAAAATAGGGGAGGTAGAACCCTTTTCGGCCCCTTTATCCTTGAAAATCACGAATATCATCCCAAAACTTATTGAAATGCATCTAAAGTTCGTTTAAATTGCATGAACACTTGTAAGAAGGATATATTGGTATGTTAGTGCAAGTTATAGGTTAGTTTGATAAAAAATGTGGAAAATCGGAGAGGTAGAACCCTTTTCGCCCCCTTTTCTCTTGAAAATCACAAATATCATCCCAAAACTTAGTGAAATGCTTCTAATGTATATTTTCAAGACATGAATACTTGTACTTAGGCTATATTGGTATGTTAGTTTAAGTTATAGGTTAGTTTGATAAGAAATGTGGAAAATAGGGGAGGTAGAACCCTTTTCGGCCCCTTTTCCCTTGAACCTGACGAATATCATCCCAAAACTTGGTGAAATGCTTCTAAGGCTCATTTCCAATGCATGAACACTTGTAACTAGGCTTTGTTGGTATGTTAGTGCAAGTTATCGGTAACTTTGATAAGAAATGTGGAAAATAGGAGAGGTAGAACCCTTTTTGCCCCCTTTTCCCTTGAAAATCACGAATATCATCCCAAAACTAAGTGAAATGCTTCTAAAGTTTGTTTTAATTGCATAAACACTTGTAATACGCCATATTGGTATGTTAGTGCAAGTTATAGGTTAGTTTGATAAGAAATGTGGAAAATAGGGGAGGTAGAACCCTTTTCGGCCCCTTTTCCCTTGAACATGACGAATATCATCCCAAAACATAGTGAAATCTTCTAGGGCTCATTTTCAATGCATGAACACTTGTAAAAAGGCTATATTGGTATGTTAGTGCAAGTTAAAGGTTAGATTGAAAAGAAATATGAAAAATGGGCGAGGTAGAACCCTTTTCGATCCCGTTTCCCTTGAAAATCACGAACATCGTCCCAAAACTTAGTGAAATGCTTCTAAGGCTCATTTCCAATGCATGAACACTTGTAACTTGGCTATATTGGTATATTAGTGGAAGTTATAAGTTAGCTTGATAAGAAATGAGGAAAATAGGAAAGGTAGAGCCCTTTTCGGCCCCTTTCCTTTGAAAATCACGAATATCATCCCAAAACTTATTGAAATGCTTCTAATGTTCGTTTTAATTGCACGAACAATTGTAACTAGGCTATATTGGTATGTTAGTGCAAGTTATAGGTTAGTTTGATAAGAAATTGGGAAAATGATGTGAATCTAGGTATTGAAACCTTAATCCACACAAAAGGGATAGAACTAGATAGAAAACCCTCTAAAGCTACGCACCAAAGGTTTAAAATCTAGGGCGAAAGTTTAAGAATTGATTAAAGCAAAGCACCCTCAATTCCTACACTTCCTCACGTGAATCTAAAGCTTTAAGCACCAATTCACAACTCTTTGTTACACACAAAGAAAAACAACAAACTCTCTAAGTTTATTGAAGAATATATAGAAAAGAATCTCCAAATCTGATTTTTCCAAGCTTGGGTGCACATCTATTTATACCCATAGCTTGAGAGTTTCAATCATATTATGACTAGGCCTCCTACTTCTAAAAGGACTCCTAATAACCAATAGGATAATGCCACCTATTTATTACATAATCCTACCAAAACTCTAACACTATCTTATCTTAATTAGAATCTTATCCTATCTAAAAAGATAATATTACAAATTAACTACTCTAATCCTATTTTATTTAAAGTAAAACACTAAATATCCAATCCCATGTGTGTAGCCACGTCCATACCCATGCCATGTCACTTGCCATGTCACTTAAGTCGTAATAAAGCACCGATAAGATGTAATAAGCACATCTCAATGTAACAAGCACCTCCCCTTGTCTTAAAATTTTCCTCCTTGGTCAAAATTTTCAATCTTCAAAAATTACTCCAAGATTTTAGCTTTTGATCAAGGCCTTCCATCAATCATCACCTCCATGGCTTCCACACATTATAGAATCATAAAACCTGAAAAAGGAAAGTTTGAAAACACACCTATGCCTAAAATGAGAAAAACCCTATCAAATGAAATGGGAGAAAACTCATAGGCAAAACCAACTTATTCCCCATGTCCACCAATCCTCATTCACATTTGCATGTTATCATACACATGCAAATGTTCCCCTTTGATGCACCTAGAAGATTCGTGTCTCCATAAGCCAACAACTCTCCCATGGTAACATCCTTCTTTGAAGCTTCAATCAACCCTTCGAAGTTGATATCCTCTATCATATCATCCTCCTCTTCTTCAAAAGAGTTTGTCCTCAAACCTCGAAGTTGATCATCAGGCACATAAGGTGCTAAGTCGCCTATATTGAATGTGGCGTGAACTCCATAGTCTCCAGGCAACTCAAGCTTATATGCATTATCACCCACCTTACTAATGATTTTGAATGGACCATCACACCTAGGCATAAGCTTGTTCTTACGTTGATTAGGAAATCTTTCCTTCCTCAAGTGCAACCAAACCAAGTCTCCCTCCTTGTAAGTATGTTGAGTCTTGTGTTTGTTAGCTCTAGCCTTATAGATATCATTGACCTTCTCAATCCTTGCTCTCACTTGGGCGTGAAGCTTCTGCATATAGTCAACCTTGGCCTTCGCATCCTTGTGAACTAATTCCCCTTTGGGAATCCCCATGAAATCAATAGGTAGTCTTGGGTTCACTCCATAGACAACCTCGAATGGTGAATGTTTTGTTGCATAGGTTGGAGATCTGTTGTAAGCAAACTCTGCATGTGCTAGCTTCAAATCCCAATCCTTTTGTGTTTTACTCACCAAACCACGTAAGAGAACACCTAAAGTTCGATTCGTGACTTCTGTCTGTCCATCTGTCTGGGGATGATAAGAAGTGCTAAATAAAAGCTTAGTCCCTATCAATCTCCATAATGATTTCCAGAAATAGCTCATGAACTTCGTGTCTCTGTCACTCACAATCGTCTTTGGAACTCCATGCAAGCGAATGATGTCTCTAAAGTACAAATCTGCAACATTCATTGCATCATCTGTTTTATGGCATGGTGTGAAGTGTGCCATCTTGGAGAACCTATCAACCACCACCATGATTGAATCCTTCCCCCTAGCAGTTCTTGGCAACCCCACAATAAAGTCTATAGACACGTCCTCCCAAGGAAACTCCGGAACAGGCAATGGAGTATAAAGACCTTGGTGAAAAGTAGCCTTTGCCTTTTGACACGTCGCACATTGGGATAGGATGGCTCCAACATCTACAATCATCTTTGGCCAATAGAAGTGTTCTTGGAGCATAGCCAAAGTCTTTGTGATCCCAAAGTGTCCTGCTATTCCTCCACCATGCGCTTCTCTCACGAGCAATTCACGAATTGAGCACCTAGGAATGCACAATTGATTTCCCTTAAACAAGAAACCATCATGAAGAACATAGGAACCCATGGCCCCTTTGTTGATTTGTTGCATGATTGGCCCAAAATTCTCATCTTGGTCATAATATTGTGTAATGAGATCCAAACCAAGTAATTTGGAGTTTAGGACACCTAGCAACGAATACCTCCTTGAAAGTGCATCTGCCACCACATTAGACTTACCGTCCTTATACTTCGAAGAAAAGTGAAAGGATTGCAAGAATTCAACCCACTTGGCATGTCGTGGATTAAGCTTGTGTTGGCCATTGATGTGCTTCAAAGCTTCATGATTAGAATGCAATATAAAGTGATTTGGCCTTAGATAGTGACTCCAATGGTCCAAAGCCCTTATAATTGCATAAAATTCCTTGTCATAAGTTGAGTAGTTTAATTTGGCCCCATTAAGCTTCTCACTAAAATATGCAATGGGCCTCTTCCCTTGAATGAGCACAGTGCCAATTCCAACTCCACTAGCATCAGTCTTCACCTCGAAAGGTCTAGAGAAATCTGGCAAGGCTAGAATAGGTGTATGACATAGCATCTCCTTAATAGCTTCAAAGGCCTTGTTTGCATCTCTGGTCCATTCAAACTTCTTGTCCTTCTTGATACATTCAGTCATAGGAGCAACAATGGACGAGAAATTCTTCACGAACCTTCGATAGAATGAGGCTAGCCCATGAAAAGCACGCACCTCTGTCATATTTTTAGGAATAGGCCATGACTTGATTGCTTCCACTTTGGATGGATCCACCGAAACCCCATCCTTGGACACAATATAGCCCAAAAACGTGACACTAGGCACCATGAAGTAGCACTTTTCGAGCTTAGCATACAATTTCTGTTTTCTCAAAACCTCAAACACACTCCTTAGGTGGCTTAGATGATCATCAATAGAAGTGCTATAAATTAGAATATCATCTAAGTAAACAACAACAAATTTACCTAGGAATGGTTTTAAGACTTCATTCATCAAACGCATGAAGGTACTAGGTGCATTAGTTAAGCCAAAAGGCATAACCAACCATTCATAAAGCCCAAGTTTTGTTTTGAAACCTGTCTTCCATTCATCACCTTCCTTCATTCGTATTTGATGATATCCACTTCGAAGATCGATCTTGGAGAAGACCTTTACGTCACTTGACTTGCTAAGCCAATGGAGCTTATATGGTTGAGGATGGATTTGAGTGGGCACCTCCAACTTGTCCACCAAGAGTGTAGAAACCACGTTAGTGCAGCTCCCTGAATCTATAATCACATCACATAGTCTTCCATGGACATTGCATCTTGTGAGGAAGATTTTCTCCCTTTGGCTCTCCTCTAATGGTAAGGACTTGGATTGCAATGCCCTTCGCAACACTAGGCTAGATCCCCTAGTTTCTGCCATCACCTCCTCCACATCCTCCTCTAGGACTTCAAAAGATGTGTTACCTTCTTCCTCTTCAAGCTCATGCTCCTCTTCTTCAAAGGTTTCATCTTCCTCCCAAGTCCGAGTAGTAGCAATCCTAGCATGGGGACAATCCCTTTGGATATGGCCTTGTCCCTTACATTTGAAGCAAGTTCGTTGATCTCCCATAGGGGGCCTCAAACTTCCTCCCTTATCTCTCCCAAAAGGTTGTGGCTTTATGGATTTCTCGAGATTAGGCTTCACATTAGACATCTCACGCACCCCTTTAGCTTCAAATGATCGAAAGATCCCTCTAGGTTTACGTGTTTGCCTTTCAACCCTAGTTGCTATTGTACACACCTCATCAAAGCTCCAATAGGGTTGTAATTCCACCTTTTCCTTGATTGGGTCATTTAACCCAGCCACAAAACGAGCCACCTTGTGGTCTTCTTTCTCCTCTAGCCCACACACCATGGCTAGATTTTCGAATTCCATCAAGTATTCCTCCACAGACCTCCTTTCTTGCTTCAAAGTATGCATTTTTATAAAATTGTTTTGTTCAAAGTCTTGAGGAACAAACCTTTTTTGCATGTACTTCTTTAGTTTTGTCCAAGATGAGATCTTGGAACGCCCCTCCTTTCTCCTCTTCTTTTGCAAACCTTCAAGCCACAAACTTGCATAAGAAGTGAGTTTGAGTTCAGCAACCTTAAAGGATCTATGATCATCATAGTCCTTATATCTGAAAATTCGTTCAACTCTACGGATCCAATCTAGGAATTTGTCTGGGTCCAAACTGCCATTGAACTCAGGGATTTCAAGTCTCAAGCTTTGATCCTCTTTCCCCCTTAAACTCTTTCTCCTACGCCCTTTATATGATTCCTCATCATCACCTGAGGAGGATGGGTCCCTCTTGCTAGGCCTCCTTGAGCTTCTAACACTGGATTCACCATCACTTTCGCTAGAGTTAGATTCATGAGAAGAGAGTTTACCTTTGCTTGAGAACTTTTCCTTCTTCCCCACGATTTGCAACAGCTCATTCATACGTTCCTTCAGTTCCTTCAACTCGCGTTCCATGCACAAGGCTTTGGCTTCTTGTAAGGTTAAACCTTTTTTGAAGCCTGGTGGCATCTCGTGTGCATCATCACCACTGGAATCCATATTGCTTGAGTATTCTTCGAATCCTCTTAATGAATCCTCTCAACGAAAGCACCAAAAGTTGATGTGAATCTAGGTATTGAAACCTTAATCCACACAAAAGGGATAGAACTAGATAGAAAACCCTCTAAAGCTACGCACCAAAGGTTTAAAATCTAGGGCGAAAGTTTAAGAATTGATTAAAGCAAAGCACCCTCAATTCCTACACTTCCTCACGTGAATCTAAAGCTTTAAGCACCAATTCACAACTCTTTGTTACACACAAAGAAAAACAACAAACTCTCTAAGTTTATTGAAGAATATATAGAAAAGAATCTCCAAATCTGATTTTTCCAAGCTTGGGTGCACATCTATTTATACCCATAGCTTGAGAGTTTCAATCATATTATGACTAGGCCTCCTACTTCTAAAAGGACTCCTAATAACCAATAGGATAATGCCACCTATTTATTACATAATCCTACCAAAACTCTAACACTATCTTATCTTAATTAGAATCTTATCCTATCTAAAAAGATAATATTACAAATTAACTACTCTAATCCTATTTTATTTAAAGTAAAACACTAAATATCCAATCCCATGTGTATAGCCACGTCCATACCCATGCCATGTCACTTGCCATGTCACTTAAGTCGTAATAAAGCACCGATAAGATGTAATAAGCACATCTCAATGTATCAAGCACCTCCCCTTGTCTTAAAATTTTCCTCCTTGGTCAAAATTTTCAATCTTCAAAAATTACTCCAAGATTTTAGCTTTTGATCAAGGCCTTCCATCAATCATCACCTCCATGGCTTCCACACATTATAGAATCATAAAACCTGAAAAAGGAAAGTTTGAAAACACACCTATGCCTAAAATGAGAAAAACCCTATCAAACGAAATGGGAGAAAACTCATAGGCAAAACCAACTTATTCCCCATGTCCACCAATCCTCATTCACATTTGCATGTTATCATACACATGCAAATGTTCCCCTTTGATGCACCTAGAAGATTCGTGTCTCCATAAGCCAACAACTCTCCCATGGTAACATCCTTCTTTGAAGCTTCAATCAACCCTTCGAAGTTGATATCCTCTATCATATCAGAAAATAGGGGAGGTAGAACCCTTTTCGGCCCCTTTATCCTTGAAAATCACGTATATCATCCCAAAACTTATTGAAATGCATCTAAAGTTCGTTTAAATTGCATGAACACTTGTAAGAAGGATATATTGGTATGTTAGTGCAAGTTATAGGTTAGTTTGATAAAAATTGTGGAAAATCGGAGAGGTAAAACCCTTTTCGCCCCCTTTTCTCTTGAAAATCAAAAATATCATCCCAAAACTTAGTGAAATGCTTCTAATGTATATTTTCAATACATGAATACTTGTACCTAGGCTATATTGGTATGTTAGTTCAAGTTATAGGTTAGTTTGATAAGAAATGTGGAAAATAGGGGAGGTAGAACCCTTTTCGGCCCCTTTTCCCTTGAACATGACGAATATCATCCCAAAACTTAGTGAAATGCTACTAAAGTCCGTTTTAATTGTATGAACACTTGTAACTAGGCTATATTGGTATGTTAGTGCAAAGTATAGGTTAGTTTGATAAGAAATGTGGAAAATAGGGGAGGTAGAACCCTTTACGGCCCCTTTTCCCTTGAAAATCACGAATATCAACCCAAAACTTAGTGAAAAGCTTCTAAGGCACATTTTCAATGCATGAACACTTTTAACTTGGCTATATTGGTATGTTAGGGCAAGTTATAGATTAGTTTGATAAGAAATGTGGAAAATCAGAGTGGTAGAACTGTTTTCGCCCCCTTTACCCTTGAAAATCACACATATCATCCCAAAACTTAGTGAAATGCTTCTAATGTTTATTTTCAATGCATGAATACTTGTACCTAGTCTATATTGGTATGTTAGTTCAAGTTATAGGTTAGTTTGATAAGAAATGTGGAAAATAGGCGAGGTAGAACCCTTTTCGGCCCCATTGCCCTTGAAAATCACGAATATCGTCCTAAAACTTAGTGAAATGCTTCTAAGGCTCATTTTCAATGCATGAACACTTGTAACTTGGCTATATATGTATGTTAGTGCAAGTCATTGGTTAGTTTGATAAGAAATATGGAAAATAGGAGAGGTAGAACCCTTTTCGCCCCCTTTTCCCTTGAAAATCACGAATATCATCCCAAAACTTGGTGAAATGCTTCTAAAGTTCGTTTAAATTGCATGAACACTTGTAATCAGGTTATATTGGTATGTTAGTGCAAGGTATAGGTTAGTTTGATAAGAAATGTGGAAAATAGGGGAGGTAGAACCCTTTTCAGCCTCTTTTCCCTTGAACATGACGAATATCATCCCAAAACTTAGTGAAATGCTTCTAAGGCTCATTTCCAATGCATGAACACTTGTAACTAGGCTTTATTGGTATGTTAGTGCAAGTTATCGGTTACTTTGATAAGAAATGTGGAAAATAGGAGAGGTAGAACCCTTTTCGCCCCCTTTTCCCTTGAAAATCACGAATATCATCCCAAAACTTAGTGAAATGCTTCTAAAGTTCGTTTTAATTGCATGAACACTTGTAACTAGGCTATATTGGTATGTTAGTGCAAGTTATAGGTTAGTTTGATAAGAAATGTGGAAAATAGGGGAGGTAGAACCCTTTTCGGCCCCTTTTCCCATGAACATGACGAATATCATCCCAAAACTTAGTGAAATGCTTCTAAGGCTCATTTTCAATGCATGAACACATGTAACTAGGCTATATTGGTATGGTAGTGCAAGTTATAGGTTAGTTTGATAAGAAATGTGGAAAATAGGAGAGGTAGAACCCTTTTCGCCCCCTTTTCCCTTGAAAATCACGAATATCATCCCAAAACTTAGTGAAATGCTTCTAAACTTCATTTTAAGTGCATGAACACTTGTGACTAGGCTATATTTGTATGTTAGTGCAAGTTATAGGTTAGTTTGATAAGAAATGTGGAAAATAGGGGAGGTAGATCCCTTTTCGGCCCCTTTTCCCTTGAAAATCACGAATATCATCCCAACGCTTAGTGAAATGCTTCTAAGGCTCATTTTCAATGCATGAACACTTTTAACTAGGCTATATTGGTATGTTAGTGCAAGTTATCGGTTACTTTGATAAGAAATGTGGAAAATAGGAGAGGTAGAACCCTTTTCGCCCCCTTTTCCCTTGAAAATCACGAATATCATCCCAAAACTTAGTGAAATGCTTCTAAGGTTCGTTTTAATTACATGAATACTTGTAACTAGGCTATATTGGTATATTAGTGCAAGTTATAGGTTAGTTTGATAAGAAATGTGGAAAATAGGGGAGGTAGAACCCTTTTCGGCCCCTTTTCCCTTGAACATGACGAATATCATCCCAAAACTTAGTGCAATGCTTCTAAGGCTCATTTTTAATGTATGAACACTTGTAACAAGGCTATATTGGTATGTTAGTGCAATTTATAGGTTAGTTTGAAAAGAAATATGAAAAATGGGCGAGGTAGAACCCTTTTCGATCCCGTTTCCCTTGAAAATCACGAACATTGTCCCAAAACTTGGTTAAATGCTTCTAATGTTCCTTTTCAAAGCACAAACACTTGGAACTTGGCTATATTGGTGTATTAGTGGAAGTTCAAAGTTAGCTTGATAAGAAATGAGGAAATAGGCAAGGTAGAGCCCTTTTCGGCCCCTTTCCTTTGAAAATCACGAATATCATCCCAAAACTTATTTAAATGCTTCTAAAGTTCATTTTAGTTGCATGAACACTTGTAACTAGGCTATATTGGTATGTTAGTGCAAGTTATAGGTTAGTTTGATAAGGAATAGGGATAATAGGGGAGGTAGAACCCTTTACGGCCCCTTTATCCTTGAAAATCACGAATATCATCCCAAAACTTATTGAAATGCTTCTAAAGTTCGTTTAAATTTCATGAACAGTTGTAACAAGGATATATTGGTATGTTGGTGCAAGCTATAGGTTCGTTTGATAAGAAATGTGGAAAATGGTCGAGGTAGAACCCTTTTCGGCCCGTTTTCCCTTGAAAATCACGAATATCGTCCCAAAAGTTTGTGAAATGCTTCTAAGGCACATTTTCAATGTATGAACACTTGAACCTAGGATATATCGGTATGTTAGTGAAAATTATAGGTTAGTTTTATAAGAAATGTGGAAATAGGAGAGGTAGAACCCTTTTCACCCCCTTTTCCCTTGAAATCACGAATATCATCCAAAAACTTAGTGAAATGCTTCTAAAGTTTGTTTTAATTGCATGAACACTTGTAACTACGCTATAATGGTATGTTAGTGCAAGTTATAGGTTAGTTTGATAAGAAATGTGGAAAATAGGGGAGGTAGAACCCTTTTCAGCCCCTTTTCCCTTGAAAATCAAGAATATCATCCCAAAACTTAGTGAAATGCTACTAAAGTCCGTTTTAATTGCATGAACACTTGTAACTAGGCTATATTGGTATGTTAGTGCAAGTTATAGGTTAGTTTGATAAGAAATGTGGAAAATAGGGGAGGTAGAACCCTTTACGGCCCCTTTTCCCTTGAAAATCACGAATATCAACCCAAAACTTAGTGAAATGCTTCTAAGGCACATTTTCAATGCATGAACACTTTTAACTTGGCTATATTGGTAAGTTAGTGCAAGTTATAGGTTAGTTTGATAAGAAATGTGGAAAATCAGAGTGGTAGAACTGTTTTCGCCCCCTTTTCCCTTGAAAATCACACATATCATCCCAAAACTTGGTGAAATGCTTCTAATGTTTATTTTCAATGCATGAATACTTGTACCTAGTCTATATTGGTATGTTAGTTCATGTTATAGGTTAGTTTCGTAAGAAATGTGGAAATAGGAGAGGTAGAACCCTTTTCACCCCCTTTGCCCTTGAAAATCACGAATATCGTCCTAAAAATTAGTGAAATGCTTCTAAGGCTCATTTTCAATGCATGAACCCTTGTAACTTGGCTATATTGGTATGTTAGTGCAAGTTATTGGTTAGTTTGATAAGAAAAGTGTAAAATAGGAGAGGTAGAACCCTTTTCGCCCCCTTTTCCCTTGAAAATCACGAATATCATCCCAAAACTTAGTGAAATGCTTCTAATGTTCGTTTTAAGTGCATGAACACTTGTGACTAGGCTATATTTGTAAGTTAGTGCAAGTTATAGGTTAGTTTGATAAGAAATGTGGAAAATAGGGGAGGTAGATCCCTTTTCGGCCCCTTTTCCCTTGAACATGACGAATATCATCCCAAAACTTAGTGAAATGCTTCTATGGCTCATTTTCAATGCATGAACACTTTTAACTAGGCTATATTGGTATGGTAGTGCAAGTTATCGGTTACTTTGATAAGAAATGTGGAAAATAAGAGAGGTAGAACCCTTTTCGCCCCCTTTTCCCTTGAAAATCACGAATATCATCCCAAAACTTAGTGAAATGCTTCTAAGGTTCGTTTTAGTTACATGAACACTTGTAACTAGGCTATATTGGTATGTTAGTGCAAGTTATAGGTTAGTTTGATAAGAAATGTGGAAAATAGGGGAGGTATAACCCTTTTCGGCCCCTTTTCCCTTGAACATGACGAATATCATCCCAAAAATTTGTGAAATGCTTCTAAGGCTCATTTTTAATGCATGAACACTTGTAACAAGGCTATATTGGTATGTTAGTGCAAGTTATAGGTTAGTTTGAAAAGAAATATGAAAAATGGGCGAGGTAGAACCCTTTTCGATCCCGTTTCCCTTGAAAATCACGAACATCGTCCCAAAACTTGGTTAAATACTTCTAATGTTCCTATTCAAAGCACAAACACTTGGAACTTGGCTATATTGGTATATTAGTGGAAGTTATAAGTTAGCTTGATAAGAAATGAGGAAAATAGGCAAGGTAGAGCCCTTTTCGGCCCCTTTCCTTTGAAAATCATGAATATCATCCCAAAACTTATTGAAATGCTTCTAAAGTTCGTTTTAATTGCATGAACACTTGTAACTAGGCTATATTGGTATGTTAGTGCAAGTTATAGGTTACTTTGATAAGAAATAGGGATAATAGGGGAGGTAGAACCCTTTTCGGCCCCTTTATCCTTGAAAATCAAGAATATCATCCCAAAACTTATTGAAATGCTTCTAAAGTTCGTTTAAATTGCATGAACACTTGTAACAAGGATATATTGGTATGTTCGTGCAAGCTATAGGTTAGTTGGATAAGAAATGTGGAAAATGGGCGAGGTAGAACCCTTTTCGGCCCCTTTTCCCTTGAAAATCAAGAATATCATCCCAAAACTTAGTGAAATGCTTCTAAGGCTCATTTTCAAAGCATGAACACTTTTAATTTGGCTATATTGGTATGTTAGTGATAGTTATAGGTTAGTTTGATATGAAATGTGGATCATAGGAGAGGTATAACCCTTTTCGCCCCCTTTTCCCTTGATATTCAAAAGTATTGTCCCAAAACTTAGTGAAATGCTACTAAGGTTCGTTTTAATTGCATGAACACTTGTAACTAGGCTATATTGGTATGTAAGTGCAATGTAAAGGTTATTTTAATTAGAAATGTGGAAAATAGGCGAGGTAGAACCCTTTTCGGCCTCCTCTCCCTTGAAAATCACGAACATCGTCCCAAAACTTAGTTAAATTCATCTAATGTTTGTTTTCAAAGAACTAACACTTGTAACTTGGCTATATTGGTATGTTAGTGGAAGGTAAAGGTTAGTTTTAGAAGAAATGTGGAAAATAGGCAAGGTAGAACCCTTGTCGTCCCCCTTTCCCTTGAAAATCACGCATATCTTCCAAAACTTATTGAAATGCGTCTAAAGTTCCTTTTAATTACATGAACACTTATAACTAGGCTATATTGGTATTTTAGTGCAAGTTATACGTTAGTTTGATAAGAAATATGGAAAATAGGGGAGGCAGAACCCTTTTCGGCCCCTTTTCCCTTGAAAATCACGAATATCATCCCAAAACTTAGTGAAATGCTTCTAAGTCTCATTTCTAATGCATGAACACTTGTAACTAGGTTATATTGGTATGTTAGTGCAAGTTATCGGTTACCTTGATAAGAAATGTGGAAAATAGGAGAGGTAGAACCCTTTTCGCCCCCTTCTCCCTTGAAAATCACGAATATCAACCCATAACTTAGTGAAATGCTTCTAAAGTTCGTTTTAATTGTATGAACACTTGTAACTAGGCTATATTGGTATGTTAGTGCAAGTTATAGGTTAGTTTGATACGAAATGTGGAAAATAGTGGAGGTAGAACCCTTTTCGGCCCCTTTTCCCTTGAAAATCACGAATATCATCCCAAAACTTAGTGAAATGCTTCTAAGGCTCATTTTCAATGCATGAACACTTTTAATTTACTATATTGGTATATTAGTGCAAGTTATAGGTTAGTTTTTTAAGAATTGTGGAAAATAGGAGAGGCAGAACCCTTTTCGCCCCCTTTTCCCTTCTAAATCGCAAATATCATCCCAAAACTTAGTGAAATGCTTCTAATGTTTATTTTCAATGTATGAATACTTGTACGTAGGCTATATTGGTATGTTAGTTCATGTTATAGGTTAGTTTCAAAAGAAATGTGGAAATAGGAGAGGTAGAACCCTTTTCACCCCCTTTTCCCTTGAAAATCACGAATATCGTCCTAAAAATTAGTGAAATGCTTCTAAGGCTCATTTTCAATGCATGAACCCTTGTAACTTGGCTATATTGGTATGTTAGTGCAAGTTATTGGTTAGTTTGATAAGAAAAGTGTAAAATAGGAGAGGTAGAACCCTTTTCACCCCCTTTTCCCTTGAAAATCACGAATATCATCCCAAAACTTAGTGAAATGCTTCTAATGTTCGTTTTAAGTGCATGAACACTTGTGACTAGGCTATATTTGTAAGTTAGTGCAAGTTATAGGTTAGTTTGATAAGAAATGTGGAAAATAGGGGAGGTAGATCCCTTTTCGGCCCCTTTTCCCTTGAACATGACGAATATCATCCCAAAACTTAGTGAAATTCTTCTAAGGCTCATTTTCAATGCATGAACACTTTTAACTAGGCTATATTGGTATGGTAGTGCAAGTTATCGGTTACTTTGATAAGAAATGTGGAAAATAGGAGAGGTAGAACCCTTTTCGCCCCCTTTTCCCTTGAAAATCACGAATATCATCCCAAAACTTAGTGAAATGCTTCTAAGGTTCGTTTTAGTTACATGAACACTTGTAACTAGGCTATATTGGTATGTTAGTGCAAGTTATAGGTTAGTTTGATAAGAAATGTGGAAAATAGGGGAGGTATAACCCTTTTCGGCCCCTTTTCCCTTGAACATGACGAATATCATCCCAAAAATTTGTGAAATGCTTCTAAGGCTCATTTTTAATGCATGAACACTTGTAACAAGGCTATATTGGTATGTTAGTGCAAGTTATAGGTTAGTTTGAAAAGAAATATGAAAAATGGGCGAGGTAGAACCCTTTTCGATCCCGTTTCCCTTGAAAATCACGAACATCGTCCCAAAACTTGGTTAAATACTTCTAATGTTCCTATTCAAAGCACAAACACTTGGAACTTGGCTATATTGGTATATTAGTGGAAGTTATAAGTTAGCTTGATAAGAAATGAGGAAAATAGGCAAGGTAGAGCCCTTTTCGGCCCCTTTCCTTTGAAAATCATGAATATCATCCCAAAACTTATTGAAATGCTTCTAAAGTTCGTTTTAATTGCATGAACACTTGTAACTAGGCTATATTGGTATGTTAGTGCAAGTTATAGGTTACTTTGATAAGAAATAGGGATAATAGGGGAGGTAGAACCCTTTTCGGCCCCTTTATCCTTGAAAATCAAGAATATCATCCCAAAACTTATTGAAATGCTTCTAAAGTTCGTTTAAATTGCATGAACACTTGTAACAAGGATATATTGGTATGTTCGTGCAAGCTATAGGTTAGTTGGATAAGAAATGTGGAAAATGGGCGAGGTAGAACCCTTTTCGGCCCCTTTTCCCTTGAAAATCAAGAATATCATCCCAAAACTTAGTGAAATGCTTCTAAGGCTCATTTTCAAAGCATGAACACTTTTAATTTGGCTATATTGGTATGTTAGTGATAGTTATAGGTTAGTTTGATATGAAATGTGGTTCATAGGAGAGGTATAACCCTTTTCGCCCCCTTTTCCCTTGATATTCAAAAGTATTGTCCCAAAACTTAGTGAAATGCTACTAAGGTTCGTTTTAATTGCATGAACACTTGTAACTAGGCTATATTGGTATGTAAGTGCAATGTAAAGGTTATTTTAATTAGAAATGTGGAAAATAGGCGAGGTAGAACCCTTTTCGGCCTCCTCTCCCTTGAAAATCACGAACATCGTCCCAAAACTTAGTTAAATTCATCTAATGTTTGTTTTCAAAGAACTAACACTTGTAACTTGGCTATATTGGTATGTTAGTGGAAGGTAAAGGTTAGTTTTAGAAGAAATGTGGAAAATAGGCAAGGTAGAACCCTTGTCGTCCCCCTTTCCCTTGAAAATCACGCATATCTTCCAAAACTTATTGAAATGCGTCTAAAGTTCCTTTTAATTACATGAACACTTATAACTAGGCTATATTGGTATTTTAGTGCAAGTTATACGTTAGTTTGATAAGAAATATGGAAAATAGGGGAGGCAGAACCCTTTTCGGCCCCTTTTCCCTTGAAAATCACGAATATCATCCCAAAACTTAGTGAAATGCTTCTAAGTCTCATTTCTAATGCATGAACACTTGTAACTAGGTTATATTGGTATGTTAGTGCAAGTTATCGGTTACCTTGATAAGAAATGTGGAAAATAGGAGAGGTAGAACCCTTTTCGCCCCCTTCTCCCTTGAAAATCACGAATATCATCCCATAACTTAGTGAAATGCTTCTAAAGTTCGTTTTAATTGTATGAACACTTGTAACTAGGCTATATTGGTATGTTAGTGCAAGTTATAGGTTAGTTTGATACGAAATGTGGAAAATAGTGGAGGTAGAACCCTTTTCGGCCCCTTTTCCCTTGAAAATCACGAATATCATCCCAAAACTTAGTGAAATGCTTCTAAGGCTCATTTTCAATGCATGAACACTTTTAATTTACTATATTGGTATATTAGTGCAAGTTATAGGTTAGTTTTTTAAGAATTGTGGAAAATAGGAGAGGCAGAACCCTTTTCGCCCCCTTTTCCCTTCTAAATCGCAAATATCATCCCAAAACTTAGTGAAATGCTTCTAATGTTTATTTTCAATGTATGAATACTTGTACGTAGGCTATATTGGTATGTTAGTTCATGTTATAGGTTAGTTTCAAAAGAAATGTGGAAATAGGAGAGGTAGAACCCTTTTCACCCCCTTTTCCCTTGAAAATCACGAATATCGTCCTAAAAATTAGTGAAATGCTTCTAAGGCTCATTTTCAATGCATGAACCCTTGTAACTTGGCTATATTGGTATGTTAGTGCAAGTTATTGGTTAGTTTGATAAGAAAAGTGTAAAATAGGAGAGGTAGAACCCTTTTCGCCCCCTTTTCCCTTGAAAATCACGAATATCATCCCAAAACTTAGTGAAATGCTTCTAATGTTCGTTTTAAGTGCATGAACACTTGTGACTAGGCTATATTTGTAAGTTAGTGCAAGTTATAGGTTAGTTTGATAAGAAATGTGGAAAATAGGGGAGGTAGATCCCTTTTCGGCCCCTTTTCCCTTGAACATGACGAATATCATCCCAAAACTTAGTGAAATTCTTCTAAGGCTCATTTTCAATGCATGAACACTTTTAACTAGGCTATATTGGTATGGTAGTGCAAGTTATCGGTTACTTTGATAAGAAATGTGGAAAATAGGAGAGGTAGAACCCTTTTCGCCCCCTTTTCCCTTGAAAATCACGAATATCATCCCAAAACTTAGTGAAATGCTTCTAAGGTTCGTTTTAGTTACATGAACACTTGTAACTAGGCTATATTGGTATGTTAGTGCAAGTTATAGGTTAGTTTGATAAGAAATGTGGAAAATAGGGGAGGTATAACCCTTTTCGGCCCCTTTTCCCTTGAACATGACGAATATCATCCCAAAAATTTGTGAAATGCTTCTAAGGCTCATTTTTAATGCATGAACACTTGTAACAAGGCTATATTGGTATGTTAGTGCAAGTTATAGGTTAGTTTGAAAAGAAATATGAAAAATGGGCGAGGTAGAACCCTTTTCGATCCCGTTTCCCTTGAAAATCACGAACATCGTCCCAAAACTTGGTTAAATACTTCTAATGTTCCTATTCAAAGCACAAACACTTGGAACTTGGCTATATTGGTATATTAGTGGAAGTTATAAGTTAGCTTGATAAGAAATGAGGAAAATAGGCAAGGTAGAGCCCTTTTCGGCCCCTTTCCTTTGAAAATCATGAATATCATCCCAAAACTTATTGAAATGCTTCTAAAGTTCGTTTTAATTGCATGAACACTTGTAACTAGGCTATATTGGTATGTTAGTGCAAGTTATAGGTTACTTTGATAAGAAATAGGGATAATAGGGGAGGTAGAACCCTTTTCGGCCCCTTTATCCTTGAAAATCAAGAATATCATCCCAAAACTTATTGAAATGCTTCTAAAGTTCGTTTAAATTGCATGAACACTTGTAACAAGGATATATTGGTATGTTCGTGCAAGCTATAGGTTAGTTGGATAAGAAATGTGGAAAATGGGCGAGGTAGAACCCTTTTCGGCCCCTTTTCCCTTGAAAATCAAGAATATCATCCCAAAACTTAGTGAAATGCTTCTAAGGCTCATTTTCAAAGCATGAACACTTTTAATTTGGCTATATTGGTATGTTAGTGATAGTTATAGGTTAGTTTGATATGAAATGTGGTTCATAGGAGAGGTATAACCCTTTTCGCCCCCTTTTCCCTTGATATTCAAAAGTATTGTCCCAAAACTTAGTGAAATGCTACTAAGGTTCGTTTTAATTGCATGAACACTTGTAACTAGGCTATATTGGTATGTAAGTGCAATGTAAAGGTTATTTTAATTAGAAATGTGGAAAATAGGCGAGGTAGAACCCTTTTCGGCCTCCTCTCCCTTGAAAATCACGAACATCGTCCCAAAACTTAGTTAAATTCATCTAATGTTTGTTTTCAAAGAACTAACACTTGTAACTTGGCTATATTGGTATGTTAGTGGAAGGTAAAGGTTAGTTTTAGAAGAAATGTGGAAAATAGGCAAGGTAGAACCCTTGTCGTCCCCCTTTCCCTTGAAAATCACGCATATCTTCCAAAACTTATTGAAATGCGTCTAAAGTTCCTTTTAATTACATGAACACTTATAACTAGGCTATATTGGTATTTTAGTGCAAGTTATACGTTAGTTTGATAAGAAATATGGAAAATAGGGGAGGCAGAACCCTTTTCGGCCCCTTTTCCCTTGAAAATCACGAATATCATCCCAAAACTTAGTGAAATGCTTCTAAGTCTCATTTCTAATGCATGAACACTTGTAACTAGGTTATATTGGTATGTTAGTGCAAGTTATCGGTTACCTTGATAAGAAATGTGGAAAATAGGAGAGGTAGAACCCTTTTTGCCCCCTTCTCCCTTGAAAATCACGAATATCAACCCATAACTTAGTGAAATGCTTCTAAAGTTCGTTTTAATTGTATGAACACTTGTAACTAGGCTATATTGGTATGTTAGTGCAAGTTATAGGTTAGTTTGATACGAAATGTGGAAAATAGTGGAGGCAGAACCCTTTTCGGCCCCTTTTCCCTTGAAAATCACGAATATCATCCCAAAACTTAGTGAAATGCTTCTAAGGCTCATTTTCAATGCATGAACACTTTTAATTTACTATATTGGTATATTAGTGCAAGTTATAGGTTAGTTTTTTAAGAATTGTGGAAAATAGGAGAGCCAGAACCCTTTTCGCCCCCTTTTCCCTTCTAAATCGCAAATATCATCCCAAAACTTAGTGAAATGCTTCTAATGTTTATTTTCAATGTATGAATACTTGTACGTAGGCTATATTGGTATGTTAGTTCATGTTATAGGTTAGTTTCAAAAGAAATGTGGAAATAGGAGAGGTAGAACCCTTTTCACCCCCTTTTCCCTTGAAAATCACGAATATCGTCCTAAAAATTAGTGAAATGCTTCTAAGGCTCATTTTCAATGCATGAACCCTTGTAACTTGGCTATATTGGTATGTTAGTGCAAGTTATTGGTTAGTTTGATAAGAAAAGTGTAAAATAGGAGAGGTAGAACCCTTTTCGCCCCCTTTTCCCTTGAAAATCACGAATATCATCCCAAAACTTAGTGAAATGCTTCTAATGTTCGTTTTAAGTGCATGAACACTTGTGACTAGGCTATATTTGTAAGTTAGTGCAAGTTATAGGTTAGTTTGATAAGAAATGTGGAAAATAGGGGAGGTAGATCCCTTTTCGGCCCCTTTTCCCTTGAACATGACGAATATCATCCCAAAACTTAGTGAAATTCTTCTAAGGCTCATTTTCAATGCATGAACACTTTTAACTAGGCTATATTGGTATGGTAGTGCAAGTTATCGGTTACTTTGATAAGAAATGTGGAAAATAGGAGAGGTAGAACCCTTTTCGCCCCCTTTTCCCTTGAAAATCACGAATATCATCCCAAAACTTAGTGAAATGCTTCTAAGGTTCGTTTTAGTTACATGAACACTTGTAACTAGGCTATATTGGTATGTTAGTGCAAGTTATAGGTTAGTTTGATAAGAAATGTGGAAAATAGGGGAGGTATAACCCTTTTCGGCCCCTTTTCCCTTGAACATGACGAATATCATCCCAAAAATTTGTGAAATGCTTCTAAGGCTCATTTTTAATGCATGAACACTTGTAACAAGGCTATATTGGTATGTTAGTGCAAGTTATAGGTTAGTTTGAAAAGAAATATGAAAAATGGGCGAGGTAGAACCCTTTTCGATCCCGTTTCCCTTGAAAATCACGAACATCGTCCCAAAACTTGGTTAAATACTTCTAATGTTCCTATTCAAAGCACAAACACTTGGAACTTGGCTATATTGGTATATTAGTGGAAGTTATAAGTTAGCTTGATAAGAAATGAGGAAAATAGGCAAGGTAGAGCCCTTTTCGGCCCCTTTCCTTTGAAAATCATGAATATCATCCCAAAACTTATTGAAATGCTTCTAAAGTTCGTTTTAATTGCATGAACACTTGTAACTAGGCTATATTGGTATGTTAGTGCAAGTTATAGGTTACTTTGATAAGAAATAGGGATAATAGGGGAGGTAGAACCCTTTTCGGCCCCTTTATCCTTGAAAATCAAGAATATCATCCCAAAACTTATTGAAATGCTTCTAAAGTTCGTTTAAATTGCATGAACACTTGTAACAAGGATATATTGGTATGTTCGTGCAAGCTATAGGTTAGTTGGATAAGAAATGTGGAAAATGGGCGAGGTAGAACCCTTTTCGGCCCCTTTTCCCTTGAAAATCAAGAATATCATCCCAAAACTTAGTGAAATGCTTCTAAGGCTCATTTTCAAAGCATGAACACTTTTAATTTGGCTATATTGGTATGTTAGTGATAGTTATAGGTTAGTTTGATATGAAATGTGGTTCATAGGAGAGGTATAACCCTTTTCGCCCCCTTTTCCCTTGATATTCAAAAGTATTGTCCCAAAACTTAGTGAAATGCTACTAAGGTTCGTTTTAATTGCATGAACACTTGTAACTAGGCTATATTGGTATGTAAGTGCAATGTAAAGGTTATTTTAATTAGAAATGTGGAAAATAGGCGAGGTAGAACCCTTTTCGGCCTCCTCTCCCTTGAAAATCACGAACATCGTCCCAAAACTTAGTTAAATTCATCTAATGTTTGTTTTCAAAGAACTAACACTTGTAACTTGGCTATATTGGTATGTTAGTGGAAGGTAAAGGTTAGTTTTAGAAGAAATGTGGAAAATAGGCAAGGTAGAACCCTTGTCGTCCCCCTTTCCCTTGAAAATCACGCATATCTTCCAAAACTTATTGAAATGCGTCTAAAGTTCCTTTTAATTACATGAACACTTATAACTAGGCTATATTGGTATTTTAGTGCAAGTTATACGTTAGTTTGATAAGAAATATGGAAAATAGGGGAGGCAGAACCCTTTTCGGCCCCTTTTCCCTTGAAAATCACGAATATCATCCCAAAACTTAGTGAAATGCTTCTAAGTCTCATTTCTAATGCATGAACACTTGTAACTAGGTTATATTGGTATGTTAGTGCAAGTTATCGGTTACCTTGATAAGAAATGTGGAAAATAGGAGAGGTAGAACCCTTTTCGCCCCCTTCTCCCTTGAAAATCACGAATATCAACCCATAACTTAGTGAAATGCTTCTAAAGTTCGTTTTAATTGTATGAACACTTGTAACTAGGCTATATTGGTATGTTAGTGCAAGTTATAGGTTAGTTTGATACGAAATGTGGAAAATAGTGGAGGCAGAACCCTTTTCGGCCCCTTTTCCCTTGAAAATCACGAATATCATCCCAAAACTTAGTGAAATGCTTCTAAGGCTCATTTTCAATGCATGAACACTTTTAATTTACTATATTGGTATATTAGTGCAAGTTATAGGTTAGTTTTTTAAGAATTGTGGAAAATAGGAGAGCCAGAACCCTTTTCGCCCCCTTTTCCCTTCTAAATCGCAAATATCATCCCAAAACTTAGTGAAATGCTTCTAATGTTTATTTTCAATGTATGAATACTTGTACGTAGGCTATATTGGTATGTTAGTTCATGTTATAGGTTAGTTTCAAAAGAAATGTGGAAATAGGAGAGGTAGAACCCTTTTCACCCCCTTTTCCCTTGAAAATCACGAATATCGTCCTAAAAATTAGTGAAATGCTTCTAAGGCTCATTTTCAATGCATGAACCCTTGTAACTTGGCTATATTGGTATGTTAGTGCAAGTTATTGGTTAGTTTGATAAGAAAAGTGTAAAATAGGAGAGGTAGAACCCTTTTCGCCCCCTTTTCCCTTGAAAATCACGAATATCATCCCAAAACTTAGTGAAATGCTTCTAATGTTCGTTTTAAGTGCATGAACACTTGTGACTAGGCTATATTTGTAAGTTAGTGCAAGTTATAGGTTAGTTTGATAAGAAATGTGGAAAATAGGGGAGGTAGATCCCTTTTCGGCCCCTTTTCCCTTGAACATGACGAATATCATCCCAAAACTTAGTGAAATTCTTCTAAGGCTCATTTTCAATGCATGAACACTTTTAACTAGGCTATATTGGTATGGTAGTGCAAGTTATCGGTTACTTTGATAAGAAATGTGGAAAATAGGAGAGGTAGAACCCTTTTCGCCCCCTTTTCCCTTGAAAATCACGAATATCATCCCAAAACTTAGTGAAATGCTTCTAAGGTTCGTTTTAGTTACATGAACACTTGTAACTAGGCTATATTGGTATGTTAGTGCAAGTTATAGGTTAGTTTGATAAGAAATGTGGAAAATAGGGGAGGTATAACCCTTTTCGGCCCCTTTTCCCTTGAACATGACGAATATCATCCCAAAAATTTGTGAAATGCTTCTAAGGCTCATTTTTAATGCATGAACACTTGTAACAAGGCTATATTGGTATGTTAGTGCAAGTTATAGGTTAGTTTGAAAAGAAATATGAAAAATGGGCGAGGTAGAACCCTTTTCGATCCCGTTTCCCTTGAAAATCACGAACATCGTCCCAAAACTTGGTTAAATACTTCTAATGTTCCTATTCAAAGCACAAACACTTGGAACTTGGCTATATTGGTATATTAGTGGAAGTTATAAGTTAGCTTGATAAGAAATGAGGAAAATAGGCAAGGTAGAGCCCTTTTCGGCCCCTTTCCTTTGAAAATCATGAATATCATCCCAAAACTTATTGAAATGCTTCTAAAGTTCGTTTTAATTGCATGAACACTTGTAACTAGGCTATATTGGTATGTTAGTGCAAGTTATAGGTTACTTTGATAAGAAATAGGGATAATAGGGGAGGTAGAACCCTTTTCGGCCCCTTTATCCTTGAAAATCAAGAATATCATCCCAAAACTTATTGAAATGCTTCTAAAGTTCGTTTAAATTGCATGAACACTTGTAACAAGGATATATTGGTATGTTCGTGCAAGCTATAGGTTAGTTGGATAAGAAATGTGGAAAATGGGCGAGGTAGAACCCTTTTCGGCCCCTTTTCCCTTGAAAATCAAGAATATCATCCCAAAACTTAGTGAAATGCTTCTAAGGCTCATTTTCAAAGCATGAACACTTTTAATTTGGCTATATTGGTATGTTAGTGATAGTTATAGGTTAGTTTGATATGAAATGTGGTTCATAGGAGAGGTATAACCCTTTTCGCCCCCTTTTCCCTTGATATTCAAAAGTATTGTCCCAAAACTTAGTGAAATGCTACTAAGGTTCGTTTTAATTGCATGAACACTTGTAACTAGGCTATATTGGTATGTAAGTGCAATGTAAAGGTTATTTTAATTAGAAATGTGGAAAATAGGCGAGGTAGAACCCTTTTCGGCCTCCTCTCCCTTGAAAATCACGAACATCGTCCCAAAACTTAGTTAAATTCATCTAATGTTTGTTTTCAAAGAACTAACACTTGTAACTTGGCTATATTGGTATGTTAGTGGAAGGTAAAGGTTAGTTTTAGAAGAAATGTGGAAAATAGGCAAGGTAGAACCCTTGTCGTCCCCCTTTCCCTTGAAAATCACGCATATCTTCCAAAACTTATTGAAATGCGTCTAAAGTTCCTTTTAATTACATGAACACTTATAACTAGGCTATATTGGTATTTTAGTGCAAGTTATACGTTAGTTTGATAAGAAATATGGAAAATAGGGGAGGCAGAACCCTTTTCGGCCCCTTTTCCCTTGAAAATCACGAATATCATCCCAAAACTTAGTGAAATGCTTCTAAGTCTCATTTCTAATGCATGAACACTTGTAACTAGGTTATATTGGTATGTTAGTGCAAGTTATCGGTTACCTTGATAAGAAATGTGGAAAATAGGAGAGGTAGAACCCTTTTCGCCCCCTTCTCCCTTGAAAATCACGAATATCAACCCATAACTTAGTGAAATGCTTCTAAAGTTCGTTTTAATTGTATGAACACTTGTAACTAGGCTATATTGGTATGTTAGTGCAAGTTATAGGTTAGTTTGATACGAAATGTGGAAAATAGTGATGTGTTTACTGATGTGTTTGTGTTTTAGGATCGTTTTGGAGTGGATTAGATGACTTAGAAACAAATTCGTCTCAAAAAGAAACAAGATAAAAACGCAAGGTAGAATCGGGTCTAAATTGCGTTTAGGGGAAATAATCTGGACCAAACACGAAGTAAGGCTAGATTATAGAGCTTATACTAACTAGCACTAAGCAAAGAAAGTATAAGTTTGTGAAACACAAAGTAACACACGAAATTCACAAAGAAAATCAGATTATGTTCTATTTCTTTCACTCTTGTTCCAAATGAATTGGCAAGTGCCCTATTTATAGGAAGCTTTACAAATCCTTTAGCTTCCTATCTTATACGTTTAAAACAGAAGAAACAAGCCTCAATAAAGCTTTGTAACTCCTTTTTGAAATTCAAAACAGAATTTAAAAACTGAATTCAAATTGAGCATGATTCAAGCCTTGAATCACGCTTTGACTAAGTCATTATTTGACTGATTATTTGAGCAGCTATTTCGTGCATATTTGACAGAAAATAACCTCCCTAATTAAAGTTTTAAACGACTAAAATAAACAGCAAATAAATCATAATTATTCTCCCACAGAAAATGCCTTGAATCAAGCTGACGTTAATTGTGCTGTTTGAAACTTCTTGTTGATCGTATCCTTAACTGGTCAATACGTCCTCTTTGCTCTCTTCCCATTTAAGGCAAGAAACAAAAGGATTAATTGAAGAGAATCCCACGAAATTATCACCCAAGGACTTGGACTTTCCGTGGATGAACAAGGCATGGACCGTCGTTTGAACTTCTGGAACTTTACGGACTTTATTGCTTGCTACCATATCATTCTCCCCCTCTTCGGAAAAGTTTGCCCTCAAACTTTCATCATCTAGATATGGGCTCAAGTCTCCCACATTGAACGTTGCACTTACGCCACCAAAATCACTAGGTAGATCAATCTTGTAAGCGCTTTCCCCAATTTTTTCCAAGACTTGAAAGGGACCATCTGATCTAGGCATGAGCTTATTTTTCCTAAGGTTAGGAAAACGTTCCTTCCTTAAATGTAGCCAAACCAAGTCACCTTTAGCAAATGTAGGTTGTTTTCGGTTCTTATTTGCACGGTCTTTGTAGACTTTGTTCATAGCTTCAATCTTCTTTTTTATTTTGGTGCATGTTTTCTGAAATGCTTCCCACCTCTTCTTAGGTTCTCCATGTATTAAATCTCCTTTAGGCAAGGGAATTAACTCAATGGGCAGCAAAGGATTAATCCCATACACCACTTCAAAAGGACTACGAGCAGTGGTAGAAGAAGGAGACCTATTGTAAGCGAATTCAGCATGGGCTAACTTAACATCCCAATCCTTTTGAGTTCTACTCACTAGACCTCGTAACAACGCACCAAGGGTTCTATTAGTCACTTCTGTTTGACCATCCGTTTGTGGATGATGAGAAGTACTAAATAGGAGCTTAGTTCCCACCAATTTCCACAAAATCCTCCAAAAATGACTAAGAAACTTAGTATCCCTATCCGAAACAATGGACCTTGGAACCCCATGTAAACGAATGATTTCTCTAAAGTATAAATCAGCAACTTTAGAAGCATCATCTGTTTTGTGACATGGAATAAAATGCGCCATTTTAGAAAAACGGTCCACCACCACCATGATACTATCCTTCCCCCTTTGAGTCCTAGGGAGACCCACAATAAAATCCATGCTCACTCCTTCCCATGGAACATCAGGAACGGGTAATGGAGTGTAAAGACCCTTGTGAAAAGTACTCTTGGACTTTTGACAAGTAGAACACCTTTCCACAATGTGAGTTACGTCCTTGATCATATGAGGCCAATAGAAATGTTCTTGAAGCATTCCTAATGTCTTATGTATTCCAAAATGACCAGCAATTCCTCCCCCATGGATTTCACGAACCAAGAGTTCACGCACACCATTCTTAGGCACACAAAGTTTGTTGCCTTTGAATAAGAACCCATCTTGAACCGTGTAGTCTTGAGTAGGTTTCTTGAATTTTCCAGAAAAATCCTCATCTTCTTCATAGTGATTTTTCAAATGTTCAAACCCAAGAATCTTCGTATGAACCATAGCTAATAGATAGCTTCTCCTTGATAATGCATCAGCCACAACATTCTTCTTCCCTTCTTTGTACCTCGAACTGAATGTAAATGATTGAAGAAATTCAACCCATTTAGCATGTCGGTGATTAAGCTTCTGCTGTCCATGAATGAATTTCAAGGCTTCATGATCCGAATGTAAAACAAACGGTTTTGGCCTTAGGTAATGAGACCAATGATCTAGAGCCCGAACAATAGCATAGAACTCACGATCATAATTCGAATAATTAAGCTTAGCACCACTTAATTTTTCGCTGAAATAACAAATGGGTCTCTTTCCTTGAATAAGAACAGCACCAATACCCACGCCACTTGCATCACATTCAACCTCAAACAGTTTATCAAAATCTGGCAATGCAAGAACCGTTGTATTGCACAATTTCTCTTTGATTTCTTCAAAGGCTTTTTGAGCAGATTCACTCCAAATGAACGCACCTTTCTTCAATAACTCGGTCAAAGGAGCTGTGATTGTTGAGAAATTCTTGATAAAGATTCTGTAAAATGAAGCAAGACCATGAAAGCTCCTCACTTCATGCACATCTTTCGGCACTTTCCAAGTTGAAATAGCCTTCACCTTTTCTGGATCAACCTGTACTCCTTCACTAGATACAACATATCCTAGGAAAGTAATATGCTTACACATGAAAGCACACTTTTCCAACTTCCCATACAATCTGTTAGTCCTTAAAACCTCAAATAAAGATTTTAAATGTAACAAATGTTCATCTATGGATTTGCTATATACTAGAATATCATCTAAATATACAACAATGAATTTGTTGAGAAAAGGACGCAGTACCTCATTCATGAGTCTCATGAAAGAGCTAGGGGCATTGCAAAGACCAAATGGCATGACAAGCCATTCGTATAAGCCTTGCTTGGTCTTAAAAGCTGTTTTCCATTCATCACCTTCACGAATTCTCATTTGGTGATAGCCACTTCTCAAATCAATTTTACTGAAAATCTTGGCTCCACTCAACTCATCAAACATGTCTTGAAGCCTCGGCATAGGAAATCTGTATTTGATAGTAATATTATTGATTGAACGACTATCAATACACATTCTCCAAGTTCCCTCTTTCTTAGGTACTAAAAGAGCAGGAACAGCACATGGACTAAGGCTTTCGCGCACATATCCCCTTTCTATAAGTTCTTCAACTTGTCTTTGCAACTCTTTGGCCTGATCGGGACTACATCTGTAGGCTGGCTTATTAGGCAATTGAGCTCCCGGAATCAAGTCAATAGCATGCTCAATACCTCGAAATGGAGGCAGGCCTTGTGGCAAATCACTAGGAAATACATCAGAAAATTCCTCTAGCAATTTCTTCAAAGGCAATGAGTTAGTAATATTGGAAAGGTTATCATCAACAGGTTTAATAACAAGAAAAAAACCCTTCCCCTTCCATAGCATACTCACGCTCAAACTCACGTTTTGAAACCAGAAAATTAGGTTTCTTCTCCATCATAGGTTCAATCTTTGGAGGCAAAGGAAGTAACCTGATTTTCTTTCCTCCATGAGCAGTGACCGTATAAACATTAGAAACGCCATCATGCAACGCATTTCTATCAAATTGCCATGGTCTTCCAAGCAAAATATGACACGCACTCATAGGCAGAATATCACACCAACGTTCATCATGAAAATTTCCAATTGTAAAAGAAACTAGAGCTTGTTTCTTAACCTTTAAACCCGTATCATTATCTAGCCAATTTAACTTGTATGGTTTAGCATGCTCACGAGTAGGTAATTTCAGTTTACTTACAAGTTCTTTAGAGGCCACATCTGTACAAGAACCACCATCTACAATCACATCACAAAGCTTGTCTCGTACCTTGCATCTGGTATGGAAAAGATTTTCTCTTTGTTGGACATCTTTGAGAGGTTCAGAATGTAGGATCCTCCTCATAACACCACACAATGGAGTGGCGTCTTCTTCAGCTCCATATTCCTCATATTCCTCTTCTTCTTCCTCATTTTCTTCGGAATCATACCCTCCTTCATGAATGGTGAGTGTATTCCGTTTTGGACATTCACTAGCAATATGCCCCTTTTCATGGCATTTGTAACACGTTCTCTTGGAAGCTTCTTGCTTGAAATCCGTTTTTCCTCCTTTGAGTGAGTTAGGAGTAAAAATGGATTTGGCAGCAACTTCACCCTTTCCTACGGAAGGAAAAGCTTTGTAAGGAGGCCTCGAAGTAGGCCTTGGCCTATCTTCTTTGTGTTGTGCCTCAACCTTTCTGGCAGCTTTCACAACTTCTTCATAGGTGGAATAAGGTAGGAGATCCACCTTATTAGAAATTGGTTTTGACAACCCTTTGGTAAAACGCGCAATTTTGAGTGGCTCTCTCTCTTGCATATCACACACCAAACTGAGTGTCTCAAATTCTCGCACATATTCATCAACACTTCGTTCCCCTTGAGCTAGGCGAGTCAATTTTACATATTGATCTTGCTCATACTCACATGGAATCCAACGTTGCTCCATCTTTTTCCTGAGTTTCACCCATGACTCAATCTTACCCTTTCCTTCTCTTCTCCTTTTGGCCTTCAGATTATCATACCAAAGTCCAGCAAGTTTGGTTAACTTCAGAATCGCCATTTTACAACTCCTAGCATCATCATACTCCTTATACTCAAAGATACTCTCCAATCTACGTACCCAATCAAAAAAAACTTCTGGATCATTAGAACCATCGAATTCGGGAAGATCAAGTTTGAGACTTCTATCTTCTTGGTAACCACGAAATTGTGATTCCCCATGGGTGGGTGTGGAATTGGAATGTTCTAATTCCTGTAACTTTCTACCTTGTTTAAGGCATAGGTCAGCAATGGCATCCATACGTGTTTCATGCTTTTTCATTTCGTCATGCATTTCCTGGAGTTTTCCAAGAATGTCTTTCATCGCTTCGTGAGATGTTGAGTTGGATGAACTCGAAGCCATACTCCAAAGCCTTTGCTCTGATACCAACTGATGTGTTTACTGATGTGTTTGTGTTTTAGGATCGTTTTGGAGTGGATTAGATGACTTAGAAACAAATTCGTCTCAAAAAGAAACAAGATAAAAACGCAAGGTAGAATCGGGTCTAAATTGCGTTTAGGGGAAATAATCTGGACCAAACACGAAGTAAGGCTAGATTATAGAGCTTATACTAACTAGCACTAAGCAAAGAAAGTATAAGTTTGTGAAACACAAAGTAACACACGAAATTCACAAAGAAAATCAGATTCTGTTCTATTTCTTTCACTCTTGTTCCAAATGAATTGGCAAGTGCCCTATTTATAGGAAGCTTTACAAATCCTTTAGCTTCCTATATTATACGTTTAAAACAGAAGAAACAAGCCTCAATAAAGCTTTGTAACTCCTTTTTGAAATTCAAAACAGAATTTAAAAACTGAATTCAAATTGAGCATGATTCAAGCCTTGAATCACGCTTTGACTAAGTCATTATTTGACTGATTATTTGAGCAGCTATTTCGTGCATATTTGACAGAAAATAACCTCCCTAATTAAAGTTTTAAACGACTAAAATAAACAGCAAATAAATCATAATTATTCTCCCACAGAAAATGCCTTGAATCAAGCTGACGTTAATTGTGCTGTTTGAAACTTCTTGTTGATCGTATCCTTAACTGGTCAATACGTCCTCTTTGCTCTCTTCCCATTTAAGGCAAGAAACAAAAGGATTAATTGAAGAGAATCCCACGAAATTATCACCCAAGGACTTGGACTTTCCGTGGATGAACAAGGCATGGACCGTCGTTTGAACTTCTGGAACTTTACGGACTTTATTGCTTGCTACCATATCAAATCAGCACACAAAAATCACTCCAACTCTCTCCACACGTCAACAAGGACCCACGCCAACTCACCCTACTCTAATTAACTTAATTACTTAATTAATCATTATTTATTTACATGAAACATCACTAATTTTATTATTCTAATTTCCCAAAGTGGAAATACTAGAATAACCATGACCCAAAATGAACGGTCCATGGCCCAATAATTATCCACCGACCCATCCTCAAAATAACGGGTCAACAAAACCTCCTTTGACTCATGAATTATTTTGGGATTTCTGTCATTTTGGGTATAAAACAACCTAAACAATTTGAATAGGACGATATTTAGATCAGTTTTGGGTAGAAAATGACGTATTTCCCCTTGAACATGTCATAAACACTTGAAATGCATCGATTTGAGTCAAACTCGGTCAAATGGGAGAGGTTTTGGGTAGAAAATTACGTATTTATCGTTGAACATATCATAACACTTGAAATACAACGAATTGAGTTAGACTCGTGAAGGTTTTAGGGCACTCAAGAGGGGGGGGGGGGGTGAATTGAGAGTTAAGTAGCCTTGGCCTATTTTTCTTTCTTTTCGATCTATGAGAGGAACCAGTTGGGCTGGTTCCTGTAAGCAGCGAAATGTAAGAAAAGCAATAAAGAAAACACAAGATTTAATGAGGTTCAGCCAACTATCGCTTACGTCCTGCTACCCTTTGCTCTTTTATTAATCTACTCCGAAAAATAAAGAACACAGACACTCTACTGTTTCCCTACTCCGGGAACCAGTATACCCCACACTCTACTCCGAATGTGCGCTCGACTTACACTAGTAAGCCCCTTGTGTTTGAACTCATAAACACTAACTCAGCCTTTCAACCCCTCTGTTGAAGGCTTTTATAAAATCAAATGTTCTCTTTTAATCTCACTTCTAAAAGCTAATTAAGAGAAAATGTCTAAGCTCTAAGATTGCTCGATGAATAGGCTTTCGTGCTTAAGTGTATATGACTCTAAAAGCCAGGCTCAAGCTCGACTCGGCTCATAAGCATGCCTACTATTGTATATGACTCGATGAATAGGCTTTCGTGCTTAAGTGTATATGACTCTAAAAAATTACTCTTTTTTTTTCATTCCCGAGAGACTATCTAGAATATGAGAGACTAGATGAGTTTATATACTTGGATACAAAAACCCTAGTTTCCTTAAATCACATAATCTTGATGAACAAGCAATAATGTGATTTTAGGAAAGTATTTATCTTATTTGATTTAATCATAAAGATAAAATCAATTAAGATAGATACTCCTAGTTTTTAGGTAACCACAATATTCTCATCTAATTTCCAGCTGCTTAGGATATTTTCAAGATAATTCTTCGAAAAAGTATTTTTACAAAATCTTTTATTTTTCTCAAAATACGCAGCTCGGATATTCCGTACAGTGAACTTGGTTCCTCAACCTGGTTCCCTGAATTGAGTATGTTATGAATTCTATTCCAGCTTTGTACTAGAATTCATAATATGACTCAATACACTTATAAGCATTTATTTTACCCAAACATGCACATACTACGGAGCATATTACATGATAAAACTAGATTAAACATTAAAGTACAAATCTTCTTTTCTTCATGTAATCTTTAAGACTTAAATCTTCCTTGAATACTTCCATTATGAGCAATGTGTCTTTCTTCGAATGTCTTCGAAAGGCCTCCATGCTCCAAGTCTTGGAATTAACTTAACTACTGCACATGTAACATGGTTAATGTACAATAAAGAGTATGTGACTGCTTTTCAGCATAGCAGTCTAGGAAATAGTTCCTACTGGTTTCCCACCAGTACATGGAACAATTTACATCCAACCATTTCCTACATATAGACAAGTTAATTAAATGAATAACACAAATAACTAATAACTTGTCTAAAGAAATAGTGTTCAATTCAGGCTGGTTTCTAACCAACTATTTGCAATACTTATTGTAACCTGTTTCCTGTAACCGTTTGTCATCACTCAAAACCTAAGGGACTCAACAACTCGACCAAACGGGAGAGGTTTTGTGTAAAAAATGACCTAAACACTTTGAATAAGATGATATTAGTCAATATTAGTAAAAAAGGGATCGGTTGTGGGTTTAAAATGATGTATTTACCCTAGAACATGACCTAAACACTTGAAATCGATTTATGTCAAATTCGTTCAAACGGGAGAGGTTTTGGATATAAAATGACCTAAATACTTTGAATATGACGATATGAGTGAATATTGATCAAATAGGAAAGGTTTTGGTTAGAAAATGAAGTGTTTACCATTAAACATGTCACAAACACTTGAAATACATCGATTCGAGTCAAACTCATTGAAACGGGAGAGGTTTTGGGTATAAAATTACCTAAACACTTCGAATAGGATGATATGTGTCAATATTGGTCAAATAGGATCGTTTTTGGGCTAAAAATGGCGTATTTACACTTGAACAAGTCATAAACACTTGAAATAAATCGATTTGTGTCAAACTCAGTAATACAAAAGAGATTTTGGGTATAAAATGACCTAAACACATCGAATAGGACGATATGAGTCAATATTGGTCAAATGGGATCGATTTTGGGTAGAAAATGACGTATTTACCCTTGAACATGTCATAAACACTTGAAATACTTCTATTTTAGGCAAACATAGTCAAACATAAGAGGTTTTGGGTATAAAATGACCTAAACACTTCGAATTGAATGATGGTAGTCAATTTAGGTCAAATGGGATCGATTTTGGTTAGAAAATGACGTATTTACCCTAGAACATGTCATAAACACTTGAAATACATTGATTTGAGTCAAACTCGGTAAAAAGGGAGAGGTTTTAGGTATAAAATGACCTAAACACTTTGCATAGAATAATATGAGTCAATATAGGTAAATGAGATAGATTTTGGGTAGAAAATGACTTATTTACCCTTGAAATTTTATAAACACTTGAAATACATCGATTTGAGTCAAACTCGGTCAAACGGGAGAAGTTTTAGGTCGAAAATAACCTAATCACTTTGAATAAGATGATATTAGTTAATATAGGTAATTACTGGTCAAATGGGATTGGTTTTGGGTAGAAAATGACGTATTTATCATAACACATATCATAACACTTGAAATACATTGATTTGAGTCAAACTCGGTCAAACAGGATAGTTTTGGGTATAAAATGACCTAAACAATTCATATAAGACAATATTAGTCAATATAGGTAAAATGGGATCAGTTTTGGCTAGAAAATGACGTATTTAGCCTAACACATATCATAACATTTGAAATACCTCAATTTGAGTTAAACCATGTCAAACGGGAGAGGTTTTGGGTATAAAATGACCTAAAAACTTCAAATAGGATGATATTTGTGAATATATGTCAAATGGGATTGGTTTTAAGTAGAAAATGACATATTCACCGTAGAATAACACATTAAATACATCGATTTGAGTCAGACTCGGTCAAACGGGAGAGGTCTTGGGTATAAAATGACCTAAACTCTTCGAACAGGACGATATGAGTGAATATAGGTCAAATGGGATCGATTTTGTGGTAAAAAATGACGTATTTACCCTAGAACATTTCATAACAATTAAAATACATCATTTGACTCAAGTCTTAAAATGACATCATTACCGTAGAACAAGTTGAAATTGATCGATTTGAGTCAAACCATGTCAAACGGGAGAGGTTTAGGGTATAAAATGACCTACAAACTTCAAATAGGATGATGTTTGTCAATATATGTCAAATGGGATCGGTTTTGGGTAGAAAATGACATATTTACCGTAGAATATATCATGACACTTTAAATACATCGATTTGAGTCAGACTTGGTCAAACGGGAGAGGTTTTGGGTATAAAATGAGCTAAAATCTTCGAATAGGACGATATGAGTCAATATTAGTCAAAAGGGATCGGTTTTGGGTAGAAAATGACGTATTTACGATAGAATATATCATAACACTTTAAATACATCGATTTGAGTCAGACTCGGTCAAACGGGAGAGGTTTTGGGTATAAAATGACCTAAACTCTTCGAATAGGACGATATAAGTCAATATTAGTCAAAATAGATCAATTTTGGGTAGAAAATGACGTATTTAACACTTCAAATACAGGGATTTGTGTCAAACTCGGTCAAACGGGAGAGGTTTTGGGTATAAAATGACTTAAATACTTTGAATAGGACGATATGAGTCAATATTGGTCAATTTGGATTGGTTTTGGGTAAAAAATGATGTATTTACCATTAAACATGTTATAAACACCTGAATACATCCATTTGAGTCAATCTCGGTGAAACAGGAGAGGTTTTGGGAATAAAATTTCCTAAACACTTCGAATAGGACGATATGAGTCAATATTGGTCAAATGTGTTCGATTTTGGGTAGAAGATGACATATATACCTTAGATCATATCATAACACTTGAAATACATAGATTTGAGTCAAACTCGATGAAATGAGAGAGGCTTAAGGTATAAAATGATCTTAACACTTCGAATAGGACGATATGAGTCAATATTAGTCAAAAGGGATAGGTTTTGGGTAGAAAATGACGTATTTACCCTAGAACATGTCATAAACACTTCAAATACATGGATTTGTGTCAAACTTAGTCAAACAGGAGAGGTTTTGGGTATAAAATGAGATAAATACTTCGAATAGGACGATATTAGTCAATATTGGTCAATTAGGATCGGTTTTGGGGATAAAATGATGTGTTTACCCTTAAACATGTCATAAACACTTGAATACATCAATTTGAGTCAAACTCTGTGAAACGGTAGAGGTTTTGGGTATAAAATTTCCTAAACACTTCGAATAGGGTGATACGAGTTAATATTGGTTAAATGTGATCGGTTTTGGGAAGAAGATGATGTATATAGCTTTGAACATATCATAACACTTGAAATACATAGATTTGTGTCAAACTCGATGAAACGGGAGAGGTTTTAGGTATAAAATGACCTAAACATTTCGAATAGGATGATATGAGTCAATATAAGTCAAATGGGATTTGTTTTGGGTAGAAAATGATATTTACCCTAGAACATGTCATAAACACTTCAAATACATGGATTTGTGTCAAACTCGGTCAAACGGGAGAGGTTTTTGGTATAAAAGGACTTAATTACTTGCAATAGGTCGATATGAGTAAATATTGGTCAATTGGGATCGGTTTTGGGTAGAAAATGATGTGTTTACCCTTAAACATGTCATAAACACTTGAATACATTGATTTGAGTCAAACTCGGTAAAAAGGGAGAGGTTTTGGGTATAAAATGACCTAAACACTTTGAATAGAATAATATGAGTCAATATAGGTAAATGAGATCGATTTTGGGTAGAAAATGACTTATTTACCCATGAAATTTTATAAACACTTGAAATACATCGATTTGAGTCAAACTCGGTCAAACGGGAGAAGTTTTAGGTCTAAAATAACCTAATCACTTTGAATAAGATGATATTAGTTAATATAGGTAATTACTGGTCAAATGGGATTGGTTTTGGGTAGAAAATGACGTATTTATCCTAACACATATCATAACACTTGAAATACATTGATTTGAGTCAAACTCGGTCAAACAGGATAGTTTTTGGGTATAAAATGGCCTAAACAATTCATATAAGACAATATTAGTCAATATAGGTCAAATGGGATCAGTTTTGGCTAGAAAATGACGTATTTAGCCTAACACATATCATAACATTTGAAATACCTCAATTTGAGTTAAACCATGTCAAACGGGAGAGGTTTTGGGTATAAAATGACCTAAAAACTTCAAATAGGATGATATTTGTGAATATATGTCAAATGGGATTGGTTTTAAGTAGAAAATGACATATTCACCGTAGAATAACACATTAAATACATCGATTTGAGTCAGACTCGGTCAAACGGGAGAGGTCTTGGGTATAAAATGACCTAAACTCTTCGAATAGGACGATATGAGTGAATATAGGTCAAATGGGATCGATTTTGTGGTAAAAAATGACGTATTTACCCTAGAACATTTCATAACAATTAAAATACATCAGTTTGATTCAAGTCTTAAAATGACGTCATTACCCTAGAACAAGTTGAAATTGATCGATTTGAGTCAAACCATGTCAAACGGGAGAGGTTTTGGGTATAAAATGACCTACAAACTTCAAATAGGATGATGTTTGTCAATATATGTCAAATGGGATCGGTTTTGGGTAGAAAATGACATATTTACCGTAGAATATATCATAACACTTTAAATACATCGATTTGAGTCAGACTTGGTCAAACGGGAGAGGTTTTGGGTATAAAATGAGCTAAACTCTTCGAATAGGACGATATGAGTCAATATTAGTCAAAAGGGATCGGTTTTGGGTAGAAAATGACATATTTACCCTAGAACATGTCATAAACACTTCAAATACATGGATTTGTGTCAAACTCGGTCAAACGGGAGAGGTTTTGGGCATAAAATGACTTAAATACTTCAAATAGGTTGATATGAGTAAATATTGGTCAATTGGGATCGGTTTTGGGTAGAAAATGATGTGTTTTCTCTTAAACATGTCATAAACACTTGAATACATCGATTTTAGTCAAACTCGGTGAAACGAGAGAGGTTTCGGGTATTAAATTTCCTAAACACTTTGAATAGGACGATATGAGTCAATATAGGTCAAATGGGATCGGTTTAGGGTAGAAAATGACGTATTTACTCTTGAACATGTCATAAACACTTGAAACACATCGATTTGATTCAAACTCGGACAAATAGGAGAGGTTTTGGGTATAAAATGACCTAAATACTTTGAATAGGATGATATGAGTCAATATTGGTCAAATAGGATCTTTTTTGGTTAGAAAATGACGTGTTTACCCTTGAACATGTCATAAACACTTGAAACAAATCAATTTGAGTCAAACTCGGTTGAACAGGGGAGGTTTTGGGTATAAAATCACATAAACACTTCGAATAAGATGATATTAGTCAATATAAGTCAAATTGTAAGGGTTTTGGGTAGAAAATGACGTATTTACCCTAACACACATCATAACACTTGAAATACATTGATTTGTATCAACCTCGGCCAAACGGGAGAGGTTTTGGGTATTAAATGACGTAAACACTTTGAATAGGACGATATGAGTCAATATAGGTTAAATGGGATCAGTTTTGGGTAGAAAATGACTTATTTACCCTTAAACATGTCAATAACATTTGAAATAAATCGATTTGAGTCAAACTTGGTCAAACAAGAGAGGTTTGGGGTATAAAATGATCTAAATACTTTGAATAGGATGATATGAGTTAATAATTGTCAAAAGGGATCGGTTTTAGGTAGAAAATGACGTATTTACCCTAGAATAAGTTTTAAAAACTTGAAATACATTGATTTGAATCAAACCATGTCAAACGGGAGTGGATTTGGGTATAAAATGACCTAAAAACTTCAAATAGGATGATGTTTATCAATATATGTCAAATGGGATCGATTTTGGGTAGAAGATGACGTATATACCTTAGAACATATCATAACACTTGAAATACATAGATTTGAGTCAAACTCGATGAAATAGGAGAGGTTTTAGGTATAAAATGACCTAAACACTTCGAACAGGACGATATGAGTCAATATTGGTCAAATGTGATCGGTTTTGGGTAGAAATGACGTATTTATTCTAACACATATCATAACACTTGAAATACATCGATTTGAGGTAAACTCGGTCAAACGAGAGAGGTTTTGGGTATAAAATAACCTAAACAATTCGAATAAGATAATATTAGTCAATATAGGTCAATATATGTCAAATGGGGTCGATTTAAGGTAGAAAAAGACGTATGTACCCTAACACATATTATAACACTTGAAATACATCAATTGGAGTCAAACTCTGTTAACTGGAGAGGTTTTGGGTATTACATGACATAAAATTTTGGTGTTTTTAAACTTCTTGTAAACGCTAGGGAGCTCCTACTATATAAAGGAGTCAAATGGCATTGAATGAAATCAGATTTTGATGAATTAAACCCTTTTGTCATTTGTGACTTTTCTTAATTCTCTAAGCTTTTGAATTAAAGTTTTGTGTGTTCATCCTTTGCTAGCCTATTTCACTCGTTGATGAAATTGGTGGTGTTCTGAGGAAGCTTTTTAGATACTTTGGTGGTGAATCTATATCCAAAAAATCTCTAGAGTCAATCAATGAATTAGCCTTTTTGTTCTTTCATAACTCACATAGAAATCAATCCTAAACACATTCACAAACATCCATAACTTATTCGTTTTTATGGCGCATATCAGTTGGCGAGTTCTAATTTGTTTTAGCCTATATTTTTCGATTTGAGTATCCAAAATACAACATCTGTTATAAGAGCTAGAAGAGTCTTGGGATATTAAATTCACTCATATCCATGGCTTCTTCAAGTAGTCATCATCACCAAAGCACGAACGATGATTACTTATCTTTGGGTGAGAGGAATGCGTGTTTGGAAGGTGAAGTTGAATTGTTGAGGGTGCAACTTAGAGACATTCAAGCAAGACACATTCGACAAAGAGGGGATGGTCCACCTTCACACCATTCTGGGGAGGATATTCCAATGTCTCCTATGCATAACCGATTTGGTAACTCAAACTCTAACTCTTCCTTTTTTGATATAAAAGTTTATATACTTGAGTATGATGGAAGATTAGATGCTGATGAATTTTTAGAATGGTTGAGAGTAGTAGAAAAAGTGTTTGATTATAAACAAACACCAGATGGTAAGAAAGTAAAGGTGGTTGCCTTGAAATTATGCAAATATGCCTCCACTTGGTGGGCAAACGTGTGTAACAAGAGGGAAAGGATGGGGAAAGATAAGGTGAGAACTTGGGAGAAGATGAAAAAATTTGTTAAAAGAGAAGTTCCTACCTTCCTACTATGTTCAAGAGAATTTTATGAGATTTCATAATCTTGAACAATGTGGAAAAATGGTAGAGTATGCATGTGAATCTGAGGGGTATTTGTTGAAGTGTGGTGTTGATGAGGATGAACCACAGACATTGGTGCGATTTCTAGGAGGTTTGGAGGATCGAATTTCTAGGGTAGTGGAGTTACATCCGTATTCAACCTTAGAAGAGTTGATCCTTTTGGCGCATAAGGTGGAAAATCAACAGAAAACCAAACTTAAACACGAAAACACCAGATCCTATTCTAAACCCACCCAAAATACTCGAACCTACCCTACTCAAGCATGTCCCACTCTTTCTAACCCACCAAAAACAAACTTTAGTTAATAAAATAACCCAATCCAACCTCAACGTAATTCTAGGAGGTGTTTTAGATGTCAAGGTTTAGGGCATATTGCATCTGATTGCCCTAACAAAAAGATTGTGTCACTAGCTGAATACTCTATGCATAGCCATCCCTGTTTTGAGGAAGAAGAAGAAATTGATGTAGGGAAGAATATGGAAGATGAATCAGGGAGTTTCGGGCCAGATGAAGGAGAGTGTTTAGTTGTGAGAAGGGCGTTGAGTACAGTGCCCCAAACAGAAGATCAACGACAAAGAGAGGATATCTTCTTCATGAAATGCACTGTCAAAGAAAAGGTTTGCTCTTTGATCATTGATGGTGGAAGTTGTACTAATGTTGCATCTCAAACATTGGTAGAGAAGCTCAACTTGCCTACAATACTGCATCCACATCCTTATGTGAACCAATGGCTCAATCATGGCGAAGAAATTAAAGTAAGTTCTTGTGTCTTACTCAATTTTAGTATTCGTAGATGTTATACCTATGGATGCATGTCATGTGTTGTTGGGAAGACATTGGTTGTTTGATAGGAAGGTGATACATGATGGATATAAAAACACATATGCCTTTACCAAAAATAACCACCCCATTACCCTAAAACCCATGATATCAAATAATCCTACCACCACAAAAGCAAACCCTAGCCTACCCAAAACTGAAACACATACCCTAACCACTATTTTGAATGGTGAACAACATGAGCATCAATTTATACCACCCAATATTAGAAAGTTTGGAGGAGGAGGAGGAGGAGGAACTAATTAAGGAGAAACCTATCCATCCTTTACTCACCCCCTTACTCAAAACCTTTGATCATGTGTTCCCAAAGGAGATTCCCCCAGGGCTTCCTTCTAAACGTGACATCTAACACAAAATAGATCTTATCCTAGGATCTTTTCTGCCTAATAAGCCTGCCTATAGAACAAACCCTAAAGAAACTGAGGAGATTAGGAGGCAAGTAGAGGGATTATTGGAGAAAGGGATGATAAGGGAGTCATTGAGCCCATGTGCCGTACTTACTCTATTGGTACCAAAAAAGAATGGAGAGTGGCGCATGTGTGTGGATAGTAAAGCCATCAATAAGATGACTATCAAATACCGTTTTCCCATTCCTAGGCTAAAGACCTATTAGATGATCTATATGGAGTCAAGGTATTTTCGAAAGTGGATTTGAGAAGTGGATATCATCAAATTCAAATCCATGAAGGGGATGAATGGAAAACCACATTTAAGACTAAAGAAGGGTTGTATGAGTGGCTTGTGATGCCCTTTGGTCTCTTAAACACACCTATAAAATTCATGAGGCTTATGAACACGTGTCTTAAGCCCTTTCTTGGTGCCTTTGTCGTGGTATACTTTGATGATATTATGATCTACAGTAAATCTGAAGAACATCAAAAATAGTTGCAAAGGGTATTTGAAGTACTAGGTCATAAAAAACTCTATGGTAACTTGGAAAAATGTGACTTCTATACCTCGGAAGTTGTGTTTCTAGACTTTATTGTCTCTTCTTAAGGTATACATGTAGATGAAAGAAAAGTGGAAGCGATTTGAAATTGGCCTGTTCCTAACAATACCCAATAAGTTCGAAGCTTTCATGGTCTGGCATCATTCTATAGAAGATTTGTTCGTGATTTTAGTACTAATATGGATCCTCTTATAGAAATAACAAAACTAAAGAAATTTGATTGGAATCCTCAAGCACAAAAGGCATTTGAAGAGGTCAAGCATCTGTTGACTTCAGCACCTATCCTAGCACTTTCTAAACTTCGAAGATGTCTTTGAAGTAGAATGTGATGCATCGGGGGTTGGTATTAGCACCGTATGATCTTAGAATGGAAGGCCCTTAGCCTATTTCAGTGAAAAGCTTAATGAAGCCAAGCATAAGTACTCTACATATGATAAGGAGTTCTATGCACTAGTATGTGCACTTGATCATTGACACCACTATCTGGTTCCAAAGAGTTCATCCTTCATTCTAATCATAAGGCCTTAAAGTATCAGCAAATCCAACAAAAGTTACAATCTCGACATGCTCAATGGGTTGAGTTCCTTCAATCTTTCCACTTCATGATAAAACATAAGTCGGGAAAACTTAATAAGGGAGCTGATGCACTTTCAAGAAGGTATCTCCTTTTGAATTCATTACAGACTAATATTATTGGCCTTGAGATCTTGAAGGAATGCTATAAGGGAGATGATGACTTTGGAGAACTCTATGAGAAATGCTCAAAGAAATCATTGGGGGAATACTATTTATTTGAAGGGTTTCTATTCATAGGAAGCCAAGTATGTATTCCCAAACATAGTTTGAGAGAGTTCTTCATCAAGGAAGTTCATGAAGGAGGCATGGCTAGACACTTTGGTATTGAAAAGACCAAAGCCCTTCTAGTTGAACATTTCTTTTGGCCCAGAATGGCACATGATGTGGAGTTCATAGTCAAAAGGTGTCCCACGTGTCAAAAGGCTAAAAGTCACTCTCTTCCCCAAGGACTCCATATGCCTCTACCAGTGCCTCAAGCTCCTTGGAAAGATATCAGTCTAGACTTCATCACTGGACTACCTCGAACCAGTACAACAAAGACTCAGTCATGGTGGTTGTGGACAGATTCTCTAAAATGGCTGATTTCATTCCATGTCACACTACTTTATGATGCAGTTTAGGTTGCTAATATTTAGTTTAAAGAGGTGGTTCGTCTACATGGGATCCCTAAGTGTATGGTAAGTGACCATGATTCAAAGTTTCTCAGTCATTTCTAGCTAATGCTATGGAAGAAGATGGGTACAAAGTCAAAATTCAGTATTCAAGTCATCCTCAAACTGATGGGCAAACTAAAGTGATTAATCGCACCTTGGGAACACTTTTGCGATCGTTGATCACTAAGAACCTTAGGGAAAGGGAAGAGGTACTACCACACGCAAAGTTTGCATACAATAGGGTTCCAAGCTAGAGCACATTCCTTAGCCCCTTCAAAGTGGTCTATGGGTTCAATCCTTGTACGCCTATTGATTTAGCACCATTTGTAGTGAAGGCTAACTTTAGTCAAGAGACAGAGGAAAGAACTAAAGAGATCAAGAAGATGCATGAGCAAGTTCGTTCCAAGATTGAGAACATGAATGAACAAGTCAAGGCACGAATTGATAGAAAGAAGAGGGATTCGGGATTTAAAGAGGGTGATTATGTATGGATTCATCTAAGGAAAGAACGTTTTCCATCAAAAAGACGTTCCAAACTTAGTCCTAGATTTGACAACCCATTTAGAATCTTGGAGAAGATCAACAACATTGCTTATAAATGTTGTATTTTTGGATATGAAAATCGAAAAATACAAGCTTAGAAGTTCAAGAATTACGCCGAAGAATAATCGCCTAAAATGGGATAAGCAAAAGATGTGTTTTGATGTGTTTTTCTTGAATTTATGTGTGAAATTGGAAGGAAATAAAAGGATAAAAGAGTTTGTAACTTTAAAGATTAATTGGATACAGAAACACCACCAAAGAATCTAAAAATCTTCCTAAGAACACCACCTAATTCACCAACAAATAATTAGGCTAGCATAGGAACGAATAAACCAAGTTTTAATCCAAAAACTTAGAGAATTCAAAATGTCACAAAGACAAGTAGGTTTAAACTTCAAAATCTGATTTCATTCAATGCCATTTGACTACTTTATATAGTAGGAGCTCCCTAGGGTTTAAAAGAAGTTTTAAAACACCAAAACTCTATCTAAACACATGCATAACAATCTAAATACGTGAATAACAAGTATTCTAGGCTATCATGACTCTAAAAAATGTGAATCCTTAGGAAAGAAGATAAAGTCTAACTTTGGCTAACTATCCTTAAGATAAACTTAACTAGAAACATTAAAGAACCAACTTTCAAATAGAACAATGCATAGAAATCTAAAATTCCTATGATTGGCTAGATATAGTTACATTATAATTGAAAAGACTAAAAAGATAAGACTTCTTAACTAGCTAAAACTCTATTAGCTTTATCCTTGAAGAAGTTGAACCAAATGGATCTCTTATCCCTTAATATCTTCAAGTCTTCCATCTTCAATCAAAATCTTTAAGTCTTCTTATCATATCCAATTTATTAAGTCATTACGAATCAGCAAAACTCTTCAATTCTCACGTCATCTAGGAATACTCAAACATGGACCAACTCCTTTGGTCAAAATTTGACTCCCACATTGACCTAGCTTTGACCAACTTTAGAGCAACTTTGACCAAAGAAAAGAAAAATGGACCTACTCTATTAGTACCAAAGAAAAATGGAGAGTGGCGCATGTGTATGGATAGTAAAGAAATCAATATGGAGCCAAGGTATTTTCGAAAGTGGATTTGAAAAGCGGATATCATCAAATTCGAATCCATGAAGGGGAAGAATGGAAAATCACATTTAAGACTAAAGAAGGGTTGTATGAGTGGCTTATGAACACGTGTCTTAAGCCCTTTCTTAGTGCCTTTGTCGTGGTATACTTTGATGATATTATGATCTATAGTAAATCTAAAAAAGAACATCAGAAACACTTGCAAAGGGTATTTAAAGTACTAGCTCGGGAAAAACTCTTTGGTAACTTGGAAAAATGTGACTTCTATACCTCAAAAGTTATGTTTTTGTGCTTTATTGTCTCTTCTCAAGATATAGAGTTTTGGTGTTTTTAAACTTCTTGTAAACCTTAGGGAGCTCCTACTATATAAAGGAGTCAAATGGCATTGAATGAAATCAGATTTTGATTATTTAAACCCTTTGTCATTCGTGACTTTTCTGAATTCTCTAAGCTTTTGGATTAAAGTTTAGTGTGTTCATCCTTTGCTAGCCCATTTCACTCATTGATGAAATTGGTGGTATTTTGAGAAAGCTTTTTGGATTCTTTGGTAGTGAATCTGTATCCAAACAATCCCTAGATTCAATCAACGAATTATCCTTTTTGTTCTTTCATAACTCATATAAAAATCAAGCCTAAACACATTCATAAACATCCATAAACTTATTCGTTTTTGTGGCGCAAATTAGTTGGCGAGTTATTAATAGTTTTAGCTTGTATTTTTCAATCTGAGTATCCAAAAATACAACACTCGACATGCTTAATGGGTTGAGTTCCTTCAATCCTTCCACTTCATGATAAAGCACATGTCAGGAAAACTCAACAAGGGAGCGAATGCACTTTCAAGAAGGTATCTCCTTTTGAATTCGTTAAAGACTAATATTATTGGCCTTGGGGGAATACTATCTATTTGAATGGTTTCTATTCAAAGGAAGTCAAGTATGTATTCCCAAACACAATTTGAGAGAGTACTTCATCAAGGAAGTTTAGGAAGGAGGCATAGCTGGACACTTTGGTATTGAAAAGACCAAAGCCCTTCTAGGTGAACATTTCTTTTAGCCTAGAATGGCACTTGATGTGGAGTTCATACTCAAAAGGTGTCCCACGTGTCAAAAGGCTAAAAGTCACTCTATTCCTCAAGAACTCCATATTCCTCTACCAGTGCCTCAAGCTCCTTGGAAAGATATCAGTCTAGACTTCATCACTATACTACCTCGAACCCAACGCAACAAACACTTTGGTAAGGTGGTTGTGACGGAAATCCCAAAATAATTCAGGAGTCAAAGGAGGTTTTGTTGACTCGTTATTTTGAGGATGGCCAGTGGATAATTATTGGGCCTATGAGCCGTTCATTTTGGGTATGGTTATTCTAGTATTTCTATTTTGGGAATTTAGAATAATAAATTTAGTGGTGTTTCATGTAAATAAATAATGATTAACTAAGTTATTAAGTTAATTAGAGTAGGGTGAGTTGGCGTGGGTCCTTGTTGACGTGTGGAGAGAGATGAAGTGATTTTTGTGTGCTGATTTGTGTGTGGGTCCAAGGTGATTTTTGGGGGAAGATTATGAATGTGATTTTGGGTAAAAAAAAAGAGGATTATTTTGCTGAAATAATGTCATGGAAAAGAGGGAATATTAGGGGATTTGGGAAAGATTTGATCTGATTTGATTTTAGCTTGATTTAAGGAAGGTATGATCAGATTTGGAAAAGAAGGTCTGATCCTAAGATATTCTTTTAAATATGGTCCAAAATAGGATGGAAATAAATCAGATTTTCTTCTCAAAATCAATTAAGAGATTTGAATCCCTTAAATTAAGGGATTTAATTTAGTTAATTGATTTGTTCCTTAATGTTGCGCATTTTTATGGCAAGGGGGTTGATTGAGCTAATTCTTTTGGGTGTAAATAAGGGAATAGCGTGGAATTAGAGGAGATTTTGGATAGGTTCTTCACTATGTGCGTCCAAGGCATTAAAGGAGGGATATTTGCTAATTTTCCTAGTCTAAATTACATGTTTAATGGAGGGAAAGAAGACCTTTGTGCATGGAAGTTCTCCTAAAGTTATTAACATGAATTAAGTATTAATTCATGTAAACTCTCACACATTTTTGGACGAATTTAAAAGGGGAGTAACTAGGGTTTTGTCCATTATAAATAGGAGATGTATGTTTGTGTTTCAAATCAATGAATGAATGAAGTTTGAATCTTGATATCTTTACTTGCAATATCATGCATTGAGTTTCTTGTGTTTTTCCAAGTTTTGCTTGAAGAATTTGTGAGAGAAGTGAGAGTTCCTTCTTTGTAAATTTTCTTGAATCTAATCATCCAAGTGAGTGTTCCTTGTGTGTAAGATTCCTACTAGTAAAAGAGTGAGGGTTCCTCTTTTACATATCTTGATTGTTAGGTGAGTGTTCCCTACTATCAAATCTCCTTGTTTCTCTTCTACTTCTTATCAAAACCATAATTAAACCTATCCAAAGATCCAAATCTATTTCTATCCTTTTTCCACCTAAAACACATATCCATTTCTTTCTTAATTTCTAGCCTAAACACATTTCCAAGTCTTTTTTTAAAGCCTACGAATCTATCCTTTTTATTAACCTATTTGTGATTCATTTTATCTAGTAATTTCTAGTGTTCTTCATTAGATTTTTACATCATTTGGCGCGTCAGGTAGGGGGAAGAAAATTCTCTTTTTTTTTAAAAAAAAAAATGGATTCTAATGAACCTCCTCAAGAGAGACACCTTTGAATCTTGGAGGAAAATCAACAAAGACTCATTGAAAAAAATTAGCAACTTTTAAATAATGTCGTGACATTGATGGCTTGAATTTTCACACATGAAAATAGGGAGACCAACAATCCCGCTAGGTTTGATGATTGAAATATAAGGGTTGATGTAGATAAGTTTGATGGTACTCTTGATCCCGAAAGGTACCTAGAATGGGAATAATCCTTGGAGCGATTCTTTGACTTTAAAGACATCCAAGATGATGAGCAACAATTTAGGGTTGCTAAAGTGAAAAAAACCAGGTACGTTGAAACTTGGTTAAAAGGTGTCCAAAGAAAGAGAGAAAACAATGGCAAAGCCCGAATTTTTACTTGGGTTAAATTGAAGAAGAAACTTGGAGGTTGATTTGTGCCCTCTAATTACAAGCAATCACTATATGTAAAGTGGAGTACTTTACAACATGGAGGTGGTTTAGTGGAGGAATATATCAAGGAGTTTGAGAGACTCTCTATTGTTTGTGAGATTGTAGAGAATGAGGAACTCAAATTAGGGAGGTTTATAGCTGGTCTAGATCGTAAGATCTATGAGAAGGTGGAAGTACAACCAAACCTATCCTTTGATGAAGTGTGCGAATTGGCTGTCAAATTTGACAACCAAAGAAAGAAGAAGAAACCTTTTTCTTCTTTTGATTCAAGGTTCAAGAAACCTATTTTTCCATCCCAACCACAAAATAAACCTTTTGTTCCTAAACAAAACCTATCCTTTTCTAACCCTACAAAAAGAATTCGAAAGACTTTTGAACCCTCAAACAAAGATAAAGGCAAAGCCATTACCAAGGAGTCTGATTTGAGTGAGATTGTATGTTTTTAATGTCATGGAAGAGGACACTATAAATGAGATTGTCCAAATTCTCGTGCATTGACTGTGAGAGAGATTTGTATCATGACTACACAACCTTTTCCTATGGAGGAAGAAGAGGAGGAGGAAGAAAAAGTCCCTGAAGAGTCTCAAGAGTTTGATGACGAGCAAGAGTGTGATAATGTTGATAACTGTTTTCCTAAAAAAATAGTTTTGTCTTGAGAAGAGCCTTACAAATTCAAACTGAAAGGGAAGAAGTTCCTATTCAAAGAGAGAACTTGTTCTTGACTAAGTGCAAAGTGAAGGGAGAGGTATGTGATCTTATTGTGGATAGTGGTAGTGAAGCAAATGTAGTCTCTAGTGATTTGGTAAAGAGACTTGAAATGAAAACCACTAAACATCCCCACCCATATAAGTTAAGTTGGTTAGAAAGGAGTAAGAATACTGGTGTTAGGAGACAATGTCTGGTGAACTTTGCAATTGGCTCTTATGTTGATGAAGTATTGTGTGATGTCATTCCTATGGATACATGCCATATCTTATTGGGTAGACCACAGAAAAGTGATAAGAAGTCCATTCATGATGGCCTAGACAATACTTACACCATTATGCATCTTGGTAACAAGAAGATACTCCACCCTTTACCACCACAAAGAAACCCACCACCACAAAAAGCCCCTTCTAAAAGTGTGTTCCTTTTGTCTCACAAGGTGTTTGAAGGTGAGATAGAAGAAGAGGATGAGATCTTCCTGTTACTTTCAAGGGAAGAATATGATGGATACATGGCTCAAAATCCAAAATTAGCCATGTTAATCAAGGCTTATGAGGATGTATTCCCAGATGAGTTACCACAAGGTTTATCACCTATTCGTGGTATAAAACATCAAATCGATCTTGTTCCTAGAGCACCCCTTCCTAATAAACCCCCTTACCGATGTAATCCGATGGAGACAAAGGAGTTGCAAAGACAGATCCAGGAATTGGTGGAAATGGGCTATGTTAGAGAATCGATGAGTCCTTACGCGATGCCAGCATTGTTGGTTCCAAAGAAGGATGGCACATGGAGAATGTGTATCAACAGTAGGGCTGTAAACAACATCACTATCAAGTATAGGTTTCCTATACCCAGATTGGATGATATGCTTGATGAGCTAAGTGGGTCCCAAGTTTTTTCTAAGATTAATCTTAGGAGTTGATACCACCAAATAAGGATGCAAGAAGGAGATTAATGGAAGATAGATTTCAAGGCAAAACATAGTCTTCATGAATGGCTTGTCATGCCATTTGGGCTCACCAATGATCCAAGTACCTTCATGTGTTTGGTGAATAAGGTACTAAGACCTTTTTTGGGAAAGTTTGTCGTAGTATATTTGGATGACATTCTTATCTATAATAAGAATGAGGAAGATTATTTGGTACATCTTGAGGAAGTTTTTAAAGCTTTGAGGGAGAAGAAGCTTTATGGGAAGTTGGAGAAATGTCATTTTATGCTCACCGAGTTAGTGTTTCTTGGGTTTATTGTTTCTAGTGATGGAGTCAAGGTGGATCCTAGCAAGGTGGAAGCCATTTCTTCATGGCCTATCCCCCAAGTCCATCACCGAAGTGCGATATTTCCATGGGCTAACTTCTTTTTATAGAAGGTTTATAGCCAACTTTAGTACGCTCATGGCTCCAATTACAGAGTGTATAAAGAAGGGCACTTTTCAATGGACTCCTCAAGCTCAAAAGGCGTTTGAGCACATAAAGAAGAAGATATGTGAAGCCCTTTACTTGCTTTACTTGATTTCACTAAACCTTTACAGGTTGAGTGCAATGCAAGTGGAAAGGGTATTGGTGCTGTTTTGATCCAGGAGGGAAAACCAATTGGATACTTTAGTGAGAAGTTGAGTTATGGTAAGCTTAACTACTCTACATATAATAAGAAGTTTTATGCTACGGTTCGAGCTCTGGACTTTTGGTCACACTATCTAAGACCAAGTCCTTTTATTCTCCATTCTGATCACGAGTCCTTAAGATTTATTCATGGACAAAAGAAGCTCAATGCGAGGCATGAAAAATGGGTGGAATTTCTACAATCTTTTATAGAATGGGAAGGCTAATGTGGTAGCCGATGCTTTATCTCGAAGGCCTTTTCTTCTTGGCATGATGGATGCTTAAAGTCCTTGGTTTTAAGATGTTAAAAGAACTTTACAAGGAAGATGAAGATGTTTGGGATAATGAAGACATGCAAAGATGGAGTTAATGGACTCTTTTCAGTGGTTGATGGTTTTTTTTTTCAAAGGAAACAAACTTTGTGTTCCAAAGAGTTCCATTAGAGAATTATTGATCAAAGAAGCTCATAGTGGAGGTTTGGTCGGACACATAGGAATTTCCAAAACTTTGGAAATCGTTCAAGGCTATTTTTATTGGCCTTAAATGCTTGCCCATGTTTATCATGTAATCATTCGATGTACTACATGTCAAAGGGAAAAGTTGTCATTCCATAAAGGAGAATACAAACCATTGCCTGTACCTAAAATGCCTTGGGAAGACCTAAGTATGGATTTTATTATGGCACTTCCTCGAACTCAACATGGGAAGGATTCCATAATGGTGGTAGTGGATCGATTTTCAAAGATGGCTCATTTTGTGGCTTGTCGAAAAGTTGATAATGCTTTCAATGTGGCTCAATTGTTTTTCACCAAAATTGCTCGATTGCATCATTTGCCAAGGACTATTGTTTCTGATCGAGACACTAAGTTCTTGAGTCATTTCTGGAAGTCTCTTTGGAGGCTTCCGGGGACCAAGTTACTGTTTTCAACAAGTCATCATCCCCAAACTGATGGGCAAACTAAGGTGGTAAATAGGATTCTTGGTTCTTTACTTCGATCATTAGTAAGTAAAGGAGGTAAGAATTGGGATTTGAAGCTTGCTCATGCTGAGTTTGCTTATAACCGAACACCGAGACGATCCACTAAGTACTCTCCATTTGAAGTTGTCTATGGGTTGAACCCATATATGCCGATTGATTACATCACTCTTCACAAAGATAAATTTGTTCATGGTATGGCCAAGGAATGTATGGAGTTCATGATGAACGTCCATAAGGAGGTAAGGAAGAATATTGAGAAGGCAAATGAGGAATACAAGAAACAAACCAACAAAAGTTTGAAGAATGCTAGAACCTTTAAGGTTGGTGATCTTGTTTGGGTTTTTCCGAGGAAAGAAAGATTTCCGAAACAAAGGAAGCATAAGTAGCCTAGGGCCGAGGGACCATTTCAAATCATTGACAAATCAATGATAATGCTTACAATGTGGATCTAGGTGGAAATTATGGAGTCTCTTCCACTTTTAATGTGGGTGACCTTTCCCCTTATTATGAAGATGACGAGTTGAGGTCAACTCTTTTCAAAGAAGGGGAGGATGACAGAAATCCCAAAATAATTCATGAGTCAAAGGAGGTTTTGTTGACCCGTTATTTTGAGGATGGGCCGGTGGATAATTATTGGGCCCATGGACCATTTATTTTAGGTCATGGTTATTCTAGTATTTCCACTTTGGTACATTAGAATAATAAAATTAGTGGTGTTTCATGTAAATAAATAATGATTAATTAAGTAATTAAGTTAATTAGAGTAGGGTGAGTTAGCATCCTTGTTGACATGTGGAGAGAGATGGAGTGATTTTTGTGTGCTGATTTGTGTGTGGGTCCAAGGAGATTTTTAGGGGGAGATTATGAACGTGATTTTGGGTAAAAAAGAGGATTATTTTGCTGAAATAATGGCATGGGAAAGAGGGAATATTAGGGGATTTAAGAAAGATTTGATTTGATTTGATTTTAGCTTGATTTAAGGAAGGTATGGTCAGATTTGCATATCCTAAGATATTCTTTTAAATATGGTAAAAAATGGGATGGAAATACATCAGATTTTCTGATTTTCTTCTCAAAATCAATTAAGAGATTTGAATCCCTTAAATTAAGGGATTTAATTTAGTTAATTTTGTTCCTTAATGTTGGGCGTTTTTATGGCAAGGGGGTTGATTGAGCTGATTCTTTTAGGCGTTAATAAGGGAATATCGTGGAATTAGGGGAGGTTTTGGATGGGTTCTTGACTAGGTGCATCCAAGGCATTAAAGGAGGGATATTTGCTGATTTTCCTAGTCTAAATGGCATGTTTAATGGAGGGAAAGAAGACCTTGGTGAATGGAAGTTCTCCTAAAGTTATTAACATGAATTAAGTATTAATTCATGTAAACTCTCACACATTTTTGGACGAATTTAAAAGGGGAGTAACTAGGGTTTTGTCCATTATAAATAGGAGATGTATGTTTGTGTTTCAAATCAATGAGTGAATGAAGTTTGAATCTTGATATCTTTACTTGCAATATCATGTATCAAGTTTCTTGTGTTTTTCCAAGTTTTGCTTGAAGAATTTGTGAGAGAAGTGAGAGTTCCTTCTTTGCAAATTTTCTTGAATCTAATCATCCAAATGAGTGGTCCTTGAGTGTAAGATTCATATTAGTAAAAGAGTGAGTGTTCCTCTTTTACATATCTTGATTGTTAGGTGAGTGTTCCCTACTATCAAAACCCGTTGTTTCTCTTCTACTTCTTATCAAAACCATAATTAAACCTATCCAAAGATCCACATCTATTTCTATCCATTTTCAACCTAAAACATATATCCATTTCTTTCTTAATTTCTAGCCTAAACACATTTCCATGTCTTTTTCTAAAGCCTATGAATCTGTCCTTTTTGTTAATCTATTTGTGATCCATTTTGTCTAGTAATTTCTAGTGTTTTTCATTAGATTTTTACATAATGTTGTGGACGGGTTCTCTAAAATTGCACATTTCATTCCATGTCACACTACTTATGATGTTGTTGAGGTTGCTAATCTTTACTTTAAAGAGGTGGTTCATCTACATGGGATCCCTAATTCTATGGTAAGTGATCGTGATTCAAAGTTTCTCAGTTATTTCTGGCTAACGCTATGGAAGAAGATATGTACAAAGTTAAAATTTAGTACGTCAAGTCATCCTCAAACTGATGCGCAAACTGAAGTGACTATTCGCACCTTGGGAACACTTTTGCAATCGTTGATCACTAAGAACCTTAGGGAATGGGAAGAGGTACTACCACACATAGAGTTTGTATAGAACAAGGTTCCAAGCAAGACAACAGGTCTTAGTCCCTTTGAAGTGGTCTATGGGTTCAATCCTTGTATGCCTATTGATTTAGCACCATTTGCAATGAAGGCTACTTTAGTTAAGAGGCAAAGGAAAGAACTAAAGAGATCAAGAAGACGCATGAGCAAGTTTGTTCCAAGATTAAGAAGATGAATGAACAAGTCAAGGCACAAATTGATAGAAAGAAGAGGGATTCTAGATTTAAAGAGGGTGATTATGTATGGATTCATCTAAGGACAGAAAGTTTTCCATCAAAAAGACGTTCCAAACTTCGTCCTAGATCTGACGACCCATTTAGAATCTTGGAGAAGATCAATAACAACACTTATAAAGTGGAACTTCCAGGAGATTATGGAGTATCTTCTTCCTTCAATATTGCTGATCTTAGTCCTTTTTATGAAGCTCATGAGGATTTGCCAAGTTTGAGGGCAAACTTTTCTGAAGAAGGGGAGGATATTGGGGATCAAGGAGCTATGCAATTACAAATTACAAAAGATTCCTTAATCTCAAATCCTAACTCTACGCATGAAGAACGAGCCAACCTAGGGTTTCACCAATCAAACCCCTAAGAAAACTACTCACACATAGTAATAAAGACTAGGGCATACACAATGATACTCGACATGATTGAAAGCATGAACAGACTGAATGGAAATGAACAACAGAATGAAAACTATCCTATCAAAACTATAAACAAAGCAATGATAATAGCAAGAGGAATGAAATTCAGAAAAATAATACTTGAAAGCATTAAACGAAATAAAACAGAAAAGAATCAATATACCTTGTATAAATGAAATTGCGTGAACGAAAAGGAATCCAAATCCGAAATACAAAGATTGAAAGGAAGTGCAATGAAAGCTGTAAATCTAAACTAATGTATGAATGAAATGAAAAGCTTTAAAATGATGTTCTAGGTTGAGGCACAAGAGCTCTCAAAGTAAGCATGAGGGTTATTTACAGAGCAAGAGGGTATTTATACCCTAGGGACATAAGGGGTAAAACCCTAGGAAAAACCCTCGAGCGGCGGCCTAAGAAAGAACCAAGAAAGTCGGAAATAGGCTCCATTCGGCCGAATAGAGGGAGGATTCGGCCCAATGAGTGGCCATTCGGCCGAATAGGAATGCCATTCGCCCATATCAGAAACTTGGTATTTTTCCACCCTGTACACCATTCGGCCGAATGAGTACAACCATTCGGCCAAATGTGTCTTGATTCGGCCGAATGAGTCTTCATTCAGCTATTCCCAAGAGCTTGATTTATGTGCTTGAATCCCTGTCTTCCATGTCAGATTCGGTCGAATCTGAACCTGAACCTTGCTGAACAGCTCCTTTGAAGTGTCTAATGGCTTCTAGAGTTTATGGGATCTTTGAGAATGACTTGGAACGCATGCCCAAACTATGATACACGCATCTAAACTCTTGATAAAAATGTCAAAGCCTCGAACACGTCTCATTTTACCTCGAAATCATCGAAATCACTTGAAATGACCTGAAAACAACTCGAGGACAAGATCAAGGAAAAATTGAATGTAATATGCATAAAACCAATATAAAAGCACGTGACTCAACACTAAAATAGGGTTGTAAACGTGCTCTAAAACGAGCACATTAACTTTCCCTAAGCCAAACCTTTGCTAGTCCCTAGAAAATGAACTAGCAAGGCAACACCGTGAGCAAAGCTCATGAAAAGCAAGGTGAGCAGAAAACAAGACAATGCTAACCGTGTACGCGCAAAACTCTTCCTTAGCCATGGGTGTGCAAGTACAATGGGCTCAAAAGAGCATAATACCAAGATAATCAACGTTTTTCGTAGACTCAGGATTACTGGAAAAGCTACAACACAAGCCATGCCACCCACTACCTAATGAGGTCACAAGTCCACGCTCCCCATGCTATTTCCCAAAAGATGTGGGAAATTTCTAGTACGCTCATGTGTTTAATACGGTACGTGTTTCACTCAGAATCTTCCAACTTAAGATGAGTCCGGAATTAAACACTCAATCAAGGAGAAATCTTAGGGATTGTATCCTATCTACTCTCCAGCACAAAACTTGCTAATCAGGCCAAGTCGAACAGGTTTGAAAACGGTTGCAATGTAGGCTGGGATCAAGGTAGGGTAAAATTTGGGGATGTGGAGTTCAAATAGAGGATAGTAAGCAATCCAAGGTAATCAAACCAAGGAAGGCTACAACTTCTGATGACAATGCTACTTTCCAAAATTCTCTAGATACGCATAAATGAACTCATTACACCAACTTCATTCTCGAATTTCTCTTTTTGAATTTTTTTCTGTTTCTTTTCTTTTTCTTTCTTTTTTTTTTCCTTTTTGTTTTCAAGATAATTTTTATGAAATAAACTAAGAGTAATGTAAAGAGTCATATCATATGACAACGATTTTTCAAACCAAAATCTTTCACCACAATGCAACAGGTACCACTTCACTGTGATCACTTGACTATCCTCTAGGTAAAAAGAGGGAATATTTGGCTCATGTGGATTTAGATGATGTAGCTATGAAGAAAAAGTAAAGGCACAAAATTGGCTTACCCTAAAGTCAATCGATATTCATGGTAGGCAATTTGGCATGTAGCTGTAACTACAAACATGTTATCATCCCTGGCCTTTAGAAAAGAAGACTATGCTAGAGGAGAACAGACACAATACATAGACTCTCTAACTAGAACTTAATAACATAAGACTCACAATGGAGTCCAAAAAGGCTCAATCCTCACTAGGCTAGTCGAAACGTGCCTTAATAGGTAGTCATCCAAGCCACAAACCAAGCAAGACCAGATCCCCCAAGTCAAGTGGAAAACGGTCAATCATTCGGTCCCAAAACAGGCACAAAGCTAGGAAAACATGAGTATGCATAAGACTACTATAAAGTACATGTCAGGAGCTAGCATGTCAGTTTCATAACTTAAGCACATTAATCTTGACACACCTAGACATGCAAAGAAAAACAAAAACAAAAACCAAGGTAATAGTTTCAATAATACTGATCTTTCAAAGCTTTGAAAATACAAGGACCCTCCCCTAAGCCAGCTTAAGAGCCATCTCGGCACTTGGGAGAGGAGAAACAAAAAGGAGAAAGATCAGCATTATAGAAGCTATTGCTATACAAATAAACAAACAAAACAAACACCAGCTTATCTCCCGTAAGTACTTTTGTTTAACGTCGGTAAGTTTGACACATTTAGGCACAAGTTTATACAGAAAAAGAAAAGAATGAAATCGTACCTGCCGTAGGAGTGGATTCACTCCTAGCATCACCATCACCTCCAGCATAGGGAGTCAAAACTCTCCACCGAGTTGCAGTGGCGGAAGTAAGCAATGAAGAACCAGGGTCATCTGGAGGTGGGTTATAATGCGAGGCTCCCCTAAGCCAGGGTGGAGCCATCGGTCTCTTTTTAGATTTTCTTTTTCTAGCCCTTTTCTGTTTGCGGGCTGGCTCGTCAGTACCCTCAGATTTGTAATACATCTTTGTTTGCGGAGCAATTCCCTTCGCAACCTCAAAAAAAAGACGCTCTTATGCGTCCTCCTCATCCGACACCTCAACTATCATTGGGGCAGCAAAAGCATTACACCTCTTAACCTCTTTTGCAGCGTCATTCTCGACCACCCTAAAGAAACAAATCCGCTCGACCATGGGTTCCTTTGAAGACTTAGAAAAGGCAAACACAACCTTCTCTTGGGCTACCCTAACGGTTATAGTTTCTGATTCACAGTCGATCAAGGCACCCAAAGTCTTCAAAGCATCCCTTCCTAAGATAAGGGGAGTATAAGGATCCTTGGCCATATCAAGAACCACGAAGTCACATGGTACCACTATGTTCCCTACTTGGATCGGAGGGTCCTCAAACTCCTCACATGGCACTTTTATACTACGGTCGGCCAGCTGGATTATTTTCTTCAAAGGCTTAAGCTCACAGGTTAGCTTTTTGGAAATGGACATTGGCATTAGGCTAATGGAGGCCCCAAGGTCAGCAAGTTCTCCCTTAGAATTGAGTTTTCCAAGGGTGACTGGGAGCACAAAGGGTCCTCTAGCTTTTTCTTTCTTTGCCCATGTGCCCTGAATGATGGCACTTACTTGCTCTGGTAAACTGATCACCTCGCCCTCAAGCTTTCTCTTGTTCCTTAATAGGGTTTTCAGATACTGAGCATATTGTGGCATTTGCTCCATGGCCTCTAAAAATGGTATGTTCATTTTAAGTTGCCTCATATGCTCTAGGAATTTAAGAAACTTTTCTTGTAGTTGCTTCTCTACCTTCTTGTAAGGACAAGGTAGAGGCGGAGCATGCTAACGCTCAAGTTTCCTCCGTTCCTGTATCTCCCTCCATCTCTCTTCTTTATCTTTCTTCTCCCTCTCATGCCCAATGATTTCAATATTGTGTCCCTCATTTTCTTCACCACCCTCCTTTTCTTTTCTCCCCTCAAGGTTCTCCTTGTGCTCATTTTCTTTTATACTGGCACTACCCTTCGAGGAATCTTCCCCTAAATCATCTCCATTGGCTACAACTGGAGCAGGATATGAGGTTCCAGATGCTAGGAAGATCACCTTACAAGTGTGATGCTTAGGGTTAGAGTCAGGAGAGTTTTGTGGTGGAGGTTGGGTGGATGGGTTTGGTTGAGGGTGAGAAGGAAGTAGCAATGGTGGGGGTGGACTAGCCATCTGTGCAAGCTGTGACTCAAACAACTTTTGCTGCGCTTGAAGTTATTGCATTTGATTTATCAAAGTTTGATTGATTTGTGAGAGGGTTTGATTTTGCTGCGCAAGGGAGTTCACTTGGGTGGAAAGGAACTCATTAGTTGGAGGCGGGTTTGGTTGAGGCTGTGTAGATGGATAGGGTAGGTTGGTGTTGGGTCTTGGCATTTGAGGGTACGACCTATTCCCATTTGGCCTAGGAAAACTCCCATTCGCTTGATTGGTAGAGTTATACCCTTGGTAGGAGTTCCCTTAGTTAGAATTTGGATTGAAGGGAGGTCTAAAGGGTTGATTGTTGTAAGGAACTTGTTGAGAAAACCCTTGGTTATGACCACCGTACCCTACTGCTGCCACATAATCGGGATTATACCCGTATCCATCGTAGTTCATGACCGGGGTTCCATCTTGGTTATACCCCCCGCAGTTAATAGTCGCTATGTGCTCGGAATTTGCACCCCCACAATATGATGTATCATGATTGGTGCCCCCACAGATTCTACATGAAAAGGGCGTCTCTTTAACCGATGATACATTGGAGCTACCTTGGGTGTATTTGAACTTGGACAGCTTCTTATCCATGATAGCTTCGATTTTTGAACTAATCGTGTCCAAGTTGCTTGAATCCATCCCTCCTCTCGGTAATCCACTACCCCTTGCTCCTCCCCAAGAGCTATTTTTAGCAACCTCCTCAATCTTAGCCTTCACTTGGTTGCATGGGACTTTCGAGAGTTGGCCACTAACAGCCGAGTCTAGGAGTGCCTTAGTGGAGTCATTTAGACCATCATAGAAGAATGTATTGAGATGGTTCTCCCCGTACTCATGATGGGGGCATGTTCTTATCATTCTCTTAAACCGACTCCAAGTGGCACTAAGGTTCTCATCATCCTCTTGAGTGAATGACGCAATTTTCTTACGCCAATCCTGCGTTCGAACTGTGGGATAGAACCTTTCTAGAAATGCTGTCTTTAATTGAGCCTAATTAATGATTAAGTTAGATTCCAGGCATTTATACCAATCCCGAGCATCACCAGATAAACTCAAGTGAAATAGATGCATCCGTACATAATCTGGGCTATTGGGACATGGAGGTATGAGACCGCAAATATCTGAGAATGCCTCCAAGTGGGCATTCATTTCTCAAACCGCAAAAAGGGGTCTCTTTCACCATCCAGGTGAATTGAGGATGTATGTGATAAGGGTTCGGGGCTATGGGTAACACTACACCTCCTTGAAATTCTTGGGACCCAAGCGTCCAAAATTGACCAAATAGTTGTTGGTGGTTTTCGTCCATTGGTGGTGTAGGGTGGTTGGAACTATTTGGTTGCGACGAGGTTTGGATTAGAATTCTCCGTTTGCTACGTTGAACCTCAGGGTCGTATGGTTCTAGTTATTGATTTGATCTACGTGTGCTATAGGGCATGCAAACAACACTAGAAACCAAATGTAAGCACTGACAAGCAAATTAAGAGACAATAAAATAAATAAAACAAAAATAAATTACACCAAGACTATAATCTAAACACTACGCCTTGTCCCCGGCAATGACGCCATTTTGATAACCGTTCTTTTAGGTCGTTTAACTAAAAGAATAGTTATGCAAACTAAATTTATAAACACCCTAATACTACTACAACTAATGTAGTGGTAAGTCGGGGATCGAACCACAAGGACAAGGGGCGATAACTTTTAGACTTGATTCAAAGGGTTTTTTTTGGAAACGTGATTAGATAAATCTAATGACAGAAAATAAAGCAAGAACTAAAATGATGTTATGCTTTGAAGGGAAAATGGGGACAGATCAGTTCCACCCTAGGAAGGACAATCAAACTATCAATACGCTAAATTAGGAGAAATCAGTCAACAATGATTCATGACGCTCAAGATGACGAGAGGAAATTTGTGATCCTATAAATCACACGAACAACCTATAATCGCCCTATGTCTCCAAAGGAGTGGCAAGACAAGATTCGCATCGAATATCAATCAATCAATCCTTAACAATCTCAAATCCTAACTCTACGCATGAAGAATGAGCCAACCTAGGGTTTCACCAATCAAACCCCTAAGAAAACTACTCACACATAGTAATAAAGACTAGGCCATACACAATGATAAAAGACATGATTGAAAGCATGAACAGACTGAATGGAAATGAACAAGAGAACGAAAACTATCCTATCAAAACCATAAACAAAGCAATGATAATAGCAAGAGGAATGAAATTCAGAAAAACAATACTTGAAAGCATTAAACGAAATAAAACAGAAAAGAATCAATACCTTGCATAAATGAAATTGCATGAACGAAAAGGAATCCGAATCCGAAATACAAAGCTTGAAAGGAAGTGCAATGAAAGCTGTAAATCTAAAATAATGCATGAATTAAATGAAAAGCTTTAAAGTGATGTTATAGGTTGAGGCACAAGAGCTCTCAAAGTAGGCATGAGGGTTATTTACAAAGTAAGAGGTAATTTATACCCTAGGGACATAAGGGGTAAAACCCTAGGAAAAACCCTCGAACGGCGGCCTAAGAAAGAACCAAGAAAGTCGGAAATAGGCTCCATTCAGCCGAATGGAGGGAGGATTCATCCGAATGAGTGGCCATTCGGCCGAATAGGAATGCCATTCGCCCATATCAGAAACTTGGTATTTTTCCACCCTGTACACCATTCGGCCGAATGAGTACAACCATTCGGCCGAATGAGTACAACCATTCGGCTGAATGTGTCTTGATTCGGTCGAATGAGTCTTCATTCGGCTATTCCCAAGAGCTTAATTTATGTGCTTGAATCCCTGTCTTCCATTCGACCGAATGAATGTCAGATTCGGTCGAACTTGAACCTGAACCTTGCTGAACAGCTCCTTTGAAGTGTCTAATGGCTTCTAGGGTTTATGGGATCTTCGAGAATGACTTGGAACGCATGCCCAAACTAAGATACGCGCATCCAAACTCTTGATAAAAATGTCAAAGCCTCAAACACGTCTCATTTTACCTCGAAATCATTGAAATCACCTCAAATGACCTAAAAACAACTCGAGGACAAGATCAAGGTAAAATTGAATGTAATGTGCATGAAACCAATATAAAAGGACGTGTCTCGACACTAAAATAGGGTTGTAAACGTGCTCTAAAACGAGCATATCAGTAGCCCAACGTGTTGCAAACATGGTTGAAAGTCAAGAGGAGAAACAAACTTATTTTAATATGATCTTTGGAGGCATTAACTTTCATTGACTTTCCTAAAATGGAAACTTTCCAAATTGGGAAACTTTCTACTTTGGGAAAGTGGTAGTAGGAACTTGCTTAATATGGAAGTAGGAATTAAATAAAATGTTTTTAACCCATAAAGGTTCGAACTTTAGGAGTAGGGCTTGAATCTAGGCTTGTTCAAAGTTGCTCTAAAGTTGGTCAAAGCTAGGTTAACGTGGGAGTCAAAGTTTGTCCAAAGGAGTTGGTTCATTTTTGAGTATTCCTAGATGGCATAGGAGTGGAAGAGTTTTGTTAATTCTTAATGACTTGATAAGTTGGATATGATAAGAAGACTTAAAGAGTTTGATTAAAGATGGAAGACTTGAAGATAGACACGCCTATTAAGGGATAAGAGATCCATTTGGTTCAACTTCTTCAAGGATAAAGCTAATAGAGTTTTAGCTAGTTGAGAAGTCTTATGTTTTAAGTCTTTTCAATTATAATGTAATTATATCTAGCCAATTATAGGAATTTAAGATCTCTATGCATTGTTCTATTAGGAGGTTAGTTCTTTAATGTTTCTAGTTAAGTTTATCTTAAGGATAGTTAGCCAAAGTCAGATTTAATCTTCTTTCCTAGGGATTCACATTTTTTAAAGTCATTATAGCCTAGAATACATGTTATTCACATATTTAGGTTGTTATGGATGTGTTTAGATAGAGTTTTGGTGTTTTTAAACTTCTTGTAAACCCTAATGATATGATAGAGGATGTCAACTTCAAAGGATTAATTGATGCTTCAAAGAAGGATGCTACCATGGGAGAGTTATTAGCTTATGGAGACACAAATCTTCTAGGTGCATCAAAGGGGAACATTTGCATGTTCATGATAACATGCCAATGTGAATGAGAATTGGTGGACATGGGGAATAATTTGGTTTTGCCTATGAGTTTTCTCCCATTTCATTTGATAGGGTTTTTCTCATTTTAGGCATAGGTGTGTTTTTGAACTTTCCTTTTTCAGGTTTTATGATTCTATAATGTGTGAAAGCCATGGAGGTGATGATTAATGGAAGGCCTTGATCAAAAGCTAAAATCTTGGAGTAATTTTTGAAGATTGAAAATTTTGACCAAGGAGGAAAAATTTTGAGACAGGGGGAGGTGCTTGTTACATTGAACGGTACATGGCAAGTGACATGGCACGGGTATGGACGTGGCTACACAATGTGATTGGATGTTTAGTATTTTACTTTAAATAAAATAGGATTAGAGTAGTTAATTTGTAATTTTATCTTTTTTGGTAGGATAGAATTCTAATTAAGATAAGATAGTGTTAGAGTTTTGGTAGGATTATGTAATAAAAAGGTGGCATTATCCTATTGGTTATTAGGATTCCTTTTAGAAGTAGGAGGCCTAGTCATAATATGATTGAAACTCTCAAGCTATGGGTATAAATAGATGTGCACCCAAGCTTGGAAAAATTAGATTTGGAGATTCTTTTCTATATATTCTTCAATAAACTTATAGAGTTTGTTATTTTTCTTTGTGTGTAACAAAGAGTTGTGAATTGGTGCTTCAAGCTTTAAATTCACGTGAGGAAGTGTAGGAATTGAGGGTGTTTTGCTTTAATTAATTCTTAAACTTTTGCCCTAGATTTTAAACCTTTGGTGCATAGCTTTAGAGGGTTTTATATCTAGTTCTATCCCTTTGTGTGGATTAAGGTTTCAATACCTAGATTCACATTAACTTTTGGTGCTCTCGTTAAGAGGATTCGAAGCATACTCAAGCAAGATGGATTCTAGTGGTGATGATGCACACGAGATGCCATCAGGCTTCAAAAAAGGTTTGACCTTGCAAGAGGCCAAAGCCTTGTGCATGGAATGCGAGTTGAAGGAACAGAAGGAATATATGAACGAGCTGTTGCAAATCGTGGGGAATAAGGAAAATTCCTCAAGCAAAGGTAAAGTCTCTTCCCATGAGTCTAACTCTAGCAAAAGTGATGGTGAATCCAGTGTTAGAAGCTCAAGAAGGCCTAGCAAGAGGAACCCATCCTCTTCAAGTGATGATGATGAATCATATAAAGGGCGTAGGAGAAAGAGTTTATGGGGGAAAGAGGATCAAAGCTTGAGACTTGAAATCCTTGAGTTCAATGGCAGTTTGGAACCAGACAAATTCCTAGATTGGATCCGTAGAGTTGAGCAAATTTTCAGATATAAGGACTATGATGACCATAGATCCTTTAAGGTTGTTGAACTCAAACTCACTTCTTGTGCAAGTTTGTGGCTTGAAGGCTTGCAAAAGAAGAGGACAAAGGAGGGGCGTTCCAAGATCTCATCTTGGACAAAACTAAAGAAGTACATGCAAAAAAGGTTTGTTCCTCAAGACTTTGAACAAAACAATTTTATAAAAAAAACTACTTTGAAGTAAGAAAGAAGGTCTGTGGAGGAATACTTGATGGAATTCAAAAATCTAGCCATGGTGTGTGGGTTAGAGGAGAAAGAAGACCATAAGGTGGCTTGTTTTGTGTCTAGGTTAAATGACCCAATCAAGGAAAAGGTGGAATTACAACCCTATTGGAGATTTGATGAGGTGTGTAGAATAGCAACTAGGGTTAAAAGGCAAACACGTAAACCTAGAGGGACCTTTCGATCATTTGAAGCTAAAGGGGTGCGTGAGATGTCTAATGTGAAGCCTAATCTTGAGAAAGCCAAAAAGCCATAACCTTTTGGGAGAGATAAGGGAGGAAGTTCTAGGCCTCCTATGGGAGATCAATGAACTTGCTTCAAATGTAAGGGACAAGGCCATATCCAAATAGATTCTCCCCATGCTAGGGTTGCTACTACTCGGACTTGGGAGGAAGATGAAACCTTTGAAGAAGAGGAGCATGAGCTTAAAGAGGAAGAAGGTAACACATCTTTTAAAGTCCAAGAGGAGGAGGTGGAGGAGGTGATGGAAGAAACTAGGGGATCTAGCCTAGTGTTACGAAGGGCATTGCAATCCAAGTCCATATCATTAGAGGAGAGCCAAAGGGAAAAAATCTTCCTCACAAGATGCAATGTCCAAGGAAGACTATGTGATGTGATTATAGATTCGGGGAGTTGCACTAACGTGGTTTCTACACTCTTGGTAGAAAAGTTGGAGGTGCCCACTCAAATCCATCCTCAACCATATAAGCTCCATTGCTTAGCAATTCAAGTGACGTAAAGGTTAGTAAATAAGCCTTGATTTCGTTCAAAATTGGCAATTATGAAGATTAAGTGCAGTGTGATGTTTATCCCATGGATGCGTGTCATATTCTCTTGGGAAGACTTTGGAAATATGACAAATTTGTGAAGTTTGATGGGAGGACAAACATATATGTTGTCAGGAAGAATGCGCAAGCTAAAGCATTTGCTTCAAAGCCTTTAATTGCTCCAAAAACTCGTTCCAACAAAGATGATGGCAAGGGAGTGTTATTGGTGGATGGAAGAGAATTGGAGAAGGAGGCAAAGGCAAGTAGCATGGTTGACTATATATAGAAGCTTCATGTCTAGAGTAAGGATTAAGAAGGTCAATGATATCTATAAGGCTAGAGCTAACAAACACAAGAGTTGACATACTTATAAGGAGTGAGAATTGGTTTGATTGCACTTAAGGAAGGAAAGATTTCCTAATAAACATAAAAACAATTATGCCTAGGTGTGATGGTCCATTCAAAATCACGAGTAAGGTGGGTGATAATGCATATAAGCTTGAGTTTCCTAGAGACTATGGAGTTCATGCACATTCAATATAAGCAACTTAGCACCTTATGTGCCTGATGATAACCTTCGAGCTTTGAGGACAAACTCTTTTGAAGAAGAGGAGGATGATATAATAGAGGATGTCAACTTCGAAGGATTGATTGAAGCTTTAAAGAAGGATGCTACCATGGGAGAGTTGTTGGCTTATGGAGACACAAATCTTCTAGGTGCATCAAAGGGGAACATTTGCATGTTCATGATAACAAGACAATGTGAATAAGGATTGGTGGACATGGGGAATAAGTTGGTTTTGCCTATAATTTTTCTCCCATTTCACTTGATAGGGTTTTTCTCATTTTAAGCATAGGCGTGTGAAGGTTTTAGAGCACTCAAGAGGGGGGCGGGGGGGGGGTGTGAATTAAGTGTTAAGTATCCTTGGTCTATTTTTCTTTCTTTTCGATCTATGAGAAGAACCAGTTGGGCTGGTTCCTGTAAGCAGCAGAATGTACGAAAGACAATAATGAAAACACAAGATTTAATGAGGTTCAGCCAACTATGGCCTACGTCCTCCTACCTTATGCTCTTCTATTAATCTACTCCGAAAAATAAAGAACACATACGCTCTATTGTTTCCCTACTCCGGGAACCAGTATACCCCACACTCTACTCCGAATGTGCGCTCGACTTACACTAGTAAGCCCCTTGTGTTTGAACTCACAAACACTCACCCAGCCTTTCAACCCCTCTGTTGAAGGCTTTGACAAAATCAAATGTTCTATTTTAATCTCACTTCTAAAAGCTAATTAAGAGAAAATGTTTAAGCTCTAATAGTGCTCTTGTATATGACTCGATGAATAGGCTTATGTGCTTAAGTGTATATGGCTCTCAAATATACTCCTTTTTAATTCCAGAGAGACTTATCAGAATATGAGAGACTAGATGGGTTTATATACTTGGATACAAAAACCCTAGTTTCCTTAAATCACGTAAACTTAAGTAATAGCATGATTTTAGGAAAGTATTTATCTTATATGATTTAATCATAAAGATAGAATCAAATAAGATAGATACTCCTAGTTTTTAGGTAACCATAATATTAACATCTAATCTCCAGCTGCTTAGGATATTTTTAGAATAATTCTTTAAAAAAGATATTTTTACAAAATCTTTTATTTTTCTCAAAACATGCAGCTCGGATATTCTGTACAGTGAACCTGGTTCCTCAACCTAGTTCCCTGAATTGCGTATGTTATGAATTCTGTTCCAGCTTTATACCAGAATTCATAATATGACTCGATACACTTATAAGCACTTATTTTACCCAAACATGCAAGTCATACTATGGAGCACATTACATGATTTAAGCATTAAAGTACAAATCTTCTTTTCTTCATGTAATCTTCAAGACTTGAATCTTCCTTGAATACTTTCATTTTGAGCAATGTATCTTTCTTCGAATGTCTTCGAAAGGCCTCCATGCTCCAAGTTGTGGAATCAACTTCACTACTGCACATGTAATATGGTTAATGTATAATAGAGAGTATGTGACTGCTTTTTAGCATAGCAGTCCAGGAAACAGTTCCTACTGGTTTCCCACCAGTACATGGATCAATTTACATCCAACCATTTCCTACATATAGACAAGTTAGTTAAATGAATAACATGAATAAGTAATAACTTGTCTAGGAAAAGAGTGTTCAATTCCAGCTGATTTCCAGCCAACTATTCGCAATGCTTATTGTAACCTATTTCCTGTAACCGTTTGTCATCACTCAAAACCTAAGGGACTCAACAAATTCCCCCTTTTTGATGATGACAAACTAATTGAAGTTCTTGCAAGCAATCAAGTTAAAAACATAGAAAAACTCCAATTAAGTACTCAAATATATTTGAGTGCAACCAACAGATTCAAGACTCAAATGAATAAGTTAGTGAAGCTAACTAGTTCCAAAGACTAACTATCAAACTGACTCTCCTAAACTATCAAACTGAGCTACTTCACACAATCTAAACTATCTTAGGCTTTGGTACACTACTTCCCCCTTTTGGCATCATTAAAAAGTACTCTTAAGTAGAAGTAAAGTGCACAAATTGTTAAATGTGGCATCAAAGCTGCAAGAAGAGATTAGTCAAATAGTTCATACCATAGCAGAATTAATGGTCCATATAAGCCAACAAAGTTCAACAAAAGGAACCCAAATCCATATCAAAAGGAAAGTTCATGGATTGGGTGAGAAATATACAGACCAACAGAATCAGTTATTTTAGAATAGAAATAAGGGGGGAGGGGAAACAAGAGCGAGAACCAGCATCACTCCTCATCATCATTCTCTTCCTCTTCCTCCTCCTCATACTTAGCATCATCATCTGCATTAGCAACTGGTTCCTCTTCATCCTCCTCATCTTCTTCACCAGGCTCTTCTTCCTCGGGCTGAGTCTGTGGAGTACCAGATCCTATACCCGGAGCCATCTGAGCTTGATTATCAGCTAGCATTTTTTTCATCTACTCCATCCTAGTACTAAAAGAAGTTGACAAGCTTTGAACCAAACTGATTATCTTTCTCAGCATATCCTCCTGATTCTCCAACCATTTCAGAATCATTTCTTGACCTGCTGGTTCCTCTACCTTCTTCTTCTTCTTTGATGGGGGCCTCATCTCCTCTGCTGGTTCCTCAAGCTTAAAACTTAACATATCACCACTTATGTCAAGACCCTTTAGCTTCAGGATTGCTTTTGTGAACACCGTGACAAGCACGGTGGACCCACTCATAGTAATATTGTTATCCATAAGCAATTGAGTAATGACAGAACCATACGGCAGAAAATGGTGAGATAAACCATAACAATTCATAATGTGATCCAGCATCAAGGAGGGGAGATTAATCTTAATTCTCTTCATCATGAGATACATCAGAACCATCTTCATGATGCGTACTGTTCCCCTTCCTTGAGCCCGTGGGATCAAGAACTTGTTGCACAATGAATGCAGAACCAGCATTACTGGTTCCTTCAAATTAGCAGATTTAAAGACACCCGATTTCTTGGACATCTTTCCTCTAAACAAATGCTCAAAAATCTCATTAGGAGTGACCCCTACCAACATGGGCCACCAATCACTAGAATACTTATCAAATCCATCCCTGGGCACCCTTAACATGCTAGACAAAGTGGCAACAGACAAGCTCACATCCACATCATTCACACGAGAACCAACAGACATATCAAGCAACTATTTCAAATTCACATAAAAGTTTCTAACTCCAGACACATTAACAGCACTACAATCAAACAATGGCATCCATCCTTGATACTCAATCAAACTTTTAAACTCAGACAAAGCAGGCACATAAAAATATCCCTTCTCAACCCGACAACCATAAAGAACCAATCGAGCATTTAAATCAGTAGAACTAGTAGTTAGAGATTCTACAGATGTACCTTTTGTAGTGTGAGGGGTTCTTGCTAGTACCCGTTTCCTCTTTTTTCCCTGAATAGAACCAGTGGATTGATCCTCCGGAACTTCCTCAATAATCTTCTGCACTAAAGACCGAGTTACTCTACCACGTACCAAGATTTCTTCAGTGAATGTCCCCTCCTTGTGACCAGTGATCTCTACTTCATCATCTCCTACACTCTAACTGACGTCTTCCAACTCTTGGCTTAGGGTTCTTCATGCTTCATGTTGATGTTCCCCCTGAGACTGAGTTGGTTCCTTGATGATGGAACCATCAGCTTCTGAAGGATCGGTAACAAGCACGGTTTGGTGTGATTTTGGTTGGGTTGATTTTGGTGGTGAGGTAGATTCTTCTGGTGGATTGAGGATGGTGGTTGGCAATTTTGTGGGTGATGAAGTTATGGAAGTGAAATTTGGTGGTGGTTTGGTTGGATTTTGATCGAGGTGAGGATAGTGAGGAGTCACATCAGTGTTTCCCTAAGATTATGAGGAATCACTTGCATGTCCCCTTCCCTTGCCTCTTTTGGATGCGCTTCATTTCTTTCCCATGGCGATTATGCAGTTAAAGATCAAGGATTGAAGATGATGTTGATGAACAGTAACTGTTGTGAACAGAGAATTTTGAATAGAGCACAAGAAAGAGAGAGAATTTCGAATGATGATGAGAGTTGTGAGCTGCACAAGGGTTTAGAGATCATATATTTATAGCACAGAAAGAGGAGAGAAGAGAGGAAAAGAAATAAGTCGGTTAAGTCAAGAAGAGCAACGACACAAAATTTAAAAATTGAAATCAATTTTGGCAATGATTCTTTGCCTTGAATATCTCAACCGACCTAAAATTTAGGCATGTGATATATTGCCTTGATCAATAGGTCAAATAAGTGAAATAAGATTATTTCCTTCCAAAAGGAAAAGATCTTATAGTAATCTTCCAAAAAATATAAAAATATTAATCGGATGACATATCTGAGCTGATCTGCTGCTTCCCTTTGCTGGTACCTATACAGAACCACGTCACCCTGTTTTTGGTAACTTAGCCTGATTTTACCTGTTTCTTGCACCAATAATTCTCAACCCTTTTGGGATCTTGAACCATTTACACAAAACTTGAAGGATTTTGACATAGGTATATACACATACTATACAAAAGAATACCATTCTAGCCAATCATTGAGGGAAGTAATTGAAGCCAAAGACCTAAAATCTAACTAGACCTAATAAGACTCTTAACTTACAAAAAGACTCTCGACACAAAGGTTTTGTGAAGATATCAGCGATCTGATCATCACTTTTATAAAACAACAATTCCACCAAACCTTTCTCCACATTGTCTCTTAAGAAGTGATATCTTATCTCAATGTATTTGGTTTTGGAATGTTGGACAGGATTCTTTGAAATATTAATAGCACTAGTGTTGTCACAATAGATAGGAACACTATCATAAACCACACCAAAATCCTTCAGCTAGTTCCTTATCCACAGTAGCTAGGAACAGCATGAAGCTGCAGTAATATACTCTGACTCTGCTGTGGATAAAGCCACTGAATTTTACTTTTTAGAACCCCAAGAAATTAGGCAAGAGCCAAGAAAGTGTGCCATACCTACAGTGCTCTTCCTATCAACAAGAAAGCCAGCATAATCTGCATCTATGTACCCAATAAGATCAATTGTACTACCTTTGGGGTACAACAAGCACATATTTGTTTTTCCCACAAGATATCTAAGTACCCTTCTAACAGCCTTCAAATGAGACTCTTTTGGATTGCTTTGAAACCTGGCACATAATCCAACAGAGAACACAATGTCAGGCCTACTTGCTATTAGATAAAGGAGGGAGCCAATCATCCCTCTATATAGTAAGGCTTTGACATCTTTTCCCTTTAGATCAGAATCTAATTTAGTGGATGTGGGAACAGGTGTATCATAAGCCTTGCTGTTCTCCATGCCAAATTTCTTCAGCAACTCTTTTAAGTACTTTTGATGATGAATCATGATTCCATTTTCCATTTGCTTAATCTGCAATCCTAGGAAGAATCCTAATTCTCCCATCATGCTTATCTCGAACTCACTCTGCATAAGATTAGCAAACTCATCACATAGTACGTGATTAGTAGCACCAAATAAAATATCATCAACATAAATTTGTACTATAATCAAGTGGTTCCCTCTAGTTTTGATGAACAAAGTTTTATCCACTGTTCCCCTCTTATATTCATTCTCCATAAAAAATGTAGACAACTGATAACCGGTTTTCTAGGTCGTTAACTACAAGACAGGTTATGCAAACAATATTTATTCCAACCTACAAACTATACGAGTATAGCGGAGTAGGGGGTCGAACCACGAAGACAAGGTATATCAAGACTTTGACTTTTAACACAACCGGACTAATTGGGGTTGGAAATTCAGTTAAAACTAATAGGTGGAAAATAGATGACGACAAATCACGAAGTAAAGCAAGTAGAGAAAAACAGGGACAAGATTGGATTCACCCTAGGAATGAAGCTTTAAAACCGAACATGATAGGTTAGAGAAAATCTGATAATAACTAGCATGGATATCCAAGAATACGAGAGGAAGTTTGTGACCCTATAGATCACACGAACAACCTATAATCGCCCTATGTCTCCAAAGGAGTGGCAGGACAAGATTCGCATCGGAATCCGAGACTATTTATTAACATCATTTCTACAACCTTAAGCAATAAAGATCATAGCTTTCCTAGGGTTTCACCGATCAAAACCCCTAAAGGAATTACTCACTCATATTCATGCTTAAAGACATAAAGATATTAAAAGATGCAGCAGAAACGAACATGGAATGAAATCGCAAGAATGAAAACAAAACCAGAATTAATAAACGATAAACTTAGAACTAATCATGCAATGAAATAAAGCAATGAATTAAGATTAAAGGAAGGAATTAAACTTACAAAAGCTTCAAATTGATATCCAAGAAAATAGTTCGAACTACAAAGCGTTGAAGAAAAACTGAAAATCGAAAGCTAAAACGAAAAGAATTTGGAGGCTAAGAAATCTAAAAGTGCATAAAAGTATTAACCCTAGCTCCCCCTCTCCTCATCAGAGGAAGGGGGTATTTATAACAAAATAAGAAAAGCCTACGAAAAACCCTAAAATGCATAGGAGTCGGCCCTAAAAAGTAGTAGTTGATCCGGAGGAAAACACTGTCATTCGCCCGAATATAGATATCATTCGGCCGAATGTGATCCCATTCGCCCGAATTGTCTTCCATTCGCCCATTCCAGAGGCTTCGGGGAATCGATCTCTGTCAAGCATTCGCCCGAATGTATAGGTTGATTCGGCCGAATGGGAGCTCATTTGCCCGAATGAGTTCCATTCGCCTTTCCAGTGGCAAGGCTCGAGAACTCTGAAGACAGTCATCCATTCGACCGAATGAGTCTCAGATTCGGTCGAATCTGCAACCATTCGGTCGAATGTCTCTCAGATTCGGTCGAATCTGAGAGCATTCTTTCCTCTTTTCACTTCCCTCTTTTCTGAACTCCGTGAAAGCTTCACGAGTGACTTCAAACACTTGCCCAAGCTAAGATACGTGTGTCAAAGGCTCGAATGTATCACCTTTCACCTTGAAATCATCAAAAGTGCCTGAAATGAACTTAAGACAGCTCGAAAACAAGACCAAGGTAAAATCAAGCATAATGTACATAAAACCAATACAAAACTATGAGACTTGACACTAAAATGAGTTAATAAATGTGCTCTAAAACGAGCACATCAACTTCCCCCAAGCTAGACCGTTGCTAGTCCCTAGCAAACGAAATAGAAAGGTGAAATGACAGCTTAAGGCAATATGAATGAAGAAATGAATGAAGAGACTAATGAAAAACATGGGAAGTGAAGCTCAAGTCAATGCAAGCCGTGCACGTGCGAAACTCCTCCCTAGCCATGGGTGTGCAAGTACAATGGGATTTAAAGAGCATAATCAACTTTTTACACTTACTCAGGATTGCCGAGCAAGCCACATCATAATTCATTCCGCCCACTACCTAATGAGGTCGCAAGTCTACGCTCCCAAGGTTATTTCCCACGAGGTGTGGGAAATTTCCATTACGCTCATGTGTTTATGGGGTATGTGTTTCACTCGAAGTCATCCGACTAAAGGTGAGTCGGGAATTAAACACCTAAGCAGGGAGAAATCCCGTAAATCGTGTCTTATCTGCTCTCCAGCACTGATCTTACTAATCAGGTTAAGTCGAACAGGTTTGGAAAAGGGTTGTAATGTGGGTTTGGATCGAGGTATGGTAGAATTTGGGAATGTGGAGTTAAAATAGAGGATAGTAAGTGATCCAAGGAAGTAAAACCGAGGAAGATTACGCCTTCCGACAACCATGTCAATCCCAAAATTCCCAATAGTAGACTAATACACTATGTCAACTTTATTCTCAACTTTTTCTCTATTTTCTTTTGTTTATTTTCTTTTTTTCTTTTTGTTTATTTTTTCTTTTTTTCTTTTTTTTTTCTTTTGTGCTTTTCAAGCTTTTTCTGAACTTTCAAATCATCCAATGATCATTTCCCCAAACCAAAATCCTATATTACAATGCCACAAATATCAACTTCACTTTGATCACATGACTATCCTCTAGGTAAAAAGAGGGAGTATTTGGTTCATGTGGAGTTAGATAGCGTGGCTACAAAAGAAGGTAAAGGCACAAATTATGCTCAACCTAGAGTAAATTGATTTTCATGGTAGGCACTTTGGCTATGTAGCTTTTAACTACAAATGTGTTATCATCCCTAACCTTTAGAAAAGTAGACTATGCTGGAGGAGAACAGACACAATTCTTGAGATTCCCTGACTAACACTCATCAATATATGACTCATAATAGAGTCCTAAAGGCTCAATCCTTACTAGGTTAGTCGAAATGCGCCTCAATAGGTAGTCATCCAAACCACATATCAAGCAAGCTCAGATCCCCCCAAGCTAAGTGAAAAACAGTTGATAAACTCATACCCAAAACAGGCACAGGGCTACGGGAATACGAGTTTGCATAAAGTCAGTGCACAACAGAGGCTTGCATGCTTGTTTGGGATATATGATGGGAAAGGGGGCATGTGATGCAAAGAAGGGTAAAAAACAAATATAAAAATAACTAAAATACATAAATTTGGATTTTAGCATAAGAGATCATACCAGTACTGGGTGCAGCGGTATGTGGAACTTCTTGTATATATACCTGAAAACAACACCAAAAAGCAAAACGCAAAGCACAAAATAACACCTAGAAATAAAACACGAAGCAACGAAACGCTACACAACACTAAACTGACAACCAAGGCCAAAGGACACGCGAAAGAATGAGTAGTGGACTATGGATATCCCCCCCAAGCCTGGATGAAGCCGTCCTCGGCGCTAAGGGAGGCCGTTAGGTCCACCACTACTCATCCCCCATAAATTCCTCATTATCCCCTTGGTCATCCTCCGCATTAACCTCTTCCTCCCCACCCGTGTAGTCCATCCCATATTCGTCCGAGGCTCTTCTAGGAGCCGGCGGAGTGAAGTTATTAAACCTACGCCTACCCACCCGCAACCGGTCAAACCCATGACTTAGTGATATTTCGTTATAGTTGTCATGGCGAGGGTACCAGGAAGGGGTGGCCATGCTTTCGCCGACCATGTGGGATCGGTAGGCCATATCATACCATGGGTAGTTCGCCCGCTCGAAGTTTTGTTCGAGGTGTTTGAGTCGGGCGGTGTGGTGGGCTTGGGTGGTGAGGACCTGATCAAGCCTTCTCTCTATGCGTCCGAGGGAGGACATAATGTCAGATTCAGACTCATCGTCTGAATCGTCATGGTCTGGTAAGACTGAGGTAGAGGCTCTAGGTCGGTCACGCATAGAGAGGGTGTGAGGGCGAGGAGGTGGTACAAGTGGGGGCTCAATAGCGTATCTCGGCACATCGCCTTCTAAGAGATACGAGGCCCCAAACTGGACCAGGGGAGGTAAATGAGGGCAGGAAAGGGGGATGGTGCGGTCTTTCAAGTACCGCCAACGCATTGGGTCCGCAAAAATGAAGCCAGCCCGTACGAGACATTGCTCGTGAAGGGTAGTGGAACTGGCATATCTTTCGCTAAATTCCACAGGATTCATGACGTTCAGGAATTTAGCAATACGGAATACGTGTCCCCCTAAACATAAGTCAGTAGTAGCGTTTAGGGTGGCTGTGTTGTTTAGAAACTTCCACAGCGTCATTGGCAGGCTTAGTGCAGTGTCGTCGTGTGGTGCAAGATAGCAGTGCAAGATGTGCACCTCGTGCGTTCGTACTAGGTGAGGGCTAGGGGAAGGGAACAGAGTCTCCCTAGCAAATTTAAAGAACATGCGCAAAACTAGGTGTTGCACGTCAGAAGCATATATATTCCTATTCGGATAAACAAGCCGGCCAGCTATTTTAGGCCATTGCTCGGAAACCCGAGAGTTGTCCGGTTGTTTATCCAGAATAGGCTCGTTATTGAAACCAAATACGGCACAAAATGCAGCATAATCAAGAAAATAGGTTGCATTCCTTAGCCTAAAAGATAAATGCAACCTACCATCCCGTTGGCACGGGGTTAGGGAACTAAGAAACTCATAAGTTAAGAGCTTATGAGTCGGGTGCCACATGTTTATCCAGTTTTCTAACCCACATGCAGTTAATAATGCAACAAATTGCTCGTATATACCCATTCGTTGCAAAATTGATAGGTCTAAATAACGAGTAGAGTTTATTTTTCGTACCTTAAGTCTTTGGAAACGCTCATATTGCTCCAAAGATACGAAAATAATCATAGGGTGGTCCTCATCGAACCATAGTTCCTGGCCAGGAAGCCTTTGTTGACCCTCCGTTTGTTGAGAACCGGTTTGTTGAGCTTCCTGAGCCGCACCCGAAGAGGAACCCTCTCCATGCTTCTTGGACCTTTTGAAGGGGTTCCTTAAAGTTCTCCTTGGACCCATGGTAATTGAAGATGATTTGGAGGGGAGTAGAAGGATTTGAGAAAGAGCAAGAATGTGGGGGGAAAGTCGGCCGAATGAAAGAAGTAGAAAAGTTTCGGTGCGATTTTACGTGGAATGAGCTGATAGTTATAGAACTGACTTCCATTCGGTCGAATGGAGCTTCCATTCGGTCGAATGGTGTCCTATTCGCCCGAATGGATACCCTGTTCGGTCGAATGGAGTAGTGTTACGAAGAAATCTTCGCTCCCATTCGACCGAATAGGTTTCTTAATTCGGTCGAATGTAACTACATTCGACCGAATGTTTGCTTCATTCGGTGTTATCAGCAGCCTCGTAAATGCTCCCATTAGATCTATTCGACCGAATGTATCACTCTATTCGGTCGAATGAGATTCATTCGGCCGAATTGAAGCTTCATTCGGCATTATCAGGAACTTGGCCAAAATTGGTTTTAGCTCCATCTTCAATTTCATTCGGCCGAATGGACTTATCATTCGGTCGAATGGGCAGCGATTTCGCTCTGTTTAGATCAAATCACTTGTGCCCTCTCAAAATCATTCAATATACTATGATTAAGTTGTTTGAAAATCCAAATAAACCGGGTTACCTCCCGTAAGTGCTTTGTTTAACGTCGTTTAGCTCGACGTAGCTCGGGTAATTAAACAAAGACAAAAGGGAAACGAAGCAATTAAAACCTAAAAAAAAAACGGTAAAGAACGATGATTCAAAGTAGGGCTATTCGATAAGGGTCAATGATTATACCAATCATTCGACTTTGACATCATCTAACTTTATAAGCTCAATGGTGTTGACATTGTGAAGGCTGCTCTCATGGAAGAGTTTTAATCGATGTCCATTAACAACGAAACGTCCTCCATGATGGTCTTTCAGCTCTACCGTTCCATACGGAAAAACTTGTGAAATCTCGAATGGCCCAGACCACCATGATTTTAACTTTCCGGGGAATAACTTAGCTCTTGAATTAAAGAGCAGCACTTTATCTCCTATAAGGAACTCTCGTTGGATGATACGTTGGTCATGCCAACGCTTAGTACGTTCCTTGTAGATGTGCATGTTATGGAATACATCGAGCCGTAGTTCTTCTAATTCTCGTAATTGGGCGGCTCGCTTCTCGCAGAATAAGGTGGGGTCCAAATTTAGAGTTTGGATCGCCCACCAAGATTTGCATTCCAGTTCCACCGGTAGGTGACAGGATTTCCCATATAAAAGCCGGAACGGGGTGGTGCCAATAGGGGTTTTGTAACACGTCCGGTGGGCCCAAAGAGCGTCATATAACTTTAGAGACCAATCTTTCCTATTTGGGTTTACCACCTTCTCGAGAATTCTCTTGATTTCCCTATTAGCTACTTCCACCTGTCCTTGAGTTTGGGGATGGTAGGGTGATCCGACTTTGTGCACGACTCCATAATTTTTCAATAATTTATTTAGTTCGTGCTTAGCAAAGTGTGATCCCCCATCACTTATGACTATTTTGGGAACACCGAATCGAGGAAAGATTATGCTTTTAAAAAGCTTAATAATCACTTTGTGATCATTCGTAGGTGAGGCGATGGCTTCCACCCACTTAGACACATAATCAATTCCTACTAAAATATATTGGTTCCCATGAGATGAAACAAATGGGCCCATAAAGTCAATTCCCCAACAGTCGAACACTTCACACTCAAGGATGTAGTTTTGAGGCATCTCATTTCGCATTGAGATGTTGCCAACTCTTTGGCACCTCTCACAGCTTTTCACAAACGTTTCAACATCCTTGTGTAACGTTGGCCAATAGAAACCTGCGGTGGCAACCTTAGCAGCAGTGTTCATTATACCATGGTGACCGCCACACGCGTAGGAATGACAATGAGTTAGGATTTTTGGAACTTCCTCTTTAGTGACATAGCGGCGGATTATGCCGTCTGCGCAAGCATGAAATAAGTAGGGATCATCCCAAAAGAAGTTCCCGACTTTACCAAAGAAAGCCTTTTTCATAGCCCTTGATTCGAACTCAGGAAGTTCTCCACAAGCTAAATAATTCACAATATCTGCGAACCAAGGGGCTTTCCCAACTACTATTGCTGTCATTAGGGTTTCTTCGACCATTTCGTCTTGGATAGGTACGGCGTCGTTATTATGCTCGGGTAGCCTAGACAAATGGTCAGCTACCACATTTTCGCTACCTTTCCTATCTCTCAACTCAAAGTCAAACTCCTGTAATAGGAGCACCCAACGGATCAACCTCGGCTTTGCATCTCTCTTGGTCATTAAAAACTTCAGAGCCGAGTGATCAGTGAATACTACAACTTTTGAACAGATGAGATATTGGCACAGTCTCTCAAAAGCATAGACTACTGCCAGCATTTCTTTTTCAGTTGTAGTGTAGTTGCGTTGTGCAGGGTCCAGTGTTTTACTGATATAACATATAACATGGTGCTTTCCCTCCTTTTTCTGCCTAAGGACAGCACCAACAGAAATATCACTGGCATCGCACATCAATTCAAACAGCAAACTCCAATCCGGAGCTTGCACGATGGGCGCAGAAATTAGAGCCTCTTTTAGCTTGTTAAAGGCATTCATGCATCTCTCATCGAAGTGAAATTCGACATCTTTCTGAAGAAGTTCATTCAAGGGTTTTGCTAGAGTCGAAAATCCTAGGATGAGATGCCTATAGAATCCTGCGTGTCCAAGAAAGGATCGTACTCCTGTAACTGAGGTAGGTACAGGAAGATTCCTTATCACATCAATTTTGGCAGGATCCACCTCTATGCCTTTGTAAGACACTTTGTGGCCTAGGACGATGCCTTCTTGAACTAAAAAGTGACATTTCTCCCAATTTAGTACAAGATTCGTTTCTTGACACCTTAATAGTACTTTCTCAAGATGTGTCAAGCACGTGTCAAGAGAGGACCCTCCAACAGAAAAATCATCCATGAACACTTCCATAAAGTCCTCTAACATATCGGCAAATATAGCCGACATGCACCTCTGGAAGGTGGATGGAGCATTGCATAAACCGAAGGGCATTCTCCTGTAGGCAAAAGTCCTAAAAGGGCAGGTGAAAGTTGTTTTTTGTTGGTCCTCGGGGTGGATTGGGATTTGAAAGATACCCGAGTAACCATCTAGAAAACAATAGTACCTGTGCCTGGCCAGTCTTTCAAGCATCTCATCGATGAAGGGTAAGGGAAAGTGATCTTTTCTGGTTGCTTTATTGAGTTTGCAATAGTCAATGCAAACTCGCCATCCCGTGGTGGCTCTTGTGGGGATCATCTCTCCTCTGTCATTCTCCACGATGGTTATTCCTCCCTTTTTAGGAACAACATGAACTGGGCTAACCCATCTACTATCTGAAATTGAGTAGATGATGCCGGCCTGGAGGAGTTTGAGGATTTCATCCTTAACAACCTCTTTCATGTTGGGATTCAGCCGTCTTTGAGGCTCAACGGAGGAAAATTGTTCATCATCAAGATGAATCCGGTGCATAACAAGGGATGGACTAATCCCTTTTAAATCACCTAGTGAATACCCGATGACATCTCGATATTTCCTTAATAAAACAAGTAATTTTTCCAAAGAAATGTCATCGAGCTCAGAATTCACTATGACAGGGCTTCCTTCATCTTCATCGAGATATGCATATTTTAAGCTAGGAGGTAGAGGTTTCAAAGTCACTTTGGGGAAAGGTTTAGGACCTTCCCTTTTGTGCGTAATACTTTCCTCTACCTCGTAAAGGTGCTCATACTCTGCTTCTTTTTCAGAATCCTGGGCCGTATCTAACCGGCCTTCCAACAGCTCATTTATAGTAGGGGTATCCTCATCAATCATTTGACACCCAACCTCTACTTCCTTGTTCCCATAACGAACCTCACTCTCCCTCTCACCTTCTTCAAGGCGACAGACCTGCTCAACCATAGGCTTCTTTAAAAGGGGAGAGATTTTGAAAACTACCTTTACTTGGGCAACTTCTACCGTTATGGTATCATCATGGCAATTAATAACTGCCCGAAGCATTTTCAGAACGGCTCTGCCCAAGATAAGTGGAGTATAAGGGTCCTCTTCCATTTCCATTACCACAAAATCACAAGGGACCACTAGTTCTCCTACTTGTATAGGTATGTCGTCGAGCTCTCCATATGGCACTTTAATGCTCCTATCAGCCAGTTGGATTGTTTTCCTTGAAGGTCGGAGGGCAAAGGGGAGCTTTTTGGCGATCGATAGAGGCATAAGACTGATTGAAGCCCCTAAATCAGCGAGAGCCCCTTTAGGATCAAGGTTTCCCAACTTCACAGGGAGGTTATAAGGATCGGGATCTCGCTCCTTCATAGGCATTTTCCCCTGCAGTATAGAGCTAACTTGATGGGGCAGACTGATTACCTCTTCCTCAAGCTTTTTCTTGTTGGACAGTAAGTCTTTCAAGAACTTAGCATACTTTGGCATTTGTGCCATAGCATCGAGGAATGGGATTTTCATCTCCATCTTCTGAAGATGTTCAAGAAACTTCTTGAACTTATCATCAAGTTGCTTCTCAACTTTCCTGTAGGGAAAAGGAAGCGGTGGTGCATATAACCGTTCTAACCTCTTTCTTTCCTCAGCTTTCTTCCTCCTCTCCTCCTCACTCTCTACTGGCTTCTCACTCCCTGCCTTAGCATTGACGTCCTCCCTACCTCTTTCATCTTCAACCTCTAGCATCTTACCATGTTCCTCCTCTTTTTAATCCTTGTGTATTCTCGTCTCATCACTCACCCGCACCAAAGGTGTATCAACCGGATATGAAGGACTGTTATACTGAGTCCCTGATCTCAGGTGGATAGCCTTAGCAGTGTGCTGGTTTGGGTTCGGTTGCTGAGGTGGAGGTTGTATAGAGGGGTTAGGTTGAGGGTGAGATGGGAATAGCGGCAGTGCAGGAGGATTAGCCATTTGGGCCAGTTGGGTTTCAAACAACTTTTGCTGAGCTTGAAGTTGCTGCATTTGTTGGATGAGAGTCTGATTAATTTGCGTCAGACTCTGGTTCTGTTGAGCAAGAGTTGTTACTTGGGAGGCTAAATGGTCATTGGTTGAAGTGTGACCATGTTGTTGTTGAGGAGCCACATGATGAGGCTGACTAGGGGGAAAAGGCAGGTTTGAACTATTTCTAGGTCCTTGGTGAAACCCTGGGGGTCTATACACATTGGCCCTAGGTACGTTCCCATTAGTCTGGTTCCCTTGGAAACTTTGGTTATTAAATCCACCTTGACCATTTCTGTTGTATCCCGGGTGGAAGTTTCCCTGGTTTTGGTTGGAGTTAAAGGGAGGTTTGTACTGTTGGTTGTTCGGGAAAGGTTGCTACCCATACCCTACTCCTTGGCCCTGTCCACTATAGTTAAGGGCTGCCACATGATCAGGGTTATACCCATAACCGTCATAGTTCATCACCTGCGGTTCTGGGTTATACCCTCCATAGTCAACTGCAGCGACATGCTCAGAGTGCAAACCACCACAATAAGATGTATCATGGTTGGTACCCCCACATATGGCACATGCAAAGTGCTTTTCACGCACTGGGGGGTTGTTCGAACTACCGGCTAGGCTTAGCTTGGACAACTTTTTATCAATAACGGCTTCTATTTTGGCGCTAATGTTGTCCAAGTTAGTTGTGTCTATCATCCCTCTAGGTAATCCCTGACTCCTAGTTCCTCCCCAGGCACTATTCTTAGCAACTTCCTCTATTTTGGCCTTTAACTGGGTGCAAGGAATTTTGGAAAGCTGGCCACCTACAGCTGAGTCTAGAAGTGCTTTGGTGGAGTCATTAAGACCATCGTAAAAGAATGTGTTGAGATGGTTTTCCCCGTACTCATGGTGGGGACATGCTCTAATCATTCTTTTAAACCTACTCCATGTAGCACTAAGGTTCTCATCATCCTCTTGGGTGAATGACGCAATTTTCTTACGCCAATCCTACGTTCGAACCGTAGGATAGAACCTTTCTAGAAATGCGGTTTTTAGTTGTGCCCAATTAACAATTGAATTGGGTTCTAAGCATTTATACCAATCCTTGGCATCTCCCGCTAGACTCAGATGGAAAAGGTGCATTCGCACATAATCAGGGCTATTAGGACAAGGAGGGATAAGTCCACAAATATCTGAGAATGCCTCTAGGTGTTGAAGAGGACATTCATTTCTTAAGCCACTGAATGGTGTTTCCTTAACCATTCTTGTGAACTGAGGGTGAATTTGGTAAGGTGTAGTAGCAACAGGAAGTACTACACCTCCTTGGAACTCTTGTGAGCCAGGAGTTCCGAATTGGCCAAACAATTGATGTTCTTCGGCCATTATGGATATGGTAGGGTTTTGGACAGATTGTGAGGTATACTTTGAAGGGCGTTGTCTACTAACACGTTGGATTTCAGGATTTAAGGGTGTAATTGGCTGGTTTGACCTACGTGTGCTATGGGGTATGCAAACACCTAAGTCAAAGACAACCACACACAGAAAGGAAAACAAAAATAGAAATAAAATAAATAAAGTTATGCTAAAACAAGTTAAGTCTAAATAGTACGCCTTGTCTCCGGCAATGGCGCCATTTTGATAACCGGTTTTCTAGGTCGTTAACTAAAAGACAGGTTCTGCAAACAATATTTATTCCAACCTACAAACTATACGAGTATAGTGGAGTAGGGGGTCGAACCACGAAGACAAGGTATATCAAGACTTTGACTTTTAACACAACCGGACTAATTGGGGTTGGAAATTCAGTTAAAACTAATAGGTGGAAAATAGATGACGACAAATCACGAAGTAAAGCAAGTAGAGAAAAACGGGGACAAGATTGGATTCACCCTAGGAATGAAGCTTTAAAACCGAACATGATAGGTTAGAGAAAATCTGATAATAACTAGCATGGATATCCAAGAATACGAGAGGAAGTTTGTGACCCTATAGATCAAACGAACAACCTATAATCGCCCTATGTCTCCAAAGGAGTGGCAGGACAAGATTCGCATCGGAATCCGAGACTATTTATTAACATCATTTCTACAACCTTAAGCAATAAAGATCATAGCTTTCCTAGGGTTTCACCGATCAAAACCCCTAAAGGAATTACTCACTCATATTCATGCTTAAAGACATAAAGATATTAAAAGATGCAGCAGAAACGAACATGGAATGAAATCGCGAGAATGAAAACAAAATCAGAATTAATAAACAATAAACTTAGAACTAAACATGCAATGAAATAAAGCAATGAATTAAGATTAAAGGAAGGAATTAAACTTACAAAAGCTTCAAATTGATATCCACGAAAATAATTCAAACTACAAAGCGTTGAAGAAAAACTGAAAATCGAAAGCTAAAACGAAAAGAATTTGGAGGCTAAGAAATCTAAAAGTGCATAAAAGTATTAACCCTAGCTCCCCCTCTCCTCATCAGAGGAAGGGGGTATTTATAACAAAATAAGAAAAGCCTACGAAAAACCCTAAAATGCATAGGAGCCGACCCTAAAAAGTAGTAGTTGATCCGGAGGAAAACACTGTCATTCGCCCGAATATAGATATCATTCGGCCGAATGTGATCCCATTCGCCCAAATTGTCTTCCATTCGCCCATTCCAGAGGCTTCGGGGAATCGATCTCTGTCAAGCATTCGCCCGAATGTATAGGTTGATTCGCCCGAATGGGAGCTCATTCGCCCGAATGAGTTCCATTCGGCCTTTCCAGTGGCAAGGCTCGAGAACTCTGAAGACAGTCATCCATTCAACCGAATGAGTCTCAGATTCGGTCGAATCTGCAACCATTCGGTCGAATGTCTCTTAGATTCGGTCGAATCTGAGAGCATTCTTTCCTCTTTTCACTTCCCTCTTTTCTGAACTCCGTGAAAGCTTCATGAGTGACTTCAAACACTTGCCCAAGCTAAGATATGTGTGTTAAAGGCTCGAATGTATCGCCTTTCACCTTGAAATCATCAAAAGTGCCTGAAATGAACTTAAGACAGCTTGAAAACAAGACCAAGGTAAAATCAAGCATAATGTACATAAAACTAATACAAAACTATGAGACTTGACACTAAAATGAGTTAATAAATGTGCTCTAAAACGAGCACATCAACAACCTTTCATACCAAGCTCTTGGAGCTTGCTTCAATCCATATAACGCTTTGTCCACCTTGTATAAATGATGGGGGAACAGCTTGTCATCAAAACCAGGTGGATGCTCTACATATACCTCTTCCTTTAAGTAGCCATTTCGAAAGGCAGTCTTTACATCCATCTGAAATAATTTCATATTCATGTGAGCAGCATAAGCAATCAAAATTCTAATGGCCTCTAGTCTAGCTACAGGTGCAAAAGTCTCATCATAGTCAATTCCTTCTTGTTGATTATAACCTTGCACCACTAGCCTTGCTTTATTTCTGAATATTGTACCTAGGTCATCCAATTTGTTTCTGAAGACCCATTTTGTACCAATAACTGACCTGTCCTTTAGTCTAGGTACAAGATGCCAAACCTGGTTCCTATGAAACTAATTTAATTCATCTTGCATTTCTAGAACCCAATCAGGATCGGTCAAAGCCATTTTATAGTCAGTTGGCTCTATATTAGATAAGAAAGAATGAAAAGCACAAAAGTTTTGAAAAACATTTCTTCTCGTTTGAATTCCCCTGTTAATGTTACTAATGATCTGATCTGGGGGATGAGAAGGTAGGTATTTATAACTTTTGAAAGTGAAATCATTTTGTGCTTCTTCATTAGGTTGGGAACCAGCATGATCGTGAATCACTTCTTCTTCTGTAGAACCAGAAGAGTTCATGTTCACGCTATTTCCATTAACATCACTTACCTCAGGTTCAGGGGAGGCCTCTTCATCCATTCCCCCTGAACTACTTACCTGTCTGTCACTTGGGAAGTCATTATGTCTTGGTTCTCCTTCTAAATTCTCGTTGTTCTCATTTTCTTCTCTAGGATTTTCATAATCATCATCTGGTAAAGCATTAGGAGAGCCTAGAACTGCTTGTACTTCACTTAGAGAACCACTATCATGGTTCCCTGTAAACTCCATCAGTCCAATCATTTCATCAGATTGTACCTGCGCAATCTCAGAAGACATGTTAAATTCATCAAAAATGACATGAACACTCTCCTCAATACACAAAGTCCTCTTATTAAAGACTCTATATGCTTTTCTTTGATTAGAATATCCAAGAAAGTTTCCTTCATCACTCCTAGGATCAAATTTATCTAGCTGGTTCTTCCCATTGTTATGTACATAGCATTTTCATCCAAAGACACAAAAGTATGCAATATTAGGCTTTCGACCATTAAGGAGTTCATAGGGATTTAACTTTGGTCTAATGAGACCTCTATTTAGTATATAGCAAGCAGTGTCAACAGCTTCACTCCAAAAACTCTTAGGAAGACCACTCTTAATGAGCATCGTCCTCGCTATTTCCTCAAGAGTTCTATTCTTTCTTTCAACAACACCATTTTGCTGTGGTGTTCTGGGGGCTGAGAAGTTGTGACTAACTCCTTGTTCCCTACAATAATCAACAAAGTTAGCAATATCAAATTCAATATCATGGTCTGTTCTTACCGAGACTAGCTTGTGAGAAAGCTGGTTCTCAACCTGCTTCACCAATGCTACCCACTCGTCAAATGTTTCATCTTTTGAATGTAGCATTATAACCCAAGTGTACTTGGAATAATCATCAACCACAACACAAACATATCTATGACCTCTTCGACTTTGTACTCTCATAGGACCATATAAATCAATATGTACAAGTTCGAAGGGTCTGCTAGTATTCAAAACTGTTTTAGGCTTAAAAGAGATCTTGACCTATTTCCCCTTGACACATTCTGAACAAACTTTATCTGCCTCGTACGTGATGTTAGGGAGTCCTACAACCAAGTCATGAGACTTTAGTTTATTCAAGAGTGTCAAGCTATCATGTCCAAATCTCTTATGCAAAATCCATTGGTTATTGTCAAACACAGCTCTAAAACAAACAGACTTATCTTGAGCAATTTTATCCAGAAAGGTAATGTAAACATCATGTTTCCTGATTCCCTCACACACAAGCTCGCCTATTAGAGAGTTAATTATGTGACAAAAATTGGCTTGGAACTCAACTTTATTACCTTTGTCACATAATTGAGAAATACTCAAAAGATTATGTTGTAAGCCTTCAACATAATACACATCATCAATTGCGTTTGAAAGTGTCTTACCTACTTTACCTAAACCAGTAATGGTTCCCTTGCTGTTATCTCCAAAGGTGACACTTCCACCATCAAAGGCTACTAGTGAAAGGAATTGCTTCTTATCCCCAGACATGTGTCTTGAGCACCCACTGTCCAAATACCAATAGGTACTTCCCTTCACTTTAGCCTGGAAGAACAAAGTAAACATTAGATTTAGGAACCCAAACATTCTTGGGTTCCTTTTCAACAACAATAAGCTTTTGTTGATCTTTTCTTCTCCATACTAATTCCATATGTGTATTGTTCTTATTCACACTGTTCTTCCTAGCTGGACACTCATGAATCTTATGTCCATTCATACCACAATGATAGTAGACAAACATCTCTTTAGTCATAACATACTTACCTCTTTTGAATTCTTTAATCCATGTGGTTTCTCTAGGGGACCAGTTAGTCCTGGTTCTCTGTTTGGTATATCCAAGACCAACCTTCCCCTTGTTACCTTTCGATGAGGTTAAAAAACACAAAGTTTTCTATGCAGTCAATAATTTTTCAACATGTCTATGACTATCATGAAGTTCCTTTTCTCTGGTTTCAAGAGTCTTAGTCAATAACTCGTTTTTCTCTTTTAGAAAATCAAAATTACTTTTTAAGGTTTCAAGTTGTAAATTAAGCTTTGAAACCATAGAATCAATAGTCATGTAAACAACTACTGGCTCCTTGCCCTTTTTCAATTAATAGATATCAGAATGCAATTCACAAATAGTATTTTCATATTTATATATCACATCACTAATTTCTATGCTGGTACCTGAAGGGGAGACAGTGAACTGAGCAGCTTTAAGTGAAGTAATTTCCTTGTGAGAATCTTCCAAATTGCGAGCCAATATCTCAAAGGCTTTCAACAAAGAAGTTCTACTACAGGAATTTGCTTTACCCCTAGCTGCTGAAAAATCAAGAGATTCACTAGTGGTTGATAAGTCTCTGGGGAACCAGGAGGTCAGATCTTCTTCACCATCACTAGGATAGTTAGGTTTAGAGGATCTTGCCCTTTCCAGTTCCACTTTACACTTGTCCAATTCAACTTTTAGCTCTTCCACTTGATTTTTCATATCATGGCAAACTTCTTCTAGGTAGTCACAACTAGCAATAGCAATTTCACATTCAACACGTTTTTCTTTAAGCTCTCTTTTACCAGTGATGTAAGTTTCACCCAATTTATAGCATTCATCTAATAAAGAGTCAATACAAGCAATCATATTATCTCTATCATATTCATGCATATCTTCTCTAACTTGTTCTAAGTTTACCTTGTGTTCATGTAGTACATCCTTCTTTGCCATTAAGAATTCTTTGAATGTACTGGTTTCCCCTTTAGTTCCTAGATTAGTGTTGTTTACCTTAGTGTTTGCAAAGGCGGTCAAGCAAACATCACAGTTAGGTGATTCTTCATCCGCATCAGATCCTGAATCAGAATCACCCCATATAGATGTTATCATAGCATTCTTGAAGGCTCATTTATCTCCAGATTGGGACTGTTTGTCCTTCCACCTAGGACAATCTCGAATTAGATGTCCCTTATCACCACACTTGAAGCAACCTGCAGAAGAGAAGTTAGACTTCTTAAAATTCTTACCTTTGAAGTTCTTCCTCTGGTCTCGAAGTGATCTCTCAAATCTTTTAGCAATCATGCTAATCTCATCTTCTTCTTCTTCTTCTACTATTCCCTTAAGAGCCATGCCTCTGGCTGGTTCTTTCTCAGACTTAGAATCAATCAACATCTCATGAGTCATGAGGGAACCAATCAGCTGTTCCAGAGATAAGGTGGATAGATCTTTTGCTTCATAGATTGCTGTTACTTTGGTTGTCCATACATCTGTCAAGCTGCGCAAAACTTTTCTCACAAGATCCTCATTAGAAAATTTCTTACCAAGAGATCTAAGATCATTGATAATTGTCATAAATCTACGAAAACAATCATTAATCTTTTCATTTTTATTCATAGCAAACAACTCATACTTAGACATAAGTAAATCAATTTTGGACCTTTTTACCTCGCTGGTTCCCTCAAAAGCAAGTTCGAGGGTATCCCAAATCTCTTTGGCATTGCTGCAACCTGAGATCCAGTTTATTTCATTCTCACCTATAGCTTGTTATAGAATTGACATTGCTTTGGCATTCTTCTCCAGCAGTTTGTAATCAGCAGATACTAAATCACTGTCTTTCTTGGGAACCAGGTTTCCCTCAGCATCTGTCTTAAGGATGATGTTGGGACCATTCTTGATAACTAGCTAACATTCATAATCAATTCCCATGATTATATTCTTGATCCTATTCTTCCACCAAGCATAGTTATTTTCGTTGAACTTTGGTGTCTTGTTGTCATTGCCCATATCATTTAGATCTTGAGTACTCATGCTTAACTCCTCTAGATGTTACTCTTGTGAGAAGCCTAGGCTCTGATACCAATTGAAGGTTTTAGAGCACTCAAGAGGGGGGGGGGGTGTGAATTGAGTGTTAAGTAGCCTTGGCCTATTTTTCTTTCTTTTTGATCTATGAGAAGAACCAGTTGGGTTGGTTCCTATAAGTAGCGGAATGTACGAAAGGCAATAACAAAAACACAAGATTTAACGAGGTTCATCCAACTATGACCTATGTCCTCCTACCCTATGCTCTTTTATTAATCTACTCCAAAAAATAAAGAACACAGATGCTCTATTGTTTCCCTACTCCGGGAACCAGTATACCCCACACTCTACTCCGAATGTGCGCTCGACTTACACTAGTAAGCCCCTTGTGTTTGAACTCACAAACACTCACCCAGCCTTTCAACCCCTCTGTTGAAGGCTTTGACAATATCAAATGTTCTCTTTTAATCTCACTTCTAAAAGCTAATTAAGAGAAAATGTTTAAGCTCTAATAGTGCTCTTGTATATGACTCGATGAATAGGCTTTTGTGCTTAAGTGTATATGGCTCTCAAATATACTCCTTTTTAATTCCAGAGAGACTTATCAGAATATAAGAGACTAGATGGGTTTATATACTTGGATACAAAAACCCTAGTTTCCTTAAATCATGTAAACTTGATGAGCAAGTAATAGCATGATTTTAGGAAAGTATTTATCTTATATGATTTAATCATAAAGATGGAATCAAATAAGATAGATACTCCTAGTTTTTAGGTTACCATAATATTATCATCTAATCTCCAACTGCTTAGGATATTTTTAGAATAATTCTTTAAAAAAGATATTTTTATAAAATCTTTTATTTTTCTCAAAACATGCAGCTCAGATATTCTGTACAGTGAACCTGGTTCCTCAACCTGGTTCCCTGAATTGAGTATGTTATGAATTCTGTTCCAGCTTTGTACCAGAATTCATAATATGACTCGATACATTTATAAGCACTTATTTTACCCAAACATGCAAGTCATACTACGGAGCACATTACATGATTTAAGCATTAAAGTACAAATCTTCTTTTCTTCATGTAATCTTCAAGACTTGAATCTTCCTTAAATACTTCCATTTTGAGCAATGTATCTTTCTTCGAATGTCTTCGAAAGGCCTCCTTGCTCCAAGTCTTGGAATTAACTTTATTACTGCACATGTAACATGGTTAATATACAATAGAGAGTATGTGACTACTTTTTAGCATAGCAGTCCAGGAAACAGTTCCTACTAGTTTCCCACTAGTACATGGATCAATTTACATCCAACCATTTCCTACATATAGACAAGTTAGTTAAATGAATAACATGAATAAGTAATAACTTGTCTAGGAAAAGAGTGTTTAATTCCAGCTGGTTTCCAGCCAACTATTCGTAATGCTTATTGTAACCTGTTTCCTGTAACCGTTTGTCATCACTCAAAACCTAAGGGACTCAACAGTGTGTTTTTGAACTTTCCTTTTTCAGGTTTTATGATTCTATAATGTGTGGAAGCCATGGAGGGTGATGATTAATGGAAGGCCTTGATCAAAAGCTAAAATCTTGGAGTAATTTTTGAAGATTGAAAATTTTGACCAAGGAGGAAAAATTTTATGATAAGGGGAGGTGCTTGTTACATTGAACGGTGCTTTATTGCAATTTAAGTGACATGGCATGTGTATGGACATGGGTACACACATGTGATTGGATATTTAGTATTTTACTTTAAATAAAATAGGATTAGAGTAGTTAATTTGTAATTTTATCTCTTTAGGTAGGATAGAATTCTAATTAAGATAAGATAGTGTTAGAGTTTTGGTAGGATTATGTAATAAATAGGTGGCATTATCCTATTGGTTATTAGGAGTCCTTTTAGAAGTAGGAGGCCTAGTCATAATATGATTAAAACTCTTAAGCTATGGGTATAAATAGATGTGCACCCAAGCTTGGAAAAACCAGATTTGGAGATTCTTTTCTAAATATTTTTCAATAAACTTATAGAGTTTGTTGTTTTTCTTTGTGTGTAACAAAGAGTCACTACTACATAATTGGCTTTAGGTAACATTAAGAAAGTGTTACATAAAGTACTTAAAGTGTTACTATAGAGCTAAGGTAACACTTTTATGGGTGATACATTTGTCAGTGCTACCTATTCTCTTAGGTAACACTTTTATAAGCCTATAGTAACACTTTTACAAATAGTTACTTTAAATTCCCCTAAGTAACACTTTTTTTTTGCATATGTATCATTTTCAAAGTGTTACTAATTATTTCAAATGTAACACTTTTTTTTAACATAGGTATCACTATTTCACCTCATCAATTAAGTTATTGTAACACTTTATATATAATTATGTACTACTTTTAGCCACCTAATGTAACACTTTGTTTAATATTAGGCAACACTTTTTCCTTTTTAGGTAGCACTATATTAACATTTTTTAATACCTATAGTAACACTTTTAAAGTGTTACCTATAATTGATGATCATAATTAACTAGTAAATATCATCATAAAATTAATGCAAATGATAACAAGACTAATAATAAAAATATTAATAACAATAATAATAAAAAAATGACAAAACTGATATTCAATTTAATAAACATATTCTATTTAAGAAGTACATATATTGTTCCTTCTAAAAATTGTTATGCATACATTTGTGCAAATGCCATTTTAAAGGATGAAAAGAAGAAAATCCTTATCTAAGATCCCAAAAACAACATGACGTTTGTAAACATATAAAATATAGTTCAAAAATAAATCTCTTTATTGATTCCTTCTTTATCATTTTGATCTACGTGTGCTCGTTCCCTGCAACTTCATCATCATTTATATTTGTTTCCGTTCTACCCTTCTTGTTCCTGTATAAAGAAGTATAAAATTAGAAAATTATACAACGCGGTTAACTTATTGTCATGAAACAAAATGGAATACAATATAAGGTGATTCATATGAAATAATTCGTACCACTTCTATATATACCATTAGTTTAACAAGAATATTAACAAATTACACACCTACATGTTCATAGTATTTAGTTAAATTGAGTTTTTATGAACTAATTCTAATTAAAAGTTTCCAGAAATTTTGGCAAAGCCTCCTTTATATTTTGGACTATTTTCATATTAAAAAATTGATCTTGCCTCTATTTCCAATGACAAATAATCACCAACTGTATAATATCATATTGAGTTAATCTTTCGATTAATGTCGGCTAAACAATTTCATTCTCTTTTTTTTTATTTAATCGTCTAAATTGATAAACAGAATCCAAATCAAATCCAACAAATACCAACAGATTATAATTATCCAACAAAAACCAAAAGATTATAATTTTTTATTAGGTAGACTATAATTCAACAAAATTTACCATAGAATCATGCAATTCTTTCACAGATTTCAAACACAAAGCTAAAATATTGAAGCAAAGCATTCTTGATGTTCCTCAAAACATACATAAACAACCCCCATCCTATTACATAACTATAACAACCATAATTACTATGCCCCATAATATTTTGCTGGAAGAGGTGCTTTAGTTGACTTGCTAATTTTACTGATAAGTGCTCACATCCTGTTTTAGTAGAATGCATGAACAAGAAGAAAAATAAAAATTCATTTGTTTATTCCTTAGACAATGTACAATGCGAGTAGCATAATAGTAGATATGAAACTATCTACAAAATAAATATCAATGAGTTAATTTCTAGATAATCTTTCCTAAACATTAATACTAACTTTCAGCCTGAATAAGTTTTATGCTTCTATTATGTCTTAAATTAATTAATTAATTAGGTTGGAAATAAAGGGTTTTGGACCAACAACTAGCTAAATTATTCATGATAATAGCCAACTCCATGAAACTAAAAATCTAGCTTTAGGAAAAGTCAAAATAAGGATTACAATTTTATATATCCTACAAGGAAAGTTGATTAAATGACATACACATTGGGATAGATTTTTTATGGTTCATGCTTACCAAGCATAGTATGTAAGTGCTGAACAATTAAATCAATTACAACATGATTATCACCCCCTCTTGGTATGATAACATCAACATAATTCTTTGATGAGAGTATAAAATCATCAAAAACATGCTTAGTACAGTACTGCCATGTTCCCTCAAACCTTTAGTTCTTGTTGATTCTTCATAATGATTGATCATACTCACAACTAATTTGAACCAGAAAGTTAAGCATAACATTTGTGAAGAATATTTTTTAATTTTTTTTTTGGTTTAATGTCAAGTTAACCTTACAATACATTGATTGGTAATTTAGAAGCTACTCTATTTTAGCTCCAACTCACAAATTTAATAGAGTATGATTTTCTTATTTTCTCTAAGCTAGATATGACCTCTTTTTTAGTCCTAATCTGACACTAGTATCTAAAAAGCATGCATCAAGAATTATGATGTTAAGCTTCAGCTATAGTATAAGATGGTTAATTGCTTTGCTTTAGGTAGAGCTTATCCTAAAAACAATGTGAATGGCTAGCTCAAAGAGGAATAACACCATGAGTCCAGCTAATTGCTCAATTGTAAGGAAATGATAGATGGTGGAATGTCAATAAAGTACATTATTTGAACCACACTACTTTGCTCATCAAAAGATTTTAGGACCATATGACTATTGAAAATTGACTACACGAAGGCCACGAACTACCTATACCACCCAAACTCTTCAATGTGCATGTTTTCACCAGACAAGGGGTATGCCACAATAATTAAATAGTTCGAGAAACAAAACGAATTGTAGCATTTGCAGCTTGGATACTATAAATTAATCACATAAAGACCATTTCAATGATGCTCTCTTATTCCTAGCAGCTATTCCATAATCCATGTTTGAGATAACAAAGAATAAAATGAACAAGTGAACTGGCATTATGAAAAAGAGGTTTCCACCATAATAATGAAATTTTTTTTCCAGCTTCTCTTTTAATTTCCCTATCTTAAAACTTAAAAATTAAAAGATAAAAAGGAAAATAGATTGATTAGGACCATAAATTTTCCAATTTTTCCCCTTTAATTTCTCTTTTAGGGTAAATAAAACCAAAACAAGACGCAAAGATGTTTATTAATTGTAATGTAGATCAACATTGAAGCCCTTAATTCACCACGACCTAATAACCAAAACTAATGTCACAAATTGAAAATGTTATCATACTTAAACCAATTGAATAATCTTGTAAAATTAATCTAGCAAACAAAAATAATGTGACAATTCATCCACAACGAATGAAAAAATCCTAGAAATAATCTAAAACAAACCAATAAAAAAAATAAAAAGCTAACCTTTATTAATTATCCACGCTGCGTTTCAGGCCTACTTAGCATTGTAGCTATCATGAACTCACATAACACTCAACAGTAGCCATTAATTTGAGCAGCTTAGATTTCTACTAAAGTTTTTACTTCTATTATAGAGCCTGCAACTAAAAAACTTCTTTTGATGAACCTTTGTTAAAATACTGTAAGTGCTTATCTTCTGCTTCCTGAGCATTCAAAACAACACACTTGGAAAGAGAGAAAGTACAGAATGAGACTTTAGAGTACACATATTTTCTTGTAGAGTTGATGTTCAATAGACCAAAAACACAAAACAGGTCCTCATGGAAAAATAATAATAACCCTGAAAATAAATGACAACCACTTCCACTTTCTGAGTAACTAAACCACAATAAGGCTATAGTATGACGACATTGCCAATTTAATCCCTAATTCATTTCATATATCATCAAAAAATATCTCCCCAAACTCCTCTCCCTAACTCAGTACAAAACATAGGTTATCAAAAAATCATCAAATTATAAGAAAACAGCAAATTAACAAACCTCTAAGAAAAAAACATAGAAATAAACAACAGGAAACTTTCTTTAAGGCCATTGGGACTTAAGATACTAATAACCTCCACTGTCGATCACATTATCCCATATAAGTTGTTTGTCCCCATAAAAAGCAACCAAGAACAGTCTAAGGATTGTATATGTGAGAAAGAACGGAACTGAGTGTATATGTGAGAAAGAAAAAACATTAGAGTAAGAAGATATTCACATTTAGTAAAGCTTTATTCATCACTTTCTTGAAGAACCCCAAAAAGAACCATCATTTACTTCTCAAAAGAAAGTTTGCTAGCAATTTTCTGAGGATTAATTATGTTAAGCCACAAATAAAACAATTCCTTTTATCCATGCCTAGACTCAAAAATCTTTGCATAGATTGAATTCATCAGTGCTTGATGTTGATTGGTAATGTTGTTGGCTACTGACATAGCATGTATGCGTCAAACTAGGTTAAAGCAACTGATTGGAATTCTCCCTTGATGGTTCAATATCATCATCTGATCTCATGAACTTTGGATCATAAGAATGCTTTAAAGGTAGACGACAAACAAGACAAGTAGATTGCTTTATCAGCCAGGGATCTATGTAGGAAAGATGAAAAGTGTGGCCATATTTTGGCATAATTCTTGATACTTCTTTTTCTTGGTAGTCCCCCAAACAAATTGAGCACCTACTCACCAAAAGGATCAAAAATTTCATGAATGGTCACTAAATCATTTCTCTAAAAACAACATTTTACTTTGGGTATCTCAGAATATGTTCTCAAATGACATGAATGAATTAGTACATTGATAATATATTCATTGTAGATCTTCTGAGGAGCTAAAAGAATCTTAACAAAAATTCATCATGGGATTGCAAGAACCATAAAGGGTTCATATCGAGCAGCCATATATCTTGGAGAATTATGGAATTAAAATTGGAGGATTAGATACACATACCTTAACAACAATGAATTAAAGTAACTGAATTATAGACACGAGCAGCCAAATTGGGGGACTCTAATGATACAATAGAATGGGGAAGATGATGTGGAATTATGGAAGACGAATTGGGGAAGGGAACTCAGGGACAAGAATTGAGGAAGACAAATTGGGGAACGAAATTGAAAGATAGGAATCGAGGAAGATGAATTAAGAGAACTGAGGGAGAGGAACTAGGGAAGAGAATTGAGGAACTATGGGAGCCAAATTAGGGGTATACGAGCAAGCGAATTAGGGAAGACGAGGAACTAAGGAATTGTGGAGATGAGGGACTACATGCTAGTATTTTTAATAAGAATGACGCAACTAAAACAATTCTATTGCATTAGTTTCATACTTTAATGGACGCAATTGAGGAAGCTACATCATTTGCGTCATTTTTGTAATACATTTGACGCAAATAAATGAGTTATTTGCGTCATTTTCAATTAAAAGCTAACGCAAATATACTTATGTTAGGTATTAACCACTATTTGTATTGTTGTAATAAATGACGCAGATAGTGTGACGCAAATAGATTTTTTATACTAGTGACATAGGCATGACATTCGGCCAAAGCGTTAAAGACATGCAATGGAGAAGTAGAGAACAACACATCAAGAAATTAAATATTATGATTTTGCAATCATTCGCATAATGCTAGTAATTTTGTATAGTTTTCGACCTAATTAGTTGAAGAAAAATATGAAATAATTCTCAAATTCAACTTGTGAATTAAAATAAAAAACCAAAAGCAAACTCAAAAACCCTAAAAAAATTGGGGAAGCGGTGGTAAAAAAAACTAAAAGAAACAAATCAAATACCATTTCACGTTCTTCGAGGTCGTCCAGATACTTGTTGATAGTGTAGTTATGCTTTTCGGTATCATCTTTGAACACATAATACTTTTGGTTGAGGAATTTACCGAAAGATTTAGTGAAATACTTAGCACACCTTCACTAACAAAGAGTTTTTTGGTTAAAAAAATTAATTTTGAAAAAGTTTTAGATGAAATACTTTTCGTTCCAAATGCTTTAATATTACTTTGATAAAAATATAGTTTTAAAAATATAAAATATAAAAGTGTTACCTTTAAGGGTTACTAATACAAAAAGTGTTGCATGTGTGTTACTAATATAAAAAAGTGTTACATGATGGTGTTACCAATTTAAAAAGTATTACATATTATTGTTACCAATTTAAAAAAGTGTTATATGTTCGTGTTACCAATTGAAAAAGTGTTACATGCTCGTGTTACCAATTTAAAAAGTGTTACATATTAGTGTTACCAATCTAAAAAGTGTTACATGATGGTGTTACTTAAAGCTAAGGTGTTATGAAAGTGTTACCTAATATTTTAAGAAAGCTAGATATGTAAAAGTGTTACAAATAAGTGCTACCTAAAGTCAATTATGTAGTAGTGAGTTGTGAATTGGTGCTTCAAGCTTTAAATTCACGTGAGGAAGTGTAGGAATTAAGGGTGTTTTGCTTTAATTAATTCTTAAACTTTTGCCCTAGATTTTAAACCTTTGGTGCATAGCTTTAGAGGGTTTTATATCTAGTTCTATCCCTTTATGTGGATTAAGGTTTCAATACCTAGATTCACATCACCTAAGGAGCTCCTACTATATAAAGGAGTCAAATGACATTGAATGAAATCATATTTTGATGAATTAAACCCTTTGTCATTCGTGACTTTTATGAATTCCCGAAGCTTTTGGATTAAAATTTAGTGTGTTCATCCTTTGCTAGCCTATTTCACTCGTTGATTAAATTTGTGGTGTTTTAAGGAAGATTTTTGGATTCTTTGGTGGTAAATCTGTATCCAAACAATCCCTAGAGTTAATCAATAAATTATCCTTTTTGTTCTTTTGTAACTCACATAGAAATCAAGCCTAAGCACATTCATAAGCATCCATAAACTTATTCGTTTTTGTGGCGCATATGAGTTGGCGAGTTCTTAATCGTTTTAGCTTGTATTTTTCGATTTGAGTATCCAGAAATACAACATGTTTAGATAGAGTTTTGGTGTTTTAAAACTTCTTGTAAACCTAGGGAGCTCCTACTATATAAAGGAGTCAAATGACATTGAATGAAATCAGATTTTGAAGTTTAAACCTACTTACCTTTGTGACATTTTGAATTCTCTAAGCTTTTGGATTAAAACATGGTTTATTCGTTCCTATGCTAGCCTAATTATTTGTTGGTGAATTAGGTGGTGTTCTTAGGAAGATTTTTAGATTCTTTGGTGGTGTTTATGTATCCAATTAATCATTAAAGTTACCAACTCTTTTGTCCTTTTATTTCATTCCAAATTCACGCATATATTCAAGAAAAACACATCGTTTGCTTATCCCGTTTTAGGCGATTGCTCTTGGGCGTAAGTGTTGGACTTCTAAGCTTGTATTTTTTAATTTGCATATCCAAAAATACAACACAATCATAGGAATTTCATATTTTTATGCATTGTTCTATTAGGAATTTAGTTCTTTAATGTTTCTAGTTAGTTTATCTTAAGGATAGTTAGCCAAAGTTAGATTTTATCTTCTTTCCTAGGGAATCACGTTTTTTAGAGTCATTATAACCTAGAATAGTTGTTATTCACGTATTTAGGTTGTTATGCATGTGTTTAGATAGAGTTTTGGTGTTTTTAAACTTCTTGTAAACCCTAGGAAGCTCCTACTATATAAAGGAGTCAAATGGCATTGAATGAAATCAGATTTTGATGAATTAAACCCTTTGTCATTCGTGACTTTTCTGAATTCTCTAAGCTTTTGGATTAAAGTTTAGTGTGTTCATCCTTTGCTAGCCTATTTCACTCATTGATGAAATTGGTGGTATTCTGAGGAAGCTTTTCGGATTCTTTGGTGGTGAATATGTATCCAAACAATCCTTAGAGTCAATCAACGAATTATCCTTTTTGTTCTTTCACAACTCACATAAAAATCAAGCCTAAACACATTCACAAACATCCATAAACTTATTCATTTTTGTGGCGCATACCAGTTGGCGAGTTCTTACTTGTTTTAGCCTGTATTTTTTGATCTGAGTATCCAAAAATTCAACATGAAGAGTTTTGGCATGGCACAAAGACATACTAGTTGAATCTGACATGAAGACTTGAGAGTTGGATAGAAGTTGAAGACTTGGAGGTGATATGCACGAAATTCAAGGGATAAGAGAACCTTTTGGTTCAACTTCTTCAATGATAAAGCAGATAGAGTTTTAGGTAGTTGACAAAGTCTTATTTTCTAAATCTTTTCAATTATTATGTAACTAAAACTAGGTTATCATAGGAATTTGGATTTCATGCTTAAATATCCTAGGAAGATTATTTCTTAAATGTTTCTAGTTAAGCTTATCTTAGGGAATTTTGTATATCTTGAAACCCTAGTTAGTAATTAGGATTCTAAGCTAATATTTCAATTATTTATACTTTTTGTAAATCTATGACTATCCTACTATATAAAGGGGATCATTTTCATTGAATGAAATAAGATTTTGATGAATTAAACCATTTGTCTTTGTGGGTTTTCTAAATTCTCTAAAGCTAATCAATTAATATATCCCTTTTACTTTGTTCCATTCACGCACAAAACATCCTAAAACACGTTCAAACACAACCGTATTCCAATCCATTTGTGAAGATTTATAATTGGAAAATTCTTTAGCATTTATAACTTGTATTTTTTGGTTTGAATACCCAAAAATACAACATTTATGACAGAAATCCCAAAATAATTCACGAGTCAAAGGAAGTTTTGTTGACCCGTTATTTTGAGGATGGACCGGTGGATAACTATTGGGCCCATGGACCGTTCATTTTGGGTCATGGTTATTCTAGTATTTCCACTTTGGGAATTAGAATAATAAAATTAGTGGTGTTTCATGTAAATAAATAATGATTAATTAAGTAATTAAGTTAATTAGAGTAGGGTGAGTTGGCATGGGTCCTTGTTGACGTGTGGAGAGAGTTGAAGTGATTTTTGTGTGCTGATTTGTGTGTGGGTCCAAGGTGATTTTTGGGGGGGACATTATGAACGTGATTTTGGGTAAAAAAGAGGATTATTTTGCTGAAATAATAGCATGGGAAAGAGGGAATATTAGGGGATTTAAGAAAGATTTGATTTGATTTGATTTTAGCTTGATTTAAGGAAGGTATGGTCAGATTTGCATATCCTAAGATATTCTTTTAAATATGGTAAAAAATGGGATGGAAATAAATCAGATTTTCTTATTTTCTTCTCAAAATCAATTAAGAGATTTGAATCCCTTAAATTAAGGGATTTAATTTAGTTAATTGATTTGTTCCTTAATGTTGGGCTTTTTTATGGCAAGGGGGTGGATTGAGCTGATTCTTTTGGGCATAAATAAGAGAATAGCATGGAATTATGGGAGGTTTTGGATGGTTCTTGACTAGGTGCGTCCAACGCATTAAAGGAGGGAAATTTGCTTATTTTCCTAGTCTAAATGGCATGTTTAATGGATGGAAAGAAGACCTTGGTGCATGGAAGTTCTCCTAAGTTTTTAGCATGAATTAAGGATATATTCCTTAAAACTCTCACACATTTTTGGATAGTTTATTTTGACCTTTTCGGAAAAATTTAAAAGGGGAGTTATTAGGGTTTTGTCCACTATAAATAGGAGATGTATGTTTGTGTTTCAAATAAATAAGAGAATGAATGAAGTTTGAATCTTGATATCTTTCCTTGCAATATAATGTATTGAGTTGCTTGTGTTTTTCCAAGTTTTGCTTAAAGAATTTATGAGAGAAGTGAGAGTCCAAGTGAGTGTTCCTTGTGTGTAAGATTCATACTAGTAAAAGAGTGAGTTTTCCTCTTTTACATATCTTGATTGTTAGGTGAGTGTTCCCTACTATCAAAACCCCTTATTTCTCTTCTACTTCTTATCAAAACCATAATTAAACCTATCCAAATATCTACATCTATTTCTGTCCATTTTCCACCTAAAACACTGATAACCGGTGTTTTAGGTCGTTAACTAAAAGACAGGTTATGCAAACAATTTTTATTCCAACCTACAAACTATACGAGTATAGTGGAGTAAGGGGTCAAACCACGAGGACAAAGTATATTAAGACTCTAACTCTTAACACAACCGGACTATTCGAGTTTAGAAGATCAACTAGGCTAACAACGAGAATGTAAATCACGAAAAATTTAATGGTAAGTCAAATAGAGAAAAACGGGGACAAGATTGGATTCACCCTAGGAATGAAGCTTTAGAAATCGAACATGATAGGTTAGAGAAAATCTGATAATAACTAGCATGGACATCCAAGAATACGAGAGGAAGTTGGTGATCCCACAAATCACAACGAACGACCTATAATCGCTCTATGTCTCCAAAGGAGTGGTAGGACAAGATTCGCATCGGATTTCAAAACTATTCATTATCATCGTTTTTACAACCTTAAGCAATAAAGATCATAGCTTTCCTAGGGTTTCACCAATCAAAACCCCTAAAGAAATTACTCACACATATTCATGCTTAAAGACGTAAAGATATTCAAAGATGCAACAGAAACTAACATGGAAGGAATTCACGAGAATGAAAACAAAATCATAAATTATGCGAATAAACGATAAACATGAAACTAAGCATGCAACGAAGTAAAGCAATGAATTAAGAGCAAAGGAATTGATTAAAACTTACAAAAGCTTCAATTTGATATCCACAAAAAGAATTCGAACTACAAAGCGTTGAAGAAACTGAAAACCGAAAGCTAAAACTAAAGAATTTGGAGGCTAAGAAATCTAAAAGTGCATAAAAGTATAAAACCTAGCTCTCCCCTCTCCTCATCAGAGGAAGGGGGTATTTAAAACAAAATAAGAAAAACCTACAAAAACCCTAAAATGCATAGGAGCCGGCCTCAAAAAGAAGTAGTTGATCCAGAGGAAAACACTGTCATTCGCCCGAATATAAGTCTCATTCGGCCGAATACAATCCCATTCACCCGAATGGTCTTCCATTCGCCCATTCCAGAGGCTTCGAGGAATCGATCTCTGTCAAGCATTCGCCCGAATGTATAGGTTGATTCGGCCGAATGGAAGCTCATTCGCCCGAATGAGTTCCATTCGACTTTTCCAGTGGCAAGGCTCAAGATCTCTGAAGACAGTCATCCATTCGACCGAATGTGCCTCAGATTCGTTCGAATCTTCAACTATTCGGTTGAATGTCTCTCAGATTCGGTAAAATCTGAGACCATTCTTTCCTCTTTTTCACTTTCCTCTTTTCTGAACTCCGTAGAATCTTCATGAGTGACTTCAAACACTTGCCCAAGCTAAGATACGTGTGTCAAAGGTTCGAATGCATCGCCTCTCACCTTGAAATCATCAAAAGTGCCTGAAATGAACTTAAGACAACTCAAAAACAAGATCAAGGCAAAATCAAGCATAATATACATAAAACCAATACAAAACTATGAGACTTGACACTAAAATGAGGTAATAAATGTGCTCTAAAACAAGCACATCAAACACATATCCATTTCTTTCTTAATTTCTAGCCTAAACACATTTCCAAGTCTTTTTCTAAAGCCTACGAATCTGTCCTTTTTGTTAACCTATTTGTGATCTATTTTGTCTAGTAATTTCTAGTGTGAAGGTTCAATGGGCACTCAAGAGGGGGGGGGGGGGGGTGAATTGAGTGTTAAGTAATCGTTGGCAATTTTTACTTCTTTTCGGATTATGTGTAAGGAACCAGTTGTGCTGGTTCCCTTATGCAGCGGAATAAAACAAGGCTATAAAGAACACCATAGACTTAACGAGGTTCAGCCAACTCTGGCCTATGTCCTCCTACTCTAAGTCCTTTATTGATCTACTCCGAAAAATAAAGATAAAGAACACTCTACTGTTTCCCTACTCTGGGAACCAGTAAACCCCACACTCTACTCCGAATGTGCTTTAAACTTACCCTCGTAAGTTCCTAGTGTGTTTGAACTCACAAACACTCACCAAGTCTTCAACCCCTCTGTCAAAGACTTAATACAAGATCAAGAACTCTCTAATGATCTAACTCTCAAAAGTCAAATAGAGAAAAACGTTAAAACACTATTATGCTCTTGTGTATCACTTAATAATTGGATTAGTGCTTTTAGCTCTCAAAGATCAAACTCTACTAAAAATGCGTGAGAGCTCACTTTGTGATTATTCAGAGCAAGATGTATTTATAGGTTAGTTGGCTAAACCCTAAAATCATGCATATAAGATATATATACGATTTTAGGATAAGTATTTATCCTAATTGATTTGATCACAAGATAAGATCAACTTAGGATAAGATACTTCCCGGTTTTTAGCTAACCAAAAATATCATCTTATCTTTTAGCTGCTTAGATATATCTTAAATCAATATATTTCGGAAAATATCCTTTTTGTAAAATCTTTGTAAAAACCGCAGCTTGAATAATCTGTTCAGTTAACCTGGTTCCCTGACCTGGTTCCCTGAACTGAATATGTTATGAAATTTTTTCCAAATCTTGTACCAAATTTCATAACGATATTTAATATACTAAAAGCACTTTATATACTCAATTATATAAGTTGTACTACGGAGCATTTACATGAAGATCCTAAATAACTCTTCGAGTGTAGTCTTCCTTCATGCATTCGTTAAGTCTTGAAAGCTTCCATGAATGAACTAAATTATTGACCAAGGACCTTCCTTTAAGTTGATCGAAAGTCCTTTCAAGCTTCCAATCTTAGAAATCAACTTAGATGCATAGCTCATTTATCATCTAGTTGTTCCCTGTATAAAGACAAGTTAGTTCAACAAATATTTCATATAAGTAATAACTTATCTAGGGAAACAGTGTTCTATTTTAGCTGGTTCCCCAACTGTATTGAACACTTTCAAAGACCTGTTTCCCTTAGCTGTTTGTCATCATTCAAAACTGTCAATCAAAGCCTAAGGGACTCAACAAATTCCCCCTTTTTGTTGATGACAAACATTTGAAGTTTCTGCACCTGTGAACATACTCAAAAGAAAGTAGTCAAAAACTTCAAGAACTCAAGACTCAATGGAACAAGTCAGTTAAGCCAACTAGTTCCCTAAACAGAAACAGAAAATAAGATAAAGACTCTATCTAAACTAGTAAAGACTCTAGGCTTCAACTTCAACTATTTTCCCCCTTTTGGCATCATTAAAAAGATATGCAAAAGTAGCATCTTATGCATAAAGTAACGTGCTAAACCATCAAATGGCATCAACCATTATACAAATAAAGTGCTGTAAAAGAAGGTCAGAATAGTCAAAGTCAAGCCATGCCACCAATAAAGATCATAGTTTAATACAAACCAACAAAAGTGAACGATAGAGCCCAAATCCATATCAAAACAAGTTCATGGATTGGGAGGAATAAAAACAGTCCAACAAAATCAGTTATTCAGAATATAATATAATAAAGGTAGGCTAAATGAAAAAGAGAACAGATTCAATCATCATCATCATTTTCATCATCTCCTTCCTCTTCTTCAGTGGCAGCCTCCTCAGCTGTTTCTTCCTGGTTCTCCTCTTCTTCACTGTCATCTTCCTGCTGGTCTACTTGTTGGTCCTCCTCAACTTGTTTCTTCTCATTTCTAGAACTACCAGCAATCTGTTTCTCTAACTTGATCATCCTCATAATAAACGAAGTAGATAGACCTTCCACTAAGTTCACTAACTTGCTGAGTTGATCCCCTACAGCACTTATCTTCTCTTCCTGACTCTCCAGCCTCTTAAGAATAACCTGCTGACCAGCTGGTTCCTCTGCCTTTTGTTTCTTCTTCGCAGGCTTAGGAGTCTCTACTGGTTCCTCCTCCCTAAACTTCAACACCCCAGCACTTATGATCAACCCCTTTTGTTTCAGAATACCTTTGGTAAACACCATTGTAGGAGCAGTTGATCCACTAAGAGAAACATTATTCTCTTTAAGAAGCTTAGTTATGTAGGAGCCATAAGGAAGAGAGTGGTGGGATGAATTATAGCAATTCATCATATGGTTTATCATTAGAGAAGGAAGATTTATCTTAATCCTTTTCATCAGTAAATATATAAGCACCATTTCCATAATGTGCACAAAACCCCTACCTTGTGCTCGAGGGATAATCATCTTGTTACACACAGAATGAAGGACCAGCATCACTGGTTCCTTCAAGCTACCAGTTTTAAACGTTCCAGCTTTCTTTGGAACTTTCCCTCCAAACACAAAGTCATGCACTTCATCTGGACTGACCCCTATAAGTGTGGGCCATCCATCTCCAGAATACTCATCAAAACCATCTCTGGGTATATTCAACAACCCAGCCAAACTTGCAACAGACACATTCACTTCAACATCATTCACAACTGAACTTAACGATCTATCCAACATTTGTTTCAAATTCACATAAAACTTTCTAACACCATCAATATTAGCATCACAGACATCAAACAAAGGCATCCAACAAAGGCATCCAACCCTGATGTTCTAACAACTCTTTCACATCACTTAGGGCAGCTTCATCAAAATAACCAACTTCTGTTTTACACCCAGATACTACAACCCTAGAACCTAAATCAGTCATACCAACAGATGGAGATTCTACTGACATACCTCTTGCAGACTTCCGTGCTGTTCTCTTTCGTTTGGAACCAGCAGAGTCCATCGACTGTTCCTCTATTACTACTTCGCCAATCCTTTTCAGGGAAGACCTAGTCACTCTGCTGCGAACCAAGGGTTCTGTAGTCCACTTTTTATGCCCAATAATCTGTAGATCATCTTCCTCACTTCGAACTTCCTCCTCTTCCCTTTCTCCAACAGTGTTGAAGAATTCTTCAGTGCTTTTGGGCTGGTCCCCCTGAGATACAGGTTACTTGATGATGGAATCATCAGCCTCAGGGGTTTTGGGTAAAGGTGCATTTTTGGGAGGTGGAGGTGAGGGAGATTTAGAAGATGGAGATAGAGTTGGTGATGGGTTCTTTGTGGTGATAGGAGGTGAGTTGCTCGATGAAGTTGGAGCAGGGTTTGCTTCATTGATGGAGGTCTCCTTCAATTGAGTGGACTCACTTGCTTGAGTCTTCTCCTTCCTTTTCATAGCTGGAGCCCTGGTTGATTTCCTTCCCATTGTAGCAGATGAGCTTCACAGATTTGAGGGAGATGAGAACGGAGTGAGCAGTGATCAGGGTACCACTTTTGAATGAGAGAGAGAGAGGATGAGTAGAGTGATGATGTGATGTAAAGCTGTATCAATGAGTTGATGTGTATTTATATCAATTGCATAGACATAGGATTTCAAAAATTAGCCGGTTGAGAGACAAGATAAACGGAAGAGATAATTTCAAAAATTGAAACTTTAAAAATTGTAGTTATCTTTTTACAAAAGAGTCAACCAACTATAAATTAGGCAATTTAATATATTTGCCTCTTTGTAGGATAGGAATAACTGAAATAAGATAATTCTTTCCAAAAAGAAATTATCTTATAGTAATCTTCCAAAAATAAGATATTTTCGGATGACATATCAGAGCTGAACTACTGTTTCCTCTTGCTGGTACCTGTACTGAACCAGTCATTCTATTTTCAGCATGTTTCAAAATAACTTCTCCTATTTCTATGCAACAATAATCCACTTAGGTTATTTACACAATATTTGTAAGTAAGCAACATAGTTATATACATAATTGATACAAAAGCATACTTGTTCTAACCAATCATTGAAGGAAATAATTGAAGCCATCGCCTAAAATCTAACTAGACCTAAAAGGACTCTTAACCTACAAAAAGACTCTCTACATAAAGGCTTTGTGAAGATATCAGCTATTTGATCTTCACTTTTACAGAACAACATCTCCACCAATCCTTTTTCCACATTGTCTCTTAGAAAATGGTGTCTTATCTCAATGTGTTTGGTCTTGGAGTGTTGCACGGGGTTCTTTGAAATATTGATTGAACTAGTGTTATCACAAAAAATAGGGACACTTTTATAAATAACACCAAAATCTTTCAGCTGGTTCCTTATCCACAGTAGCTGGGAACAGCATGAAGCTGCAGCTATATATTCTGACTCTGCTGTGGATAGGGCCACTGAATTTTGCTTCTTAGAACCCCATGATATAAGACAAGAGCCAAGGAAGTGTGCCATACCTGATGTGCTCTTTCTATCAACTAGGAAACCAGCATAATCTGCATCTGTATATCCAATGAGATCGATGGTACTGCCTTTGGGGTACCAGAAAAACAGATCTGCTGTTCCCACAAGATACCTGAGTATCCTTCTAACAGCCTTCAAGTGAGATTCCTTTGGATTGCTTTGAAACCTAGCACACAAACCAACAGAAAACACAATGTCAGGTCTACTAGCTGTTAGGTAAAGTAGAGAACCAATCATTCCTCTATAAAGCGTAGCTTCAACATTTTTTCCTTTAAGATCAGCATCCAACTTTGTGGATGTGGGAACAGGTGTATCATAAGCTTTGCTGTTCTCCATGCCAAACTTTTTCAGCAGCTCTTTTAAGTACTTTTGTTGATGGATCATTATACCATCATTTGTTTGCTTAATTTGCAGCCCTAGGAAGAACCCTAGTTCTCCCATCATACTCATTTCAAATTCACTCTGCATAAGATTTGCAAATTCGTCACACAAAGTTTGATTAGTAGCACCAAATAAAATATCATCAACATAGATTTGTACTACAATCAGGTGTTTCCCCCTGGTTCTTATGAACAAGGTCTTATCTACTGTTCCCCTCTTGTAATCATTAGCCATCAAGAAATTGGACAGTCTTTCATACCAAGCCCTTGGAGCTTGTTTCAAGCCATATAATGCTTTATCCAACTTATATACATGCTGGGGAAACAGTGCATCTTCAAAACCAGGTGGCTGCTCCACATATACTTCTTCCTTCAAATATCCATTAAGGAAGGCAGTCTTCACATCCATCTGAAACAGCTTAAAATTCATGTGAGCAGCATAAGCAATTAAAATCCTAATAGCCTCTAGCCTAGCTACTGGTGCAAACGTCTCATCATAGTCAATTCCTTCTTGTTGATTGTACCCTTGCACCACTAGCCTTGCTTTGTTTCTGACTATAGTACCGAGGTCATCTAACTTGTTTCTAAAGACCCATCTAGTACCAATGACTGATCTTTCCTTTGGACGGGGAACCAGGTGCCAAACCTGGTTTTTCTGAAACTGATTTAGTTCATCTTGCATAGCTAGTATCCAATCAGGATCAGTCAATGCCATTTTATAGTCAGTAGGCTCTACAATAGACAGGAAAGAATAGAAAGCGCAAAAGTTTTGAAAGACATTTCTTCTCGTTTGAATCCCCTTATTTATATCACTAATTATTTGATCAGTGGGATGAGAGGCTTGATATCTAAAACTTTTGACATTAATACTGTTTTGTGCTTCCTCATTAAGTTGGGAACTAGCATGTTCATGAATCTCTTCTCTTTCTGAAGAACCAGGAGGATTCACATTCATGCTATTTCCTCTATCATTACTTACCTCAGGTTCAGGGGTGGTACCTTCTTCTGTTCCCCTTGAGCTCATTACCTGTCTATTTTGTGAGGAACCATCAGGACTTGGTTCCCCTTCAGAATCCTCATTTTCTCCATTTTCTTCTCTAGGAACTTCATCATTATCATTTGGTGGAGTATTTGGTAGGCCTAGCTCTGCTTGCACTTCATCTGAGGGACCAGTATACTGGTTCCCCGTGAAATCCATCAATCCAATCACTTCATCAGGTTGTACCTGCGCAATCTCAGAAGACATGTTAAATTCATCAAAAATGACATGGACACTCTCCTCAACACAGAGAGTCCTTTTATTGAAGACTCTATATGCTTTGCTGTGAGAAGAGTATCCAAGAAAGATTCCCTCATCACTTCTGGGATCAAATTTATCAAGCTGGTCCTTCCCATTATTATGCACATAACATTTACATCCAAAGAAACGAAAGTATGTGATGTTGGGCTTTCGACCTTTAAGAAGTTCATAGGGAGTCTTATTTAACTTTGGTCTAATGAGACCTCTATTTAGTATATAGCAAGCAGTGTCAACAGCTTCACCCCAAAAACTCTTTGGGAGACCACTCTCAATGAGCATCGTCCTCGCCATCTCCTCAAGAGTTCTGTTCTTCCTTTCTACAACACCATTTTGTTGAGGTGTTCTAGGGGCTGAGAAGTTGTGATTAACTCCATGTTCCCTACAATAATCAATAAAGTTAGCATTATCAAATTTAGTGCCATGGTCTGATCTTATCGAGACCAGCTTATGGGTGAGCTGGTTCTCCACTTGTTTCACCAATGTTACCCATTCTTCAAATGTTTCATCCTTTGTGTGTAACATCATTACCCAAGTGTACCTGGAATAATCATCAACCATAGCACAGACATATCTATGACTTCTTCGACTTTGTACTCTCATGGGACCACACAAGTCAATGTGTACAAGTTCGAAGGGTCTGCTGGTACTCAAAACAGTTTTAGGCTTAAAAGAGATTTTGACCTGTTTTCCCCTTACACATTCAGAACAAACTTTATCAACTTCGTACTTAATGTTAGGAAGACCTATCACTAAGTCACGTGCTTTAAGCTTGTTTAGAAGTGTTAGGCTAGCATGTCCAAACCTCTTATGCCAAATCCATTGATTATTTTCAGAAACAGCTCTCAAACAGATGGACTTGTCTTGAGGGATCTTATCTAGGAAGGTGATGTAGACATCATGCTTCCTAGTTCCCTCACATACCAGTTCTCCTGTTTGTGAGTTAACTATGTGACATAGGTTGGCTTGAAACTCAACTCTATTACCTTTGTCACATAATTGCGAAATACTCAAGAGATTATGTTGCAAGCCTTCAACATAATAAACATCATCTATTGTGTTAGAAAGTGTCTTACCAACCTTACCTAAACCAATGATGGTTCCCTTGCTGTTATCCCCAAAGGTGACACTTCCTCCATCAAAGGCCACTAGTGAAAGGAATTGATCTTTATCCCCGGACATGTGTCTTGAGCAACCACTGTCCAAATACCAATAGGTGTCTCCCTTCACTCTAGCCTGTAAGATTAAATCAAACATTAGTTTTAGGAACCCAAGCACACTTGGGTCCCTTTTCAACAACATTAACATCATGTTTATCCTTTCTTCTCCACACATACATTATACTCTTGCTGTTCTTATTAGCACTAATTTTCTTAGCTGGACATTCATGTATCTTATGTCCATTCTTACCACAATGAAAACACACGTGCATCTCTTTAGTCATGACATACTTACCTCGCTGATATTCTGTGATCCAGGTGGTCTCTCTGGGAGACCAGTTAGTCCTGGTTCTTTGTCTAGTATAACCAAGACCAAATTTTCCTTTGTTTCCTCCTGATGAAGTCAGAAGGTTCAAAGTTCTTTGTGCGTTCAATAGCTTATCCAAATGTCTATGACTGTCATGCAATTCCCTTTCTTTTGTTTCGAGTGTTTTAACTAACAACTCGTTTTTCTCTTTCAAAAACTCAAAGTTACTTTCTAAAGTTGCAAGTTGTAAGTTAAGATCTAAGACCGTAGGGTCATTAGACATGTTACTAACTACTAATTGTTTTTCACTTTTTAGTTGATTAAATTTAGCATGTAACTTACAGATAGTGCTTTCATATTCATTAATCATACTGCTGACTTCAACGCTGGTTCCAGTGGGAAAACTAGGGGACTGAGCAGCTTTAAGTGAAGCAATTTCTTTGTGAGAATTTTCTAAGTTGAAAGCCAGTGTTTTAAATGCCTTCAACAGAGAAGTTCTATTGCAAGAATTTGCTTTACTTATGACTGTAGAAAAATCAGGGACTTCACTAGTAGTTGATAAGTCTCTGGGGAACCAGGAGATCAGATCTTCTTCACCATCACTTGGATAGTCAAGTTTAGAAGATCTTGCCCTTTCTAGTTCTACCTTGCACTTGTCCAATTCAACTTCTAGTTCAGCACTTTGATTTTTCAAGTTATGGCAAACCATCTCTAGATGATCACAACTAGCAATAGCAATTTCATATTCATTGCGTTTTTCTTTTAGTTCTCTTTTGCCGGTTATATAAGTTTCACCTAATTTATAGCATTCATCTAATAAAGAATCTATACAAGCAAGCATATTTTCTCTATCATATTCATGCATATCTATTCTAATTTGTTCAAGGTTTACCTTATGTCTTTGTAGTACGTCCTTCTTAGCCATTAAGCATTTCTTGAATGTACTGGTTCCCCCTCTGGTTCTCGGACCAGTGCTGTTCTCCTTGATGTTTGTGAAGGCAGTTAAGCAAACATCAGAACTAGTTGTATCTTCTTCTTCATCAGATCCTAAGTCAGATTCTCCCCACATAGATGCTATCATGGCATTCTTGAAAGCCCTCTTATCTCCAGATTGAGATTGCTTGTCCTTCCATTTTGGACAATCACGAATGATGTGTCCTTTCTCACCACACTTGAAGCAACCTGAAGATGAAGACGAGTTAGATTTTTTAGTGTTTTTGAAATTCCTACCTTTGAAATTCCTCTTTTGATCACGAAGAGATCTTTCAAATCTTTTTGCAATCAGGCTGATCTCATCTTCTTCTTCCTCTACTGTTCCCTTCAGTGCCATGCCTCTGGCTGGTTCCTTCTCAGACTTAGAGTCAATCAGCATCTCATGAGTCATAAGGGAACCAATCAGCTGTTCCAAGGACAGGGTAGACAGATCCTTTGCTTCATATACTGCTGTTACCTTAGCTGTCCATGTATCTGTTAAACTACGCAAAATTTTTCTCACGAGATCCTCATCAGAAAATATTTTACCAAGTGATCTAAGATCATTAACAATATTTTACCAAGTGATCTAAGATCATTAACAATAGTCATTAACAATAGCACTCAAGAGAAGGGGGGAGGGTGAATTGAGTGTCAAGTAGCCTTAGCCTATTTTTCTTTCTTTTCGATCTATGAGAGGGACCAGTTGGGATGGTTCTTGTAAGCAGTAGAATGTAAGAAAAGCAATAAAGAAAACACAAGATTTAACGTGGTTCAGCCAACTATGGCCTACGTCCTCCTACCCTATGCTCTTTTATTAATCTATTTCGAGAAATAAAGAACACAGACACTCTACTGTCTCCCTACTCCGGGAACCAGTATACCCCACACTCTACTCCGAATGTGCGCTCGACTTACACTAGTAAGCCCCTTGTGTTTGAACTCATAAACACTAACCCAGCCTTTCAACCCCTCTGTTGAAGGCTTTGACAAAATCAAATATTCTCTTTTAATCTCACTTCTAAAAGCTAATTAAGAGAAAATGTTTAAGCTCTAAGAGTGCTCTTGTATATGACTTGATGAATAGGCTTTTTTGCTTAAGTGTATATGACTCTCAAAAATTACTCCTTTTTCATTTGAGAGAGGCTCACCGGAATATGGGAGACTAGATGAGTTTATATACTTGGATACAAAAACCCTAGTTTCCTTAAATCACATAATCTTGATGAACAGGCAATAATGTGATTTTAGGAAAGTATTTATCTTATGTGATTTAATCATAAAGATAAAATCAATTAAGATAAATACTCCTAGTTTTTAGGTAACCACAATATTCTCATCTAATTTCTAGATGCTTAGGATACTTTCAAAATAATTCTTTGAAAAAGTATTTTTACAAAATCTTTTATTTTTCTCAAAACACGCAGCTCGGATATTCCGTATAGTGAACGCGGTTCCTCAACCTGGTTCCCTGAATTGAGTGTGTTATGATTTTTGTTCCATCTTTGTACCATAATTCATAATATGACTAAATACACTTATAAGAACTTATTTTACCCAAACATGCAAGTCATACTATGGAGCACACTACATGATAGAACTAGATTAAGCATTAAAGTACAAATCTTCTTTTCTTCATGTAATCTTCAAGACTTGAATCTTCCTTGAATACTTCCATTATGAGCAATGTATCTTTCTTCGAATGTCTTCGAAAGGCCTCCATGCTCCAAGTCTTGGAATCAACTTAACTACTGCACATGTAACATGGTTAATGTACAATAAAGAGTATGTGACTGCTTTTTAGCATAGCAGTCACAGTTCCTACTGGTTTCCCACCAGTACATGGAACAATTTACATCTAACCATTTCTTACATATACACAAGTTAGTTAAATGAATAACATAAATAAGTAATGACTTGTCTAGAAAAATAGTGTTCAATTCCAGCTAGTTTCCAACCAACTATTTGCAATACTTATTGTAACCTATTTCCTATAACCGTTTGTCATCACTCAAAACCTAAGGGACTCAACAAATTCCCCCTTTTTGATGATGACAAACTAATTGAAGTTCCTGCAACCAATCAAGTTAAAAACAGAGAAAAACTCCAATTAAGTACTCAAATAGGTTTGAGTACAACCAACAGACTCAAGACTCAAATGAACAAGTTAGTGAAGCTAATTGGTTCCAAAGACTAACTATCAAACTGACTCCGCTAAACTATCAAACTAAACTATTTGACACAATCTAAACTATCCTAGGCTTTCGTACAATACTTCCCCCTTTTGGCATCATTAAAAAGTACTCTTAAGTAAAAGTGATGTACACAAATTGTTAAATGTGCTCATCCATACAGTGGCATCAACCACCATTCAAGTAGTATGCTACTAGAAGAGATTAGTCAAATAGTTCATACCATAGCAGAATTAGTGGTACATACAAGCCAACAAAGTTCAACAAAAGGAACCCAAATACACATCAAAAAGAAAGTTCATGGATTGGGTGAGAAATATACAGACCAACAGAATCAATTATTTTAGAATAGAAATAAGGGGGAGGGGAAATAAGAGCATAAACTAGCATCACTCCTCATCATCATTCTCTTCCTCTTCCTCCTCCTCGTACTTAGCATCATCTTCTACATCAACAACTGGTTCCTCGTCATCCTGCTCATCTTCTTCACCATGCTCTTCTTTAGGCTAAGTCTGTGGAGGAACAGAACCTGTACCTGGAGCCATCTGAGCTTTAGTTTCATCTAACTTTTTCTCCATTTGCTCCACCCTGGTACTGAAAGAAGTTGACAAGCCTTGAATCAAACTTATTATCTTTCTTAGCATATCCTCCTGATTCTCTAACCATTTTAGAATCACTACCTGACCTACTGGTTCCTCTACCTTCTTCTTCTTCTTTAATGGAGGTCTTATCTCCTCTGCTGGTTCCTCAATTTAAACTTAACTTATCACCACTAATGTTAAGACCCTTTAGCTTTAGGATTGCTTTTGTGAACACCGTGATAGGCACAGTGGACCCACTCAGAGTAACATTGTTATTTATAAGAAATTGAGTAATGACAGAACCATAAGGCAGAGAATGATGAGATGAACCATAACAATTCATAATGTGATCCAGCATCAAGGAGGGGAGATTAATCTTAATTCTCTTCATCATGAGATACATCAGAACCATCTCCATGATGCGTACTGTTCCCCTTCCTTGAGCCCTTGGGATTAAGACCTTGTTGCATAACGAATGTAGAACAAGCATTACTGGTTCCTTCAAATTAGCAGATTTAAAGACACCAGGTTTCTTGGACATCTTTCCTCCAAACAAATACTAATAAATCTCATCAGGAGTGACCCCTACCAACACGGGCCACCAATCACTAGAAAACTTATCAAATCCATCCTTGGGCACCCTTAACATACTAGATAAAGTGGCAATAGACAAGCTTACATCCACATCATTCACACGAGAACCAACAGACATATCAGGCAACTGTTTCAAATTCGCATAAAAATCTCTAACTCCAGACACATTAGCAGCACTACAATCAAACAATGGCATCCATCCTTGATACTCAATCAAACTTTTAAACTCAGAAAAAGTAGGCACATCAAAATATCCCTTCTCAACACGACAACGAAACAGAACCAATCGAGCATTTAAGTCAGTAGAACCAGAAGTTGGAGATTCTATAGACGTACCTTTTGTAGTGCAAGGGGTTCTTACTGGTACCCGTTTCCTCTTAGTTCCCTGAACAAAACTAGTGGACTGTTCGTCCTGAACTTCCTCAATAATCTTCTTCATTGAAGACCGAGTTACCCTACCACGTACCATGACTTCTTCAGTGAGTGTCCCCTCCTTGTGACTAGTGACCTCTACTTCATCATCTCCTACACTCTGACCTTCATTACTAACGTCTTCCAACTCCTGGCTTAGGGTTCTTCGTGCTTCCGTCTAATGTTCCCCCTGAGATTGAGCTGGTTCCTTAATGATGGAACCACCAACTTTTGAAGGATCAGTAACAAGCACGGTTTGGTGTGATTTTGGTTGGGTTGATTTTGGTGGTGAGGTAGATTTTTGTGGTGGATCGAGGGTGGTGGTTGGTAATTTTGTGGGTGATGAAGTTTTAGAAGTGATATTGGGTGGTGGTTTAGTTGGGTTTTGATCGAGTTGAGGAGAGTGAGGAGCCACATCAGTGTTTCCCTAAGATTGTGAGGAATCACTTGCATGTCCCCTTCCCTTGCCTCTTTTGGCTAAGGATTTGCTTGATTTCCTACCCATGGCGATTATGCAATTGTAGATCAAAGAAAGAGAGAGAATTTTGAGTGATGATGAGAGTTGTGAGCTGCACAAAGGGTTAGAGAGCAATATTTATAGCACAAAAACAGGAGAGAAGAAAAAAAATAAGTCGGTTAAGCTAAAGAAAGAGCAACGGCACAAATTCAAAAATTGAAATCAATTTTGGCAATGATTATTTGCCTTAAATATCTCAACCAACCTAAAAATTAGGCATGTTATATATTGCCTTGATCAATAAGTCAAATAAATGAAATAAGATTATTTCCTTCCAAAAGGAAAATATCTTATAGTAATCTTCCAAAAAATATAAAAATATTAATCGAATGACATATCTGAGCTGATTTGCTGTTTCCCTTTGCTGGTACCTATACAGAACCACGTCACCCTGTTTTTGGCAACTTAGCCTGATTTTACTTGTTTCTTGCACCAATGATTCTCAACCCTTTTGGGATCTTGAACCATTCACAAAACTTGAAGGATTTTGACATAGGTATATACACATACTATACAAAAGAATACCATTCTAACCAATCATTGAGGAAAGTAATTGAAGCCAAGACCTAAAATCTAACTAGACCTAATAAGACTCTTAAATAACAAAAAGACTCTCGACACAAAGGTTTTGTGAAGATATCGACGATCTGATCTTCACTTTTACAAAACAACAACTCCACCAAACCTTTCTCCACATTGTCTCTCAAGAAGTGATGTCTTATCTCAATGTGTTTGGTTTTAGAATGTTGGACAAGATTCTTTGAAATATTAATTGCACTAGTGTTGTCACAAAAGATAGGAACACTATCATAAACAACACCAAAATCATTCAGCTGGTTCCTTATCCACAGTAACTAGGAATAGCATGACGCTGCAGCAATATACTCTGATTCTGCTTTAGATAAAGCCACTGAATTTTGCTTTTTAGAACCCCAAGAAATTAGGCAAGAGCCAAGAAAGTGTGCCATACCTGAAGTGCTCTTCTTATCAACAAGAAAGCTAGCATAATATGTACATCTGTGTACCCAATAAGATCAATTGAACTACCTTTGGGGTACCACAGGCACATATCTGTTGTTCCCACAAGATATCTAAGTATCCTTCTAACAGCTTTCAAATGAGACTCTTTTGGATGGCTTTGAAATCTGGCACATAATCCAATGGAGAACACAATGTCAGGCCTACTTGTTGTTAGATAAAGGAGGGATCCAATCATCCCTCTATATAGTGAGGCTTCAACATTTTTTCCCTTTAGATCATAATCTAATTTAGTGGATGTGGGAACAGGTGTATCATAAGCCTTACTGTTCTCTATGCCAAATTTCTTTAGCAACTCTTTCAAGTACTTTTGCTGATGAATCATGATTCCATTTTCCATTTGCTTAATCTGCAATCCTAGGAAGAATCCTAATTCTCCCATCATGCTCATCTCAAACTCACTTTATATAAGATCAGCAAACTTATCACATAGTACCTGATTAGTAGCACCAAAAAAAATATCATCAACATAAATTTGTACTATAATCAAGTGGTTCCGTCTGGTTTTGATGAACAATGTCTTACCCACTGTTCCCCTCTAATAATCAATCTCCATAAAAAATGTAGACAATCTTTCATACCATATAACACTTATTTCAATCCATATAACGCTTTGTCCAGCTTGTATGCATGATGGGGAAACAGCTTGTCCTCAAAACCAGGTGGCTGCTCTACATATACCTCTTCCTTCAAGTAGCCATTCAGGAAGGTAGTCTTTACATCCATCTGAAACAATTTCATATTCATGTGAGCAGCATAAGCAATCAAAATTCTAAAAGCCTCTAGTCTAGCTACAGGTGCAAAAGTTTCATCATAGTCAATTCCTCTTTGTTGATTATAACCTTGCACCACTAGCCATGCTTTATTTCTTACTATTATACCTAGGTCATCCAATTTGTTTCTGAAGACCCATTTTGTACCAATGACTGACCTGTCTTTTGGTCTAGGTATAAGATGCCAAACCTGGTTCCTATGGAACTGATTTAATTCATCTTGTATTGCTAGAACCCAATCAGGATCGGTCAAAGCCATTTTGTAGTTAGTTGGCTCTACACTAGATAGGAATGAATAAAAAACACAAAAGTTTTGAAAAACATTTCATCTCATTTGAATTCCCTTGTTAATGTTACTAATAATCTAATCTGGGGGATGAGAGGATAGGTATTTATAACTTTTGAAAGTGAAATCATTTTGTACTTCTTCATTAGGTTAGGAACCAGCATGATCGTGAATCACTTCTTCTTCTGTAGAACTAGAAGAATTCATGTTCATACTGTTTCCATTAACATCACTTACCTCAGGTTCAGGGGAGGCCTCTTCATCCATTCCCCCTGAACTTCTTACCTGTTTGTCACTTGGGAAGTCATTAGGTCTCGGTTCTCCTTCTGAATTCTCGTTGTTCTCATTTTCTTATCTAGGCTCTTCACCATCATCATTTGGTGAAGCTTTAGGAGAGCCTATATCTTCTTGTACTTCACTTAGAGAACCAGCGTCATGGTTCTCCGTAAACTCCATCAGTCCAATCATTTCATCAGGTTGTACCTGCGTAATCTTAGAAGACATGTTAAATTCATCAAAAATGATATAGACACTCTCCTCAATACACAAAGTCCTCTTATTAAAGACTCTATATGCTTTTCTTTGAGCAGAATATCCAAGAAAGATTCCTTCATCACTCCTAGCCTTTAAGTCACAAACTTGCGTAAGAAGTGAGTTTGAGTTTAGCAACCTTAAAGGATCTATGATCATCATAGTCCTTATATCTAAAAATTCGTTTAACTGTGCGGATCCAATCTAGGAACTTGTCTAGGTCTAAACTGCCATTGATCATAGGGATTTCAAGTCTCAAGCTTATATCCTCTATACCCCTTGAACTCTTTCTCCTACGTCCTTTATATGATTCCTCATTATCACTTAAAGAGGATGGATCCCTCTTGCCAGGCCTCCTTGAGCTTCTACCACTAGATTCACCATCACTTTCGCTAGAGTTAGATTTATGGAAAGAGAGTTTACCTTTTTTTGAGGACTTTTCCTTCTTCCCCATGATTTGTAAAAGCTCGTTCATACATTCCTTCAGTTCCTTCAACTCGCGTTCCATGCACAAGGCTTTCGCCTCTTGCAAGGCCAAATCTTTTTTGAAGCCTGGTGGCATCTCGTGTGTATCATCACCACTGGAATCCAGCTTGCTTGAGTATGCTTTGAATCCTCTCAATAAGAGCACTAAAATTTGATGTGAATCTAGGTATTAAAACCTTAATCCACACAAAAGGGATAGAACTAGATATAAAACCCTCTAAAGCTACGCACAAAAGGTTTAAAATCTAGGGCGAAAGTTTAAGAATTGATTAAAGCAAAGCACCCTCAATTCCTACACTTCCTCACGTGAATCTAAAGCTTTAAGCACCAATTCACAACTCTTTGTTACACACAAAGAAAAACAACAAACTCTCTAAGTTTATTGAAGAATACAACGAAACGAATCTCCAAATCTGATTTTTCTAAGCTTGGGTGCACATCTATTTATACCCATAACTTGAGAGTTTCAATCATATTATGACTAGGCCTCCTACTTATAAAAGGAATCCTAATAACCAATAGGATAATTCCACATATTTATAACATAATTCTACCATAACTCTAACACTATCTTATCTTAATTAGAATTCTATCCTACCTTAAAAGATAAAATTACAAATTAACTACTCTAAACCTATTTTATTTAAAGTAAAACACTAAAATCTAATCACATGTGTGTAGCCACGTCCATACCCATGCCATGTCACTTAAGTTGTAATAAAGCACCAACAAGATGTAATAAGCACCGTTCAATGTAACAAGCACCGTTCAATGTAACAAGCACCTCCCCTTGTCTTAAATTTTTAACGGTGCTTGTTACATTGAACGGTGCTTATTACATCTTGTCAGTGCTTTATTACTACTTAAGTGACATGGCATAGGTATGGACGTGGCTACATACATGTGATTGGATATTTAGTGTTTTACTTTAAATAAAATAGGTTTAGAGTAGTTAATTTGTAATTTTTTCTTTTTAGGTAGGATAGAATTCTAATTAAGATAAGATAGTGTTAGAGTTTTGGTAGGATTATGTAATAAATAGGTGGCATTATCCTATTGGTTATTAGGATTCCTTTTAGAAGTAGGAGGCCTAGTCATAATATGATTGAAACTCTCAAGCTATGGGTATAAATAGATGTGCACCCAAGTTTAGAAAAATCAGATTTTGAGATTCTTTTCTATATATTCTTCAATAAACTTATAGAGTTTGTTTTTTTTCTTTGTTTGTAACTAAGAGTTGTGAATTGGTGCTTAAAGCTTTAGATTCACATGAGGAAGTGTAGGAATTGAGGGTGTTTTCCTTTAATCAATTCTTAAACTTTGCCCTAGATTTTAGACCTTTAGTGCATAGCTTTAAAGGGTTTTATATCTAGTTCTACCCCTTTGTGTGGATTAAGGTTTCAACACCTTGATTCACATTAAGTTATGGATGTGATTTTGTGGGTCATAATTATGAGATTTTTTGTGATTTGATGTGTGGAATTTAAGGGAAGATTGGGTTCGAAAAATAAGATGTGATCAGATTTGGTTCTTGCTTGATATATGGGAAGATTTTGGTCTGATTTTTCCTTTAATAAGGTGGACGAATTTTAAGGAATATTTGGGCCAAATTCATGCAAGATTTGAGAATCAATTAGCTATATTTGATTCGCATCATTTAAGGAGAATCTTTGACTAACTTGCTAATCTTGTAGGCGTGATTTTTGGGCATATTTTGGCTGCCATTTTTTTTTTTTGGTAAATGGTCAGATTTAATGCCCTAGATTAAGGGTTTTAATGGGTAAGTTTCATATTTTAATAGGGGGAATTTTATGATTGATTTTATTTGACTTAAATGCATGATTAAGGGAGTTTAAGTGAGAAGCTTAGCAAAATCATGGGGAGCATTTTATGGACTCTTTAGGATGGTTTTTAAGGGGTATTATTAGGGTATTGAAGAGGGTTTTGGATGAACTTATTGTGCTCATTATTTCACTACTTAAGCCACGGTTTTAAGGAGGAAAATGAAGGGCTTACGCGTGAAGATGGAGGGTCTAATTTACTATCTCTTTAATTCTTATAGCTTATGCTTCAATGAGAATGTGAGAGGTATTTAAGGCTGAATTTATAGGAGCATTGAAGACCTTTGAAGAGTGCGTTCTTGAGGAATGAATACGTGAGTTTTTAAGGCCAACTCTCATTAATGATACACGTTTTTGGTGATTCAATGCCTAGAAACCTCTTGGTGTTGCACGTCAAAATGAAGGGTTTGAAGGCTCTTGATGTTGCCTATGGGTTAATGCTTTGTATTAAAGAATGAGTTAAAGCCATGAGTCATGAGAAGAAGACGAAGCAATGAAAGATCCGATCATTCAAGACTTGAAGAAACTTTTCATTTTCGGATTTTTGTTGTTTTGTTTTAATGTGTAAACAAACATTGGACTCTTGGTTGGTTTGTTTTTTTTGGTTTAATTTTCGTTCTTTATGGCATTAATTTTCATAGTATGCATGCTAGGGTTTGTTTCCTATAAGTATTGCATATTTTATAATGAAGGGAGTTGTTGATGTTTTGAACTTTGAATCTTTTACTTCTCAATTTTGGGTGAATTGCTTGTGATTTTCCAAGATATTGTCTTGACGAATTTGAGTGGCACGTGAGAAATCCTCCACACAATTTTTTGTAGTCTCTCTAGGATTAAGTGAGTATTTCTTCCCTTGGATCTACACTTAGTAGGTTATATGAGAAATCCTTACCTACATATCTTAGATTGTTCAAGTGAGTATTCCTTACAATCTACTCTCTCTTTTCTCTTCTATTTCCATAAAAATTCAAAGCATTTTTCTCCATAAAAGCCACGTTATTTTATATCCATTTTCCCCATAAAAATATATCCTTTTCTAGCCTAAACACATACTCTAAAACTTTCCAAAAAGCCTACATAATCTGTCCATTTTATTAACCTAATTTGTGATCCATTTTTCTCATAATTACTAGTTCTTTCCTACTAGTTTTTACATCATTTGGCGCACTAGATAGGGGGAAGCAAATTCTCTTTTAAAAAAAATGGATCCTAGTGAAACCCCTTAAGAGAGACACCGTCGAATCTTGGAGGAAAATCTACAACGACTCATTAAAAAAAATGTGCAACTTCTAAACAATAACACAACTTTGATGGCTTGAATTTTCACTCATAAAAATAGAGAGACCAACAATCCCCCTAGGTTTGATGATCGAAATCTAAGGGTTGATGTGGATGAGTTTTATGGTACTCTTGATCCAGAAAGGTACCTAGAATGGGAACAATCCTTGAAGCGATTCTTCGACTTCAAAGACATCCAAGATGATGAGCAACAATTTAGGGTTGCTAAAGTAAAAATAACCAGGTACGCTGAAACTTGATTAAAAGGTGTCTAAAGGAAGAGAGAAATCAATGGTAAAGCCCGAATTTTTACTTGGGTCAAATTAAAGAAGAAACTTATAGGTTGATTTGTGCCCTCTAATTACAAGCAATCACTATATGTAAAGTGGAGTTCTTTACAACAAGGAGGTGGTTCAGTGAAGGAATATATCAAGGAGTTTAAGAGACTCTCCATTGTTTGTGAAATTGAGGAAAACAAAGAGTTGAGACTAGGGAGGTTCATAGCTGGCTTAGATCGTGAAGTTTATGAAAAAGTTGATGTTCATACGAACTTAACTTTTGATTAGGTTTGTAAATTGGCTATCAAATTTGACAACCAAAGGAGGAAGAAGAAGCCTATGTCTACTTTTGACCCTAAATTCAAGAAACCCAATTTTCCACCACAAGCCCAAAATAAGCCTTTTGTCCTTAGATCCAATCCATCTTTTCCTAACCCCCCCAAAAGAACCTAAAACACTTTTGATTCCTTAAACAAGGATAAAAGAAAAACATTGCCAAAGACTCTGATCTAAGTAAAATAGTTTGTTTCAAATGTCATGGAAGAGGACATTACAAGCGCGATTGCCTAAATTCTCGTGCTTTGACTATTAGGGAGATTAAGGCCATGACAACTCAACCTTTTCCCATTGAAGAAGAAGAGGAGGAGGACGAGTTTCTTCATGGGGGTCATAAATAGGATGAAGAACAAGATCAAGAAGATGAACTAGTGGATAACTATTTTCCTGAGAAAAATAATCTGGTGTTGAGAAGGGCCTTGCAAGTCCAATCCGAAAAGGAAGAAGTTCCCATTCAGAGAGAGAATTTGTTCTTAACAATATGCAAGGTGAAAGGGGAGGTGAGTGACCTCATTATGGATAGTGGGAGTGAAGCTAATGTGGTATCTAGTGAATTGGTGACAAAGCTTGGATTGAAAACCACTAGGCACCCAAGTCTATACAGATTGAGTTGGTTGGAGAAGAGTAAGAACACTAGGGTAAGGAAACAATGTCTTGTGAACTTTACCATTGGTTCTTATGTGGATGAGGTGTTATGTGATGTCATCCCCATGGATGCGTGTCATATACTATTGGATAGGCCTTGGCAAAGTGATAGAAAATTCATTCATGATGGATTAGCAGACACTTATACCATAACGCATTAAGGATGCAAAAAGATACTTCACCCTTTACCACCACAAAAAGCCTCTCCACCACAAAAAACCTCCTCACCACCAATAACCCCTTCCGAAAATATCCTTCTTTTATCCCATAAGGAGTTTGAGGGAGAGATAGAAGAAGAGGATAAAATCCTTTTGTTAATGTCAAAAAAAGAATATGATGGGTTTATGACTCAAAACCCAAGGTTAGTTGAATTGATTAAGGAGTATGAGGATGTTTTTCCAGATGAACTACCATAAGGTTTTCCTCCTATTCGTTGCATTAAACATCAAATTGACCTCATTCCTGGAGTACCCCTTCCTAACAAACCCCCTTACCGTTGCAATACCATGGAGACTAAGGAGTTGCAAAGGCAAATACAAGAGTTGATGGAGATGGGTTATGTTAGAGAGTCCATGAGTCCTTATGTTGTGCCTGCTTTGTTGGTTCCAAAGAAAGATGGAACTTGGAGGATGTGTATTGATAGTAGAGGTGTGAACAACATCACAATCAAGTATAGGTTTCCTATACCTAGGCTTGATGAATTGAGTGGATCCAAAATTTTCTCGAAAATTGATCTTCAGGAGTGGATATTATTGTGGTTTATTTGGATGATATTCATATATAAAGTAAGAATGAGGAGGATCACCTAAGGCATCTTGAGGAGGTTTTTAAGGCCTTAAGGGAGAAGAAGTTGTATGGAAAGTTGGAGAAATGCCACTTTATGCTAACCGAATTAGTCTTCCTTGGCTATATTATTTCAGGTGATGGAATCAAGGTAGACCCTAGCAAGGTGGAAGCCATTTCTTCATGGCCCGTGCCTAAGTCCGTTACTGAAGTGAGATCTTTTCATAGGCTAACTTCTTTTTATAGAAGGTTTATAGCCAATTTTAGTACACTTATGGCTCCTATTATCGAGTGTACAAAGAAAGGCACTTTCTAATAGACTCCTCAAGCTCAAAAGGCATTTGTGCTCGTGAAGAAGATGTGTGAGGCCCCTATGCTTGCTTTACTTGATTTCACTAAACCTTTCGAAGTTGAGTACAGTGTAAGTGGAAAGGGCATTGGTGCAGTGTTGATTCAAGAAGGAAAGCCGATAGCATATTTTAGTGAGAAGTTGAGTCATGGGAAACTTAACTACTCAACGTATGATAAAGAGTTCTATGCTATGGTTCGAGCTCTTGACTTTTGGTCTCATTATCTAAGGCCTAGTCCTTTTATTATTCATTCTAATCATGAGTCCTTGAGATTCATTCATGGACAAAAGAAACTCAATGCGAGACATGCAAAGTTGGTGGAATTTCTACAATCTTTCAACTTTGCTGTAAAATACAAGAATGGAAAAGCTAATGTTGTGGTCGATGCCTTATCTCATAGGCATTTTCTTTTGGGAATCATGGAGGCTAAGGTTCTTAGTTTCGAATTTATGAAAGAACTTTATAAAGATGATGAAGAAATGCATGGAATAATGAATTCTTGCAAGGATGGAATTCATGGATTGTTTTCTATTATGGATGGCTTTCTTTTCAAGGGGAACAAACTTTGTGTCCTTAAGTGTCATGTTCGTGAACAATTAATCAAGGAAGCTCATAGTGGCGGTTTGGCTGGCCATATGGGTATTTCTAAGACGTTGGAGATTCGTCAAGGCTATTTCGATTGGCCTAAGATGCTTGCTCATGTATACCATGTTATAGTGCGATGTTCTACTTGTTAGAGGGAAAAAATGTCTTTTCATCGAGGCGAGTATAAACCATTGCCTACTCCTGAAAAGCCATGGGAAGATTTGAGCATGGATTTTATAATGGCACTTCTAAGAACTCCACGTGGAAAAGATTCTATTATGGTGGTGGTGGATCGTTTTTCTAAGATGGCACATTTTGTGGCATGAAGAAAAGTAGATGATGTGTTCAATGTGGCTCAAATGTTTTTCACTAAGATTGCACAATTGCATGGCTTACCTAGAACTATTGTTTTGGACCGAGACACTAAGTTTTAGAGTCATTTTTGGAAATCTCTGTGGAGACTTGTGGGGACAAAGTTGTTGTTTTCAACTAGTCATCACCCACAGACGGATGGGTAAACAAAGGTGGTGAATAGAATTCTTCGTACTTTGCTTCGTTCCTTGGTGAGCAAAGGAGGCAAGAATTGGGATTTAAAGTTGGCCCATGCGGAATTTGCCTACAATCGAACATCGAGTCAATCCACTAAATATTGCCCTTTTGAGGTTGTCTATGGAGTGAATCCTTATATGCTGATTGATTATGTCACTCTTCCCAAAGAGAAGTTCATTCATGGCACGGCTAGAGAAAGTATGGAATTCATGATGGATGTCCATAAGGAGGTGCGCAAGAACATTGAGAAGGACAATGATAACTATAAAAAGCAAGCAAACAAGAATCTGAGGAATGTGAAATCTTTTGAAGTTGGTGACCTAGTATGGGTGTTCTTGAGAAAAGAAAGGTTTCTGAAACAGAGGAAGCACAAGCTAATGCCATGAGCTGAAGGTCCATTTCAAATCATTAAGAAAATCAATGATAATACCTACAAAGTGTATCTTGGTGGGAAATATGGAGTTTCCTCTACCTTCAATGTGGGCGATTTATCCCCTTACTTAGAAGACGATGAGTTAAGTGCAACTCTTTTTGAAGAAGAGGAGGATGATGGAAATTCTGAAATTCCATTTAATGCTAATAAGGAAATTTTGTTGGTAAAGTCTTTTGAAGAAAATGGGTTGGACCATTTTCGGTTACATAGTCCATTTATCTCTTTGCAAGGGTATTCTAGTCTTTCCACTTCGGAAAACTAGAATATGGTGATGGAGTAATTTTTGTTAAAAAATAAAGGAGGTTTTTTTAATTAATTAATCTGATTAATTAATTAAAGTTATTTAGTTAGTTGTAGTTTGAGCAATCATTAGTCAACAAAAGCAAATAGGTGTGTTCTATGTGGGTCGGATTTGCTAATTGATTTTAACTTGTTAAATGGAGAATTGGTTGCTGAGTTGGCATGTGTTTTTATAGGAGGTTAGTAGCAATTATAGAAGTGATTTTGTGGATCATAATTATGGGATTTGTTGTGATTTGATGTGTGGAATTTAAGGGAAGATTGGGTTTGAAAATTCAGATTTGATTCTTGCTTGATATATAGGAAGATTTGGGTCTGATTTTCCCTTTAATAAGGTGGATGAATTTTAAGGAATATTTGGGCCAAATTCATGCAAGATTTGAGAATCAATTAGCCATATTTGATTAGCATAATTTAAGGAGAATCTTTGACTAACTTCCTAATCTTGTTGGTGTGATTTTTGGGCATATTTTAGCTTATTTTTGGGCTGGCGTTTTTTTGTGGTAAATGGTCATATTTAATGCCCTAGATTAAGGGTTTTAATGAGTAAGTTTCATATTTTAATGGGGGGAATTTTATGATTGATTTTATTAGTCTTAAATGCATGATTAAGGGAGTTTAAGTGGGGAAGCTTAGCAAAATCATGGGGAGCATTTTATGGACGATTTGGGATGGTTTTTGCATGGTTTTTAAGGGGTATTATTAGGGTATTGAAGAGGGTTTTGGCTGAACTAATTGTGCTCATTATTTCACCACTTAAGCCATGGTTTTGAGGAGGAAAATGAAGGGCTTGTGCGTGAAGATGGAGGGTCTAATTTACTATCTCTTTAATTCTTATAACTTATGCTTCAATGAGAATTTGAGAGGTATTGAAGGCCGGATTTATGGGAGCATTGAAGAACATTGAAGAACTTTGAAGAGTACGTTCTGGAGGAATGAATACGTGAGTTTTAAAGGCCAACTCTCATTCATGATACACGTTTTTGGTGATTCGATGCCTAGAAACCTCTTGGTGTTGCACGTCCAAATGAAGAGTTGGAAGGCTCTTGGTGTTGCCTACGGGTTAATGCCTTGAAGTTAAGAACGAGTTAAAGCCAAGAGTCATGAGAGGAAGACGAAGCAATGGAAGATCCGATCATTCAAGACTTGAAGAAACTTTTCATTTTCGGATTTTTGTTGTTTTGTTTTAATGTGTAAACGGACATTGGACTCTTGGTTGGTTTGTTTATTTTTGTTTAATTTTCATTCTTTACGGCATTAATTTTCGTAGTATGCATGCTAGAGTTTGTTGCCTATAAGTATTGCATATTTTATAATGAAGGGAGTTGTTGATGTATTAAACTTTGAATCTTTTACTTGTTAATTTCGTGTGAATTGCTTGTGATTTTCCAAGATATTGTCTTGATGAATTTGAGTGGCATGTGAGAAATCCTCCACATAAATTTTTCGTAGTCTCTCTAGGGTTAAGTGAGTATTCCGTCCTTTGGATCTACACCTAGTAGGTTATGTGAGAAATCCTTACCTACATATCTCAGATTGTTCAAGTGAGAATTCCTTACAGTCTACTCTCTATTTTCTCTTCTATTTCTATAAAAATTCAAAGCCTTTTTCTCCACAAAAGCCACGCCATTTTATGTCCATTTTCTGCACAAAAATATATCCTTTTCTAGCCTAAACACATACTCTAAAACTTTCTAAAAAGCCTACATAATATGTCCATTTTCTTAACCTAATTTGTGATCCATTTTTCTCATAATTACTAGTTCTTTCCTACTAGTTTTTACATCACCTTATCACATTGACATTGGCAGATTGTTATGAGTCCTTAGAAGAGGAAGCTTGGGCCTTAGAGGACCTCGAATTTAAGAGGATTTGGGCATATTGTTCTCACGTGGAAATTAAGGGGATAAAAGAAGAGAGGTCCAAAATTGGGCATATATTAAGCTCTTTGGGATGGTGGAGTCTTATGGCTTAGAAGAATTATGTACCCCACGCATGGAGAAGATGGTGCGCTCTATTGTGAAGCCTTACCTAGGCTTCAAAATTATTCTAACCTTTTCTATCACAGGTTACAAGATCTTTCATGGGAGATAGCATTTGAAGAAACTAATTTGTTTCAATCCATACTTTCCTCCATGGAGTTTTCATTATTCAAAGTCAAGGGAAGTTCAAAGAAAACAATACAACACATGGATTATTATGGCGACCTCCTATGAAAAGATGGATTTGGCTTTGTGCTTGGCATGATCCGTTTATTGAAGCAAGGAAGACATCAACCTTTTCTTTCAAAGCTTCGAAATTTAAAGAGTCACCAAGTTTGAGGGCAAACTTTTTCGAAGAAGGGGAGGATGTAATATATCTGATGTAAAATCTAATGAATAACACTAAAAATTACTAGAAAAAATAGATCACAAATAGGTTAACAAAAAGGTACAGATCCGTAGGCTTTAGAAAAAGACATGGAAATGTGTTTAGGCAAGAAATCAAAAAAGAAATGGTTATGTGTTTTAGGTGGAAAATGGACATAAACAGATGTGGATCTTTGGATAGGTTTAATTGTGGGTTTTGATAAGAAGTAGAAGAGAAAAAAGGGGTTTTGATAGTAGGGAACACTCACCTAATAATCAAGATATCTAAAAGAGGAACACTCACTCTTTTACTAGTATGAATCTTATACACAAGGAACACTCACTTGGATGATTAGATTCAAGAAAATTTGAAAAGAAGGAACTTTCACTTCTCTCACAACTTCTTCAAGCAAAATGTAGAAAAACATAAGCAACTCAATATGTGATATTGCAAGTAAAAATATCAAGATTTAAACTTCATTCTTTCATTGATTTGAAACACAAACATACATCTCCTATTTATAGTGGACAAAACCCTAGTAACTCCCCTTTTAAATTCGTCCAAAAAGGTCAAAATAAACTGTCCAAAAATGAGTGAGAGTTTGAAGGAATTAATCCTTAATTCATGCTAATAACTTAAGGAGAACTTCCATACACCAAAGTCTTCTTTTCCTCCATTAAACATGCCATCTAGACTAGGAAAATCAGCAAATATCCCTCATTTAATACCTTGGATGCACCTAGTCAATAACCCATCCAAAACCTCCCCTAATTCCATGCTATACCCTTATTTACGCCCAAAAGAATCAGCTCAATCAACCCCCTTGCCATAAAACACCCAACATTAAGTAACAAATAAATTAACTAAATTAAATCCCTTAATTTAAGGAATTCAAATCTCTTAATTGATTTTGAAAAGAAAATCAGAAAATCTGATTTATTTCCATCCCATTTTCGACCATATTTAAAAGAATATCTTAAGATATGCAAATCTGATCATACCTTCCTTAAATGAAGCTAAAATCAAATTAGATAAAATCTTTCCCAAATCCCCTAATATTCCCTCTTTCCCATGCCATTATTTCAGCAAAATAATCCTATTTTATACGTAAAATCACGTTCATAATCTCCCCCCAAAAATTACCTTGGACCCACACACAAATCAACACATAAAAATCACTCCATCTCTCTCCACACGTCAACAAGGACCCACTCCAACTCACCCTACTCTAATTAACTTAATTACTTAATTGATCATTATTTATTTACATGAAACAACACTAATTTTATTATTCTAATTTCCAAAAGTGGAAATACTAGAATAACCATGACCCGAAATGAACGGTCTATGGGCCTAATAATTATCCACCGACCCATCCTCAAAATAACGAGTCAAAAAAACCTCCTTTGACTCATGAATTATTTTGGGTTTTTTTTCAATATCCGGAAGCTTTGCTATTGAAGATCACAAAATACCTCTTAACCATCAAATAGGTGGCCCAATGTGTTGCAAACATGGTGGAAAGTCAATAGGAAATTCATACTTATTTTAGTATGATATTTTGAGGCATTGACTTGGGTTGACTTTCTTTAGTTGAAAGCTTTCTACTTTGGGAAACTTTCTAGTTTCGGAAAATGGTAGTAAGAACCTGCTAAATATGGATGTAGGGATTAAATAAAATGTTTTGAACCCATAAAGGTTCGAACTTTAGGAGTAGGGCTTGACTCTAGGCTTGGTCAAAGTTACTCTAAAGTTGGTCAAAGTTAGGTCAACGTGGGAGTCAAAGCTTGACCAAAGGAGTTGGTCTATGGTCGAGTATTCCTAAATGGCGTGGGAATTGAAGAGTTTTGTTTATTCGTAATGACTTGATAAGTTTGATATGATAAGAAGACTTCAAGTGTTGGGGATCAAGGAGCTATGCAATTACATATTACAAAAGATCCCTTAATTATCAAAGAGGTAGCCCAACATGTTGCAAACACAGTGGAAAGTCAAGAGGAGAAACATACTTATTTTAGTATGGTATTTTGAGGTGTTGACTTCCATTGACTTTCCTAAAATGGAAACTTTCCAAATTGGGAAACTTTCTACTTTGGGAAAGTGATAGTAGGAACTTGCTTAATATGGAAGTAGGGATTAAATAAAACGTTTTAAAATGATAAAGGTTCGAACTTTAGGAGTAGGGCTTGAACCTGGACTTGGTCAAAGTTTGTCAAAGCTAGGTCAATGTGGGAGTTAAAGTTTGACCAAAGGAGTTGGTGCATGTTTGAATATTCCTAGATGGCGTGGGAATTGAAGACTTTTGCTGATTCGTAATGACTTGATAAGTTTGATATGATAAGAAGACTTAAAGAGTTTGATCAAGGATGGAAGACTTAAAGATAGACATGCCTATTAAGGGATAAGAGATCCATTTGGTTCAACTTCTTCAAGGATAAAGCTAATAGAGTTCGATATGATAGAGGATATCAACTTCAAAGGATTGATTGAAGCTTCAAAGAAGGATGCTACCATGGGAGAGTTGTTGGCTTATGGAGACACGAATCTTCTAGGTGCATCGAAGGGGAACATTTGAATGTGCATGATAATATGCAAATGTGAATGAGTATTGGTGGACATGGGGAATAAGTTGGTTTTGCCTATGAGTTTTCTCCCATTTCATTTGATATGGTTTTTCTCATTTTAGGCATAGGTGTGTTTTTGAACTTTCCTTTTTTAGGTTTTATGATTCTGTAATGTGTGGAAGCCATGGAGGCGATGATTGATGGAAGCCCTTGATCAAAAGCTAAAATCTTGCAGTAATTTTTGAAGATTGAAAATTTTGACCAAGGAGGAAAAATTTTAAGACAAGGGGAGATGCTTGTTACATTGAACGGTGCTTATTACATCTTGTTGGTGCTTTATTATAACTTAAAAGACGTGGCAAGTGACATGGCATGGGTATGGATGTGGCTACACACATGTGATTGGATATTTAGTGTTTTACTTTAAATAAAATAGGTTTAGGGTAGTTAATTTGTAATTTTATCTTTTTAGGTAGGATAGAATTCTAATTAAGATAAGATAGTGTTAGAGATTTAGTAGGATTATGGTGGCATTATCCTATTGGTTATTAGGAGTCTTTTTAAAAGTAGGAGGCCTATGTTGGGGATGAAGGAGCTATGCAATTACAGATTACAAAAGATCCCTTAATCATCAAAGATGTAGCCCAATGTGTTGCAAACATTGTGAAAAGTGAATAGGAGAAACACACTTATTTTAGTATAGTCTTTTAAGGCGTTGACTTTTTATTGACCTTCCAAAAATGGAAACTTTCCAAATTGGGAAACTTTCTACTTTGGGAAAGTGGTAGTAGGAACTTGCTTAATATGGAAGTAGGGAATAAATAAAACATTTAGAACCCATAAAGGTTCAAACTTTAGGAGTAGGACTTGAATCAGAGCTTGGTCAAAGTTGCTATAAAGTTAGTCAAAGCTAGGTGATATGATAGAGGATATCAACTTTGAAGGATTGATTGTAGCTTCAAAGAAGGATGCTACCATGACAAGGGGAGATGCTTGTTACATTGAACGATGCTTATTACATCTTTTCGGTGCTTTATTACAACTTAAGTGACATGGCATGGGTATGGACGTGGCTATATACATGTGATTGGATATTTAGTGTTTTACTTTAAATAAAATAGGTTTAGAGTAGTTAATTTGTAATTTTATCTTTTTAGGTGGGATAGAATTCTAATTAAAATAAGATAGTGTTAGAGTTTTGGTTGGATTATGTAATAAATAGGTGGCAGTATCCTATTGGTTATTAGGAGTTCTTTTAGAAGTAGGAGGCCTAGTCATAATATGATTGAAACTCTCAAGCTATGGGTATAAATAGATGTGCACCCAAGCTTGGAAAAATCATATTTGGAGATTATTTTCTATAAATTCTTCAATAAACTTATAGAGTTTGTTGTATTTATTTGTGTGTAACAAAGAGTTGTGAATTGGTGCTTAAAGCTTTAGATTCACGTGAGGAAGTGTAGGAATCAAGGGTATTTTGCTTTAATCAATTCTTAAACTTTCGCCCTAGATTTTAAACCTTTGGTGCGTAGCTTTAGAGGGTTTTATATCTAGTTCTATCCCTGTGTGTGGACTAAGGTTTCAATACCTAGATTCACATCAACTTTTGGTGCTTTCATTAACAGGATTCGAGGCATACTCAAGCAAGATGGATTCTAGTGGTGATGATGCACACGAGATGCCACCAGGCTTCAAAAAAGGTTTGACCTTGCAAGAGGCCAAAGCCTTGCGCATGGAATGTGAGTTAAAGGAACTGAAGGAACGTATGAACGAGATGTTGTAAATCTTGGGGAAGAAGGAAAAGTCATTAAGCAAAGGTAAACTCTCTTTCCATGAATCTAAGTCTAGCGAAAGTGATGGTGAATCCAGTGTTAGAAGCTCAAGGAGGCCTAGCAAGAGGGACCCATCCTCTTCAAGTGATGGTGAGGAATCATATAAAAGGTGTAGGAGAAAGAGTTTAAGGGGGAAAGAGGATCAAAGCTTGAGACTTGAAATCCCTGAGTTCAATGGCAGTTTGGACCCAGACAAGTTCCTAGATTGGATCTGTAGAGTTGAACGAATTTTCAGATATAAGGACTATGATGATCATAGAGATCCTTTAAGGTTGTTGAACTCAAACTCACTTCTTATGCAAGTTTATGGCTTAAAGGTTTTCAAAAGAAGAGGAGAAAGGAGGGGCTTTCCAAGATCTCATCTTGGACAAAACTAAAGAAGTACATGAAAAAAAGGTTTGTTCCTCAAGACTTTGAACAAAACAATTTTATAAAAATGCATACTTTGAAGCAAGAAAGGAGGCATATGGAGGAATACTTGATGGAATTCGAAAATCTAGCCATGGTGTGTGGGCTAGAGGAGAAATAAGACCACAAGATGGCTCATTTTGTGGCTGGATTAAATGACCCAATCAAGGAAAAGGTGGAATTTCAACCCTATTGGAGCTTTGATGAGGTGTGTACAATAGCAACTAGGGTTGAAAGGCAAACACGTAAACCTAGAGGGATCTTTCAATCATTTGAAGCTAAAGGGGTGCGTGAGATGCCTAATGTGAAGCCTAATCTAGAGAAAGCCATAAAGCCCCAACCTTTTGGGAGAGATAAGGGAGGAAGTTCGAGGCCTCCTATGGGAGATCAATAAACTTGCTTCAAATGTAAGGGACAAGGCCATATCCAAAGGGATTGTCCCCATGCTAAGGTTGCTACTACTCGGACTTGGGAGGAAGATGAAACCTTTGAAGAAGAGGAGCATGAGCTTGAAGAGGAAGAAGGTAACACATCTTTTAAAGTCCAAGAGGAGGATATGGAGGAGGTGATGGCAGAAACTAAGGAATCTAGCCTAGTGTTGTGAAAGGCATTACATTCTAAGGCCACACCATTAGAGGAGAGCTAAAGGGAGAAAATCTTCCTCACAAGATACAATGTCCAAGGAAGACTATGTGATATGATTATAGATTCGGGGAGTTGCACTAATGTGGTTTCTACACTCTTGATGGACAAGTTGAAGGTGCCTACTCAAATCCATCCTCAACCATTTAAGCTTCATTGGCTTAGAAATTCAAGTGACATAAAGGTTAGTAAACAAGCCTAGATTTCGTTTAAAATTGGCAAATATGTAGATCAAGTGCTATGTGATGTTTGTCCCATAGATGCGTGTCATATTCTCTTGGGAAGACCTTGGCAATATGACAGATTTGTGAAGTTTGATGGGAGGACAAACATATATGTTACAAGGAAGAATGCGCAAGCCAAAGCATTTTCTTTGAAGCCTTTAATAGCTCCAAAAACTCGTTCCAACAAAGATGATGGCAAGGGAGTGTTATTGGTGGATGAAAGGGAATTGGAGGAGGAAAATGAAAGTAGCATGGTTTATGTGCTAGTAGCTAAGGAGGTAGAGAACGGAGCCCACGTGGATCCAAGATCTTTGAAACCACTACTCACCGAGTTTGAAGATGTTTTTCCTAAGGATTTGCCTCCGAGCTTACCACCAATTCGAGGGATTGAACATCAAATTGATCTCATTCAGGGAGCACAAATACTTAACAAGCCAGCTTATAGGTGTAATTCGGAAGAAACAAAGGAAATTCAAAGGCAAATCAAAAAACTCATGGCACGTGGGTATGTAAGGGAGAGTATGAGTCCGTGTGCGGTGCCTACTTTGATTATGCCAAAGAAAGATGGAACTTGGAGGATGTGCATTGATTTGAGGGCTGTAAACAACATCACCATCAAATACAAGTTTCCTATTCTCAGACTTGATGATTCATTAGATGAGTTGTATGGTGCGCTAGTCTTCTCCAAGATCGATCTTCAAAGTGGATATCATCAAATATGAATGAAGGTGATGAATGGAAGACATGTTTCAAAATGACGCTTGGGCTTTATAAATGGTTGGTTATGCCTTTTGGCTTAACTAATGCACCTAGTACCTTCATGTGTTTGATGAATGAAGTCTTAAAACCATTCCTATGTAAACTTGTTATTGTTTACTTAGATGATATTCTAATTTATAGCACTTCTATTAATGATCATCTAAGCCAAGTGTGTTTGAGGTTTTAAGAAAATAGAAATTGTATGCTAAACTCGAAAAGTGCTACTTCATGGTGCTTAGTGTCACGTTTTTGGGTTATATTGTGTCCAAGGATGGGGTTTCGGTGGATCCATCCAAGGTGGAAGTAATAAAGTCATGGCCTATTCCTAAAACTATGATAGAGGTGCATGCTTTTCATGGGCTAGCTTCATTCTATCGAAGGTTCATGAAGAATTTCTCATCCATTGTTGCTCCTATGACTGAATGTATCAAAAAGGACAAGAATTTTAAATGGACCAGAGATGCAAACAAGGCCTTTGAAGCTATTATGGAGATGCTATGTCATACACCTATTCTTGCCTTGGCGGATTTCTCTAGACCTTTTGAGGTGGAGACTAATGCTAGTGGAGTTGGAATTGGCGCTGTGCTCATTCAAGGGATGATGTAAAAATTAGTGAGAGAACACTAGAATTCACTAGGACAAATAGATCTCAAATTGGACAGAAATTGTGATTTGATTTATATGATGAAATGCGTAGGCTTTAAGTGTGAATTATGCACGAAAATAGGCTGGGAAAGGTATGTAATTTCGTGGATAATATGGACTAAAAGATTAATGTGTTTAGGTTTTTAAAAGGAAAAGAAATGATGTGTTTTTAACAAGAAAATGGACAGAAGTTTGTATGGGATTTTAGAAATGAAAATGGACATATTTTGATAGAAAGTAGAAGAGAAACGAAAGGTTAAGAAATAGGGAACACTCACCTATACTTCTAGGATATGTAAAGAAGGAACACTCACTTATTTCCTAGATGCAAATCTCTCAACAAGGAAAAGTCAACTTATGGATTGATTTACTGAAATTTAGATGGAAGGAACACTCAACTTCACACTCAAATTCTTCAAGAAAACTCTTGGAACATGCACTAGCAATTCAAAGCCGAATATGCAAGTAAATGATATCAAGATTTAAACTTTATTCATTCATTCACAAAACATACATCTCCTATTTATAGTGGATGAAACCCTAGTAACTCCCCTTTTAAATTCATACAAAAAGGTCAAAAGAAACTGTCCAAAAATGTGTGAAAGTTTTACGAAATTAATCCCTTAATTCATGCTAGTAACTAGGAGAACTTTCATGCACCAAGGTCTTCTTTCCCACCATTAAACATGCCATTTAGACTAGGAAAATAAGCAAATATCCCTCCTTTAATTCTATGGACGCACCTAGTCAAGAACCCATTCAAAACCTCCCCTAATTCCATGTTATTCCCTTATTTACGCCCAAAAGAATCAGTTCAAACAACCCCCTTGCCATAAAAACGCCCAACATTAAGGAACAAATGAATTAACTAAATTAAATCCCTTAATTTAAGGGATTCAAATCTCTTAATTAATTTTGAGAAGAAACTAAGAAAATTTAATTTATTTCCACCCCATTTTGGACCATAATTAAAAGAACATCTTAGGATATGCAAATCTAATCATATCTTCCTTAAATCAAGCTAAAATCAAATCAGATCAAATCTTTCCAAAATCTCCTAATATTCCCTCTTCAAGTTCCTTATATTAAGGAAATCAAATATGACTAAATGATCTTATTTTCCCTAAATTTGAGTCTCAAATCTTACCAAATACCCCCAAAATTCCAGCTATTAAAAGGGAATAAAATAAGTCCAAATCTTTCCTTAACTCGTGCAAGAATCAAATCAGCCAAGATCTTTCCTTAATTCATGCAAGAATCAAATCTGATTTTTCCAACCCATATCTTTCCCTTATCTCCACGCAAAATTTAGCAACTAAATCTCCCTAATTAACACTTAATTGGATTAAATTTAATCTCCCTAAATCCCCTTAATGGTCCCACACCCAAATCTAGTCAGCTTACTTCCATTTCTACGCAAATTCCAACTTAGCATATCACCTCCAAGGAAAAAATGTCCCTAATTATTCCTAATTTTCCCTTGATCATGCCATGCATAAAATAGCAACAAATCTTCCCATTTAAATGCCATTCCACCTCAACAAACCCATCAAATCCACACGCTAATCTGATTTTGTTTAACCGATTATTACCCAACTCCTTTAACTAACTAACTACCTTTAATTAATTAACTAGTTTAAACCCAGATTAATTAATTTAAAGAAGAATTTTTTTTTTATTTATTTTACACAAAATTCCTTCAATGCCTTATTTTAGTTTCCCAAGGTGAAAAGACTAGAATACCCTTGCATAATAATCAACAATCCATGCAACCAAAAATGGACCAACCCATTTTTCCTCAAAGGATTTAGCTAAAAATATCTCCTTTATGGCGCCATTAGCATTAGATGAAAAATCAGAATTCACATCACTTATTACCAATGAAGTCCCAAATGGTTCAGATGAAAGATCGACTATTTTGGATTTTGCATCAAGGGAAGAGGCCCATTCCATATTTTAGTGAGAAGCTTAATACGGCCAAATTAAACTACTCAAATTATGACAAGGAATTTTTTACAATTGTAAGGGATTTGTACCATTGGAGTCACTATCTAAGGCCAAATCACTTTATATTGCATTTTGATCATAAAGCTTTGAAGCACATCAATGGCCAACCCAAACTTAATCCATGACATGCCAAGTAGGTTGAATTCTTGCAATCCTTTCACTTTTCTTTGAAGTATAAGGACAGTATTTGTTGCTCAATGTCCTAAACTCCAAATAACTTGGTTTGGATCTCATTACACAATATTATGACCAAGATGAGAATTTTGGGCCAATCATGCAACAGCTCAACAAAGGGGCCATGGGTTCCTATGTTCTTCAAGATGGTTTCTTGTTCAAGGGTAATCAATTGTGCATTACTAGGTGCTCAATTCGTGAATTGCTCGTGAGAGAAGCGCATGGTGGAGGAATAGTAGGACACTTTGGGATCACAAAGACTTTGACTATGCTCCAAGAACACTTCTATTGGACAAAGATGATTGTAGATGTGGGAGCCATCCTATCCCAATGTGTGACGTGTCAAAAGGCAAAGGCTACTTTTCACCAAGGTCTTTATAATCCATTGCCTGTTCCGGAGTTTCCTTGCGAGGACGTGTCTATGGACTTTATTATGGGGTTGCCAAGAACTGCAAGGGGAAGGATTCAATCATGGTGGTGGTTGATAGGTTCTCCAAGATGGCACACTTCACACCATGCCATAAAACAAATGATGCGATGAATATTGCAGATTTGTACTTTAGAGACATCATTTGCTTGCATGGAGTTCCAAAGACGATTGTGAGTGACAGAGACACAAAGTTCATGAGCTATTTCTAGAAATCATTATGGAGATTGATAGGGACTAAGCTTTTATTTAGCACTTCTTATCATCCCCAGATGATGCGTGCATTAATGTGAATGACGAGCAAGTTGAAGAATTATTCCAAGAAAGTCAAGAAATCATGAATCTATACTTGGAAGCTTCTTCAATAGGTCAAACTTACTATCGGGGGCATCAAGACAAAGCCACGCTTTGTATGGTGGCGTTCTTGGGAGTTCTTGAAGCTTCTTGATAGTTCTTTAAGGTTCTTTAAAAGCTTTCTTAGATTTTTGTCTACAAGTTTTTACTTTTCACTTGAAAGGGTTTTTCTTGGTTTAGACCTTAGGTTTCTTTATTTTCTTTATGTTCTTGATTATTTTTGTACGTGTGAGTTAGTTAATTAAGTTAGTTAGAAAACCGTGTAACGTTACTTGGCGCCCAAGGTTAAGTTTCCTATTTCAAGATGCATTCCTACCCAAGGTTATGTTTCCTATTTAAAGAGGGATTCCTACTCAAGATTGAATTATAAGTGGTGGCTGCTTGGAGATCAAGGCAAAGTGAAAGAGTTTTACTCAAGCTAGAACTCTAATATGTTTAGGAAAAGTAGGAGTTTTACTCAAGCTAGAACTCTAATATGTTTAGGAAAAGAAGGAGTTTTATTCTATTTAGAGTTCTAATATTTTTAGGAAAGGATTGCTATAAATACTCCATGTAATTCACGGTTTCAACTCATTCATTCATTCATGAATTTGATCAATAAAAACACATTTATTTTCGAGTGATATTTTGGTTGGATACCTAAATATTTCTTTGGCTAACTTGCGAGTTGGTTGCTGTTTTGGGTGTTTTAGTTAAAACATTCATTGGTTTGATTAATTAAGTGGACTCTTAATTAATTAAACTTAGTTCTAGCCTAGTTCTTGGTGATTTATCTATATAGGACGAAGCTTAGAACATATCCTTGTGAAAACTTGGTTTTCGGATCAAGAATCACATCATCGTGGTATCAGAGCTGTTGGTAATGTTTGACTTGGAATTTTTGACTGAAATTTTGTGGGAAGATTCAGATAACGTAGATCAACATTGTATCAAAATTTTGTGTCAATTGGACGAGTAACAAAGTCTGTGCAACCTCAAACGTTTGAGAGTATTACACGGAGTTGCGAATTGGAGAACGGTTTTTATTTGCTTCAAGAATCAATCAAGATTCAATCTTTTAATCAAGATTTTACATAAACTAACCTGGTTTGTGTAGGAGAAATGAGTGACGAAGAAATCCCAGGGATTCCAAGGGGTTTGAACCTTGATCAAGCGCATAACTTGCGAAGGGATCGTCAAATAGAGCGATTGTCACAACAATTGCAAGAAGTATTGGCTAGGCTTGACGAACGTGACAAAACTTCATCTTCAAGGAAGAACAAATCAGTAGCAAGTTCTACTTCAAGTGAAGACGAATATGAAAGGAGAAAAGCAAGTAGATCATGCCATAAAGATTCATCTTCAAGTGATGAACCTAGAAGGCATAGACGGAAGAACAGGGCCAAAGATGATGACCGAAATATAAGGTTAGATTTTTCGGAATTCAATGGTAGTATGCTAGACCCCAAAAAATATTTTGAGTGGGTTAGAAGAGCGGAAACACTCTTTGATTACAAGGAGTATGATGAACGAAAGAGGTGCAAAATTGCTGAATTAAAACTCACCGGTTATACGAGTTTATGGTATGATAATCTCAAGAAAAAGAGACGCAAGTGGGGACGATCCAAGATCACTACTTGGACACAATTAAAGAAATATATGAAGCGTCAATTTGTGCCCCATGAGTACGTGCAAGAAGTGTATCTCAAGATGCAAACTTTTAAGCAAGGAAATCAATCCGTGGAGGCTTATTTGTGTGAATTTGAGAAACTATGTTTATTGTGTGATTTAGAAGAAATTCTAGAGCACAAAATAGCACGTTTTATTGCAGGTTTGAACGAAATGTTCAAGAGAAGATTGAATTACACGAATACTATTCGTTTGAAGAAGTATGCAAGGCGGCCATTAAGGTTGAAAGATAATTCAAGGCCAAGAAGACCTCAAGTGTGAAGCCGTTCACACGCACGTTCACAAAGGCTAGTGACAAGCCTACCTTTGATAGGACTTCTTCTAGTTCGTATGGTAAAGATAACAAACCCAGAAACGAAGCTAGCAAGAAGGTGACCGAAGATAGAAAATGTTTTAAATGTGGGAGTGTTGGCCATATAGCAAGCAATTGCTACTCAAAACGCACTATGACGGCTCAAGAATGGGAAGAAGAGAAAGCTAGGTGCGAGGGAAGTAGTGACATGGAGATGGTGGTCGAGCAAGAACGTGATTTTGAAGAAGAGGAGGGTAGTGCCGAAGAGGTTAATGGTGAAACGCAAGGAAAGAGCTTGGTTCTAAGGAGAGCTCTTCCCTCTAAACCTATGCCCGTTGAAGAGAATCAAAGAGAGAAAATCTTTTTAACAAGGTGCAAGGTGGAAGATCGATTGTGTGACGTAATAATAGACTTGGGAAGTTGCACAAATGTGGTGTCTACAACTTTGATCAAGAAATTAGAGTGGCCTACAACCGATCACCCAAAACCTTACTAGCTACATTGGCTCAATGATGCTAGTGACGTAAAGGTAACGAAGCGAGCCCTAATCACCTTTTCAATTGGCAAATATCATGATAAAGTTTTATGTGATGTATGCCCCATGGATTCTTGTCATATCTTATTGGGTAGACCATGGCAATATGATAGATTTGTCAAGTTTAATGGTAGGACAAATGTGTATATAATTCGAAAAGGGAAGGGGGAAAAATCATATGCATTGAAACCACTAGTTGATCATAGAATTAACCCTAGTTCGAAAGGTGAATATTTAATTGGGGAAAAGGAGTTGGAGAAAGAGATCAACAATAACAATATAGTATATATTATGGTGGCTAACAATGTGCAAGTGAATGAGAGTAAACAAGAAAAGAGGCCCGTGGAATTAGAAGTGGTATTACAAGAGTATTATGACGTTTTTCCTAGTGAATTACCACCGAGATTACCACCAATTCGTGGTATTGAACACCAAATTGATCTTATTCCGGGAGCTCCACTACCTAACAAGGCAGCATATAGAAGTAATCCGGAAGAAACAAAGGAAATGCAACGTCAAATAGAGGAATTGATGCAAAGAGGCTACGTGAGAGAGAGTATGAGCCCATGTGCCGTGCCTACATTGCTATTTCCAAAAAAAGATGGGAGTTGGCGTATGCGCATTGATAGTAGGAGTGTGAACAACATAACCATCAAGTATAGATTTCCTATACCTAGACTTGATGATTTATTAGACGAATTGCATGGTTCAAAGCTATTTTCCAAGATTGATCTTATGAGTGGCTATCATCAAATACGCATGAGAGAAGGAAGTGGTGAGACTAAAGTGGCGGAATTGTATTTCCAGGACGTGGTGAGACTACATGGATTGCCGAATAGTATTGTGAGTGATCGTGATACAAAGTTCATGAGTTTCTTTTGGAAATCACTATGGAAGTTGGTGGGAACGAAGCTGTTATTTAGTACATCATATCACCCGCAAACGGACGGACAAAAGGAGGTAACAAATCGAACTCTTGGTGTGTTTTTACGTGGACTAGTGAGCAAAATGCAAAAAGATTGGGATATTGAGCTTGCTCATGCCGAGTTTGCTTACAATAGATCACCTACTTATGCCACAAAACACACGTCATTTGAAGTTGTTTATGGTGTCAATCCAAGAATGCCCATTGATTTGATTGAAATTACAATGGGAATTAATTCATAAGGATGCCGAGGCTAAAATCAAGTACATAATGAAGCTACATGCACAAGTTAGAGCTAGGATTGAACGTGTCAATGAACTCTACAAAGCACGAGCTAACAAGAACAAAAAGCCACAAAGTTTTGAAGTTGGCGACTTGGTGTGGTTACACTTGAGAAAAGAAAGATTTCCTAGCAAATGAAAGAATAAATTGATGCCAAGAAGTGAGGGGCCGTTCAAGATTATTGAGAAGATCCATGAGAATACATATAAGCTTGAATTGCCGGGAGAATATGGTGTAAGCGCAACATTTAATGTTGGAGATTTGGTGAAGTATTTGCCAGATGATGCTATTGAAGATTTGAGGGCAAATTCTTTTGAAGAAGGGGAGGATGATGCGTGCATCAATGTGAATGACGAGCATGTTGAAGAATTATTCCAAGAAAGTCAAGAAATCATGAATCTATACTTGGAAGCTTCTTCAATAGGTCAAACTTACTATCGGGGGCATCAAGACAAAGCCACGCTTTGTATGGTGGCGTTCTTGGGAGTTCTTGAAGCTTCTTGATAGTTCTTTAAGGTTCTTTAAAAGCTTTCTTAGATTTTTGTCTACAAGTTTTTACTTTTCACTTGAAAGGGTTTTTCTTGGTTTAGACCTTAGGTTTCTTTATTTTCTTTATGTTCTTGATTATTTTTGTACGTGTGAGTTAGTTAATTAAGTTAGTTAGAAAACCGTGTAACGTTACTTGGCGCCCAAGGTTAAGTTTCCTATTTTAAGATGGATTCCTACCCAAGGTTAAGTTTCCTATTTCAAGAGGGATTCCTACTCAAGATTGAATTATAAGTGGCGGCTGCTTGGAGATCAAGGCAAAGTGAAAGAGTTTTACTCAAGCTAGAACTCTAATATGTTTAGGAAAAGTAGGAGTTTTACTCAAGCTAGAACTCTAATATGTTTAGGAAAAGAAGGAGTTTTATTCTAGTTAGAGTTCTAATATTTTTAGGAAAGGATTGCTATAAATACTCCATGTAATTCACGGTTTCAACTCATTCATTCATTCATGAATTTGATCAATAAAAACACATTTATTTTCGAGTGATATTTTGGTTGGATACCTAAATATTTCTTTGGCTAACTTGCGAGTTGGTTGCTGTTTTGGGTGTTTTAGTTAAAACATTTATTGGTTTGATTAATTAAGTGGACTCTTAATTAATTAAACTCATTTTTAGCCTAGTTCTTGGTGATTTATCTGTATAGGACGAAGCTTAGAACATATCCTTGTGAAAACTTGGTTTTCAGATCAAGAATCACATCACCAGACAGATGGACAGACAGAAGTCACGAATCGAACTTTAGGCGTTCTCTTGCATGGTTTAGTGAGTAAAACACAAAAGGATGGGGATTTGAAGTTAGCTCATGCGGAGTTTGCATACAACATATCTCTAACCTATGCAAGAAAACATTCACCATTCGAGGTTGTCTATGGAGTGAACCCAACACTGCCTATTGATTTCATGGGGATTCCCAAAGGGAAATTAGTTCACAAGGATGCGAAGGCCAAGGTTGACTTTATACAAAAGCTTCATGCCTAGGTGAGAGCAAGGATTGAGAAGGTTAATAATATCTATAAGGCTAGATTTAACAAACACAAGACTCGATATACTTACAAGGAGGGAAGACTTAGTTTGGTTGCACTTGAGCAAGGAAAGATTTCCTAATCAACGTAAGAACAAGCTTATGCCTAGGTGTGATGGTCCATTCAAAATTATTAGTAAGGTGGGTGATAATGCATACAAGCTTGTGCCTGATGATCAACTTCGAGGTTTGAGGAAAAACTCTTTTGAAGAAGAGGAGGATGATATGATAGAAGATATCAACTTTAAAGGATTGATTGAACCTTCAAAGAAGGATGCTACCATAGGAGAGTTGTTGGCTTATGGAGACACGAATATTCTAGGTGCATCAAAGGGGAACATTTGCATGTGCACGATAACATGCAAATGTGAATGAGGATTGGTGGACATGGGGAATAAGTTTGTTTTTCCTATGAGTTTTCTCCCATTTCATTTGATAGGGTTTTAGGCATAGGTGTGTTTTGAACTTTCCTTTTTCAGGTTTTATGATTCTATAATGTGTGGAAGCCATGGAGGTGATGATTGATGGAAGGCCTTGATCAAAAGATAAAATCTTGGAGTAATTTTTGAAGATTGAAAATTTTGACCAAGGAGGAAAAATTTTAAGACAAGGGGAGGTTCTTGTTACATTGAACGGTACTTATTACATCTTGTCGATGCTTTATTACAACTTAAGTGACATGGCAAGTTACATGGCATGGGTATGGATGTGGCTACACACATGTGATTGGATTTTTAGTGTTTTACTTTAAATAAAATAAGTTTAGAGTATGTATTTTATTTTTTTAGGTAGGATAAAATTCTAATTTAGATAAGATAGTGTTAGAGTTTTGGTAGGATAATGTAATAAATAGGTTGCAGTATCCTATTGGTTATTAGGAGTCCTTTTAGAAGTAGGAGGCCTAGTTATAATATGATTGAAACTCTCAAACTATGGGTATAAATAGATGTGCAAATCTTGGAAAAATCATACTTGGAGATTCTTTTCTATATATTCTTCAATAAACTTATAGAGTTTGTTATTTTTCTTTGTGTGTAAGAAAGAGTTGTGAATTGGTGCTTAAAGCTTTAGGTTCACGTGAGGAAGTGTCGGAATTAAGGGTGTTTTGCTTTAATCAATTCGTAAACTTTCGCCCTAGATTTTAGACCTTTGGTGCGTAGCTTTAGAGGATTTTATATCTAGTTTTATCCCTTTGTGTGGATTAAGGTTTCAATACCAAAATTTACATCTGAGTCTTAGCTAGTTTAGAAGTCTTATCTTTTGAGTCTTTCAATTATAATGTAACTATATCTAGCCAATCACAGGAATTTCATATTTCTATGCATTTTTCTATTAGGAAGGTTGTTCTTAAATGTTACTAGTTAAGTTTATCATAAGGATTGTTGGCGAAAGTCAGATTTTATCTTCTTTCCTAAGGATTCACGTTTTTAGAGTCATTATAGCCTAGAATACTTTTCATTCACGTATTTAGGTTGTTATATATGCATGTGTCTAGATAGAGTTTTGGTGTTTTTAAACTTCTTGTAAACCCTAGGGAGCTCCTACTATATACAGGAGTCAAATGGCATTGAATAAAATCTAATTATGATGAATTAAACCCTTTGTCATTCGTGACTCTTCTGAATTCTCTAAGCATTTGGACTAAAGTTTATTCATCCTTTGCTAGCCTATTTCACTCGTTGATGAAATTGGTGGTGTTCTGAGGAAGCTTTTCGGATTCTTTGGTGATGAATTTGTATCCAAACAATCCCTAGAGTCAATCAATGAATTATGATTTTTGTTCGTTCATAACTAACATAAAAATCAAGCCTAAACACATTCACAAATATCCATAAACTTATTCGTTTTTGTGGAGCAAATCAGTTGGCGAGTTCTTAATCATTTTAGCTTGTATTTTTTGATTTGAGTATCCAAAAATATAATATAAAGAGTTTGATTGAAGATGGAAGACTTGAAGATAGACATGCCTATTAAGGGATAAGAGATCCATTTGGTTCAACTTCTTCAAGGATAAAGTAGATAGAGTTTTAGCTAGTTTAGAAGTCTTATCTTTTGAGTCTTTTCAATTGTAATGTAACTATATCTAGCCAATCATAGGAATTTCAGATTTCTATGCATTGTTCCATTAGGAAGTTGATTCTTTAATATTTCTAGTTAAGTTTATCTTAAGGATAGTTAGCCAAAGTCAGATTTTATCTTCTTTCCTAGGAATTCACATTTTTTTAGAGTCATTATAGCCTATAATACTTGTTATTCACGTATTTAAGTTTTTTTTGCATGTGTTAAGATAGAGTTTTGGTGTTTTTAAACTTCTTGTAAACCCTAGGGAGCTGCTACTATATAAAGGAGTCAAATGGTATTGAGTGAAATCAGATTTTGAAGTTTAAACCTACTTATCTTTATTACATTTTGAATTCTCTAAGTTTTTGGATTAAAACTTGGTTTATTCGTACCTATGTTAGTCTAATTATTTGTTGGTGAATTAGGTGGTGTTCTTAGGAAGGTTTTTCGATTCTTTGGTGGTGTTTCTGTATCCAATTAATCTTTAAAGTTACCAACTCTTTTATCCTTTTATTTCATTCTGAATTCACGCATAAATTCAAGAAAAACACATCAAAACACATTGTTTGCTTATCCCGTTTTAGGTGATTGTTCTTAGGCGTAAGTCTTGGACTTCTAAGCTTGTATTTTTTGATTTGCATATCAAAAAATACAACACTATCATATCAAAAAAGATACAAATTACAAATTAACTACTCTTAACCTATTTTAGTTAAACTAAAATACGAAATATTTAATCACATGTGTGTAGCCACGTCCATGCCCATGCCATGTCACAGAAGTTGTAATAAAGCACCGACAAGATATAATAAGCACCGTCTAATGTAACAAGCACCTCCCATTGTCTTAAAATTTTTCCTCCTTGGTCAAAATTTTCAATCTTCAAAAATTACTCCAAGATTTTAGCTTTTTATGAAGGCCTTCCAAATCATCAACTCCATGGCTTCTAAACATTATAAAATCATAAAACCTAGAAAAAAGGAAAGTTAAAAAACACCTATGCCTAAAATGATAAAAACCTTATCAAATGAAGTGGGAGAAAACTCATAGGAAAAACCAAGTTATTCCCCATGTCCACCAATCCTCATTCACATTTGCTAAGTATTGCATGTTATCATGCACACATAAATGTTCCCCTTTGATGCACCTAGAAGATTTGTGTCTCCATAAGCCAACTACTCTCCCATGGTAGCATCCTTCTTTAAAGCTTCAATCAATCCTTCAAAGTTAACATCCTCTATCATATCAAAGAACATGCACAACGTGATGCAAAATGGGATAAAACAGGATGAATAGGGGCAAAAAAGAGTACAAAACAATGCTAGGAAGATGTACCATCAAATTCCTCCAAGCTTAGCTCTTGCTCGTCCTCAAGTAAGATTCTAATTCAAATTATAGGAGTGATCAATCACTAACAATTCTAACTAAGGGAAATAATAAACCTGACTCACTATCATAGGAATCACGGTTGATTTTAGAAATAATCAACAAGCCCTTTAAACCCCCTAATCTCTTAGGAGGACAAGCGTGCTCTAGTAAGGGTTTCCTAGGAGTCAACCAATAACTCTCAAAATAAAAGAAAGAACATTGACCAAGCCCGAATTCAAGCTCTACTCCTAAAGCTTGAACCTCTATGGGCTCAAAACCTTTTACTTAATCCCTACTTCCATATTAAGCAAGTTTCTACTACAACTTTCCAAAAGTATAAAGTTTCCCAATTTAGAAAGTTTCCATTTTAGGAAAGTCAAAGAAAGTCAATGCCTCAGAAGAACATACTAAAATAAGTATGTTTCTCCTATTAACTTTCATCACGTTTGTAGTATATTGGGTTACATCTTTGATAATTAAGGGATCTCTCATAATAAGTAATTGTACAACTCCTTGATCCCCAACATCCTCCCCTTCTTTAGAAAATTTTACCCTTAAACTTGGAAAATCCTCATGAGCTTCATAGAAAGGACAAAGATCAGTAATATACAAGGTAGCAGATTGTTGTATTGTTGGATATGAAAATAAAAAAATACAAGCTTTAAATTCCACGACTTATTCTTAAAAATAGTCGCATAAAACGAGAAAAGAAAATGAAGTGTTTTGATTCATTTTCCAGATGTTATGCATGAATTTGAATGAAATAAAAAGGATAAATGGGTTGCTATCTTTAAGGATTGATTGGATACAGATTCACCACCAATGAATCCAAAAAGTCTCCTAAGAACACCACCTAATTCACCAATAAAAAATTAGGCTAGCATAGGAATGAATAAACCAAGTTTTAATCCAAAAACTTAGAGAATTCAAAATGACACAAAGATAGTTAGGTTTAAACTTTAAAATATGATTTCATTCAATTCCATTTGACTCCTTTATAAAGTAGGTGCTCCCAAGGGTTTACAAGAAGTTTAAAAACACCAAAACTCTATCTAAACATATGCCTAACAACCTCAATACGTGAATAACAAGTATTCTAGGCTATAATGACTCTAATGAACGTGAATCCCTAGGAAAGAAGATAAAATCTGACTTTGGCTAACTATCCTTAAGATAAACTTAACTAGAAACATTAAAGAACCAACTACCTATTAGAACAATGCATAGAAATCTGAACTTCCTATGATTGGCTAGATATAGTTATATTACAATTGAAAAGACTCAAAAAATAAGACTTCTCAACTGGCTAAAACTCTATTTGCTTTATCCTTGAAGAAGTTGATCCAAATGGATCTCTTATCCCTTGATAGGCATGTCTATCTTCAAGTCTTTTATCTTCAATTAAACTCTTATGGTCTTCTTATCTTATCCAACTTATCAAGTCATTATGAATCAGTAAAACTCTTTAATTCCTATTCCATCAAGGAATACTCAAACATAGACCAACTCCTTTGGTCAAACTTTGACTCCCACGTTGACCTAGCTTTCACCAACTTTAAAGCAACTTTGACCAAGCCCGGATTCAAGCCTTACTCCTAAAGTTCGAACCTTTATGGGTTCAAAACATTTTATTTAATCCCTACTTCCATATTAAGCAAGTTCCTACTACCACTTTCCCAAAGTAGAAAGTTTCCCAATTTGGAAAGTTTCCCAAAGTAGAAAGCTTCCAACTCAGGAAAAGTCAACCCAAGTCAATGCCTCAAAATATCATACTAAAATAAGTATGTTTTTCTTGTTGACTTTCCACCATGTTTGCAACGCATTGGGCCACCTCATTGATGGTTAAGGGGTCTTTTGTGATCTTCAATAGGATAGCTTCCTGATATATTACACATATATACTCCACAATCTCTTAGAAGTTCTACTTGATAAGCATTTTGTAATTAATCTTCTCCAAGATTCGAAAAGAGGTCGTTAGATCTAGGACTAAGTTTGAAACGTCTTTTTTGATTGAAAAAGTTCTTTCCTTAGATGAATACATATGTAATCACCCTCTTTAAATCTCGAATCCCTCTTCTTTCTATCAATTCGTGCCTTGACTTGTTCGTTCATCCTGTCAGTCTTGGAATAAACTTGCTCATGTATCTTTTGATCTCTTTAGTTCTCTCCTCTGCCTCTTGGCTAAAGTTAGCCTTTCCTATAAATGGTGTTAAATCAATAGGCGTATAAGGATTGAACCCATAAAGCACTTTGAAGGGACTAAGAATAATTTTCTTTCTTGGAACCTTGTTGTATACAAACTCTATGTGTGATAGTACCTCATCCTATTCCCTATGGTTCTAAGTGTTCAATGATCACAAACGTGTTCCTAAGGTGCGATTAGTCATTTCAATTAGCCCATAAGTTTGAGGATGACTAGACATACTGAATTTTAACTTTGTACCCATCTTCTTTCATAGTGTTAACCAGAAATGACTAAGGAACTTTTATTCACGATCACTCACCAAAGACTTAGGGATCCCATGTAGACAAACCACCTCTTTAAAGTAAAGATTTCGCGACCTGAATTGCATCATAAGTAGTGTGACATGGAATGAAATGCGCTACTTTAGAGAATTTTTCCACAACCTCCATGATTGAGTCTTGCACTAAGTTTGAGGTAGTCCTATGATGAAGTCTATACTTGATGTAAAATCTAATAAAGAAAACTAGAAATTACTAGACAAAATGGATCACAAATAGGTAAACAAAAAGGACAGATTTGTAGGCTTTAGAAAAAGACATGGAAATGTGTTTAGGCTAGAAATTAAGAAAGAAATGGATATGTGTTTTAGGTGGAAAATGGACAGAAATAGATGTGGATCTTTGGATATGTTTAATTATGGTTTTGATAAGAAGTAGAAGAGAAACAAGGGGTTTTGATAGTAGGAAACACTCACCTAACGATCAAGATATGTAAAAGAGGAATACTCACTCTTTTACTAGTATGAATCATACACACAAGGAACACTCACTTGGATGATTAGATTCAAGAAAATTTGCAAATAAGGAACTCTCACTTCTCTCACAAATTCTTCAAGCAAAACTTGGAAAAACACAAGCAACTCAATACATGATATTGCAAGTAAAGATATCAAGATTCAAACTTCATTCATTCATTCATTTTACATGAAACACCACTAATTTTATTATTCTAATTTCCCAAAGTGGAAATACTAGAATAACCATGACCCGAAATGAATGGTCCATTAGCCCAATAATTATCCACCGGCCCATCCTCAAAATAACAGGTCAACAAAACCTCCTTTGACTCATGAATTATTTTGGGATTTCCATCATCCTCCCCTTCTTCGAAAAGAGTTGACCTCAACTCGTTATCTTCATAATAAGGGGAAAGGTCACCTATATTAAAAGTGGTAGAGACTCCATAATTTCCACCTAGATCCACCTTATAAGAATTATCATTGACTTTGTTAATGATATGAAATGGTCCCTTAGCCCTAGGCATTAACTTATGCTTTCTTTGTTTCAAGAATCTCTCTTTCCTCAGAAAAACCCAACCAAGATAACCAACCTCAAAGGTTCTAGCATTCTTAAAACTTTTGTTGGACTCTTTCTTGTATTCCTCATTTTCCTTCTCGATATTCTTCCTCACCTCCTTATGGACTTTCATCATGAACTCTATACATTCCTTGGCCGTACCATGCACATATTTATCTTTGTGAAGAGTGATGTAATCAATTGGCACATATGGGTTCACCCCAAAGACAACTTCAAATGGAGAGTACTTAGTGGATCGGCTCGGTGTTCGATTATAAGCAAACTCAGCATGAGCAAGCTTCAAATCCCAATTCTTACCTCCTTTACTTACTAATGATCGAAGTAAAGAACCAAGAATCCTATTTACCACCTCAGTTTGCCTATTAGTTTGGGCATGATGACTTGTTGAAAATAGTAACTTGGTCCCCATAAGCCTCCAAAGAGACTTTTAGAAATGACTCAAGAACTTAGTGTCTCGATCAGAAATAATAATCCTTGGCAAACCATGCAATCAAGCAATTTCGGTGAAAAACAATTAAGCCACATTGAAAGCATCATCAACTTTTCGACAGACCATAAAATGAGCCATCTTTTAAAATAGATCCACTACCACCATTATGGAATCCTTCCCACATTGAGTTCGAGGAAGTGCCATAATAAAATCCATACTCAAGTCTTCCCAAGGCCTTTTAGGTACAAGCAATGGTTTGTATTCTCCTCTATGGAATAACAACTTTGCCCTTTGACATGTAGCACATCGAATGATTACATGATAAACATGGGAAAGCATTTTAAGCCAATAAAATAGCCTTGAAGGATTTCCAAAGTTTTGGAAATTCCCATCTGTCCGCCCAAACCTTCATTATGAGCTTCTTTGATCAACAGTTCTCTAATGGAACTCTTTGAAACACAAAGTTTGTTTCCTTTGAAAAGGAAACAATCAAACACTAAAAAAGTCCATTAACTCCATCTTTACATGTCTTCATTATCCCAAACATTTCTTCATCTTCCTTGTAAAGTTCTTTTAACATCTCAAAACCAAGAACTTTAGCATCCATCATGCCAAGAAGAAAATGCCTTCAGGATAAAGCATCGGCTACCACATTAGCCTTCCCATTCTTATACTTAGTAGCAAAATTAAAAGATTGTAGAAATTCCATCCATTTTGCATGCCTTGCAGTGAGCTTCTTTTGTCCATGAATAAATCTCAAGGACTCATGATCAGAATAGAGAATAAAAGGACTTGGTCTTAAAGAGTGTGACCAAAAGTCCAGAGCTCGAACCATAGCATAAAGTATGCAATTGGTTTTCCCTCTTGGATCAAAACAACACCAACACCCTTTCCACTTGCATCGCACTCAACCTCGAAAGCTTTAGTGAAATTAGGTAAAGCAAGTATATGGGCTTCACACATCTTCTTCTTTATGTGCTCAAATGCCTTTTGAGCTTGAGGAGTCCATTAAAAAGTGCCCTTCTTTGTACACTCCGTAATTAGGGCCATGAGCGTACTAAAGTTGGCTATAAACCTTCTATAAAAAGAAGTTAGCCCATGGAAAGATCGTACTTCGGTGATGGACTTGGGAATAGGCCATTGAGAAATGGCTTCCACCTTGCAAGGATCCACCTTGACTCCATCACTAGAAACAATGAACCCAAGAAACACTAACTCAGTGAGCATAAAATGACATTTCTCCAACTTCCTATAAAGCTTCTTCTCCCTCAAAGTTTTAAAAACTTCCTCGAGATGTACCAAATGATCTTCCTTATTTTACTATAGATAAGAATGTCATCCAAATATACTACAAAAAACTTTCCCAAAAAAGGTCTTAGTACCTCATTCATCAAACGCATGAAGGTACTTGGAGCATTGGTGAGCCGAAATGGTAGGACAAGCCATTCATAAAGACCATGTTTTATCTTGAAAGATGTATTCCATTCATCTCCTTCTTGCATCCTTATTTGGTGGTATCCACTTCTAAGATCAATCTTAGAAAAAAGTTGGGACCCACTTAGCTCATCAAGCATATCATCCAATCTGGGTATAGGAAACCTATACTTGATAGTGATGTTGTTTACAGCCCTACCGTCAATACACATTCTCCATGTGCCATCCTTCTTTAGAACCAACAATGTTGGCACTATGTAAGGACTCATCGATTCTCTAACATAGCCGATTTCCATTAATTCCTGGATCTATCTTTGCAAGTCCTTTGTCTCCATTGGATTGCACCGGTAAGGGGGTTTGTTAGGAAGGGGTGCTCTAGGAACAAGATTGATTTGATGTTCTATACCACGAATAGGTGGTAAACCTTGTGGTAACTCATCTGGGAATACATCCTCATAAGCCTTGATTAACATGGCTAATTTTGAATTTTGAGCCATGTATCCATCATATTCTTCCCTTAAAAGTAACATGAAGATCTTGTCCTCTTCTTCTATCTCATCTTCAAACTCCTTGTAAGACAAAAGAAACATACTTTTAGAAGGGGCTTTTTGTGGTGGTGGGTTTCTTTGTAGTGGTAAAGGGTGGAGTATCTTCTTATTGCCAAGATGAGTAATGGTGTAAGTATTGGCTAGGCCATCATGTATGGACTTCTTATCACTTTACCATGGTCTACCCAAGAAGATATGGCATGCATCCATAGGAATGACATCACACAATACTTTATCAACATAAGAGCCAATTGTAAAGTTCACTAGGCATTATCTCCTAACACCAGTATTCTTACTCCTTTCTAACCAACTTAACTTATATGGGTGGGGATGTTTAGTGGTTTTCATTTCAAGTCTCTTTACCAAATCACTAGAGACTATATTTGTTTCACTACCACTATCCATAATAAGATCACATACCTCTCCCTTGACTTTACACTTAGTCAAGAACAAGCTCTCTCTTTGAATAGGAACTTCTTCCCTTTCAATTTGAATTTGTAAGGCTCTTCTAAAGACTAAACTATTTTTTTTAGGAAAACAGTCATCAACATTATCACACTCTTGCTCATCATCAAACTCTCGAGTCTCTTCAGGGACTTCTTCTTCCATCTTCTGTTCTTCCTCCATAGGAAAAGGTTGAGTAGTCATGATACGAATCTCTCTCACAGTCAATGCACGAGAATTTGGACAATCTCATTTATAATTTCCTCTTCCATGACATTTGAAACATACAATCTCACTTAAATCAGACTCCTTGGTAATGGCTTTGCCTTTATCTTTATTTGAGGGTTCAAAAGTGTTTCGGGTTCTTTTTATGGGGTTAGAAAAGGATGGGTTTGGTTTAAGAGTGATGTGCTCGTTTTAGAGCACATTTATTAACTCATTTTAGTGTCAAGTCTCATAGTTTTGTATTGGTTTTATGTACATTATGCTTTATTTTACCTTGATCTTGTTTTCGAGTTGTCTTAAGTTCATTTCAGGCACTTTTGATGATTTCAAGGTGAAAGGCGATACATTCGAGCCTTTGACACAAGTATCTTAGCTTGGGCAAGTGTCACTCATGAAGATTTCACGGAGTTCAGAAAAGAGGGAAGTGAAAAGAGGAAAGAATGCTCTTAGATTCGACCGAATCTGAGAGACATTCGACCGAATGCTTGCAGATTCGACCGAATCTGAGACTCATTCGGTCGAATGAGAGGCAGTCTTCAGAATTCTTGAGCCTTGCTACTGGAAAGGCCGAATGGAACTCATTCGGGCAAATGATATTCCATTCGGCCGAATCAACCTGTACATTCGGGCGAATGCTTAACAGAGATCGATTCCCCGAAGCCTCTGGAATAGGCGAATAGAAGACAATTCGAGCGAATGGGATCACATTCGGCCGAATGAGACCTATATTCGGGCGAATGACAGTGTTTTCCTCCGGATCAACTACTTCTTTTTAGGGCCGGCTCCTATGCATTTTAGGGTTTTTCGTAGGTTTTTCTTATTTTGTTATAAATACCCCCTTCCTCTGATGAGGAGAAGGGGGAGCTAGGTTTAATACTTTTATGTACTTTTAGATTTCTTAGCCTCCAAATTCTTTTCGTTTTAGCTTTCGATTTTCAGTTTTTCTTCAACGCTTTGTAGTTCGAATTATTTTCGTGGATATCAATTTGAAGCTTTTGTAAGTTTAATTCCTTCCTTTAATCTTAATTCATTGCTTTATTTCATTGCATGTTTAGTTCTAAGTTTATCGTTTATTAATTCTGATTTTGTTTTCATTCTCGCGGTTTCATTCCATGTTCGTTTCTGCTGCATCTTTTAATATCTTTATGTCTTTAAGCATGAATATGAGTGAGTAATTCCTTTAGGGGTTTTGATCGGTGAAACCCTAGGAAAGCTATGATCTTTATTGCTTAAGGTTGTAGAAATGATGTTAATAAATAGTCTCGGATTCCGATGCGAATCTTGTCCTGCCACTCCTTTGGAGACATAGGGCGATTATAGGTCGTTCGTGTGATCCATAGGGTCACTAACTTCCTCTCGTATTCTTGGATATCCATGCTAGTTATTATCAGATTTTCTCTAACCTATCATGTTCGGTTTTAAAGCTTCATTCCTAGGGTAAATCCAATCTTGTCCCCGTTTTTCTCTACTTGCTTTACTTCGTGATTTGTCGTCATCTATTTTCCACCTATTAGTTTTAACTGAATTTCCAACCCCAATTAGTCCGGTTGTGTTAAAAGTCAAAGTCTTGATATACCTTGTCTTCGTGGTTCGACCCCCTACTCCGCTATGCTCGTATAGTTTGTAGGTTGGAATAAATATTGTTTGCATAACCTGTCTTTTAGTTAACGAACTAGAAAACCGTTTATCAAAATGGCGCCGTTGCCGGGGACAAGGCGTAATATTTAGACTTAACTTGTTTTAGCATAACTTTATTTATTTTATTTCTATTTTTGTTTTCCTTTCTGTGTGTGGTTGTCTTTGACTTAGGTGTTTGCATGCCCCATAGCACGCGTAGGTCAAACCAGCCAATTACACCCTTAAATCCTGAAATCCAACGTGTTAGTAGACAACGCCCTTCAAAGTATACCTCACAATCTGTCCAAAACCCTACCATATCCATAATGGCCGAAGAACATCAATTGTTTGGCCAATTCGGAACTCCTGGCTCACAAGAGTTCTAAGGAGGTGTAGTACTTCCTGTTGCTACTACACCTTACCAAATTCACCCTCAGTTCACAAGAATGGTTAAGGAAACACCATTCAGTGGCTTAAGAAATGAATGTCCTCTTCAACACCTAGAGGCATTCTCAGATATTTGTGGACTTATCCCTCCTTGTCCTAATAGCCCTGATTATGTGCGAATGCACCTTTTCCATCTGAGTCTAGCGGGAGATGCCAAGGATTGTATAAATGCTTAGAACCCAATTCAATTGTTAATTGGGCTCAACTAAAAACCGCATTTCTAGAAAGGTTCTATCCTATGGTTCGAACACAGGATTGGCGTAAGAAAATTGCGTCATTCACCCAAGAGGATGATGAGAACCTTAGTGCTACATAGAGTAGGTTTAAAAGAATGATTAGAGCATGTCCCCACCATGAGTACGGGGAGAACCATCTCAACACATTCTTTTACGATGGTCTTAATGACTCCACCAAAGCACTTCTAGACTCAGCTGTAGGTGGCCAGCTTTCCAAAATTCCTTGCACCCAGGTACAGGCCAAAATAGAGGAAGTTGCTAAGAATAGTGCCTGGGGAGGAACTAGGAGTCAGGGATTACCTAGAGGGATGATAAACACAACTAACTTGGACAACATTAGCGCCAAAATAGAAGCCGTTATTGATAAAAAGTTGTCCAAGCTAAGCCTAGCCGGTAGTTCGAACAACCCCCTAGTGCGTGCAAAGCACTTTGCATGTGCCATATGTGGGGGTACCAACCATGATACATCTTATTGTGGTGGTTCGCACTCCGAGCATGTCGCTGCAGTTGACTATGGAGGGTATAACCCAGAACCGCAGGTGATGAACTATGACGGTTATGGGTATAACCCTGATCATGTGGCAGCCCTTAACTATAGTGGACAGGGCCAAGGAATAGGGTATGGGCAGCAACCTTTCCCAAACAACCAACAGTACAAACCTCCCTTTAACTCCAACCAAAACTAGGGAAACTTCCACCCGGGATACAACAGAAATGGTCAAGGTGGATTTAATAACCAAAGTTTCCAGGGGAACCAGACTAATGGGAATGTACCTAGGGCCAATGTGTATAGACCCCCAGGGTTCCACCAAGGACCTAGAAATAGTTCAAACCTGCCTTTTCCCCCTAGTCAAGCTCATCATGTGGCTCCTCAACCACAACATGGTCACACTTCAACCAATGACCATTTAGCCTCCCAAGTAACAACTCTTGCTCAACAGAACCAGAGTCTGACGCAAATTAATCAGACCCTCATCCAACAAATGCAGCAACTTCAAGCTCAGCAAAAGTTGTTTGAAACTCAACTGGCCCAAATGGCTAATCCTCCTGCACCACCGCTATTCCCATCTCACCCTCAACCTAACCCCTCTATACAACCTCCACCTCAGCAAACGAACCCAAACTAGCACACTGCTAAGGCTATCCACCTGAGATCAGGGACTCAGTATAACAGTCCTTCGTATCCGGTGGATACACCTTTGGTGCGGGTGAGTGATGAGACGAGAGTACACAATGATGAAAAAGAGGAGGAACATGGTAAAATACCAGAGGTTGAAAATGAAAGAGGTAGGGAGGACGTCAATGCTAAGGCAGGGAGTGAGAAGCCAGTAGAGAGTGAGGAGGAGAGGAGGAAGAAAGCTGAGGAAAGAAAGAGGTTAGAACAGTTATATGCACCACCGCTTTCTTTTCCCTACAGGAAAGTTGAGAAGCAACTTGATGATAAGTTCAAGAAGTTTCTTCAACATCTTCAGAAGATGGAGATGAAAATCCCATTCCTCGATGCTATGGCACAAATGCCAAAGTATGCTAAGTTCTTGAAAGACTTACTGTCCAACAAGAAAAAGCTTGAGGAAGAGGTAATCAGTCTGCCTCATCAAGTTAGCTCTATACTGCAAGGGAAAATGCCTATGAAGGAGCGAGATCCCAGTCCTTATAACCTCCCTGTGAAGTTGGGAAACCTTGATCCTAAAGGGGCGCTCGCCGATTTAGGGGCTTCGATCAGTCTTATGCCCCTATCGATCGCCAAAAAGCTCCCCTTTGCCCTCCGACCTTCAAGGAAAACAATCCAAGTGGCTGATAGGAGCATTAAAGTGCCATGTGGAGAGCTCGACGACATACCTATACAAGTAGGAGAACTAGTGGTCCCTTATGATTTTGTGGTAATGGAAATGGAAGAGGACCCTTATACTCCACTTATCTTGGGCAGAGCCGTTCTGAAAACACTTCGGGCAGTTATTAATTGCCATGATGATACCATAACGGTAGAAGTTGCCCAAGTAAAGGTAGTTTTCAAAATCTCTCCCCTTTTAAAGAAGCCTATGGTTGAGCAGGTCTGTCGCCTTGAAGAAGGTGAAAGGGAGAGTGAGGTTAGTTATGAGAACAAGGAAGTAGAGGTTGGGTGTCAAATGATTGATGAGGATACCCCTACTATAAATGAGCTGTTGGAACGCCGGTTAGATACGGCCCAGGATTCTGAAAAAGAAGCAGAATATGAGCACCTTTATGAGGTAGAGGAAAGTATTACACACAAAAGGGAAGGTCCTAAACCTTTCCCTAAAGTGACTTTGAAACCTCTACCTCCTAGCTTAAAATATGCCTATCTCGATGAAGATGAAGGAAGCCCGGTCATAGTGAATTCTGAGCTCGATGACATTTCTTTGGAAAAATTACTTGTTTTATTAAGGAAATATCGAGATGTCATCGGGTATTCACTAGGTGATTTAAAAGGGATTAGTCCATCCCTTGTTATGCACCGGATTCATCTTGATGATGAACAATTTTCCTCCGTTGAGCCTCAAAGACGGCTGAATCCCAACATGAAAGAGGTTGTTAAGGATGAAATCCTCAAACTCCTCCAGGCCAGCATCATCTACTCAATTTCAGATAGTAGATGGGTTAGCCCAGTTCATGTTGTTCCTAAAAAGGGAGGAATAACCATCGTCGAGAATGACAAAGGAGAGATGATCCCCACAAGAGCCACCACGGGATGGCGAGTTTGCATTGACTATCACAAACTCAATAAAGCAACCAGAAAAGATCACTTTCCCTTACCCTTCATCGATGAGATGCTTGAAAGACTAGCCAGGCACAGGTACTATTGTTTTCTAGATGGTTACTCGGGTTTCTTTCAAATCCCAATCCACCCCGAGGACCAACAGAAAACAACTTTCACCTGCCCTTTTGGGACTTTTGCCTACAGGAGAATGCCCTTCGGTTTATGCAATGCTCCATCCACCTTCCAGAGGTGCATGTCGGCTATATTCGCCGATATGTTAGAGGACTTTATGGAAGTGTTCATGGATGATTTTTCTGTTGGAGGGTCCTCTCTTGACACGTGCTTGACATATCTTGAGAAAGTACTATTAAGGTGTCAAGAAACGAATCATGTACTAAATTGGGAGAAATGTCACTTTTTAGTTCAAGAAGGCATCGTCCTAGGCCACAAAGTGTCTTACAAAGGCATAGAGGTGGATCCTGCCAAAATTGACGTGATAAGGAATCTTCCTGTACCTACCTCAGTTACACGAGTACGATCCTTTCTTGGACACGCAGGATTCTATAGGCGTCTCATCCTAGGATTTTTGACTCTAGCAAAACCCTTGAATGAACTTCTTCAGAAAGATGTCGAATTTCACTTTGATGAGAGATGCATGAATGCCTTTAACAAGCTAAAAGAGGCTCTAATTTCTGCGCCCATCGTGCAAGCTCTGGATTGGAGTTTGCCATTTGAATTGATGTGCGATGCCAATGATATTTCTGTTGGTGCTGTCCTTGGGCAGAAAAAGGAGGGAAAGCACCATGTTATATGTTATATCAGTAAAACACTGGACCCTGCACAACGCAACTACACTACAACTGAAAAAGAAATGCTAGCAGTAGTCTATGCTTTTGAGAGACTGCGCCAATATCTCATCTATTCAAAAGTTGTAGTATTCACTGATCACTCAGCTCTGAAGTTTTTAATGACCAAGAGAGATGCAAAGCCAAGGTTGATCCGTTGGGTGCTCCTATTACAGGAGTTTGACTTTGAGTTGAGAGATAGGAAAGGTAGCGAAAATGTGGTAGCTGACCATTTGTCTAGGCTACCCGAGCTTAATAACGACGCCGTACCTATCCAAGACGAAATGGTCGAAGAAACCCTAATGACAGCAATAGTAGTTGGGAAAGCCCCTTGGTTCGCAGATATTGCGAATTATTTAGCTTGTGGAGAACTTCCAGAGTTCGAATCAAGGGCTATGAAAAAGGCTTTCTTTGGTAAAGTCGGGAACTTCTTTTGGGATGATCCCTACTTATTTCATGCTTGCGCAGACGGCATAATCCGCCGCTGCGTCACTAAAGAGGAAGTTCCAAAAATCCTAACTCATTGTCATTCCTACGCGTGTGGCGGTCACCATGGTATAATGAACACTGCTGCTAAGGTTGCCACCGCAGGTTTCTATTGGCCAACGTTACACAAGGATGTTGAAACGTTTGTGAAAAGCTGTGAGAGGTGCCAAAGAGTTGGCAACATCTCAATGCGAAATGAGATGCCTCAAAACTACATCCTTGAGTGTGAAGTGTTCGACTGTTGGGGAATTGACTTTATGGGCCCATTTGTTTCATCTCATGGGAACCAATATATTCTAGTAGGAATTGATTATGTGTCTAAGTGGGTGGAAGCCATCGCCTCACCTACGAATGATCACAAAGTGGTTATTAAGCTTTTTAAAAGCATAATCTTTCCTCGATTCGGTGTTCCCAAAATAGTCGTAAGTGATGGGGGATCACACTTTGCTAAGCACGAACTAAATAAATTATTGAAAAATTATGGAGTCATGCACAAAGTCGGATCACCCTACCATCCCCAAACTCAAGGACAGGTGGAAGTAGCTAATAGGGAAATCAAGAGAATTCTCGAGAAGGTGGTAAACCCAAATAGGAAAGATTGGTCTCTAAAGTTAGATGACGCTCTTTGGGCCCACCGGACGTGTTACAAAACCCCTATTGGCACCACCCCGTTCCGGCTTTTATATGGGAAATCCTGTCACCTACCGGTGGAACTGGAATGCAAATCTTGGTGGGCGATCCAAACTCTAAATTTGGACCCCACCTTATTCTGCGAGAAGCGAGCCGCCCAATTACGAGAATTGGAAGAACTACGGCTCGATGCATTCCATAACATGCACATCTACAAGGAACGTACTAAGCGTTGGCACGACCAACGTATCATCCAACGAGAGTTCCTTGTAGGAGATAAAGTGCTGCTCTTTAATTCAAGAGCTAAGTTATTCCCCGGAAAGTTAAAATCACGGTGGTCTGGGCCATTCGAGATTTCACAAATTTTTCCGTATGGAACGGTAGAGCTGAAAGACCATCATGGAGGATGTTTCGTTGTTAATGGACATCGGTTAAAACTCTTCCATGAGAGCAGCCTTCACAATGTCAACACCATTGAGCTTATAAAGTTAGATGATGTCAAAGTCGAATGATTGGTATAATCATTGACCCTTATCAAATATCCCTACTTTGAATCATCGTTCTTTACCGTTTTTTTTTTAGGTTTTAATTGCTTAGTTTCCCTTTTGTCTTTGTTTAATTACCCGAGCTACGTTGAGCTAAACGACGTTAAACAAAGCACTTACGGGAGGTAACCCGGTTTATTTGGATTTTCAAACAACTTAATCATAGTATATTGATTGATTTTGAGAGGGCACAAGTGATTTGATCTAAACAGAGCGAAATCGCTGTTTATTCGGCCGAATGATAAGTCCATTCGGCCGAATGAAATTGAAGATGGAGCTAAAACCAATTTTGGCCAAGTTCTTGATAATGCCGAATGAAGCTTCAATTCGGCCGAATGAATCTCATTCGACCGAATAAAGTGAACCATTCGGTCGAATAGATCTAATGGGAGTATTTACGAGGCTGCTGATAATGCCGAATGAAGCCAACATTCGGTCGAATGAAGTTACATTCGACCGAATTAAGAAACCTATTCGGTCGAATGGGACACCATTCGACCGAATGGAAGCCCCATTCGACCGAATGGAGGTCAGTTCTATAAATATCAGCTCATTCCATGTAAAATCGCACCGAAACTTTTCTACTTCTTTCATTCGGCCGACTTCCCCCCCCACATTCTTGCTCTTTCTCAAATCCTTGTACTCCCCTCCAAATCATCTTCAACTACCATGGGTCCAAGGAGAACTTTAAGGAACCCCTTCAAAAGGTCCAAGAAGCATGGAGAGGGTTCCTCTTCGGGTGCGGCTCAGGAAGCTCAACAAACCGGTTCTCAACAACCGGAGGGTCAACAAAGGCTTCCTGGCCAGGAACTATGGTTCGATGAGGACCACCCTACGGTTATTTTCGTATCTTTGGAGCAATATGAGCGTTTCCAACGACTTAAGGTACGAAAAATCAACTCTATTCGTTATTTAGACCTATCAATTTTGCAACGAATGGGTATATACGAGCAATTTGTTGCATTATTAACTGCATGCTGGTTAGAAAACTAGATAAACATGTGGCACCCGACTCATAAGCTCTTAATTTATGAGTTTCTTAGTTCCCTAACCCCGTGCCAAAGGGATGGTAGGTTGCATTTATCTTTTAGGCTAAGGAATGCAACCTATTTTCTTGATTATGCTGCATTTTGTGCCGTATTTGGTTTCAATAACGAGCCTATTCCGGATAAACAACCGGACAACTCTCGGGTTTCTGAGCTTTGGCCTAAAATAGCTAGCCGGCTTGTTTATCCGAATAGGAACATATATGCTTCTGATGTGCAACACCCAGTTTTGCGCATGTTCTTTAAATTTGCTAGGGAGACTCTGTTCCCTTCCCCTAGCCCTCACCTGGTACGAACGCACGAGGTGCACATCTTGCACCGCTATCTTGCACCACACGACGACACTACACTAAGCCTGCCAATGACGTTGTGGAAGTTTCTAAACAACACAGCCACCCTAAACGCTACTACTGACTTATGTTTAGGGGGACACGTATTCCGCATTGCTGAATTCCTGAACATCATGAATCCTGTGGAATTAAGCGAAAGATATGCCAGTTCCACTACCCTTCATGAGCAATGTCTCGTACGGGCTGGCTTCATTTTTGCGGACCCCATGCGATGGCGGTACTTGAAAGACCGCACCATCCCCCTCCCCTGCCCTCATTTACCTCCCCTGGTCCAGTTTGGGGCCTCGTATCTCTTAGAAGGCGATGTGCTGAGATACGCTGTCGAGCCCCCACTTGTACCACCTCCTCGCCCTCACACCCTCTCTATGCGCGACCGACCTAGAGCCTCTACCTCGGTCTTACTGGACCATGACGATTCAGACGATGAGTCTGAATCTGACATTATGTCCTCCCTAGGATGCAAAGAGAGAAGGCTTGATCAGGTCCTCACCACCCAAGCCCACCACACCGCCCGGCTCGAACACCTCGAACAAAACTTCGAGCGAGCGAACTACCCATGGTATGATATGGCCTACCGCTCCCACATGGTCGGCAAAAGCATGGCCACCCCTTCCTGGTACCCTCGCCATGACAACTATAATGAGATATCACTAAGTCATGGGTTTGACCGATTGCGGGTGGGTAGGCGTAGGTTTAATAACTTCACTCCGCCGGCTCCTAGAAGAGCCTCGGACGACTATGGGATGGACTACACGGGTGGGGAAGAGGAGGTTAACGAGGAGGATGACCAGGGGGATGATGAGGAATTTATGGGGGATGAGTAGTGGTGGACCTAACGGCCTCCCTAAGCGCCGAGGACGGCTTCATCCTAGCTTGGGGGGGGGGGGGATATCCATAGTCCACTACTCATTCTTTCACGTGTCCTTTGGTCTTGGTTGTCAGTTTAGTGTTGTGTAGCGTTTCGTTGCTTCGTGTTTTATTTCTAGGTGTTATTTTGTGCTTTGCGCTTTGCTTTTTGGTGTTGTTTTCAGGGATATATACAAGAAGTTCCATATGCCGCTGCACCCAGTACTGGTATGATCTCCTATGCGAAAATCCAAATTTATGTATTTTAGTTATTTTTATATTTGTTTTCTACCCTTCTTTGCATCACATGCCCCCTTTCCCATCATATATCCCAAACAAGCATGCAAGCCTCTGATGTGCACTAACTTTATGCAAACTCGTATTTCCGTAGCCCTGTGCCTGTTTTGGGTATGAGTTTATCAACTGTTTTTCACTTAGCTTGGGGGGATCTGAGCTTGCTTGGTATGTGGTTTGGATGACTACCTATTGAGGCGCTTTTCGACTAACCTAGTAAGGATTGAGCCTTTAGGACTCTATTATGAGTCCTATATTGATGAGTGTTAGTCAGGAAATCTTAAGAATTGTGTCTGTTCTCCTCCAGCATAGTCTACTTTTCTAAAGGTTAGGGATGATAACACGTTTGTAGTTAAAAGCTACATAGCCAAAGTGCCTACCATGAAAATCAATTTACTCTAGGTTGAGCCAAATTTGTGCCTTTACCTTCTTTTGTAGCCACGCTATCTAACTCCACATAAACCAAATACTCCCTCTTTTTACCTAGAGGATAGTCATATGATCATAGTGAAGTTGATATTTATAGCATTGTAATATAGGATTTTGGTTTGGGGAAATGATCATTGAATGATTTGACTACATACACTAGTCTTAGTGCATTTCAAAGAAGTATGCACATAGAAAGTTCAGAAAAATCTTGAAAAGCACAAAAGAAAAAAAAAGAAAAAAAGAAAAAAAAAGAAAAAGAAAAAAAAGAAAATAAACAAAAGAAATTAGAGAAGAAGTTGAGAATAAAGTTGACATAGTGTATTAGTCTACTATTGGGAATTTTGGGATGACATGGTTGTCGAAAGGCGTAATCTTCCTCGGTTTTACTTCCTTGGATCACTTACTATCCTCTATTTCAACTCCACATTCCCAAATTCTACCATACCTCGATCCAAACCTACATTACAACCCTTTTCCAAACCTGTTCGACTTAACTTGATTAGTAAGATCAGTGCTAGAGAGCAGATAAGACACGATTTACGGGATTTCTCCCTGCTTAGGTGTTTAATTCCCGACTCACCTTTAGTCGGATGACTTCGAGTGAAACACATACCCCATAAATACATGAGCGTAATGGAAATTTCCCACACCTCGTGGGAAATAACCTTGGGAGCGTAGACTTGCGACCTCATTAGGTAGTGGGCGGAATGAATTATGATGTGGCTTGCTCGGCAATCCCGAGTAAGTGTAAAAAGTTGATTATGCTCTTTAAATCCCATTGTACTTGCACACCCATGGCTAGGGAGGAGTTTCGCACATGCACGGCTTGCATTGACTTGAGCTTCACTTCTCATGTTTTTCATTAGTCTCTTCATTCATATTGCCTTAAGCTGTCATTTCACCTTTCTATTTCGTTTGCTAGGGACTAGCAACGGTCTAGCTTGGGGGAAGTTGATGTGCTCATTTTAGAGCACATTTATTAACTCATTTTAGTGTCAAGTCTCATAGTTTTGTATTGGTTTTATGTACATTATGCTTCATTTTACCTTGATCTTGTTTTCGAGTTGTCTTAAGTTCATTTCAGGCACTTTTGATGATTTCAAGGTGAAAGGCGAGACATTCGAGCCTTTGACACACATATCTTAGCTTGGGCAAGTGTTTGAAGTCACTCATGAAGATTTCACGGAGTTCAGAAAAGAGGGAAGTGAAAAGAGGAAAGAATGCTCTCAGATTCGACCGAATCTGAGAGACATTCAACCGAATGCTTGCAGATTCGACCGAATCTGAGACTCATTCGGTCGAATGAGAGGCAGTCTTCAGAATTCTCGAGCCTTGCTACTGGAAAGGCCGAATGGAACTCATTCGGGCGAATGATATTCCATTCGGCCGAATCAACCTGTACATTCGGGCGAATGCTTAACAGAGATCGATTCCCCGAAGCCTCTGGAATAGGCGAATGGAAGACAATTCGGGCGAATGGGATCACATTCGGCCGAATGAGACCTATATTCGGGGAGAATGACAGTGTTTTCCTCCGGATCAACTACTTCTTTTTAGGGCCGGCTCCTATGCATTTTAGGGTTTTTCGTAGGTTTTTCTTATTTTGTTATAAATACCCCCTTCCTCTGATGAGGAGAAGGGGGAGCTAGGTTTAATACTTTTATGTACTTTTAGATTTCTTAGCCTCCAATTTCTTTTCGTTTTAGCTTTCGATTTTCAGTTTTTCTTCAACGCTTTGTAGTTCGAATTATTTTCGTGGATATCAATTTGAAGCTTTTGTAAGTTTAATTCCTTCCTTTAATCTTAATTCATTGCTTTATTTCATTGCATGTTTAGTTCTAAGTTTATCGTTTATTAATTCTGATTTTGTTTTCATTCTCGCGGTTTCATTCCATGTTCGTTTCTGCTGCATCTTTTAATATCTTTATGTCTTTAAGCATGAATATGAGTGAGTAATTCCTTTAGGGGTTTTGATCGGTGAAACCCTAGGAAAGCTATGATCTTTATTGCTTAAGGTTGTAGAAATGATGTTAATAAATAGTCTCGGATTCCGATGCAAATCTTGTCCTGCCACTCCTTTGGAGACATAGGGCGATTATAGGTCGTTCGTGTGATCTATAGGGTCACTAACTTCCTCTCCTATTCTTGGATATCCATGCTAGTTATTATCAGATTTTCTCTAACCTATCATGTTCGGTTTTAAAGCTTCATTCCTAGGGTGAATCCAATCTTGTCCCCGTTTTTCTCTACTTGCTTTACTTCGTGATTTGTCGTCATCTATTTTCCACCTATTAGTTTTAACTGAATTTCCAACCCCAATTAGTCCGGTTGTGTTAAAAGTCAAAGTCTTGATATACCTTGTCTTCGTGGTTTGACCCCCTACTCCGCTATACTTGTATAGTTTGTAGGTTGGAATAAATATTGTTTGCATAACCTGTCTTTTAGTTAACGACCTAGAAAACCGGTTATCAAAGAGCAAAAGGTTTATTTTGTGGTTGGGATGGAAAAATAGGTTTCTTGAACCTTGAATCAAAAGAAGAAAAAGGTTTCTTCTTCTTTCTTTGGTTGTCAAATTTGACAGCCAATTTGCACACTTCATCAAAGGATAGGTTTGGTTGTACTTCCAACTTCTCATAGATCTCACGATCTAGACCAGCCATAAACCTCCCTAATTTAAGTTCCTCATTCTCCTCAATCTCACAAACAATAGAGAGTCTCTCAAACTCCTTAATATATTTCTCCACTGAACCACCTCCTTGTTGTAAAGTACTCCACTTTACATATAGTGACTGCTTGTAACTAATGGGCACAAATCGACCTCTAAGTTTCTTCTTCAATTTGACCCAAGTAAAAATTCGAGCTTTGCCATTGTTTTCTCTCTTTCTTTGGACACCTTTTAACCAAGTTTCAGCGTACCTGGTTATTTTCACTTTAGCAACCCTAAATTTATGCTCATCATCTTAGATGTCTTTGAAGTCGAAGAATCACTCCAAGGATTGTTCCCATTTTAGGTACCTTTTGGGATTAAGAGTACCATCAAACTCATCCACATCAACCCTTAGATTTCGATCATCAAACCTAGGGGGCTTGTTGGTCTCCCTGTTTTCTTGTGTGAAAATTCGAGCCATCAATGCCGTGACATTGTTTGAAAGTTGCTCATTTGTTTCAATGAGTCTTTGTTGATTTTCCTCCAAGATTCAAAGGTGTCTCTCTTGAGGGGTTTCATTAGGATCCATTTTTTTTAAAAGAAAATCTACTTCCCCCTACCTGAAGTGCCAAATGATGTAAAATCTAATGAAGAAAACTAGAAATTACTAGACAAAATGGATCACAAATAGGTTAACAAAAACGATAGATTCGTAGGCTTTAGAAAAAGACTTGGAAATGTGTTTAGGCTATAAATTAAGAAAGAAATGGATATGTGTTTTAGGTGGAAAATGGACAGAAATAAATGTGGATCTTTGGATAGGTTTAATTATGGTTTTGATAAGAAGTAGAAGAGAAACAAGAATTTTTGATAGTAGGAAACACTCACCTAGCAATCAAGATATGTAAAAGAGGAACACTCACTCTTTTACTCATATGAATCTTACACACAAGGAACACTCACTTGGATGATTAGATTCAAGAAAATTTACAAAGAAGGAACTCTCACTTGTCTCACATTCTTTAAGCAAAACTTGGAAAAAACAAGCAACTCAATACATGATATTGCAAGTAAAGATATCAAGATTCAAACTTCATTCATTCATTCATTCATTCATTCAATCATTTTACGTGAAACACCTCTAATTTTATTATTCTAATTTCCCAAAGTGGAAATACAAGAATAACCATGACCCAAAATGAACGCTCGATGGGCCCAATAATTATCCACTAGCCCATCCTCAAAATAATGGGTCAACAAAACCTCCTTTGACTCATGAATTATTTTGGGATTTTCGTCAAGACTAATATCTTCCCAAGGAGCTTGAGGCATGGGTAGAGGCATAAAGAGTCCTTGGGGAAGAGAGTGACTTTTAGCATTTTGACACGTCGGACACCTTTTGACTATTAACTCCACATAACGTGCTATTTTTGGCTAAAATAAATATTCAGCTAGAAGGGCTTTGGTCTTTTCAATACTAAAGTGACCAACCATGCCTCCTTCATGAACTTCCTTGATGTAGAACTCTCTCAAATTATGTTTAGGGATACATACTTGGCTTCCTTTAAATAGAAACCCTTTAAATAGATTATAGTCCCCATTGATTTCTTTGAGCATGTCTTATAAAATTCTCCAAAATTAGCATCTCTCTTATAGTATTCTTTTAAGATCTCAAGACCAATAATGTTAGTCTATAACAATTTCAGAAGGAGATACCTTCTTGAGATTACATCTGCTTATTTGTTGAGTTTTCTTGACTTGTGCTTTATCTAGAAGTAGAAAGATTAAAGGAACTCAACTGATATGATAGAGGATGTCAACTTTGAATGATTGATTGAAGCTTCAAAGAAGGATGCTACCATGGGAGAGTTGTTGGCTTATGGAGACATGAATCTTCTAAGTGCATCAAAGGGGAATATTTGCATGTGCATGATAACATGCAAATGTGAATGGGGATTAGTGGACATAGGGAATAAGTTGGTTTTGCCTATGAGTTTTCTCCCATTTCATTTGATAGGGTTTTTCTTATTTTAGGCATAGGTGTGTTTTTAAACTTTCCTTTTTCAGGTTTTATGATTCTATAATGTGTGGAAGCCATGGAAGTGATGATTGATGGAAGGCCTTGATCAAAAGCTAAAATCTTGGAGTAATTTTTGAAGATTGAAAATTTTGACCAAGGAGGAAAAATTTAAAGAGAAGGGGAGGTGCTTGTTACATTGAACGGTGCTTATTACATCTTGTCGGTGCTTTATTACAACTTAAGTGACATGGCAAGTGACATGGCTTGGGTATGGACATGGCTACACACATGTGATATTTAGTGTTTTACTTTAAATAAAATAGGTTTAGAGTAGTTAATTTGTAATTTTATCTTTTTAGGTAGGATAAAATTCTAATTAAGATATGATAATGTTAGAGTTTTAGTAGGATTATGGTGGCATTATCCTATTGGTTATTAGGAGTCTTTTTAAAAGTAGGAGGCCTATGTTGGGGATCAAGGAGCTATGCAATTATAGATTACAAAAGATCCCTTAATTATCAAAGATGTAGCCCAACGTGTTGCAAACATTTTGAAAAGTCAAGAGGAGAAACATACTTATTTTAGTATAGTCTTTTAAGTCGTTGACTTTTATTGACCTTCCTAAAATGGAAACTTTCCAAATTGGGAAACTTTCTACTTTGGGAAAGTGGTAGTAGGAACTTGCTTAATATGGAAGTAGGGAATAAATAAAACATTTTGAACCCATAAAGGTTCGAATTTTAGGAGTAGGGCTTGAATCCGAACTTGGTCAAAGTTGCTATAAAGTTGGTCAAAGCTAGGTGATATGATAGAGGATATCAACTTTGAAGGATTGATTGTAGCTTCAAAGAAGGATGCTACCATGATAGAGGAATACTTGATGGAATTTGAAAATCTAGCCATGGTATGCGGGCTAGAGGAGAAAGAAGACCACAAGGTGGCTCATTTTATGGCTGGGTTTAATGACCCAATCAAGGAAAAGGTGGAATTACAACCCTATTAGAGATTTGATGAGGTGTTTTTAATATCAACTAGGGTTGAAAGCCAAACACATAAACCTATAGGGATCTTTTGATCATTTAAAGCTAAAGGGGTGTGTTAGATGTCTAATATGAAACCTAATCTTAAGAAAGCCATAAAGCTACAACTTTTGGGAGAGAAAAGGGAGGAAATTCGAGGCCTCCTATGGGAGATCAATGAACTTGCTTCAAATGTAAGGGAAAAGGCCATATCTAAAGGGATTTTCTTCATGCTAGGGTTGTTACTACTCGGACTTGGGAGGAAGATGAAACCTTTGAAGAAGAGGAGCATGAGCTTGAAGAGGAAGAAGGTAATACATCTTTTCAAGTCCAAGTGGAGGATGTGGAGGAGGTAATGGTAGAAACTAGGGGATCTAGCCTAGTGTTGTAAAGGGCATTACAATCCAAGTCCATACCATTAGAGGAGAGCCAAAGGGAGAAAATCTTCCTCACAAGATGCAATCTCCAAGGAAGATTATGTGATGTGATTATAGATTCAGGGAGTTGTGCTAACGTGGTTTCTACACTCTTGGTGGATAAGTTGGAGGAGCCAACTTAAATCCATCCTCAACCATATAAGCTCCATTGGCTTAGCAATTCAAGTGACGTAAAGGTTAGTAAAGAAGCCTTGATTTTGTTCAAAATTGGCAATTATGAAGATCAAGTACTGTGTGATGTTTGTCCCATGGATGCGTGTCATATTCTCTTGGGAAGACCTTGACAATATGAAAAATTTGTGAAGTTTGATGGGAGGACAAACATATATGTTGTGATGAAGAATGCATAAGCCAAAGCATTTTCTTTGAAGCCTTTAATGGCTCCAAAAACTCATTCTAACAAAGATGATGGCAAGGGAGTGTTATTTCTGGATGAAAGGGAATTGGAGAAGGAGGCAAAGGCAAGTAGCATGGTTGACTATATGCAGAAGCTTTACGCCCAAGTGAGAGCAAGGATTGAGAAGGTCAATGATATCTATAAGGCTAGAGGTAACAAACACAAGACTTGACATACTTGCAAGGAAGGAGCCTTGGTTTTGTTGCACTTGAGGAAGGAAAGATTTCCTAATCAACATAAGAATAAGCTTTTGCCTAGGTGTGATGGTCCATTCAAAATCATCAGTAAGGTTGGTGATAATGCATATAAGCTTGAGTTTCTTGGAGACTATGGAGTTCATTCCATATTCAATATAGGCAACTTAGCACCTTATGTGCATGATGATACTCTTCGAGGTTTGAGGACAAACTCTTTTGAAGAAGAGCAGGATGATATGATAGAGGATGTCAACTTCAAAGGATTGTTTGAAGCTTCAAAGAAGGATGCTACCATGGGAGAGTTGTTGGCTTATAAAGACACAAATCTTCTAGGTGCATCAAAGGGGAACATTTGCATATGCATGATAACATGCAAATGTGAATGCGGATTGGTGGACATGGGGAATAAGTTGGTTTTGCCTATGAGTTTTCTCCCATTTCATTTGATAGGGTTTTTCTCATTTTAGGCATAGGTGTGTTTTTTAACTTTCTATTTTCAAGTTTTATGATTCTTTAATGTGTGGAAACCATGGAGGTGATGATTGATAGAAGGCCTTGATCAAAAGTTAAAATATTAGAGTAATTTTTGAAGATTGAAAATTTTGACTAAGGAGGAAAAATTATAAGACAAGGGGAGGTGCTTATTACATTGAACGGTGCTTATTATATCTTGTTGGTGCTTTATTACAACTTAAGTAACATGACAAGTGACATGGCATGGGTATGGACGTGGCTACACACATGTGATTGGATATTTAGTGTTTTACTTTAAATAAAATAGGTTTAGAGTATTTAATTTTTAATTTTATCTTTTTAGGTAGGATAGAATTCTAATTAAGATAAGATAGTGTTAGAGTTTTGGTAGGATTATGTAATAAATAGGTGGCATTATTCTATTGGTTATTAGGAGTCCTTTTTGATGAAAGAGGCCTAGTCATAATATGATTGAAACTCTCAAGCTATGGGTATGAATAGATGTGCATCCAAGCTTGGAAAAATCAGATTTGGAGATTGTTTTCTTTATATTCTTCAATAAACTTATAGAGTTTGTTTTTTTCTTTGTGTGTAACAAAGAGTTGTGAATTGGTGCTTAAAGCTTTAGATTCACATGAGGAAGTGTGGAATTGAGGGTGCTTTACTTTAATCAATTCTTAAACTTTCGCCCTAAATTTTAAACCTTTGGTGCATAGCTTTAGAGGGTTTTATATCTAGTTCTATCCCTTTGTGTGGATTAAGGTTTCAATACCTAGATTCACATCACAAGATTCAATGTCCAAGGAAGACTATGTGATGTGATTATAGATTCGGGGAGTTGCACTAACATAGTTTCTACACTCTTGGTGGACAAGAAGGAGGTGCCCACTCAAATCCATCCTTAACCATATTAGCTCCATTGGCTTAGCAATTCAAGTGACGTAAAGGTTAGTAAATAAGCCTTGATTTCGTTCAAAATTGGCAACTATGAAGATCATGTGCTTTGTGATGTTTGTCCCCTAGATGCATGTCATATTCTCTTGCGAAGACCTTGGCAATATGATAGATTTATGATATTTGATGGGAGGACTAACATATATGTTGTGAGGAAGAATGTGTAAGCCTAAGCATTTGCTTTGAAGCCTTTAATGGCTCCAAAAACTCGTTCCAACAAAGATGATGGCAAGGGAGTGTTATTGGTGGATGGAAGTGAATTGGAGAAGAAGGCAAAGGCAAGTAGCATTGTTTATGTGCTGGTGGCTAAGGAGGTAGAGAATGGAACCCACGTGGTTCCAAGATCTTTAAAACTACTACTCACCGAGTTTGAAGATGTTTTTCTTGAGGATTTGCCTCCGGGCTTACCTCCAATTCGAGGGATTGAACATCAAATTGATCTCATTCCAGGAGCACAAATACCTAACAAGCCAACTTATAGGTGTAATCCGGAAGAAACAAAGGAAAGTCAAAGGCAAATCGAAGAACTCATGGCACGTGGGTATATAAGGGAGAGTATGAGTCCTTGTGCGGTTCCTACTTTGATTGTGCCAAAGAAAGATGGAACTTGGAGGATGTGCATTGATTTGAGGGCTATAAACAACATCACCATCAAATACAGGTTTCCTATTCCCAGACTTGATGATTTATTGGATGAGTTGTATGGTGTGCAGGTCTTCTCTAAGATCGATCTTTGAAGTGGATATAATCAAATACGAATGAAGGAAGGTAATGAATGGAGGACATGTTTCAAAATAAAGCTTGGGCTTTATGAATGGTTGGTTATGCCTTTTGGCTCAACTAATGCACCTAGTACCTTCATGTGTTTGATGAATGAAGTCTTAAAACCATTTCTAGGTAAATTTGTTGTTGTTTACTTAGATGATATTCTAATTTATAGCACTTCTATTGATGATCATCTAAGCCACCTAAGGAGTGTGTTCGAGGTTTTAAGAAAAGAGAAATTGTATGCTAAGCTTAAAAAGTGCTACTTCATGTTGCCTAGTGTCACGTGTATGGGCTATATTGTGTCCAAGGATGGGGTTTCGGTGGATCCATCCAAGGTGGAAGCAATAAAGTCATGGCCTATTCCTAAAACCATGACAGAGGTGCGTGCTTTTCATGGGCTAGCCTTATTCTATCGAAGGTTCATGAAGAATTTCTCGTCCATTGTTGCTCCTATGACTGAATGTATCAAGAAGGATAAGAAGTTAGAATGGACGAGAGACGCAAACATGGCCTTTGAAGCTATTAAGGAGATGTTATGTCATACACCTATTATAGCCTTGTCGGATTTCTCTAGACCTTTTGAGGTGGAGGCTGATGCTAGTGGAGTTGGATTTGGCGATGTGCTCATTCAAGGGAAGAGGCACATTGTGTATTTTAGTGAGAAGCTTAATGGGGGCATTATCTTTTTAGGTATGATAGAATTCTAATTAAGATAAGATAGTGTTAGAGTTTTGGTAGGATTATGGTGGCATTATCCTATTTGTTATTAGGAGTCCTTTTATAAGTAGGAGGCCTAGTCATAATATGATTGAAACTCTCAAGCTATGGGTATAAATAGATATACACCCAAGCTTGGAAAAATCAGATTTGGAGATTCTTTTCTTTGTATTATTCAATAAACTTAGAGTGTTTGTTGTTTTTCTTTGGGTGTAACAAAGAGTTGTGAATTGGTGCTTAAAGCTTTAGATTCACTTGAGGAAGTGTAGGAATTGAGGGTGCTTTGCTTTAATCAATTCTCAAACTTTTGCCTTAGATTTTAAACCTTTGGTGCTTACCTTCAGAAAGTTTGATTTCTAATTCCATCCTTTTCTGTGGATTAAGGTTTTAATACCTAGATTCACATCAACTTTGTTGAGTTTTCTCAATATGTGCTTTATCAGGAAGTAGAAAGATTGAAGGAACTCAACCCATTGAGTATATCAAGGTTTTAACTTTTGTTGGCTTTGCAGATACTTTAAGGTCTCATGATTAGAATAAAGGATGAACTCTTTTGGGACTAGATAGTGGCGCCAATGATCAAGTGCACATACTAAGGCATAAAAGTACTAGCACTTGGCTTCATTGAGCTTTTCACATAAATAGGCTAAGGGCCTTCCATTCTAAGATAATACTAAGCCATACCGACACCCAATGCATCATATTCTACTTCAAAGACATCTTCAAATTTTAGGGGTGCTATGATTGGTGCTAAAGTCAACTGATGCTTGACCTCTTCAAATGCCTTATGAGATAGAGGATTCCACTCAAATTTCTTCAATTTTGTGATTTTTGTAAGATAAGCCATATTAGTACTGAAATAACATATAAATCTTCTCTAGAATGATGTTAGACCATGAAAGTTTTAAACTTGTTGGGTATTGTTAGGAACAGGCCAACTTCGAATTGCTTCCACTTTTCTTTCATCTACTTGTATACCTTAAGAAGGGAAAATAACGCCTAAAAACACAACTTGTGAAGTATAAAAGTCACATTTTTCCAAGTTGCCATAGAGCTTTTTGCGAGCTAGTACTTCAAATACCCTTTACAAATGCTCTTGATGTTCTTCAGATTTACAGTAGATCAGAGTATCATCAAAGTAAACAATGACAAAGGCACCAATAAAGTGCTTAAGACACGTGTTCATTAGCCTTATAAAAGTGCTAGGTGCATTTGAGAGACCGAAGGGCATCATAAGCCACTCATAACCCTTCTTTAGTCTTGAATGTGGTTTTCCATTCATCACCTTCATGGATTCGAATCTAATGATATCCACTCCTCAAATCTTTTTTTTTGAAAACACCTTTGCTCCATATAGATCATCTAATAGGTCATTTAGCCTAGGAATATGAAAACGGTATTTGATGGTGATCTTATTGATGGCTCTACTATCCACACACATGCACCACTCTCTATTTTTCTTTAGGACTAATAAAGTAGGTACGGGACATGGGCTTAATGACTCCCTTATCATCCCTTTCTCTAACAATCCCTCTACTTGCCTCTAGATCTTGAGGTGAATCTAGGTATTGAAACCTTAATCCACACAAAAGGGATAGAACTAGATATAAAACCCTCTAAAGCTATGCACAAAAGGTTTAAAATCTAGGGCGAAAGTTTAAGAATTGATTAAAGCAAAGCACCCTCAATTCCTACACTTCCTCACGTGAATCTAAAGCTTTAAGCACCAATTCACAACTCTTTGTTACATACAAAGAAAAACAACAAACTCTATAAGTTTATTGAAGAATATATAGAAAAGAATCTCAAAATCTGATTTTTCCAAGGTTGCGTGCACATCTATTTATACCCATAGCTTGAGAGTTTCAATCATATTATGACTAGGCCTCCTACTTCTAAAAGGACTCCTAATAACCAATAGGATAATGCCACCTATTAATTACATAATCCTACCAAAACTCTAACACTATCTTATCTTAATTAGAATCCTATCCTACCTAAAAAGATAAAATTACAAATTAACTACTCTAATCCTATTTTATTTAAAGAAAAACACTAAATATCTAATCACATGTGTGTAGCCACGTCCATACCAATGCCATGTCACTTAAGTCATAATAAAGCACCGACAAGATGTAATAAGCACCGTTCAATGTAACAAACACCGCCCCTTATCTTAAAATTTTTCCTCTTTGGTCAAAATTTTCAATCTTCAAAAATTACTCCAAGATTTTAGCTTTTGATCAAGGTCTTCCATCAATCATCACCTCCATTGCTTCCACAGATTATAGAATCATTAAACCTTAAAAGGGACAGTTCAAAAACACACATATGCCTAAAATGAGAAAAACCCTATCAAATAAAATGGGAGAAAACTCATAGGCAAAACCAACTTATTCCCCATGTCCATCAATCCTCATTCACATTTTCATGTTATCATGCACATGCAAATGTTCCCCTTTATTGCACTTAGAAGATTTATGTCTCCATAAGCCAACAACTCTCCCATGGTAGCATCCTTCTTTGAAGCTTTAATCAATCCTTCAAAGTTGACATCCTCTATCATATTATCCTCCTCTTCTTCAAAAGAGTTTGTCCTCAAACCTCGAAGGTGATCATCAGGCACATAAGGTGCTAAGTTGCCTATATTGAATGTGGCATAAACTCCATAGTCTCCATGCATCTCAAGCTTATATGCATTATTACCCACCTTACTGATAATTTTTAATGGACCATCACACCTAGGCATAAGCTTCTTTTTACGTTTATTAGGAAATCTTTCCTTCCTTAAGTGTAACCAAACCATGTCTCCCTCCTTATAAGTATGTCGAGTCTTGTGTTTGTTATCTCTAGCCTTATAGATATCATTGACCTTCTTAATCCTTGCTCTTATCTTGGCGTGAAGCTTCTACATATAGTCACCCTTGGCCTTTGCATCCTTCTCCAATTCCCTTCCATCCACCAATAACACTCCCTTACCATCATCTTTGTTGGAACGAGTTTTTGGAGCTATTGAAGGCTTCAAAGCAAATGTTTTGGCTTGCACATTATTCCTCACAACATATATGTTTAACCTCCCATTAAACTTCATAAATCTGTCATATTGCTAAGGTCTTCTCAAGAAAATATGACACGCATCCATAGGACAAACATCACAAAGCACTTGATCTTCATAATTGCCAATTTTGAACAAAATCAAGGCTTGTTTACTAACCTTTATGTCACTTGAATTGCTAAGCCAATGGAGCTTATATAGTTGAGGATGGATTTGAGTGGGAACCTCCAACTTGTCCACCAAGAGTGTAGAAACCACGTTAGTGCAACTCCCTAAATCTATAATCACATCACATAGTCTTCCTTGGACATTGCATCTCGTGAGGAAGATTTTCTCCCTTTGGCTCTCCTCTAATGGTATGGACTTGGATTGCAATGCCCTTTGCAACACTAGGATAAATCCCCTAGTTTCTGCCATCACCTCCTCCACATCCTCCTCTTGGACTTCACAAGATGTGTTACCTTATTCGTCTTCAAGATCATGCTCCTCTTCTTTAAAGGTTTCATCTTCCTCCTAAGTCCGAGTAGTAGCTCCCCTAGCATGGGGACAATCCCTTTGGATATGGCCTTGTCCCTTATATTTAAAGCAAGTTCATTGATCTCCCGTAGGAGGCCTCGAACTTCCTCCCTTTTCTCTCCTAGAAGGTAGTGTCTTTATGGATTTCTCAAGATTAGGATTCACATTAGACATCTCATGCACCCCTTTAGCTTCAAATGATCGAAAGATCCCTCTAGGTTTACGTGTTTGCCTTTCAACCCTGGTTGCTATTGTACACACCTCATCAAAGCTCCAATAGGGTTGTAATTCCATATTTTCCTTGATTGGGTCATTCAACCCAGCCATAAAACGAGTGACCTTGTGGTCTTTTTTCTCCTCTAGCCCACACACCATGGCTAGATTTTTGAATTCCATCAAGTATTCCTCCACAGACCTCCTTTCTTGCTTCAAAATATGCATTTTGATAAAATTGTTTTATTCAAAGTCTTGAGGAACACACCTTTTTTCATTTAGTTTTGTCCAAGATGAGATCTTGGAACGCCCATCCTTTCTCCTCTTCTTTTGCAAACCTTCAAGCCACAAACTTGCATAAGAAGTGAGTTTGAGTTTAGCAACCTTAATGGATCTATGATCATCATAATCCTTAAATCTGAAAATCTGTTCAACTTTATGGATCCAATCTAGGAATTTTTCTGGGTCCAAACTGCCATTGAACTCATGGATTTCAAGTCTCAAGCTTTGATCCTCTTTCCCCCTTAAACTCTTTCTTCTACGCCCTTTATATGATTCCTCATCATCACTTGAAGAGGATGGGTACCTCTTGCTAGGCCTCCTTAAGCTTGTAACACTAGATTCACCATCACTTACGCTAGAGTTTGATTCATGGGAAGAGAGTTTACCTTTGCTTAAGGATTTTTCCTTCTTCCCCATGATTTGCAATAGATTGTTCATACGTTCCTTCAACTAGCGTTCCATGCACAAGGCTTTGGCTTCTTGCAAGGTCAAACCTTTTTTGAAGCCTGGTAGCATCTCGTGTGCATCATCACCATTGGAATCCATATTTCTTGAGTATGCTTCGAATCCTCTCAACAAGAGCACCAAAAGTTGATGTGAATCTAGGTATTGAAACCTTAATCCACACAAAAGGGATAGAACAAGATATAAAATCCTCTAAAGCTATGCACAAAAGGTTTAAAATCTAGGGCGAAAGTTTAAGAATTGATTAAAGCAAAGCACCCTCAATTCCTACACTTCCTCACGTGAATCTAAAGCTTTAAGCACCAATTCACAACTCTTTGTTACACACAAAGAAAAACAACAAACTCTATAAGTTTATTAAAGAATATATAGAAAAGAATCTTAAAATCTGATTTTTCCAAGCTTGGGTGCACATCTATTTATACCCATAGCTTCAGAGTTTCAATCATATTATGACTAGGCCTCCTACTTTTAAAAGGACTCCTAATAACCAATAGCATAAGGTCACCAATTTATTACATAATCCTACCAAAACTCTAACACTATCTTATTTTAATTAGAATTCTATCCTACCTAAAAAGATAAAATTACAAATTAACTACTCTAAACCTATTTTATTTAAAGTAAAATACTAAATATCCAATCACATGTGTGTAGCCACGTCCATACCCTTGCCATGTCACTTTAGTTGTAATAAAGAACTGACAAGATGTAATAAGCACCGTTTAATGTTACAAGCACCTCCCCTTGTCTTAAAATTTTTCCTCCTTGGTCAAAATTTTCAATCTTCAAAAATTACTGCAAGATTTTAGCTTTTGATCAAGGCCTTCCATCAATCATTGCCTCCATGGCTTCCACACATTATAGAATCATAAAACCTAAAAAAGGAAAGTTCAAAAACACATCTTTGCCTAAAATGAGAAAAACCCTATCAAATAAAATGGGAGAAAACTCATAGGCAAAACCAACTTATTCCCCATGTCCACCAATCCTCATGCACATTTGCATGTTGTCATGCACATGCAAATGTTCCCCTTTGATGCACTTAGAAGATTTATGTCTCCATAAGCCAACAACTGTCACATGGTAGCATCCTTATTTGAAGCTTTAATCAATCCTTCGAAGTTGACATCCTCTATCATATCAGATCTCCTTAGTTTCTCTAGGGTTTGTTCTATATGTAGGCTTATTATGAAGATCAGATCCTAGGATAAGATCTATTTTGTACTGGATGTAATGTATAGAAGATAGCCCTCGAGGAATTTTCTTTGGGAACACGTGATCAAATGTTTTTAGTAAGGGGGTGAGTAAAGGGTGGATAGGTTTCTCCTTAATTGGTTCCTCCTTCTCCAAACTTGCCAATATAAGGGTGGTATAAGATGATGCTCATGTTGTTCAACTTTTAGAATAGTGGTTAGGGTATGTATTTCAGTTTTGAGTAGGATAGGGTTTACTTTTGTGGTGGTAGGTTTATTTGGTATCATGGGGTTTAGGGTAATAGGGTGTTTATTTTTGGTAGAGGCATATGTGTTTTTATATCCATCATATATCACCTTCCTATTAAATAACCAAGGTCTTCCCAACAATACATGACATGCATCTATAGGTATAACATCACACCACAGTTCATCCTTATATCTACCAATACTGAAATTCAGTAAGACACAAGAACTTACTTTAATTCTTTCATCGTGATTAAGCCATTGAATCACATAGTGATGCAGATGCGGTGATGTTGGTAGGTTGAGCATCTCTACTAATGTTTGAGATGAAATATTAGTACAACTGCCTCCATTAATGATCAAAGAGCAAACTTTCCTTTGAAAGTGCATTTCATGAAGAAGATAGATTCTCTTAACAATTGATCTTCTTTACTCAATGCCCTTCTCACTAATAAACACTCTCCTTCATCTGGCCCGTAACTCCCTGATTCATCTTCCTAATTCTCCCCTTCATCAACTGTTTCTTCTTCCTTAAAATAGGGATTGCTATGCATGGAGTTTTAGCTAGTGAGACTATCTTTATTAGGGAAATCATATGCAATATGCCCTAAACCTTGACATCTAAAACACCTCCTGGAATTGTGTTGGGGTTAGATTAGGTTATTTTGTGGAGTAAAGTTTTTTTATGGTGGGTTAGGAAGATTGTGACGTATTTGAGTAGGGTAGGTTCGTTTATTAAGGGTGGGTTTAGAATAGTATCTAGAGTTTTCGTGTTTGGGTTTGGTTTTCTATTGGTTTTCCACCATATCTTTCTTATTTTAGTCTTTTGAGGCGTTGACTTTCATGGACTTCCCTAAAATGAAAATTTTCTACTTTGGGAAAGTGGTAGTTGAGCTTGCTTAATATGGAAGTAGGGATTAAATAAAACATTTTGAACCTATAAATGTTCAAACTTTAGGAGTAGGGCTTGAATCCGGGCTCGGTCAGTGTTCTTTAAAGTTGGTCAAAACTAGGTCAACATGGGAGTCAAAGTTTGACCAAAGAAGTTGGCCATGTTTGTGTATTCCTCGATTGCGTGGGAATTAAAGAGTTTTTCTTATGCATAATGAATTGATTAGTTGCATATGATAAGAAGACTTAAAGATTTTGATGATGGAAGACATGAAGATAGAGACGCCTATCAAGGGATAAGAGAGCCCTTCGGTTCAACTTTTTCAAGGATAATATAGAGGTTTAGCTAGTTGAGAAATCTTATCTTTTGATTCTTTTAAGTTGCAATGTTACTATATCTAGGCAATCATAGGAATTTCAGATTTCTATGTATTATTCTCTTAGAAAGTTGGTTCTTTAATTTTTCTAGTTAAGTTTATCTGAAGGATAGTTAGCCAAAGTCAGATTTAATCTTCCTTCCTAGGGGTTCACGTATATTAGAGTTGTCATTTTGTAAACTACTTGCTATTCACATGTTTAGCTTGTATTCACGTATTTAGATAGAGTTTTGGTGTTTTTAAACTTCTTGTAAACCCTAGGAAGCTCCTACTATATAAAGGAGTCAAATGGCATTGAATGAAATCAGATTTTGATGAATTAAACACTTTGTCATTCGTGACTTTCTGAATTCACTAAACTTTGGATTAAAGTTTAGTGTGTTCATCCTTTGCGAGCCTATTTCATTCGTTGAAGAAATTGGTGGTGTTCTGAGGAAGATTTTTGGATTCTTTGGTAGTGAATTTGTATCCAAAGAATCCTTATTCATTTTAACAACTTTAGCTATTTGTTCTTTTATAACTCATGAAAAACCTAGCCTAAACACATTCAAACACATTAAGAAAAATATTTTTTTAGTGGCGCAACAATTGGAAAAATTATTTAGCAATTTTAACTTGTATTTTTCTATCTGAGTATCGAAAAATACAATAGATGACACCATCAATTTGGATAACTCTAAGGCCCAAAATCTTAACTATGCTCAAAACTGATCAGAAAATGGCATACCAATTCCTTCTAGTTAGGAATTTAATACCAAAGTTCAAAAGTTGATGAAATTTAATACCAAAGTTCTTCCCTTTATAACGATTCCAAAAAAAAGAAAATCTAAAAAAAGATTAAGTAAAACTCTGACAAAAGGAAAAAACTCATAGACTATACAATTACTATGTGAATTAAGACACTCCAACTGTTTAATTCTCCACAAAGTGCCTCTCTCATTGAATTTTCATAAAGTTTTAGGAAAAACAAATTTTCAAAGATAAGATTCAAATGCAAAAAGAATTGTTCAATTTAGATAGGAAACAAGAGAGATATCACCTTTCAAATTTATGGGAAAATTCTGTCCCATTCTGACGGCTTGTGCTCGAGGTTCTTTAGACCAAAGAACACGTCTTTATGCTCCCAAAAAACTTATAATATATGATACCAAATGTTTTATTTTTGGATATGTAAATCAAAAAGTACAAGCTTTGAAGTCCAAGACTTACGCCCAAGAACAATCGCCTAAAACGGGATAAGCAAATGATGTGTTTTGATGCACTTTTCTTGACTTTATACATGATTTTGGAATGAAATAAAAGGATAAATGAGTTCGTAACTTTAAAGATTGATTAGATGCAGAAACACCACCAAATAATCTAAAAAGGTTCCTAATAAAATCATCTAATTCACCAACAAGTAATTAGGTTAGCAAAGAAACGAATAAACCAAGTTTTAATCCAAAAACTTGGAGAATTCAAAAGGTCACAAAGACAAGTAAGTTTAAACATCAAAATCTTATCTCATTCAATGCAAATGACCTCCTTTATATAGTAGGATGGACATTAGTTTACAAGAAGCATAAATAATTGAAATACTAGATTAGATTCCTAAGTTACTAACTAGGGTTTCATGATATACGAAATTCCCTAGCATAATGCTAACTAAAAGTAATTAAAACCCAAAATTCCCTAAGATAAACTTAACTAGAAACATTAAATAACCAACTTCCTAAGAATTTAAAACATAGAAATTTACAATTCCTTTGATTGGCTAGATATAGTTACTTTACAATTGAAAAGACTCAAAGATAAGACTTGTCAACTGGCTAAAACTCTATCTACTTTTTTCTTAAAGAAATTGAACTAAATGACTCTCTTATCCCTTGAATTTCATGCGTATCACCTCCAAGTCATCAACTTCAATCCAACTCTCAAGTCTTCAAGATTCTTCCAACTCTTTAGTATTTCAACCCGTGAAACTTCTAGACTTTGTAAGACCATTAACAATACTCTTTGGTTAACCTTTGACTCTCAAATTGACCAAATTTATAATAACTTTGACTAATCCCAAATTCAAGCCCTACTCCTAAAGTTTGAACCTTTATGGGTTCAAAAGGTTTTATTTTCACCCTACTTCTATTTTCAGAAAATGCTATCTCCTCTTGAACTACCACTTTCCCAAAGTAGAAGGTTTCCAAAAATCAAGAAAAGTCAACTCAAATCAAAGCATCAAAATACCATACTAAGATAAGTATGTTTATCTTGATGATTCTCCACTATGTTTCCCATTGATAACCGTTCTTTTAGGTCATTTAACTAAAAGAATAGTTATACAAACAATATTTGTAAACACACTAATACTACTACAACTAGTGTAATGGTAAGTAGGGGATCAAACCACAAGGACAAGGGGCGATAGTTTCTAGACTTGATGCAAAGGGTTTATTTGGGATTTGAATGAACGAATCTAATGACAGAAAAGTAAAGCAAGAATTAAAACGATGATATGCTATGAAAGGAAAACGAGGATAAATCAGTTCCACCCTAGGAAGGATAATCGAACTATCAATAATAAATCATGACACTCATGATGACGAGAGGAAATTTGTGACCCTATAAACAACATGAACAACCTATAATCGCCTTATGTCTCTAAAGGAGTGGCAAGATAAGATTCGCATCGAATATCAATCAATCAATCATCAACAATCTCAAATCCTGACTCTACGCATGAAGAACGAGCCAACCTAGGGTTTCACCAATCAAACCCCTAAGAAAACTACTCATACATAGTAATAAAGACTAGGGCATAAACTATGAAAAAGAACATGATTGAAAGCAAGAACGAATTGAATGTAATGAACAAGAGAACAAAACACGAAGACCTATAAGAAAACCAACAACTACTCTATCAAAACCGTAAAAGAAGCAACGATAATAGCAAGAAGAATTGAAGACTCCACCTTGATTACTAATGTTTTTATGTTTAATGATGGAAGTCAAAATGCAAAGTCAAATAGAGTTGAAAACTTAATGGAAACCAAAATGCATAGAGTTGAAAATGTGTTGGAAATAATGCAAAGCTTTATGCATTCTGTCAAAGGACGAGAATAACTCTTGAGCCACGTCTTCAAAAGCTTGAGCCACGTCTTCAAAAGCTTGAGCCACGTCTCAAAACAGTCAGCAAAGTTTAAACACTTTGTCAAAGGATAAGAATATTCTACTTGCCTATCTTATGTTTTATCCTTTCCCTATTTCACTTATTTTATGCTCTAACCTAACTTATTTAGACATGATTTTACTATCAAAGATATATCTTATTTTCAGCAAATAAGTGATGCTCATATTTGTTGAAGATTGTTCAAGTTAACTTTGGTAAATACCAAAATTCAAGCATTGTGGTTATGGAAGACGAAATCTGTTTTGAAGCTTCAAAGTGCAGCAAATAAAGTGGAAATATTCTTGCTGTAATATATTCAATGATATCAATCTTCTACAGCCAAAATGAATTATTCTCTATAGCCATATTGGAGGAAATATTGCTGAAAGTATTGAAGGCAAATCAGATTTTCAGCAGCCTATTTTGAGCCTCCTTTCAACGGCCTGAAATCAAGTTCAGTATATATTCAAAGCTTTGAAGCTGAAGAAAGCAAGAGAGACAACGTAAGACACAATAAACAAAAAGAAAAGAGCAGAAGCTTTAATCATGAATTTCAGTCACAAGCACATCATCAAAGCTTCATTATTTTCTCTCTAATTCCATAAACTTTTCTTGTATTTAGATTGAGAGAAAATCAAAGTATAATCTCTTGAGCGTTTAAAAGAATTTTTTTTAGAGAGTGTTATACTAAGAGTACACCCATAATACTCAAACATATAGAAAAAGAGAGAGCTTTTTATTACTAGGATCTGAGATGCTAAAGTGTAGCTGGGGTGCTATGGAGTAGAAGATGGGGATTAAGATCTTCTAGGGTACTTTAGGTCTCTAAGGGAAGTAATAAAAGAGCGAGTTAAATCCTAAGGGTTGAACAACCCTAGGCGGAGACGTAGGCAAATTAGTTGCCGAACTTCGTATCAAATCTCCGTGTTTTGTCTCATCTCATTTCTGCCTTCATTGCTTACGTTTTATGTTTGCTTCGCTCATCAATCAAAGCAGCGAACCGTCAAAGCCTGAGTAAAAGCCTTTGAAACCAATTTCAAGGCTTTGACGTCCAGTTTCAAAGATAAGCCTTAACGCTTATATTCTGCCTTTGAAAGTCAGTTCAAGGCCTTGAGATCCTGAACGCGAAAATCGGTTATACTATATTCACCCCCCCCCCCCCCCCCTCTAGAGTATAATTAATCATATTCCATCTCCCTATTGATTCTTCAATTGGTATCAGAGCTAGACTTACAAGGAAAAGATTTAATCATCTGTGAGGAAAAATGAATTCAATAGGTGATGGTGGTTTCGCTCAAGGAAGGTCTACTAATCGCCCTCCTCTATTTTGTGGTAATAATTTTGCACATTGGCGTTCATTGATGCAAATGTTTGTTATTAATCAAGATTTGGAACTCTGGGACATTATCAAGAAAGGTCCTCGGGTGCCAATGAAGACTAATGAAAGCGGCACAATGGTTCCTAAAGAAGATGATGATTTTACGCAATCAGATTTGGAAAGTGTTGCTAATAACTATCGAGCCATGAACCTTCTCTATTGTGGTTTAGATGCAAATGAATTCAATAGAGTTTCTGCATGCAAAAGTGCTAAAGAGATATGGGATAAATTGGTGGTCACATATGAAGGAACGAGTCAAGTCAAAGAGAGCAAGATAAGCATCTTCCTTCGGCAATATGAGTTGTTCAAAATGACGCCTAATGAAACCGTGAAAGAGATGTTCACAAGATTTACCCAAATAGTGAACAATCTGGATTCTCTTGGTAAGGTATTCACAAATGAAGAAAAGGTGAGAAAGATTCTACGGTGCCTTCCAAAATCAAAGTGGAGTCCGAAGGTAACCGCGATAGAAGAAGCTCAAAATTTGAGAACCTTGCCTTTGGATGATCTTCTTGGAAAATTGATCACACATGAGATGTCTCTTAATGAAGAAGATGGTGAACCAGCATCTTCAACCAAAAATTTAGCACTCAAAGCAAAGAGAGAAGAAGCTACAATGGACAATGAAGATAGTGATGATAGTGATGATGAAGATCCATTTGCTCTCATCGCTAGAAGTCTTGCCAAGATTCTGAAAATGAAGAAGAATTACTCAAGAGGCAGAGACTATCATTCAAATAAATATAAGGGTAAGTCATCCAACTCAATGAATAAAGTTAATACACTAACATGCTATGAGTGTGGTGAAACAGATCACTTAGTGAAAGACTGCCCTCAACGAAAGAAGAAGCCTTTCCACAAAAAGGATTATAAGAAGAAAGCTATGGTTGCTTCATGGAGTGATTCAGATTCATCTAGTGACTCAGAAGATGAACAAGCAAACCTATGTCTTATGGCTAATCATGATGATGCAAAGAAAGAACATCTTGAGGTAATGGTGAAAAATTTAATCTCAAGTCCAATTGATGTTCTGTCCGAATTCTTGCAAAATATGATTATAAATGAAGAGAGTTTGATTCTTGAATCCAAGATTCTTAAGGAGAAGCTAAACCAACAGGTAAGTATTTCTGAAAGTCTCGCTAAGGAACTAACTGATCTCAAAGCCTCTCAGTCAGCTTTTAAACTCAGGGTTTAAGCCTCGGAGTCATCCTTTGACACCCAGGTCAAGACCTTGAAAACTGAAAACACTGTTTTAAAACGAAAGCTCGCCTCTTTGAGTTATTGTAATGATAACTTGGAGAAGGAAAAGAAGCTATTGGCTGGGAAGTGTAGAGAGCAACATAATTCCTTGGTTAGATTTGCTCACTCCAAATCTACTCTTGAAAAAATGCTAGGTGAGCACCAATCATCCTTGAATAAAAGCGGTCTTGGTTACAACAAAAATTTTCCAAATAAAACCATGACCACGTTTGTAAAAGCAAAGGATAATTAGCGAACACCTACATGTTTTTACTGTTGTAAAAAGGGTCATACTAAGCTAACTTGTCCTTTTCGTAGGAATGACCCTCAAATTCTTAAAAATTCATTTCCTATTGTTCTTCGAGACCAGATCAAGAAAGTATGGGTTCCTAAAGGGACTAGACCACCTAACATGGTCCATCCCGATTATGAATCTAAATTTGCAATTTGGTCTAGTCGAAAGGTTTGATGTTTTGTTCTTTTGTAGGAAATCACCAAGAGCAAAGATTATAAGTGGATTCTAGATAGTGGATGCTCACGGCACATGAGTGGGAAGTCCTCTTTATTTTCAATGATCAAAGAGCAATCTACTGGAACAATTACACTTGGTGATAAAGGAAAGTGTAAAATAATTGGTATTGGAAAAGTTGGAGATAATGCATCAAACACCATTGATGATGTGTACCTAGTTGAAGGTCTTAAATACAACTTGCTTAGCATCTCTCAATTATGCGATAAAGGTAATAAAGTCATCTTTGATGAAGAAAAATACGAGGTACAAAGAAAGGTGGACGGTAAAATTATTTTAATTGCTCCTCGTTGCAATAATGTTTATGCTTTTCATACTAACCAAGTTGCAAGTACTAGCTTAAAATGTCTTAAGGCCTTGACCAGCGACTCAAGGCTTTGGCACAGAAGGTTAGGTCATATTAATATGCATACCATGAAGAAGCTTTTCTCAAAGGACTTAGTACGTGGACTACCAAAGTTAGATTTTAAAGAAAAAGAGCTTTGTAAAGCATGTGCAAGAGGTAAACAAACAAAAGGATCCTTCAAAGCCAAAAATGTTGTAAGTACCTCTCGCCCAATAGAGCTTCTACACATAGATTTATGTGGTCCTATGCGTGTTAAATCACCTAAAGGTAAACAATACATCCTTGTTGTTGTTGATGATTTTTCCCGTTTTACTTGGATTTCATTTTTGCGTGAAAAATCAGAGGCTTTACTAGAGTTTTCAAAAATTTGCAAAGAATTACAAACATTAAAAAACCTACCCATAGTTGCTGTGAGAAGCGATCATGGTAGAGAGTTTGATCAACTAAAGTTTGATAACTTTTGTGCTAAATATGGTATTTCTCACAATTTTTCAGCTCCTAGGACACCTCAACAAAATGGAGTTGTGGAACGAAAGAACCGCACTCTTGAGGATATGTCTAGGACAATGCTTTTGGAAAATGATTTGCCAAAATATTTTTGGGCAGAAGCTGTTAATACAACAAACTATATTTTAAACCGTTGTTTGATTCGCCCTATTTTAAAGAAAACTCCTTATGAATTGTTTAAAGGTAAAAAGCCTAATATTTCCTATTTCAAACCTTTTGGATGTATGTGCTTTGTTCATAATAATGGAAAAGATAACCTTGGTAAATTTGATGCACGTAGTGATGAAGCAATTCTGTTAGGTTACTCAAATTCGTGTGGAGGATTTATCACGTGCCACTCAAATTCGTCAAGATAATATCTTGGAAAATCACAAGCAATTCACAAGAAATTGACAAGTAAAAGATTCAAAAGTTCAAACATCAACAACCATTTTTCATTAAAAACATGCGATACTTATAGGCAACAAACCCTAGCATGCATACTACGAAAATTAATGCCATAAAAGAACGAAAATTAAACAAAAAAAACAAACCAACCAAGAGTCCAATGTCCGTTTACACAGTAAAACAAAACAACAAAAATCCGAATATGAAAAGTTTCTTCAAGGCTTGAATGATCGGATCTTCCATTGATTCGTCTCCCTCCCATGACTCTTGGCTTTAACTCGTTCTTAACTTCAAAGCATTAACCCGTCGGCACCACCAAGAGCCTTCCAACCCTTCATTTGGACGTGCAACACCAAGAGGTTTCTAGGCGTTGAATCACCAAAAACGTGTTTCATGAATGAGAGTTGGCCTTTAAAACTCACGTATTCATTCCTCAAGAACGCACTCTTCAAAGGTCTTCAATGCTCCCATAAATCCGGCCTTCAATATCTCTCAAATTCTCATTGAAGCATAAGTTATAAGAATTAAAGAGATATTAAACTAGACCCTCCATCTTCACGCACAAGCCCTTCATTTTCCTCCTCAAAACCGTGGATTAAGTGGTGAAATAATGAGCACAATATGTTCAGCCAAAACCCTCTTCAATACCCTAATAACACCCCTTAAAAACCATCCCAAAACCATCCTAAATCGTCCATAAAATGCTTCCCACGATTTTCCTAATCTTCCCCACTTAAACTCCCTTAATCATGCATTTAAGTCCAATAAAATCAATCATAAAATTCCCTCCATTAAAATATGAAACTTACCCATTAAAACCCTTAATTTTAGGGAATTAAATCTAACTTCAACCCATAAAAATGCAGCTCCAAAAATCAGTCAAAATAATCCCCAAAATCACGCCACACTCCAAATCAGAACAATCTCCATAAATCCGAAACTTCCCTTCTTTAAGCCCTTGATTTATGGATCAAATTAAACCATAATAATGGTCCAAAATGCCAGCCATAAAGAAAAAAAACCAGTCAAAAAATATCCCAAGAATCATGCTAGATTTGATTTTATTCTAGTCAAAGAATCCCCTTAATTCAAGCTAACCAAATCTGATTCTTTCCAACTCAACCCTTCCATAACTAACACCCAAAGCCACGTGAATCTCCCTAACAAATCAGCAAAATCAAACCCATAACTACCTTGGATTCACACGCCTAAATCAACCCCACACACCCAATTAAACATGCCAACACAATCAGCCCCAACTAGCAAATTCACGCCTATCTGAATTTGTTGCCCAATGATTGCCCAACTACTTCACCTAATTAACTAACTTTAATTATTAATTAAATAAAAAAAACTCCTTTATTTTTTTTACAAAAATTCTTCCATCACCTTATTCTAGTTTCCCAAAGTGGAAAGAGTAGAATACCCTTGCAAAGAGATAAATGGGCCATGTAACCAAAAATGGTCCAACCCATTTTCTTCAAAAGATTTTGCCAATAAAATCTCCTTATTAGCATTAGATGGAATTTCAGAAATTCCATCATCCTCCTCTTCTTCAAAAAGAGTTGCCCTCAACTCATCGTCCTCCAAGTAAGGGGATAAATCGCCCACATTAAAGGTAGAGGAAACTCCATAATTCCCACCAAGATCCACTTTGTAGGCATTATCATTGATTTTTTCAATGATTTTGAATGGACCTTCAGCTCGTGGCATCAGCTTGTGTTTCCTTTGTTTCGGAAACCTTTCTTTTCTCAAGAACACCCATACCAGGTCACCAACTTCAAAAGATTTTATATTTCCCATATTCTTATTGGCTTGCCTTTTATAGCTATCATTGGCCTTCTCAATGTTCTTGCGCACCTCCTTATGGACATCCATCATGAATTCCATACTTTCTCTAGCCGTGCCATGAATGAACTTGTCTTTGGGAAGAGTGACATAATCAATCGGCACATAAGGATTCACTCCATAGACAACCTCAAAAGGGGAATATTTAGTGGATCGACTCGGTGTTCGATTGTAGGCGAATTCAGCATGGGCCAACTTCAAGTCCCAATTCTTGCCTCCTTTACTCACTAAAGAACGAAGCAAAGCACCAAGAATTCTGTTAACCACCTCTGTTTGCCCATCCGTCTGTGGGTGATGACTAGTTGAAAACAACAACTTTGTCCCCACAAGTCTCCACAGAGACTTCCAAAAATGACTCAAGAACTTAGTGTCTCGGTCTGAAACAATAGTTCTAGGTAAGCCATGCAATCGCGCAATCTCAGTGAAAAACATTTGAGCCACATTGAACGCATCATCTACTTTTCTACATGCCACAAAATGTGCCATCTTAGAAAAACGATCCACCACCACCATAATAGAATCTTTTCCACGTGGAGTTCTTGGAAGTGCCATTATAAAATCCATGCTCAAATCTTCCCATGGCCTTTCAGGAATAGGTAATGGTTTATACTCGCCTCGATGAAATGACATTTTTGCCCTCTGACAAGTAGAACATCGCACAATAACATGGTATACACGAGCAAGCATCTTAGGCCAATAGAAATAGCCTTGAAGAATCTCCAAAGTCTTGGAAATACCCATATGGCCAGCCAAGCCACCACTATGAGCTTCCTTGATCAACAGTTCTCGAACAGGACACTTAGGGACACAAAGTTTGTTCCCCTTGAAAAGAAAACCATCCACAACAGAAAACAATCCATGAACTCCATCCTTGCAAGAATTCATTATTCCATGCATTTCTTCATCATCTTTATAAAGTTCTTTCAGAAATTCAAAACCAAGAACCTTAGCCTCCATGATTCCCAAAAGAAAATGCCTACGAGATAAGGCATCGGCTACAACATTAGCCTTTCCATTCTTGTATTTTGCCGCAAAGTTGAAAGATTGTAGAAATTCCACCCACTTTGCATGCCTTGCATTAAGTTTCTTTTGCCCATGAATGAATCTCAAGGACTCATGATCAGAATGGAGAATGAAAGGACTAGGCCTTAGGTAATGAGACCAAAAGTCAAGAGCTCTAACCATAGCATAGAACTCTTTATCATAGGTTGAGTAGTTAAGTTTCCCATGACTCAACTTCTCACTAAAATATGCTATCGGTTTTCCTTCTTGAATCAACACTGCACCAATGCCCTTTCCACTTGCATCACACTCAACTTCAAAAGGTTTAGTGAAATCAGGTAAAGCAAGCACAAGGGCCTCACACATCTTCTTCTTCACCAGCTCAAACGCCTTTTGAGCTTGAGGAGTCCATTGGAAAGTGCCTTTCTTTGTACACTCAGTAATAGGAGCCATAAGTGTACTAAAATTGGCTATAAATCTTCTATAAAAAGAAGTTAGCCCATGAAAAGATCGCACTTCAGTAACGGACTTAGGCTCGGGCCATGAAGAAATGGCTTCCACCTTGCTAGGGTCTACCTTGATTCCATCTCCTGAAACAATATAGCCAAGGAAGACTAATTCGGTTAGCATAAAGTGGCATTTCTACAACTTCCCATACAACTTCTTCTCCCTTAAGGCCTTGAAAACCTCCTCAAGATGCCTTAGGTGATCCTCCTCATTCTTACTATATATAAGAATATCATCCAAATAAACCACTACAAACTTTCCCAAAAAGGGTCTTAGTACTTCATTCATCAAACGCATGAACGTGCTTGGAGCATTAGTAAGGCCGAATGGCATGACAAGCCATTCATAGAGTCCATGTTTTGTTTTAAAAGCTGTTTTCCACTCATCACCTTCCCTCATTCTAATTTGGTGGTATCCACTCCTAAGATCAATTTTTGAGAAAATTTTGGATCCACTCAACTCATCAAGCATATCATCAAGCCTAGGTATAGGAAACCTATACTTGATTGTGATGTTGTTCACAGCTCTACTATCAATACACATCCTCCAAGTTCCATCTTTCTTTGGAACCAACAAAGTAGGCACAGCGCAAGGACTCATGGACTCTCTAACATAACCCATCTCCATCAACTCTTGTATTTGCCTTTGCAACTCCTTGGTCTCCATGGGATTGCAATGGTAAGGGGGTTTGTTAGGAAGGGGTGCTCCAGGAATGAGGTCAATTTGATGTTCAATACCACGAATAGGTGGCAAACCTTGTGGTAGTTCATCTGGAAAAACATCCTTATACTCCTTAATCAACTCAGCCAACCTTGGGTTTTGAGTCATAAACCCATCATATTCTTCTTTTGACACTAACAAAAAGATTTCATCATCTTCTTCTATCTCTCCCTCAAACTCCTTATGGGATAAAAGAAGGACATTTTTGGAAGGGGTAATTTGTGGTGGAGAGGCTTTTTGTGGTGGTAAAGGGTGAAGTATCTTTTTGCATCATTGATGTGTTATGGTATAAGTGTTTGCTAATCCATCATTAATGGATTTTCTATCACTTTGCCAAGGCCTACCTAATAGTATATGACACGCATCCATGGGGATGACATCACATATCACCTCATCAACATAAGAACCGATGGTAAAGTTCACAAGACATTGTTTTCTTACCCTAGTGTTCTTACTCTTCTCCAACCAACTCAATCTGTATGGACTTGGGTGCCTAGTGGTTTTTAATCCAAGCTTTGTCACCAATTCGCTAGATACCACATTAGCTTCACTCCCACTATCCACAATGAGGTCACACACCTCCCCTTTCACCTTGCACTTTGTTAAAAACAAATTCTCTCTCTGAATGGGAACTTCTTCCTTTTCAGATTGGACTTGCAAGGCCCTTCTCAACACCATACTATTTTTCTCAGGAAAACAGTTATCCACTGGTTCATCCTCTTGATCTTGTTCATCATCCTCTTCATGAGGATCATGAAGAAACTCGTCCTCCTCCTCTTCTTCTTCAATGGGAAAAGGTTGAGTTGTCATGGCTTTGATCTCCCTTATAGGCAAAGCACGAGAATTTGGGCAATCGCGCTTATAGTGTCCTCTTCCATGACACTTGAAACAGACTATTTCACTTAGATCAGAGTCTTTGGCAATGTTTTTGCCTCTATCCTTGTTTGAGGAATCAAAAGTGTTTGGGGTTCTTTTGGGGGGGTTAGGAAGAGATGGATTGGGTTTTGGGACAAAAGGCTTATTTTGGGCTTGTGGTGGAAAATTGGATTTCTTGAATTTAGGGTCAAAAGTGGACATGGGCTTCTTCTTCCTCCTTTGGTTGTCAAACTTGATAGCCAATTTACAAACTTCATCAAAAGTTAAGTTCGGATGAACATCAACCTTTTCATAAACTTCTCGATCTAACCCAGCCATGAACCTCCCTAGTCTCAACTCTTCGTTTTCCTCAATTTCACAAACAATGGAGAGTCTCTCAAACTCCTTGATATATTCCTCCACTGAACCACCTCCTTGTTGTAAAGTACTCCACTTTACATATAGTGATTGCTTATAATTAGAGGGCACAAATCGACCTCTAAGTTTCTTCTTCAATTTGACCCAAGTAAAAATTCGGGCTTTGCCATTATTTTCTCTCTTTCTTTGGACACCTTTCAACCAAGTTTCAGCATACCTGGTTATTTTCACCTTAGCAACCCTAAATTGTTGCTCATCATCTTGGATGTCTTTGAAGTCAAAGAATCGCTCCAAGGATTGTTCCCATTCTAGGTACCTTTCGGGATCAAGAGTACCATCAAACTCATCCACATCAACCCTTAGATTTCGATCATCAAACCTAGGGGGATTATTGGTCTCCCTATTTTCATGTGTGAAAATTCGAGCCATCAATGCCGTGACATTGTTTAAAAGTTGCTCATTTGTTTCAATGAGTCTTTGTTGATTTTCCTCCAAGATTCGAAGGTGTCTCTCTTGAGGGGTTTCATTGGGATCCATTTTTTTTTTTTTGAAAAAGAGAATCTGTTTCCCCCCCTACCTGACGCGCCAAATGATGTAAAAACTAGTGGGAAAGAACTAGTAATTACGAGAAAAATGGATCACAAATTAGGCTAAGAAAATGGACAGATTATGTAGGCTTTTTTTGAAAGTTTTAGAGTATGTGTTTAGGCTAGAAAAGGATATATTTTTGTGGGGAAAATGGACATAAAATGGCATGGCTTTTGTGGAGAAAAAGGCTTTGAATTTGTATGGAAATAGAAGAGAAAACAGAGAGTAGATTGTAAGGAATACTTACTTGAACAATCTGAGATATGTAGGTAAGGATTTCTCACATAACCTATTAGGTGTAGATCTAAGGGAAGGAGTACTCACTTAACCCTAGAGAGACTACGAAAATTTGTGTGGAGGATTTCTCACGTGCCACTCAAATTCGTCAAGATAATATCTTGGAAAATCACAAGCAATTCACAAGAAATTGACAAGTAAAAGATTCAAAAGTTCAAACATCAACAACCATTTTTCATTAAAAACATGCGATACTTATAGGCAACAAACCCTAGCATGCATACTACGAAAATTAATGCCATAAAAGAACGAAAATTAAACAAAAAAAACAAACCAACCAAGAGTCCAATGTCCGTTTACACAGTAAAACAAAACAACAAAAATCCGAATATGAAAAGTTTCTTCAAGGCTTGAATGATCGGATCTTCCATTGATTCGTCTCCCTCCCATGACTCTTGGCTTTAACTCGTTCTTAACTTCAAAGCATTAACCCGTCGGCAACACCAAGAGCCTTCCAACCCTTCATTTGGACGTGCAACACCAAGAGGTTTCTAGGCGTTGAATCACCAAAAACGTGTTTCATGAATGAGAGTTGGCCTTTAAAACTCACGTATTCATTCCTCAAGAACGCACTCTTCAAAGGTCTTCAATGCTCCCATAAATCCGGCCTTCAATACCTCTCAAATTCTCATTGAAGCATAAGTTATAAGAATTAAAGAGATATTAAACTAGACCCTCCATCTTCACGCACAAGCCCTTCATTTTCCTCCTCAAAACCGTGGATTAAGTGGTGAAATAATGAGCACAATATGTTCAGCCAAAACCCTCTTCAATACCCTAATAACACCCCTTAAAAACCATCCCAAAACCATCCTAAACCGTCCATAAAATGCTTCCCACGATTTTCCTAATCTTCCCCACTTAAACTCCCTTAATCATGCATTTAAGTCCAATAAAATCAATCATAAAATTCCCTCCATTAAAATATGAAACTTACCCATTAAAACCCTTAATTTTAGGGAATTAAATCTAACTTCAACCCATAAAAACCGCAGCTCCAAAAATCAGTCAAAATAATCCCCAAAATCACGCCACACTCCAAATCAGAACAATCTCCATAAATCCGAAACTTCCCTTCTTTAAGCCCTTGATTTATGGATCAAATTAAACATAATAATGGTCCAAAATGCCAGCCATAAAGAAAAAAAACCAGTCAAAAAATATCCCAAGAATCATGCTAGATTTGATTTTATTCTAGTCAAAGAATCCCCTTAATTCAAGCTAACCAAATCTGATTCTTTCCAACTCAACCCTTCCATAACTAACACCCAAAGCCACGTGAATCTCCCTAACAAATCAGCAAAATCAAACCCATAACTACCTTGGATTCACACGCCTAAATCAACCCCACACACCCAATTAAACATGCCAACACAATCAGCCCCAACTAGCAAATTCACGCCTATCTGAATTTGTTGCCCAATGATTGCCCAACTACTTCACCTAATTAACTAACTTTAATTATTAATTAAATAAAAAAAACTCCTTTTTTTTTTTTACAAAAATTCTTCCATCACCTTATTCTAGTTTCCCAAAGTGGAAAGACTAGAATACCCTTGCAAAGAGATAAATGGGCCATGTAACCAAAAATTGTCCAACCCATTTTCTTCAAAAGATTTTGCCAATAAAATCTCCTTATTAGCATTAGATGGAATTTCAGAAATTCCATCAACCACTATAATGTACACGTCAGGAGCTCGCATGTCGGTTTCACAACTCAAGCACATCAACTTGACACACCTAAACATGCAAAGAAAAACTAAACCAAAAAACCAAGGCAATAGTTTCAATAATATGGATCTTTCAAAGCTTTGAAAACACAAGGACCCTCCCCTAAGCCAGCTCAAGAGTCGTCTCGGCACTTGGGAGAAGAGAGCCAAAAGGGAAAAAGATTATTATTATGGAAGCTATTACTGTACAAACAAATAAATAAAACAAACACCAGGTTATCTCTCATAAGTACTTTTGTTTAATGTCGGTAAGTTCAACACAATTAGGCACAAGTTTATATAGAAAAAGAAAACAATGAAATCATACCTGCAGTAGGAGTGGATTCACTCCTAGCATCTCCATCGCCTCCAGCGTGGCGAAGCAATTCCCTTTGTAACCTCAAAAACAAGACACTCTTGCGCGTCCTCCTCATCCAACACCTCAACCATCATTGGGGCAGCAAAAACATTACACCTCTCAACCTCTTTCGCAACTGCATTCTCAACAACCCCAAATGAACAAATCTGCTTGACCATGGGTTCCTTTGAAGACTTAGAAAAGGAAAACACAACCTTCTCTTGGGCTACCCTCAGGGTTATAGTTTTTGTTTCATAGTCGATCAGGGCACCCAAAGTCTTCAAAGCATCCCTCCCTAAGATAGGGGGAGTATAAGGATCCTTGGCCATATCAAGCACCACGAAGTCACATGGTACCACTATGTTCCCTACTTGGATTGGAAGGTCCTCAAACTCCCCACATGACACTTTTATTCTACGGTAGAAGGCTTGAGTTCAAAGGTTAGTTTCTTGGCGATGGACACCGGCATTAGGCTAATGGAGGCCCCAAGGTCAGCAAGTGCTCCCTTAGAATTGAGTTTTCCAAGGGTGACTAGGAGCACAAAGGGTCCTCTCGCTTTTTCTTTCTTTGCCCACGTGCCTTGTATGATGGCACTCACCTGCTCTAGCAAACAAATCACTTTGCCCTCAAGCTTTCTCTTGTTCCCTAAGAGGGTTTTCAGATACTTAGCATATTGTGGCATTTGCTCCATGGCCTCTAAGAATGGTATTTTCATTTCAAGTTGCCACATATGCTCTAGAAATTTAAGAAACTTTTCTTGAAGTTGTTTCTCTATCTTTTTGTAAGGAAAAGGTAGAGGCGGAGCATGTTGATGCTCAAGTTTCCTCAGTTCCTATATCTCCATCCATCTCTCATCTTCATCCTTCTTCTTCCCCTCATGTCCATTTACTTTGACATTGTTTCCCTCATTCTCTTCACCACCCTCCTTTTCTTCTCTCTCCTCAAGGTTCTCTTTGTGCTCATTTTCTCTTAGACAACCACTACCCTTTGAGGAATCTGCCCCTAACTCATCTCTATTGGCTATAAATAGAGCAGGATATGAGGTTCCAGATATTAGGAAGATCGCCTTTTAGTTGTGATGCTTAGGGTTGGAGTCAGGAGAGTTTTATGGTGGAGGTTGGGTGGATGGGTTTTGTTGAGGGTGAGAAGGAAGTAGCAACAATGGGAGTGGACTAGCCATCTGTGTAAGTTGTGATACAAACAACTTTTGTTGCGCTTGAAGTTGTTGCATTTGATTTATCAAAGTTTGATAGATTTGCGAGAGGGTTTGATTTTGCTACGCAAGGGAGTTCACTTGGGTGGAAAGGAATTCATTAGTTGGAGGCGGGTTTTGTGGTGGCTGCGTAGATGGATAGGGTAGGTTGGGGTTGGGTCTTGGCATTTGAGGGTACAGCCTATTCCCATTCGGCTTAGGAAAACTCCCATTCGCTTGATAGGTGGAGTTGTACCCTTGGTAGGAGTTTCCTTGGTTAGAATTCGGATTAAAGGGAGGTCTAAAGGGTTGATTATTGTAAGGACCTTGCTGAGCAAACCCTTGGTTTTGACCACCATACCCTTTAACTACCACATAATTGGGATTATACCCGTATCCATCATAGTTCATGACTAGGGTTCCTTCTTGGTTATACCCCCAGTAGTTAATAGCTGCTATGTGTTCAGAATTTGCACCCCCATAATATGATGTATCATGATTGGTGCCACCACAGATTCTACATGAAAAGGACGTCTCTTTAACCGATGATACATTGGAGCTACCTTGGACGTATTTGAACTTGGACAGGTTCTTATCCATGATTGCCTCGATTTTTGAACTAATTATGTCCAAGTTTCTTAAATCCATCCCTCCTCTCGGTAATCCACTACCCCTTGCTCCTCCCTAAGAGCTATTTTTAGCAACTTCCTTAATCTTAGCCTTCACCTGATTGCATGGGACTTTCGAGAGTTGGCCACTAACAGCCGAGTCTAGGAGTGCCTTGGTGGAGTCATTTAGACCATCATAGAAGAATGTATTGAGATGGTTCTCCCCATACTCATGATGGGGGCATGCTCTTATCATTCTCTTAAATCGACTCCAAGTAGCACTAAGGTTCTCATCATCCTCTTGAGTGAATGACGCGATTTTCTTGTGCCAATCTTGCGTTTGAACTGTGGGATAGAACCTTTATAGAAATGATGTCTTTAATTGAGCCCAATTAATGATTTAGTTGGGCTCTCGGCATTTATACAAATCCCGAGCATCACCAGATAAAATCAAGTGAAATAAATGCATCCGTACATAATCCGGGCAATTGGGGCATGGAGGTATGAGACCGCAAATATCTGAGAATGCCTCTAAGTGTTGGAGAGGGCATTCATTTTTCAAACCGCATAAAGGGGTCTTCTTCACCATCCGGGTGAATTGAGGATGTATGTGATAAGGGTTTGGGGCTATGGGTAACACTACACCTCCTTGAAATTCTTGGGACCCAGGCATCCCAAATTGATCAAATAGATGGTGGTTTTCGTCCATTAGTGGTGTAGGGGGGTTGGAAGTATTTGGTTGTGACGAGGTTTGGGTTGTAATTCTCCGTTTGCTGCGTTGAACCTCAGGGTCGTATGGTTCTAATTGTTGATTTGATCTACATGTACTATATGGCATGCAAACAACACTAGGGACCAAGCGTAAGTACTGACAAGCAAACTCATAGACAATAATATAAATAAAACAAAAATGACTTACACCAAGACTATAATCTAAACACAACGCCTTGTCCCCGGCAACGGCGCCATTTTGATAACCGTTCTTTTAGGTCGTTTAACTAAAAGAATAGTTATACAAACAATATTTGTAAACACCCTAATACTACAACAACTAGTGTAATGGTAAGTCGGGGATCGAACCACAAGGACAAGGGGCGATAGTTTCTAGACTTGATGCAAAGGGTTTATTTGGGATTTAAATGAACGAATCTAATGACAGAAAAGTAAAGCAAGAATTAAAATGATGATATGCTATGAAAGGAACATGAGGATAGATCAGTTCCATCCTAGGAAGGATAATCGAACTATCAATACGCTAAATTAGGAGAAATCAATCAACAATAAATCATGACACTCAAGATGACGAGAGGAAGTTTGTGACCCTATAAACCACATGAACAACCTATAATCACCCTATGTCTCCAAAGGAGTGGCAAGACAAGATTCGCATTGAATATCAATAGGTCAACATGGGAGTTAAAGTTTGACCAAAGGAGTTGGTCCATGTTCGAGTATTCCTAGATGGCATGGGAATGGAAGAGTTTTGCTGATTCGTATTGACTTGATAAGTTAGATATGTTAAGAAGACTTAAAGAGTTTGATTGAAGATGGAAGACTTGAAGATAGACAAGCCTATTAAGGGATAAGAGCTCTATTTGCCTCAACTTCTTCAAGGATAAAGCATATAGAGTTTTAGCTAGTTGAGAAGTCTTATCTTTTGAGTCTTTTCAATTATAATGTAACTATATCTAGCCAATCATAGGAATTTAAGATTTCTATGCAATCTTCTATTAGGAAGTTAGTTCTTTAATGTTTCTAGTTAAGTTTATCTTGAGGATAGTTAGCCAAAGTTAGATTTTATCTTCTTTCCTAGGGATTCACGTTTTTTTAGAGTAATTATAGCCTAGAATACTTGTTATTCACATATTTAGGTTATTATGCATCTATTTTAATAGAGTTTTGATGTTTTTAAACTTCTTATAAACCCTAGGGAGCTCCTATAATAAAGGAGTCAAATGGCATTGAATGAAATCAGATTTTGAAGTTTAAACCTACTTGTCTTTGTGACATTTTGAATTCTCTAAGTTTTTGGATTAAAACTTGGTTTATTCATTCCTATGCTAGCTTAATTATTTGTTTGTGAATTAGGTGGTGTTCTTAGGAAGATTTTGAGATTCTTTGGTGGTGTTTTTGTATCCAATTAATCTTTAAAGTTACCAACTCTTTTATCCTTTTATTTCATTCCAAATTCACGCATATATTCAAGAAAAACACATCAAAACACATTGTTTGCTTATTCTGTTTTAGGCGATAGTTCTTGGGCGTAAGTCTTGGACTTCTAATCTTGTATTTTTTTATTTGCATATCCAAAAATACAACAGAATTAAAGATTTTTGCTGATTTATAATGACTTGATAAGTTGGATATGATAAGAAGATTTAAAGAGTTTGATTGAAGATAAAAGACTTAAAGATAGATAAGTCTATTAAGGGATAAGAGCTCTATTTGCCTCAACTTCTTCAAGGATAAAGCATATAGAGTTTTAGCTAGTTGAGAAGTCTTATCTTTTGAGTCTTTTCAATTGTAATGTAACTTTATCTAGCCAATCATAGGAATTTCAGATTTCTATGCATTGTTCTAATAAGTATTTGGTTCTTTAATGTTTCCAATTAAGTTTATCTGGATAGTTAGCCAAAGTTAAATTTTATCTTCTTTCCTAGGGATTCACGTTCATTAGAGTCATTATAGCCTAGATTACTTGTTATTCACGTATTTAGGTTATTTGGTATGTGTTTAGATAGAGTTTTGGTTTTTTAAACTTCTTGTAAACCCTAAGGAGCTCCTACTATATACAGGTGTCAAATGGCATTGAATAATAGATTTTAAAGTTTAAACCTACTTGTCTTTGAGATATATTGAATTCTTTATGTTTTTGGATTAAAACTGGGTTTATTCATTCTTATGCTAGCCTAATTATTTGTTGGTGAATTAGGTGGTGTTCTAAGGAGACTTTTTCGATTCATTGGTAGTGTATCTGTATCCAATCAATCCTTAATGATAGCCAACTTATTTATCCTTTTTATTTCATGCAAATTCATGCATAACATCCCGAAAACGAATCAAAACACTTCATTTGCTTTTCTTGTTTTATGCGAATGTTCTTGAGAATAAGTCTTGGACTTCTAAGCTTATATTTTTCGATTTGCATATCCAAAAATACAAAATTTGGTATCAGAGCTAAGAAGGTCTTTTAGGGACATAAAGTCGTGTTCTTTGATCAAAAAGAACCTTGAGGACAAACCGTCAGATTGCGACAGAATTTTCTCATAACTTTAAATGGTGATATCTCCCTTGTTTCTTATCCAAATTGATCAGTTCTTTTTGGGTTAGAATTGTATCCTTACAAAGTTTGTTGTACTCAAATTTTGTGTAATTTCATTGAGAGACGTGCTTTGTAGAGATTAGAATATTTGGAGTATCTCAATATGCGTAGTAATTGGATGTTTTGTGAGTTTTTGCGTTTTACCAGAGTTCTACTTTATATTTTTAAGAGTTTCCTTTTTTGTTGGAATCCTTATAATTGGTGGAACTTTGGTATCAAATTTCATCAAAGTACAAACTTTAATGAATTCCCAGCAAGAAGGAATTAGTATGTCATTTTCTGATCAGTTTGGAGCGTAGTTAAGGTTTTGGGCCTTACATTCATCCAAAGTGATAGTGTCATCAAGAAGCTACAACCAACATAGCTAGAATGATGAATACATGTCATTAGGTAAGAGGAATGCATGCCTTGAAGGTGAAGTGGAGATGTTAAAGGCTCAACTTAAGGACCTTCAACCAAATATCATTAGGGAAAGAGGAGATGACACTTCTTCACGTAACATAGAAGAGGAGGCTCATGCGTTCTCTACACATAACAGATTTGGTAACTTGCATTCTAACTCTTCTTTCTTTGACATTAAAGTTGATATACCTTAGTATGATGGAATATTAGATGTTGATGAATTCATAGAATGGTTGAGGGTAGTGGAGAGAGTGTTTGATTATAAGTAAACACCAGATGAGAAGAAGGTAAAGGTGGTTACTTTGAAGTTGCGCAAATATGCATCCACTTAGTGGGAAAATGTTTACACCAAGAGGAAGAGATTAAAGAAGGATAAGGTGAGATCATGGGATAAAATAAAGAAACTCCTTAAAGAGAAGTTTTTTCCTTCATACTATGTTTAAGAGAACTTTATTAAATTCCATCACCTTGAACATGGGGGTAGAAGTGTAAAGGAGTATGCTAGAGAGTTTGAGGGAAATTTGATGAAGTGTGATGTAGCAGAAGATGAGCCTCACACTTTAGTGCATTTTCTTTGAGGTTTGGAGACTATATTTGCTAGAATAGTGGAGTTATATCCATATTCAACCTTAGGGGAACTCATCATGCTTTCCCATAAAGTTGAAAGTCAGCAAAAACCCAAGCCTAAACATGAAACCCCACGCATCTATACACAACACATCCCAAACCATAAAACCCAAACTCCCCAAACACGTCCTAGCCCACCTAAATAAAACCTAACCCCAAAAAGTACCCCTATTCAACCCCAAAGAACCCAAAAGTGTTGTTTCAGATGTTAAGGATTAGGACATATTGCTTCTGATTATACTAACAAAATAATTGTGTCTTTAGCTAAATACTCAACATTTGGAAACCCTTGTTTTGAGGAGGAATTAGAAATTGAAGGAGGGGAGAATGTTGAGGAAGAGGACAAATTAGGTTGTTTTGGGACTGATGAAGAAGAGTGTCTTATTTTAAGAAGTCTTTTGAATGTACAATATGTGGAGGATGAAAACCTACAAAGGGAATCAATCTTTCATTCTCGTTGTATGATTCAAAAGAAAGTTTGCAACTTGATCATAGATGGAAGTCGCTGCACCAACATAGCTTCACAAGTGCTTATTGACAAGTTTCGTCTTGATGTTGAAAAGCACCCCAATCCATATATGATACAATGGTTGAATCCAGAACAAGGGATCAAAGTCAAATAGTGAATTCTATTGAATTTTAGCATTGGGAAATATAGGGATGCAATTTCATGTGATGTGATTCTTATGGATACGTGTCATGTGTTATTAGGGAGACCTTGGTTGTTTGATAGGAAAGTAAACCATGATGGGCATAAAAATACTTATTTTTTTTACCCACAATAAGAAGAATGTAGCACTTATTCTTATCATTCCTTTCAAATCTAATCCCAAACCCCTAATCACATTGACGTTGGTGGATTGCTATGAGTCCCTAGAAGATGAAGCTTGGGTTTTAGAGGTCCTTGAATTTGAGAGAATTTGGGCGTATTGTTCTCACATTTGAGGGGATAAAATAAGAGAGGTCTAAAGTTGGGACATTTAGTAAGCTCTTTGGCGTGACACAGTTTTATGGGCTTACAAGAATTATGTACCCCACGCATGGAGAAGATGGTGCCCTCTATTGTGAAGCCTTGCCTAGGCTTTAAAATTATTCTAAACTTTTTGATTACAGATTACAAGATCTTTCATGGCAGATAGCATTTGCAGAAACTAATTTGTTTTAATCCATACTTTCCTCCATGGAGTTTTCATCATCTCAAAGTCAAGGGAAGTTCAAAGAAAACAATGCAACACATGGATTATTATGGCAACTTCCTATGAAAAGATAAATTTAGCTTTGTGCTTGGCATGATCTGTTTATTGAAGCTAGGAAGACATCAACCTTTTCTTTTAAAGCTTTGAAATTTAAAGAATAACCAAGTTTGAGGGCAAAATATTTCAAAGAAGGGCAGGATGTTATATATCAGAAAGCTATGCTATTAAAGATCACAAAACACCCCTTAACCATCAAAAAGGTGGCCCAATGCATTGTATACATGGTGAAAATTCAACAAGAAAAACATACTTTTTTTGTGTATGATGTTTTGAGGCATTAACTTAGGTTGACTTTTCCTGAGTTGGAAGCTTTCTACTTTGGTAAACTTTCTAAATTGGGAAACTTTCTACTTTTGGAAAGTGGTAGTAGGAACTTGCTAAATATGGAAGTAGGGATTAAATAAAATGTTTTAAACCCATAAAGATTCGAACTTTAGGAGTAAGGCTTGAATCCGAGCTTGGTCAAAGTTGCTATAAAGTTGGTCAAAGCTAGGTCAACGTGGGAGTCAAAGTTTGACCAAAGAAGTTGGTCCATTTTCGAGTATTCATAATGACTTGATAAGTTGGATATGATAAGAAGACATAAAGAGTTTGATTGAAGATGAAAGACTTGAAGATAAACATGCCTATCACGGGATAAGAGATCGATTTGGATCAACTTCTTCTAGCATAAAGCAAATAGAGTTTTAGCTAGTTGAGAAGTCTTATCTTTTGAGTCTTTTTAATTGTAATATAACTATATCTAGCCAGTCATAAGAATTTCAGATTTCTATGCGTCGTTCTAATTGGTAGTTGGTTCTTTAATGTTTCTAGTTAAGTTTATCTTAAGGATAATTAGCTAAAGTCATATTTTTTATTCTTTCCTAGGATTTTTCATTCATTAGAGTCATTATAGCCTATAATACTTGTTATTCACGTATTTAGGTTGTTAAGCATGTGTTTAGATAGAGTTTTGGTGTTTTTAAACTTCTTGTACACCCTAGGGAGCTCCTACTATATAAAGGAGTCAAATGGCATTAAATGAAAACAGATTTTGAAATTAACACCTACTTGTCTTTGAGACATTTTGAATTCTCTAAGTTTTTGGATTAAAACTTGGTTTATTCATTCCTATGCTAGCCAACAACTCTCCCATGGTAGCATCCTTCTTTAAAGCGTCAATCAATCCTTCGAAGTTGACATCCTCTATCATATCATCCTCCTCTTCTTCAAAAGAGTTTGTCCTCAAACCTTGAAGTTGATCATCAGGCACATAAGGTGTTAAATCGCCTATATTGAATGTGGCATGAACTCCATAGTCTCCAAGCAACTCAAGCTTATATGCATATCACCCACCTTACTGATGATTTTGAATGGACCATTACACCTAGGCATAAGCTTGTTTTTACTTTTATTAGGAAATCTTTCCTTCCTTAAGTGCAACCAAACCAAGTCTCCCTCCTTGTATGTATGTCGAGACTTGTGTTTGTTAGCTTTAGCCTTATAGATATCATTGACCTTCTCAATCCTTGCTCTCACCTAGGTGTGAAGCTTCTAAATATAGTCAACCATGCTACTTTCCTTTGCCTCCTTCTTCAATTCCCTTCCATCCACCAATAACACTCCCTTGCCATCATCTTTGTTGGAACAAGTTTTTTGAGCCATTAAAGGCTGCAAAGCAAATGCTTTAGCTTGCACATTCTTCCTCAAACATATATGTTTGTCCTCCCATAAAACTTCACAAATCTCTCATATTGCCAAGGTCTTCCCAAGAGAATATGACACGCATCCATGGGACAAACATCCCAAAGTACTTGATCTTCATAATTGCCAATTTTGAACGAAATCAAGGCTTGTTTACTAACCTTTATGTCACTTGAATTGCTAAGCCAATAGAGCTTATATGGTTAAGGATGGATTTGAGTGAGCACCTCCAACTTGTCCACCAAGAGTGTAGAAACCACGATAGTGTAACTCCCCGATAATCACATCACATGGTCTTCCTTGGACATTGCATCTTGTGAGGAAGATTTTCTCCCTTTGGCTCTCCTCTAATGGTATGGACTTGGATTACAATGCCCTTCGCAACACTAGGCTAGATCCCCTAGTTTCTGCCATCACCTCCTCCACAACCTCTTCTTGGACTTCAAAAGATGTGTTACCTTCTTCCTCTTTAAGCTCATGCTCCTCTTCTTCAAAGGTTTCATCTTCCTCCCAAGTCCGAGTAGTAGCAATCCTAGCATAGGGACAATGCCTTTGGATATGGCCTTGTCCCTTATATTTGAAGCAAGTTCGTTGATCTCCCATAGGAGGCCTCAAAGTTCGTCCCTTATCTCTCCCAAAAGGTTGTGGCTTTATGGCTTTCTCAAGATTAGGCTTCACATTAGACATCTCATGCACCCCTTTAGCTTCAAATGATCGAAAGATCCCTCTAGGTTTACGTGTTTACCTTTTAACCCTAGTTTCTATTGTACACACCTCATTAAAGCTCTAATAGGGTTGTAATTCCACCTTTTCCTTGATTAGGTCATTTAACCCAGCCACAACACGAGCCACCTTGTCGTCTTCTTTCTCCTCTAGTCCACACACCATGGCTAGATTTTTAAATTCCACTAAGTATTCCTCCACAAACCTCCTTTCTTTCTTCAAAGTATGCATTTTTATAAAATTGTTTTGTTCATAGTCTTGAGGAACAAACCTTTTTTTCATGTACTTCTTTAGTTTTGTCCAAGATGAGATCTTGGAACGTCCCTCCTTTCTCTAGTTCTTTTGAAAGCCTTCAAGCCATAAACTTGTATAAGAAGTGAGTTTGACTTCAGCAACTGATAGGCTTATCGTGTACCTAACAAAAATAACCTAACTAATCTCCTAACAATGCAGAAGGGTAAGTAAGGATCGAATCCACAAGGACTATGGTTCACGTCAATCTAAACAGACTCAATTAATTACTAAACGGGCAACAATCAAAATAATAGTAATTATCACTAATAACCTAATCAATGCAATCAATTAGACGGAGAATTAATCAATAAACTAAAACATCCAAGATCATGCATTACCACAATTATGATTGATTCAATAACAAATCTTGATTCCTCAATAATAATCCAATTGTCATGAAGAAAAACAATCCCTAATTAATACCAAATCGTCTCTCTCGAGCTATTCATTGGCTTCCTAAATTAACAATCAAACCTACTTTCGTGGAATCATGAAAACTAAGGACTTTAAACACCATGCTTATATTCTAGATCATTCAATCAACTACTTTCGTGATGATGATTTTCAAACTCTTAATTGAAATACCCTAATCCCGTTAATACCCAACTTCCGTTGATCTAATAACAAAGGGATGATAACAATACTAATTATTTCTAATCTAGCATTGGCATGAATACAATCAATTAAGCATGTCAATCGAGATTATTATTGGGAAAGTTAAACAATTAAACCCTAGACATCAATCACAATCGGGCCTTGCAAGATCTTAGATTAACAGACTACTCACACATATTAATGGAAATAGAAGCAATAATCAAATAAGCAAACATAATTAAAGGCAGAAAATTAAACTAAATTAATATATAAAAATAAGGAAGATGAATACCGAAAGCTTCAATAACAATAATCCAAGTGTTCAAGTACGAATCTACGGAATGATGTAAAAGATGCTTGAAAGAATTAAAACTAGGGTTTCTGCTGTTCTACAGAGGAAGTCGAATGCTTCTGAATAAAAGTCGTCCGTCAAAATATAAAATACATTGGGTATTTATAGCCGACAAAAGATAAGGCTCGTAAATTAAATTTGTCGGCTAAAAATAACCTCGCCCGGTCAGACAGGGCAAAGGCTGCCCGACCAGGCGAACGGGATCAGTAAGTCTGCTGCATTGTTCTTCGCTGAATTACTTGCATTATTTGTTTCTTTCGTTGCCCGGTCAGACAGGGCAGAGGTTGCCCGACCGGTCAAGTTGAGTTACTTGGCTTCCACTTCGCACTCTTCCAAAAAATCAAATGGGAACGCGTCCCATCCTCCGTTTGAGCTCCATATTCCTAATAAACTCTAAAAATGGATCGAACATACTAAAGAAGAGATTATTAGCAGGAAATAACTCCGTAGAGCGTAAAACCACGTAAAACATCGTAGTAAACCAAGGGAAAAACATAGTATAATTCGCATATATCAAATTCCCCCAAGCTAACCCTTTGCTTGTCCTCATGCAAAGCAATCAAACACAATAAATAACTAACAAACGTACTTCACCCCATAGTGCAATTTTAAAACAATGGATTCGATATTGAAATCAGGCAAACATGCATCTCAATTCATCAATCAAAGCGTTCAACCGACTAATCAACTTAAAAGTCGTCAAGCAAAGCCAACCATGCATAACTCGAGAATCGATGACTAGAATATCTCACTTGGTGGTCACTCCACACAAATTTTATGTGGCGAGCTAAAAATGAGCTCGATCTCTCACCATCCCCACCAATAATGATGAATCCCCCATCTCACAACACTCGCGTGTTTAAAGGGTTATAATGCCGCTCAACCTAGTTAGTGTCGACTCGAAATGAGATACATATTCCAGCATTTTGACAAAGAACTCCTTTCACATAAACATGATACAATGCACGAAGATCAGAAGGACTTTTATAAAGCTTGTAATGTAGGCCGGGTAGAAGTGGGTAGGAAATGTATTTGGGATATGTAGGCTATCAAAGTCGCAACCGGGGAGCTATCGAACACAATCAATAATCAACCACGATTTATCCTTCTCACTATGAGAATACGAGTCCCAGATCATAGTATGGGATCCATTCTTCTACCTTTCTTATTTTTCACACGATTACTTGCTTTATTTCTTCAAACTCTTTTTTTTTTTTTTTTTTTTTTTACCATTAATTAACCTTCATGGATTCAACTCTCCTTCTCTTGAAAACCCTGAGTAAGGTCTCATGACTTCCATATCATACCAAAGACAATTTTCCATCAAGATTCGCAAATCAATACCACCAAAACAGAGCTCCCCCAAGCTAAACTTGGGTGTGTAATCAAATTGGGCCAAGGGGTTGATTTGTGGCTTATATGAAAAATATGGACAAAGCTACAACATGGGTGAGCAAGAAGGGAACAAATGCTTCTATATTCGTCTGAAAGCTACCTAAAGAACATGGCCTTCATCATACTCAACGTGCCAGCATTATGTCATATTACTAAAAGTTCAAAGTCAAGACTAAGATCAATATCTCACCAGGAACTAGACACACATGAAGAAAATATAAGGCTCAAACCTCACCGTTAACACAGTCAAGCTCCCAACTCATGCATGATTTAACAAAGTTGACTTCCAACAAGTATCAAGACAGTTTAAGGTCGAATCATGATAAATCAATCACAAGCGTGCCTTTTTGTTCAAAACCAAATCAAAAGCCTTTCCATCTAGGAGAGGGGCATAGGGAAGTAGTCTATTAGTCATTTTATATATATATATATATATATATATATATATTTTTTTTTACACACACAGAAATATATAAAAAAGAAAAACAAAGAGAACAAATCTATATATAAAGCATAGCTTACTCCCCCAAGCTGAACTCGGCAATGGCCTCATTGCAGCCTTTGGAGCAAGAGAAATCCTACCAATCCTCAAAATGGGCATGAAGCGTCATCATCTTCTCCGTCATCATCATCCTCGTCAACATCATCGCCATCCGTCCTGCTGCCACCTGCAAAATCTCCCGCATTGGGAAAGGTATACCACGAAGGATGGGAAGCATCCCTCGGGATATGACCTTGCCTATAGAAATGGTCATAAACAGGATACATTGACAGACGAAAGTCAGTCTCTAAGGTCTGAATACGGGTGGAAAGGTCCTGTTGACCAAGCCGTAGGTCCTGAATACCGGCCATAATGGCTGCGTTATCGCAAGGGATAGGCTGGGAGGATGAGGAAGTGGAGGGGCCAGTAGTCTCTTGCCTAAAATGTGTCCTCGTAGGGGCGGCCTGTAGGGGAGGGAGGTCGCTGGAGGGGTGGAGAAGATAGGTGGGCTGATACGGCAAAACCTTAGTTAAATCGGGGGAGGGTAGGAAAATAGAGGATCTAGGGTTTTTCCCGATAAACCAAGTAAAGCGGTTAATGTCGGCCGTTAACCAACCTGCAGTCGCTAAGTAGGCCTGATCGATGGTGATAGGCCCAGGTATGGGGTGTCGGTTGGACTCATCGAAACCCTCTCTAAGGGCAAGGTGGGTGACTAAACCACCTAAAACTATGGGTATGTTGGAGCGGGAACCGTCGGCCCTAACAAATGTAAATGTGCTTCCCTGCTTCCTAAGGTGTAGGGCAAAAAAGTGGGCGACGTTCATTGAAAATACCTCATCGTCATCCCCTTTCCTTAGATAACTACCCAAAATAGCTAGCTCATCAGACCGCACGTTGTTGGGTTCTATTCGCCCAAAGATAGTCCACCCCATTAACCTAGTCCAGAATCGAATTACAGGATGATGAATTTTGTGTGAATGGACGTGTTGTAGGGATTCTATGGTTTCCCCAGTCAAAGCGGACCATAATTCTCCCGACACAAAGCTATTAGGTTGTTGCGTTAACCCGGTTGACGGGAGACTAAACTTCCTAGCGAATCCCTCTAAGGTCAATCTATGGGACCTATTTAGTAGCCTGTATCTCACTGACTCCACTATACCATTGTTACCCTTTTGGATTTCAAAGGAGCTTAAAAATTCTAGAGTAATGTCAGTATATGTTCGACAAGTCATATTAAATAACCGTGACATACCCAGATTAGAGAATAAGGTCCTACATTCAGTGTCGATTCCTAACCTAACAAGTAAAGATCGATCAATGAAACGAGTGGGGATTACCTTCCTGTGAGCAAGCTCAATGAATCTCCTTCGTTGGTAGGGGAATTCTGGAACGAATTCCACTATGGGGAAATCCGGAATTCCTTCTATATCGAATTGCTGTTGTTGTTGTGAAGTTTGTGAAGTGCTCCTGGTTCTCTTCCTATGAGCCATTTGTATAATTCCTGAAAAATAGATAAAGAAACAAAGAAGAAAAGCACAAACAAAACAAACACAGCAAATTCGCAGCTTAGGGTCTTTTGTGAATGGTGGGAGGGGTGAGATTGATGATTTTGGGTGAATTGGAGTTGAGGAATTAGAGATATGTAGAGGGATTTGATGGAAGGATGAGAGTTGGGGTTTGGGGATTGGGGTTTCTAGAGAGAGAAGGGTCGTGGGTTTGAGAGGAAGGAAAAAGGGAGTATGAAAATTCTGATAAAAAAATCGGTGTTTTGGGGTGAAAACTGTTCGCGCCCGATCGGGCGAGAGTTGCCCGGTCTGACCGGGCGAAGAGGGTTTCTCAGCTTTCCGTTTTTTTTTTTTTTTTTTTTTTTTTTAACGGGTTGCCTCCCGGAAGCGCTTGTTTTTAAGGTCGTTAGCTAGACCATCTTCATAGCTATCAGTTTGATAGTGGAGGAGAGAGTACGATTTCTGACTTTTCATCGATTGGGTCTCCTGTACGATAGTGCTTTATCCTTTGTCCGTTGACTTTGAAAGTATTTCCATTTGCACTGCCTAGTTTGATAGTACCATAAGGGTATACCTTAGAGACTGTGAAGGGACCCGACCACCTTGATCGTAACTTTCCTGGGAATAACTTTAATCGCGAATTGAAAAGCAAGACTTGATCACCTTGCTTAAATTCCCTCCTGACGAGGCCTTTGTCATGCCATCTCTTCGTTCGTTCTTTGTACAGCTTAGCATTTTCGTATGCTTCAAGGCGGAGTTCATCAAGCTCATTCAACTGCAATAGCCTCTTTTCTCCTGCTGCTGTAGCATTGAAATTTAAACTTTTGATCGCCCAAAAAGCTCTGTGTTCTAGTTCGACGGGTAGGTGGCATGCCTTCCCGTAGACAAGTCTGTATGGGGTTGTACCTATTGGCGTTTTAAACGCTGTTCGATATGCCCATAATGCATCATCGATTTTGTCTGCCCAATCTTTTCTTGAAGTAGCGACTGTTTTCTCCAGAATGGACTTGATTTCTCGATTTGACACTTCAACTTGTCCACTGGTTTGTGGATGATAACCGATGCCGAGTCTGTGTTGTACTCCATACTTCTTTAACATGGCTTCGAAACGATTTTCCGTGAAATGCGTGCCCCTGTCGCTAATCAACACACGTGGGATACCAAATCGGGGGAAAATAATTTTTCTGAAAAATTTACTTACCACCCGGGCATCGTTAGTTTGAGTGACAATGGCTTCAACCCACTTGGATACGTAGTCGACGGCTACTAGTATGTATCGGTTCCCTTTTGAGGAAGGGAACGGACCCATAAAATCTATCCCCCACACGTCGAACAACTCGACCTCGAGTATGTTGTTGAGTGGCATCTCGTTTCGTTTTGAAATGTTTCCAGTCCGCTGACATCGATCACAGGTCTTGACAAACGAGTGTACATCCTTGAATAGGGAAGGCCAGTAGAACCCGCATTGTAGAATTTTTGCACTCGTTTTCATAGGACCTGCATGGCCACCACAGGGTAAGTTGTGACAATGAAACATTACATTCCTTACCTCGTTCTTAGGGATGCATCGTCTGATTATTAAATCGGCACATAGTTTGTATAGGAAAGGGTCCTCCCAATAATGGCGGCGCGCCTCATAAAGGAATTTCTTCCGTTGTTGATGTGAGTAACCGTGCGGCAGTGTACCTGTAGACAGATAATTAGCTAAGTCAGCATACCAAGGGGAATCAGTTTGTAGTAGGGCTAGTAGGCGTTTAGCAGGAAAAGAATCATCAAAAGGGAGGGTATCGCCATCCCCTTCATCAAGGAGGAGGCGAGATAGATGGTCTGCGACGACGTTCTCCGTCCCTTTCGTGTCTCTGATTTCTATATCATAGTCCTGCAACTGTAGGATTCATCTGATTAAACGCGGTTTTGCATTAGTCTTGCTCATTAAATACTTCAATGCCGCGTGATCTGTATGAATGATGACTTTCGACCCTACTAGATAGGAATGAAACTTGTCTAACGCATAAACCACGGCTAGCATCTCTTTTTCTGTAGTGGCATAATTCATCTGGGCAGGATCGAGGGTTTTGCTAGTATAGTGGATTGCGTGCAATTTCTTGTCTTTCCGCTGCCCCAAGACGGCCCCTATCGCATAATCGCTAGCATCGCACATGATCTCAAAAGGTAGAGACCAATCCGGGGGTTGCATCACGGGAGTAGAAATTAAAGCTTCCTTCAACCTGTTGAAAGCTGAAAGACAAGCATCATTAAAATCAAAAGTAGCGTCCTTAGCTAAAAGTTCTGTTAAGGGCCGGGCAATTTTGGAGAAGTCCTTTATAAACCTACGATAAAAACCCGCATGCCCTAGAAAACTTCGGACTCCTTTTACAGAGTTCGGGGGAGGAAGTTTTTCTATTACTTCAATTTTTGCCTTATCAACTTCAATACCCTTATTTGACACAACATGGCCTAAAACGACTCCCTGTTGTACCACAAAATGACATTTCTCCCAGTTCAAAATTAAATTTACATCCTGACATCTATGAAGTACTTTTGTTAGATTTTCAAGACATGATTCAAAAGATGTACCATAAACAGAGAAATCATCCATAAAGACCTCCATAGAATTTTCTATCAAACCTGAGAAAATTGCTATCATACAGCATTGGAAAGTAGCGGGAGCGTTACATAGTCCAAACGGCATCCTGCGATATGCGAAGGTGCCATATGGACAAGTGAACGTAGTCTTTTCTTGATCACAAGGACGGATGGGAATTTGGAAGAAGCCAGAATATCCATCCAAATAGCAGAAAAAGGAATGGTTAGCCAATCGTTCAAGCATTTGATCAATAAAAGGGAGGGGGAAATGATCCTTCCTGGTTGCCTTATTTAATTTCCTGTAATCAATGCACATACGCCACCCTGTAACAGTTCTAGTAGCAATAGGTTCACCCTTGTCATTCTTGACAACAGTCATGCCTCCCTTTTTGGGTACGACTTGCACAGGACTAACCCACTTACTGTCTGCGATAGGGTAAATTATTCCTGCATCAAGCAGTTTAAGAACCTCTTTCTTGACTACGTCCATCATAGTTGGATTAAGTCTGCGTTGGGGTTCTCTGGAGGGATTTTGATCGTCCTCAAGAATAATTTTATGCATACAAAAAGAAGGGTTGATACCCTTAATATCATCAATATTGTACCCAATAACTTTTTTATATTTTCGAAGAACAGTGAGCAGTTGCTCTAATTCATTGTTATTGAGTTCAGCATTAACAATAACGGGGTATGTATTATCAGGGCCCAAATATGCATACTTAAGACTACTGGGAAGGGGTTTCAATTCTACCTCGGGAGGCGTAGTACTCTCCCTATCATTTTCCTTAAACGCTGTTTCTGGATCGTTCTCTGAATTGATCAAGGGGATCTGTTCAAGTTGCACCTCGTCAAGGGCATCTACTTGACAAATGGTCTCGCCTGTAGAAGGTGATGTCTTCATAGCATTAGTCAGTGAATATTCCATCTTCTCGTCTCCTACCTCGAAAGTTATCTTCCCATTCTTCATATCAATGATTGCTCCTGCTGTCGCCAAGAACGGTCTACCGAGGATGATTGGGACCTGTGCATCTTCTTCCATTTCCATCACGACAAAGTCGCATGGAATAAAGAATTTTCCTACCCGCAGGGGAACGTCTTCTAGTATGCCTAGAGGGAACTTGACTGATCTATCTGCGAGTTGTAGCGATATTCTTGTGGGCTTCAAGTCGCCCATATGGAGTTTCTTGCAGATAGATAGTGGCATGAGACTCACACTTGCTCCAAGATCACATAGTGCTTTGTTAATCTCTATGTCGCCGAGCTTTACCGGAATAGAATAGCTACCTGGATCTCCTAATTTCTTAGGAAGGGTATTTTGCAGAATTGCACTACATTCTGCAGTAAGTGAAACAGTAATATTCTCTGTAAGCTTTTTCTTGTTAGAAAGCATGTCTTTCAAGAATTTAGCATATGATGGCATTTCAGATATTGCATCTAAAAATGGAATATTAATGTTAAGCTTTTTAAGGATGTCAAGAAATTTACCATACTTCTTCTCTAACTTAGCCTGCGCTAACCTCTGCGGAAAAGGAATCTTTGGTACGTACGGGACAAGAGGTGGAGTTATCTTCTTTGGGTCTTCCTTGCTCTGGTCTTGATTTTGTTTCGTGCTTTCGAATGCCCGATCTGGCTAGGATTGCACGTTCCTTTTCTTTTCTGAAATTTCCTCTCGCGCCCGATCGGGCGAGGGTTTCCCGGTCTGACCGGGCAGACTAAGATGTTGATTTTTCTTTTCTGAAATTTCCTCTCGCGCCCGATCGGGCGAGGGTTTCCCGGTCTGACCGGGCAGACTAAGATGTTGATTTTTCTCGCTTTCGCTCTTTCGTTCAATATCCGTCCTCGATAACTCTCTTTCGGGAGAATCTTCTAACTGTTTACCACTCCGTAAGATCACAACATTCATGTGCCCCTTCTGTGGTTGCTCCGTTTGGCCAGGAAAAGTTCCCGGCGCCTTAGAGGATTGGCCGACTTGTTGAGCAAGCTAACTTAATTGGTTCTCTATGAGCTTGTTTTGAGTTTGTAGCTGTTGGATAGAGGTTTGCTGCTGTTGGAAAGTATTATTTGTGGTGGTAATGAAATTCTCCATCAATATTTCGAGGTTGGACTTTTGAGGAGGTGGTGGAATGGGTTGCATGGGTGGCTGGGCCATGGGTGGTCTTTGTTGAAAACCAGGTGGATTATAGTTGTTGTTCCGAGGTGGTGGTAATGGATTCAACTGGGCTTGGGTGTTTTTGTAGGAGAAGTTCGGGTGATTCTTCCAGCCTTCATTATATGTATTAGCATGTGGATCATATGGCCTCTTGGTGTTGGAAGTGTAGAAAGCATTGGCTTCTTCGATTGATGCTTCCCCCAAAATTCGTGGGCAATTAGGTGCGATGTGTCCTTGAGCAGAACACATTTGACAAGTCTCTAGTGTATTAGCGGCAGATCCAGTCTGAAGTCTATCAAACTTGTTTGAGAGTGCTTGCACGGAACTAGCCAAAAGGGTTAAAGCGTCAACATCTATTTTACCTCCTTTCTTTACATTGTTACGGCCACCTGGATGATAGTTGTCATTAGCTGACATCTTTTCAACAAGCTCCTTCGCTTCAGTCGGAGTTTTGGTCAACAGGGAGCCTCCAGATGCGGCGTCAATGTAGATCCTGAATTCATGGGTTAAACCATTGTAAAAGGTTTGGATCAGCATCCACTCGGGTATCCCGTGATGAGGGCATTGTCTCTGTAAACGCTTGAATCTCCTCCACGCGTCGTACAGAGATTCTTCATCTTGTTGCTTGAAAGTGGACAACTCGTTTCTCAATCTCGCTGTTTTTTCTTGTCCCAGGAATTTGACCAGAAAAGCTTTTACCAGTTTATCCCATGTATCGAAAGAACCGGTACCCTCGTCTCTTAACCATTCCTTCGCCCTATCCCGTAATGAGAATGGGAAAAGGCGAAGTCTCATGGCATCGTCTGTGACACCATTTAGCTTCATAGTGTCACATTTCTCCAGGAAACTGTCTATGTGATTCACTGGGCAGTCAAAGGGTGTGCCCGCGAATCCATCGTAATTGAATAAATTGTGGTTTCAACTCAAAGTTTTGAGCAGTGATGGGTGGTCTAACGATGCTGGAGAGGAGTCCGGTTGTTGTGTCCGGAATACCGTACTCCAAAAGGGATTTTGTTGCTTGATCGTCCATGTTTTGATTTCCCCTTCGTCTTCTTCTAGCTCTTCGCCTCCTTGTGGTTGCTTCTATTTCAGAATCAAAAGGCAATAAATGGTCTGACCCTGAACTTCGCGTTTGCATACAAATAAAGATTCTAGAAAAAAAATTATTAGACACAAAAAAAAAAGGAGAATAGCCGAAGCAACAATTAATTTTTAGTAAAAACGAAACACGAAAAGAATAATATGAAACCGTTAGTCCCCGGCAACGGCGCCAAAATTTGATAGGCTTATCGCGTACCTAACAAAAATAACCTAACTAATCTCCTAACAATGCAGAAGGGTAAGTAAGGATCGAATCCACAAGGACTATGGTTCACGTCAATCTAAACAGACTCAATTAATTACTAAACGGGCAACAATCAAAATAATAGTAATTATCACTAATAACCTAATCAATGCAATCAATTAGACGGAGAATTAATCAATAAACTAAAACATCCAAGATCATGCATTACCACAATTATGATTGATTCAATAACAAATCTTGATTCCTCAATAATAATCCAATTGTCATGAAGAAAAACAATCCCTAATTAATACCAAATCGTCTCTCTAGAGCTATTCATTGGCTTCCTAAATTAACAATCAAACCTACTTTCGTGGAATCATGAAAACTAAGGACTTTAAACACCATGCTTATATTCTAGATCATTCAATCAACTACTTTCGTGATGATGATTTTCAAACTCTTAATTGAAATACCCTAATCCCGTTAATACCCAACTTCCGTTGATCTAATAACAAAGGGATGATAACAATACTAATTATTTCTAATCTAGCATTGGCATGAATACAATCAATTAAGCATGTCAATCGAGATTATTATTGGGAAAGTTAAACAATTAAACCCTAGACATCAATCACAATCGGGCCTTGCAAGATCTTAGATTAACATACTACTTACACATATTAATGGAAATAGAAGCAATAATCAAATAAGCAAACATAATTAAAGGCAGAAAATTAAACTAAATTAATATATAAAAATAAGGAAGATGAATACCGAAAGCTTCAATAACAATAATCCAAGTGTTCAAGTACGAATCTACGGAATGATGTAAAAGATGCTTGAAAGAATTAAAACTAGGGTTTCTGCTGTTCTACAGAGGAAGTCGAATGCTTCTGAATAAAAGTCGTCCGTCAAAATATAAAATACATTGGGTATTTATAGCCCACAAAAGATAAGGCTCGTAAATTAAATTTGTCGGCTAAAAATAACCTCGCCCGGTCAGACAGGGCAAAGGCTGCCCGACCGGGCGAACGGGGTCAGTAAGTCTGCTGCATTGTTCTTCGCTGAATTACTTGCATTATTTGTTTCTTTCGTTGCCCGGTCAGACAGGGCAGAGGTTGCCCGACCGGTCAAGCTGAGTTACTTGGCTTCCACTTCGCACTCTTCCAAAAAATCAAATGGGAACGCGTCCGATCCTCCGTTTGAGCTCCATATTCCTAATAAACTCTAAAAATAGATCGAACATACTAAAGAAGAGATTATTAGCAGGAAATAACTCCGTAGAGCGTAAAACCACGTAAAACATCGTAGTAAACCAAGGGAAAAACATAGTATAATTCGCATATATCAGCAACCTTAAAGGATCTATGATCATCATAGTCCTTATATCTGAAAATTCGTTCAACTTTGCGGATCCAATCTAGGAACTTGTTTGGATCCAAACTGCCATTGAACTCAGGGATTTCAAGTCTCAAGCTATGATCCTCTTTCCCCCTTAAACTCTTTCTCCTACGCCTTTATATGATTCCTCATCATCACTTAAAGAGGATGGGTCCCTCTTGCTAGGCCTCCTTGAGCTTCTAACACTAGATTCACCATCACTTTTGCTAGATTTAGATTCATGGGAGGAAAGTTTATCTTTGCTTGAGGACTTTTCCTTCTTCCCCACGATTTACAACAACTCGTTCATACATTCCTTCAGTTCCTTCAACTCGCGTTCCATGCACAAGGCTTTGGCCTCTTGTAAGGTCAATTCTTTTTTGAAGCCTGGTGGCATCTCGTGTGCATCATCACCACTGGAATCCATCTTGCTTGAGTATTCTTTGAATCCTCTCAACGAGAGCACCAAAAGTTAATGTGAATCTAGGTATTAAAACCGTAATCCACACAAATGGATAGAACTAGATATAAAACCCTCTAAAGCTACGCACCAAAGGTTTAAAATATAGGGAAAAAGCTTAAGAATTGATTAAAGTAAAGCACCCTTAATTCCTACACTTTCTCATGTGAACCTAAAGCTTTAAGAACCAATTCACAACTCTTTGTTACACACAAAGAAAAACAACAAACTCTATAAGTTTATTGAAAAATATTTACAAACGAATCTCCAAATCTGGTTTTTCCAAGCTTGGGTGCACATCTATTTATACCCGTAGCTTGAGAGTTTCAATCATATTATGACTAGGCCTCCCACTTCCAAAAGGACTCCTAATAACCAATAGCATAAGGCCACCTATTTATTACATAATCCTACCAAAACTCTAACACTATCTTATCTTAATTAGAATTCTATCCTACCTAAAAAGATAAAATTACAAATTAACTACTCCAAACCTATTTTATTTAAAGTAAAACACTAAATATCCAACCACATGTGTGTAGCCACGTCCATACCCTTGCCATGTCACTTTAGTTGTAATAAAGCAGTGACAAGATGTAATAAGCACCGTTTAATGTAACAAGCACCTCCCCTTGTCTTAAAATTTTTCCTCCTTGGTCAAAATTTTCAATCTTCAAAAATTACTCCAAGATTTTAGCTTTTGATCAAGGCCTTCCATCAATCATCGCCTCCATCGCTTCCACACATTATAGAATCATAAAACCTAAAAAAGGAAAGTTCAAAAACACACCTATGCCTAAAACGAGAAAAACCCTATCAAATGAAATGGGAGAAAACTCATAGGCAAAACCAACTTATTCTCCATGTCCATCTATCCTCATTCATATTTACATGTTATCATGCACATGCAAATGTTCCCTTTGATGCACCTAAAAGATTCGTGTCTCCATAAGCCAAAAACTCTCCCTTAGGAGCATCCTTCTTTGAAGCTTCAATCAATCCTTCAAAGTTTACATCCTCTATCATATCATGTTCTTATGAGTCTTTTTGGATTCATCAGTGGTGTATCTGTATCCAACTCATTTATCCTTTTTATTTCATGCAAATTCATGCATAACATCTGAAAAACAAATCAAAACACTTCATTTGCTTTTCTTGTTTTATGTGAATGTTCTTGAGAATAAGTCTTGGAATTTGAAGCTTGTATTTTTTGATTTGCATATCCAAAAAGACAACAAGGAGGTCAGTATGAATGATCCCAATAGGATTCGTCCAACACTAGAAATTTCACTTGGATAATAGAAATGTGATAATATGAATTAATACTAATTCTTAAGAAAGATAGTTTGATTGACTAACAATCAATTATATCAATAAATTTGTACTCCGTAGTAAAGAAGAAAATTTCAAAAAATTATATCTTTATATGATATTCTCTCTAGTCAGCTGTTCGACTATTCCATATAATTTCATAAATTTTTTTCTTATATATTCTTTCAGTATAGAAATTTACTTAGTGTATTATTCTTGATTCAGAAATTTTGTTTCTTTTAATCTAAGCAATGATTTTCATAGTTGCATACTTCATAACACAGAGCATCAAGTTTTTGGCTTTTTTTAAACATTTAATTTTTCATTTATTTGCGAACGTATAAAATTCCCGAGAAATCAATACCAAAAGACGCAGCTTATCAGATAATAAATGACGAGCTCAAGCTACATGGAAACCCAACGCTGAATCTGGCATCTTTTGTTACTAACCCCTAACCCTAATTAAAATTCAACCCCTTCCCCTAACACTAATGGGAATTTACCGCTACTAACCCTAAGTCAAACTAACCCATTCCACTAACCCTAAACACCTAAAATGTTCATATTCATATATAGAAAATGAAATACACAACTAAAAAGAGCAAATCACACAATACCTTTGAAAAAGGTTGCACAATACGGTGGCCGGAGGAGAGGGTGAGGAGACGATGATGGTGACCCAATAAACTCGACCTAAAACAATCCAAATGCTCAACCCAAGGTGAGGGGTTAGTTCAAAGGTGGGTTGGCAAGAATACGAAGGTGTTATTTCGGGGGCGCAGAACACGAAGAGAGGAAGATGCGAAGTGAGGAAATGTGAAGTAAACTGAAGCAATGTCGATTTTTTTTATTAAGGTCAGACTAGACTAATATGCAGCGGAGGTGAGTATTATACGTCGCATATAAGTTGAATTACTATTAATATGGGGTGGGTTCTAGGTGTTGATGCCGCATATTAATCGAATTACTACCAATATGTGGCGGGTCTAGTTCAGTGACGCCGCATATTGAGTAAACATTTAATTAATTTGCGGCTTTTCTGTTATTATGTCGTAATTCTTTAGCCACAAATCTTTGTTATTTTACTAGTGACTAAAGCATAACCACGTAATTCCTTAGCATTGCTTCCATCCCTATGGAATTAGCTTTTCATTAACCCTTGAGGGAGTTGAAAAAATAACATAATAGATGTAATGACATATGACTCAACATCTTAATTTCCATGCTCACTCAATATGTTTGACCTTTGCCTACCTACATCAACTATGACTAAACTTACTAGAGTCAAAAGGACTTTGGGGTAGAGTTTGTGTAAAATGGGGAAAGGGTTTGGAACAGAATAGGGAAAGGCTTTGGGTAGTGGTGTTAGGCTTATTTTAATGAACAAAAAGATTTCTTATGATCTTGACATTCATCTCATTATAAGCCTTAGGCCCTTATACTTCTAGAAAATATCATCTATCTCCTCGTCTAAGCTTATTGATGAACATATCTAAGTTTTTGTTCTTAGATCCCCATAAAACCTACTACATCCTTCTTTTCTAATTATTTCTTCTTTTTCTTTTTTCTATAGATTTTTTTCTTTTTTTTAACTTCCTTGAAAGAGACTACAAATGAGGAGTAGCTCTAAAGAGATATTATTTGTGAAGACACAATTATTTCCTCTATAAGCTTTATGTATCCTAAATTACCATTCACACACTCATATAAATGTTTTAGACAAAGAAATCCCATTAAGGATGGAAGTAGTGAAATTATATGTTGGGTCAATGGCTATCAATATGGCTAATTTTGGAGAAATTCAAGTTCAAGTAGATAACAAATACTAATCCTAGGATTTCCCTCAATTAGGGAAAAGGTGGGGTACCTAGCTAAAGGTCAATAATAAACCGGAGCATAAAGGCTCTTATTACACCCAAAAAATTTGGTCTAAAATAATTCTTAAACATATACTCCGGTTGTATAAAGAACCGGAGCATATATGCAATGGTATTTGGCATTTTTTCCACTAGTGTAATCACAATTGTTCCTTAGCTACCTGAACAAAAGTCCACCCTTAACTCTTTCCAATCCAATTTAAGTCTAACCTATGTAAACTCTTAAAATTTAGGAAGGAAATATCAACATGGTGTATGCCTAGCTCAATGAAAAGAAAAATAATACAAAAGGATAACAACTTGCCTTACAAAGTAAGACTCAAATGTATTTGTTTTTTTTTTATATTTTTCACAAAAGAAAATAAAATAAAATAGGAAGATGCATGCATGATACAATGATATAGGAAAGGCTATCTAACAATCAACACAATTAAAAAACTAATCATGGTTATCAAATCCAATGGTTTCCAGTGAACCAATCCTCAAAACTAGGCTAAGCGCCTTCAACAATAAAGTGCCATACATCTTCAAACAATCAATTTCCTCTAGACTAAAAAGAAAAAGAAAGACACCCCAATAAAATAAAGAAAAAGAGGAGTAGGAACAATACCTTAGCCTCTTGCATTTGCTCATTTGCTAATACTCATGAACAAACAATGGTCAGCAAGAAACAAGAGAAGCACAAGAATAATAGTTCCTAGTCTATCTCTAAACACACAAAAAAAAATAAAAGAAAATTGTACATAAATTCTACAATGGAAGAAGATTTAAGGAAACTAAGACCCGACCCCCCAAGCTTAAGTGAAGCGTAGTCCTTATCGTGGAAATTGAGAATATTAGGGGAGGATCCATCATTTAATGTATGACTAGCTAGTACTGGGTCCCTTACACTTCCTACACCTTTCCTCATCTTTAAGGGAGGAGAAACTATAGGTTGTGTTAACATCGGGACCTGATGCGTTGATGTAGGGTGCCTGGTCATACCACTGATGATCAGGGTAGTTCCCAAAGGGCAATACACCAGCTAGGCTATCCCACTAATAGGATTAGGGATCAGTCTATATGATACCTACTATCAAAGAACCTTGACTTCACCTATTATTCGTAATGGGTAAGTAAGGGTTGAATCCACAGGAAATGGCTCTTAATAGCTACCAAACTCTAGCTAGTTCTAATTAAAAGCTAGTTGTAATTAAGTTAAGAAAAGGATTAAATCTATCTAAAATGCAAATCACAAGATTCTAAAGGTTTGTCCTATAAGAATAAAAGTGCAAGGGGTTTAGGATTCTACACCAATTCCTAACAAAAATGACCTAAAACTTTAGATTGTACTCAAAATGAAATAATATGAGGTTCACAAACTCACTATCGATCTATGCGTCAAACCTAAGATATGTTGTAGGGAAGAGGTTTTATCTAGGAACCAACCTTAGGGGCATTTTCAAGAAAGCAAACACTATAATTGGGATATCTCACCTAAACGTATTCTAAAGCGTCCTAAGCAACATAATAAGATCAACACAACAACTAATAGCTTGAAAGTCAACAATATCTTACACTAGGTCACTACCTTTATTTTTTTCAATGTTTTTGACCTAGGATCACAAATGGAAGAAACCTATATGGCTAATCTAGGCTCCAACCAAATCCTAACATCAAATCACATATTATTCATCAAGAAAACAACTTCAAGCCTTAAACATCATCCATGCTTAGGATCGGGTTATCACCCTATCCCCTAAGTAATCTAACTACTCATATTTAGAACTAACAAACAACGTAAAATTTATAAAGCAAGACATACTACCAAATCCATATCCAAAAATACAAGATTTGGTATTAGAGCTAAGAAGGTCTTTTGGGGAAATAAATTTGTGTTCTTTGATCAAAAAGAACCTTGAGCACAAACCGTCAGATTGGGATAGAATTTTCTCATAATTTTGAAAGGTGATATCTCCCTCATTTCTTATCCAAATTGAACGTTTCTTTTTGCGTTATTATCTTATCTTTATAAATTTATTGTCCTCAAATTTTGTGGAATTTTATTGAGAGATGCGCTCTATAGAGAATAGAATATTTAGAGTATCTCAATTCGCGTAGTAAGCTGATGTTCTGTGACTTTTTGCATTTTATCGGAGTTTTACTTAATATTTTTCAGAGTTTCTTTTTTTTTTGGAATTTGTATAAAGGTTGGAACTTTGGTATTTAATTTAATCAAATTCCAAACTTTAATGAATTCCCAGCAAGGAGGAATTGGTACTATGCTATTTTCTGATCAGTTTGGAGCTTAGTTAAGGTTTTGGGCTTTAGAGTCATCCAAAGTGATGGTGTCATCAAGAAGCTACAACCAACATAGCCAAAATGATGAATATATGTCATTGGGTGAGAGGAATGCACGCCTTGAAGGTAAAGTAGAGTTGTTAAAGGCTCAACTTAAGGACCTTCAAACAAAGTTCATTAGGGAATGTTATACAATTTGTATTTTTGGACATGTAAATCGAAAAATACAAGCTTAGAAGTCCAAGACTTATGCCCAAGAACAATCACCTAAAACAGGATAAATAAACAATGTGTTTTGATGTGTTTTTCTTGAATTTATGCGTGAATTTGGAATGAAATAAAAAAAAGAGTTGGTAACTTTAGTGATTAACTGGATACAGAAACACCACCAAAGAATTTAAAAAGCTTCCTAAGAACACCACCTAATTCACCAATGAAAAATTAGGCTAGAAAAAGAACGAATAAACCAAGTTTTCATCCAAAAACTTAGAGAATTCAAAAAGTCACAAAGACAAGTAGGTTTAAACTTCCAAATCTGATTTTCTTCAATGCCATTTGACTCCTTTATATAGTAGGAGCTCCCTAGGGTTTACAAGAAGTTTAAAAACACCAAAACTCTATCTAAACACATGCATAACAACCTAAATACGTGAATAACAAGTATTCTAGGCTATAATGACTCTAAAAAAACATGAATCCCTAGGAAAGAAGATAAAATCTAACGTTATCTAACTATCCTTAAGATAAACTTAACTATAAATATTAAAGAACCAACTTCCTAATAGAATAATGCATAGAAATCTGAAACTCCTATGATTGGCTAGATATAGTTACATTATAATTAAAAATACTCAAAAGATAAGACTTCTCAACTAGCCAAAACTCTATTAGTTTTATCCTTGAAGAAGTTGAACTAAATGGATCTCTTATCCCTTAATAGGCATGTCTATCTTCAAGTCTTCCATCGTTAATCAAACTCTTTAAGTCTTCTTATCATATCCAACTTATCAAGTCATAATGAATCAACAAAACTCTTCAATTCCCACGCCATCTAGGAATACTCGAACATGGACCAACTCCTTTGGTCAAACTTTGACTTCCACATTGACCTATCTTTGACCAACTTTAGAGCAACTTTGACCAAGCCCAGATTCAAGCCCCACTCCTAATGTTCAAACCTTTAAGGGTTCAAAATGTTTTATTTAATCCCTACTTCCATATTAAACAAGTTCCTACTACTACTTTCTCAAAGTAGAAAGTTTCCCAATTTGGAAAGTTTTCCAAAGTAGAAAGCTTTCAATTCAAGAAAAGTCAACCCAAGTTAATGACTCAAAATATCATACTAAAATAAGTATGAATTTCCTATTGACTTTCCACCATGTTTGCAACACATTGGGCCACCTCTTTGATGGTTAAGGGGTCTTTTGTGATCTTCAATAGCATAGCTTCCTGATATATAACATCCTCCACTTCATCGAAAAAGTTTACCCTTAAACTTGATGACTCTTTAAATTTCAAAGCTTTAAAAGAAATGGTTGATTTCTTCCTTTCTTCGATAAACGGATCATGCCAAGCACAAATCCAAATCCGTCTTTTCATAGGAGGTCGCCATAATAATCCATGTATTGCATTGTTTTCTTTGAACTTCCCTTGACTTTGAGATGATGAAAAATCCATGGAGGAAAGTATGGATTAAAACAAATTTCTTCAAATTCTATCTCACATGAAAGATCTTATAACCTATAATAAAAAAGGTTAGAATAATTTTAAAGCCTAGGCAAGGCTTCACAATAGAGCGCACCATCTTCTCCATACATAGGATACATAATTCTTGTAAGCCCATAAGACTCTGTCACGCCAAAGAGCTTACTAAACGTCCCAACTTTGGACCTCTCAATTTCCACATGAGAACAATATGCCCAAATCCTCTCAAATTCGAGGTCCTCAAAGGCCCAAGCTTCCTCTTCTAGGGACTCATAACAATCCACTAATGTCAATATGATTAGGGGTTTAGGATTAGAATTGGAAGGAATGATAGGAGTAAGTGTTACATTCTTCTTATTGTGGGTAAAAATATAAGTATTTTTTATGCCCATCATGGTTTACTTTCCTATCAAACAACCAAGGTCTCCCTAATAACACATGACTTGCATCCATAGGAATCAAATCACACCAAATTGCATCACTATATTTCCTAATGCTAAAATTCAGTAGAATTCTTTTTATGACTTTGATCCCTTATTCTGGATTCAACCATTAAATCATATATGAATTAGGGTGCTTTTCAACATCAAGACCAAGCTTGTCAATAAGCACTTGTAAAGCTATGTTAGAGCAGCTACCTCCATTTATGATCAAGTTGTAAACTTTCTTTTGAATGGTACATCAAGTATGAAAGATTGCTTCCATTTGTAGGTTTTCATCCTCCATAGATTTCATATTCAAAAGTCTTCTCAAAATAAGACACTCTCCTTCATCAAGCCTAAAACAACTTGATTTATCCTCTTCCTTAACATTCTCCCTCCTTTAATTTCTAGTTCCTCCTCAAAACAAGGGTTTTCAAACGTTGAGTATTCAGCCAAAGACACGATTTTTTTGTTAGGACAATCAAAAGCAATATGTCCTAATCCTTGACATCTAAAACAAAACTTTTAGGTACTTTGGGGTTAAATGGGGGTACTTTGTGGAGTTAGGTTTAATTTAGGTGAGCTAGGACGTGTTTGGGGAGTTTGGGTTTCATGGTTTGGGAAATGTTATGTATAGGTGTGTGGGGTTTCATGTTTAGGCTTGGGGTTTTGCTTGCTTTCAACCTTATAGAAAAGCATGATGAGTTCCCCTAAGGTTAAATATGGATATAACTCCACTATTCTAGCAATTCTAGTCTCCAAACCTCTAAGAAAATGCACTAAAGTTTGAGGCTCATCTTATGCTACATCACACTTCATCAAATATCCTTCAAACACTATAGCATACTCCTTTACACTTCTATCTCCTTGTTTAAGGTGATGGAATTTCATAAAGTTCTCTTGAACATAGTACGAAGGCAAAAACTTCTCCTAGAGGAGTTTTTTCATTTTATCCCATGATCTCACCTTATCCTTCCTTAATCTCTTCCTTTTGGTGCAAACATTTTCCCACTAAGTGGATGCATATTTGCACAACTTTAAAGCAACCACCTTTACCTTCTTCTCATCAGGTGTTTGCTTATAATCAAACACTCTCTCTACTACCCTCAAACATTCTACGAATTCATCAGCATCTAATCTTCCATCATACTCAGGTATATCAACTTTAATGTCAAAAAAAGAACAGTTAGAATGCAAGTTACCAAATCTATTATGTGTAGAAAATGCATGAGCCTCCTCTTCTATGTTACGTGAAGAAGGGTCATCTCCTCTTTCCCTACTAAACTTTGTTTGAAGGTCCTTAAGTTGAGCCTTCAACAACTCTACTTCACCTTCAAGGCGTGCATTCCTCTCACCCAATGACATGTATTCATCATTCTAGCTATGTTGGTTATAGCTTCTTGATGACACCATCACTTTGGATGACTCTAATGCCCAAAACCTTAACTAAGCTCCAAACTGATCAGAAAGTGGCATACCTATTCCTTCTTGCTGGGTATTCATTAAAGTTTGGAATTCAATTAAATTAAATATCAAAGTTTCAACCTTTATAAGGATTCCAACAAAAAAAAGAAACTCTGAAAAAGATTAAGTAGAACTCTGGAAAAACGCAAAAAGTCACAGAACATCCAATTACTACGCGAATTGAGATACTCCAAATATTTTGTTCTCTACAGAGCGGGTCTCTTAATAAAATTCCACAAAATTTGAGGACAATAAACTTTGTAAAGATAAGATTCCAACGCAAAAAGAAACGTTTAATTTAGATAAGAAACGTGGGAGATATCACCTTTCAAAGTTATGAGAAAACTCTGTCCCAATCTAACGATTTCTGCTCAAGGTTCTTTTTGATCAAAGAACACAAATTTATGTCCCCAAAAGACCTTCTTAGCTCTGATACCAAATCTTGTATTTTTGGATATAAAAATCGAAAAATACAAGCTTAGAAGTCCAAGACTACGCCAAAGAAGAATCGCCTAAAATAGGATAAGTAAACGATGTGTTTTTCTTGAAATTATGCGTGAATTTGTAATGATATAAAAGGATAAAAGAGTTGGTAACCTTAAAGATTAATTGGATATAGAAACACCACCAAAGAATCTAAAAAGATTCCTTAGAACACCACCTAATTCACCAACAAATAATCAAGTTTTAATCCAAAAACATAGAGAATTCAAAATGTCACAAAGACAAGTAGGTTTAAACTTCAAAATCTGATTTCATTCAATGTCATTTGAGTCCTTTATATAGTAGGAGCTCCCAAAGGTTTACAAGAAGTTTAAAAACACCAAAACTCTATCTAAACACATGCATAACAACCTAAATATGTGAATAACAAGTATTCTACGCTATAATGACTCTAAAAAAACGTGAATCCCTAGGAAAGAAGATAAAATCTGACTTTGGCTAACTATCCTTAAGATAAACTTAACTAGAAACATAAAAGAACCAACTTCCTAATAGAATAATGCATAGAAATCAGAAATTCCTATGATTGGCTAGATATAGTTACATTATAATTGAAAAGACTCAAAAGAAAAGACTTCTGAACTAGCTAAAACTCTATATGATTTATCCCTGAAGAAGTTGAACCAAATGGATATCTTATCCCTTAATAGGCATGTCTATCTTCAAGTCTTCCATCTTCAATCAAACTCTTTAAATCTTCTTATCATATCCAACTTATCAAGTCATTACGAATTAGCAAAACTCTTCAATTCCCACACCATCTAGGAATACTCAAACATGGACCAACTCCTTTGGTCAAACTTTGACTCCCATGTTGACCTAGATTTTACCAACTTTAGAGCAACTTTGACTAAGCCTAGATTCAACCCCACCTCCTAAAGTTCAAACCTTTATTGGTTCAAAATGTTTTATTTAATCCCTACTTCCATATTAAGCAAGTTCCTACTACCACTTTCTCAAAGTAGAAAGTTTCCCATTTTGGAAAGGCTCCAAAAGTAGAAAGCTTTCAACTCAAGAAAAGTCAACCCAAGTCAATGCCTCAAAATATCATACTAAAATAAGTATGTATTTCGTGTTGACTTTCCACCATGTTTGCAACACATTGGGCCACCTCTTTGATGGTTAAGTGGTCTTTTGTGATCTTCAATAGCATAGCATCCTGATATAGAAGTAGGTATGACAAATGGGCTCAATGACTTCCTTAGCATCCCTTTCTACAATAATCCCTCTACTTGCCTATTGATCTCATCAGATTCCTTAGGGTTTGTTCTATAGGCAGGGTTAGTCGGCAGAACAGATCCTGGGATAAGATTTATTTTGTGTTGGATGTCACATTTAGGAGGAACCCTAGGGGAATCTCCTTTGCGAACACGTGATCAAAGGTTTTGAGTAAGGGGGTGAGTAAAGGATGGATAGGTTTATCCTTAATTAGTTCCTCCTCCTTCTCTAAACTTGCCAATATAAGGGGTGGTATAAGTTGATGGTAATGTTGTTCAACTTTCAAAATAGTGGTTAGGGTATGTGTTTTAGTTTTGGGTAGGCTAGGGTTTGCTTTTTTGGTGGTAGGTTTATTTGGTATCATGGGTTTTAGGGTAATGGGGTGGTTGTTTTTAGTAAAGGTATATGTGTTTTTATATCCATCATATATCACCTTCCTATCAAACAACCAAGGTCTTCCCAACAACACAAGACATGGATCCATAGGTAAAACATCACACCACAGTTCATCCTTATATCTACCAATACTAAAATTGAGTATGACACAAGAACTTACTTTGATTCCTTCGCCATGATTGAGCCATTGGATCACATAAGGATATGGATGCGGTGATGTAGGCAAGTAGAGCTTCTCTACTAATGTTTGAGATGCAACATTAGTACAACTTCCTCCATCAATGATCAAAGAGCAAACCTTTTCTTTGATAGTGCATTTCATGAAGAAGATAACATCTCTTTGCCGTTGATCTTCTTTTTGGGGCACTATACTCAATGCCCTTCTCACTACTAAACACTCTCCTTCGTCTGGCCCAAAACTCCCTAATTCATCTTCCTTATTCTCCCTTTTGTCAACTGCTTCTTCTTCCTCAAAACAGGGATTACTATGCATGGAGTATTCAGCTAGTGACACAATCTTTTTGTTAGGGTAATTAGATGTAATATACCCTAAACCTTGACATCTAAAACACCTTCTAGAATTGTGTTGAGGTTGGATTGGGTTATTTTGTGGAGTAAAGTTTGTTTTTAGTGGGTTAGAAAGAGTGGGACGTGTTTGAGTAGGGCAGGTTCGTGTATTTTGGGTGGGTTTAGAATAAGATATGGTGTTTTCGTGTTTGAAATTGGTTTTCTGTTGTTTTTCCACCTTATGCGCCAAAAGGATCAACTCTTCTAAGGTTGAATATGGATGTAACTCCGCTACCCTAGAAGGGTCAGGGCCGAACTCAGGATGGTCATAGGGGTAGTTAATGTAGGATGAAAAATCTCCACGTTAAACATGATAGTCATAAATTTGATTCTCATGAATCATGCTACCCCTTTGGGCCTCATCTTACCCCTACATCATCATGGTTAACTACCTAAACTCCTCTTCTAGGTTAAAAGAGAGGGAGGGGGCTTAGGAAGAAGATGTACCTCCTAGGGTTCTAGGTGATGATGCTTGGGCATTAGAGGCACGTTGTTCTTACACATGATGTGCTAGAATCTTTCAAATGTATCCTTATCGCTCTATGCTAGGTAAGCGCACGGTTTGTAAGGTAGTAGCTCACTACCCTATCTCCTTCCACCCATAAACCTCAGGGTTAGGTGTAAATTGGATGAAGTCCATCCTTTTCATTGCATTAATGTCAATGTAAATATCATTTACATTGGTAGGGTTAGAAGTTTACACTTCTTTGCAAATCCCAAACCATGTCAAATAATCATTATAATTCCCTCTATGTGTATGTCCCTAATTAGGCCATCCATCTTATGCTTAGTGCACCAAGCCAAAATTTAGTTCCCAAAGTTGAGCATGCTCCTTAACCTCTCTTTCCCTAACTACCATCAATAGCAGCTAAATTTCATCCCTTGCAATTTTTCCCAAGTCCTGTTTTAAAAAAATGGTGTTCTATAATATTCTATACAAAATCCTTAGACATGGGTGGATAACGTGAAAGGTATGGCAGGTGTTGGATTTGTATCATATCATCGGTAATGGTTCTCCACCAACCCACCTCATTATAATTCATGAAATGCACAATGTCTAAATATTTGGTTTAACCGGGCAAGAGTGATGGATTGAGGTTGGCTGAACAACTGGAAGGTTATTTGAAAATTGTTGTCCCCAATTTGAGTTATAGGGAAGCTAGGAATTCATAGGTGTAATTGTGGAGCTCATATAATTCAACCTACCTAAAGCATGAAGTATCCATAAAGGTATTTTTCTATTCCTAATTTCTCCAAAGAATTGGGCTCATAGAATCAGGTACTCAAAAGGTCATAACTCTTAATCTTATCATAGTAGGATTAGTGGTTAGGGTTTATGAATTTCAAAGCAAGCAAAGCTGGTTATGAGCATTGGAAAGCACAAATGGATTTTAAGGTCTTTGATTTCTTCGTAACAAACATTTTTCCTTAATAGATTATGCAATCCCAAATATTCAACAATAGCCTAATTCCTAAAATTCAAGTTTACAATCCAACTATAAAAGAACAACACTAACAAATCCAATGCAAATATCAAGATCGGTTACCAAATTAGCATGAAGATCCTATTTTTTCTAGGTTCAACCTAAATATCACTATGTTCTTCTAAAAAAATACTCCAAAATATATTAACAAATAAGCCTAATGACCATAATATAATAATCACAACAAGTTATTAATAGTTTTCATAAAATTTAACAAATATTCATGAAATAACAACCAAGAATTAAAAAAGAGTAAGGATGTAGAGAATACAAAAAATCCTAAACAAAAATTTCTCCAATTTGTTCTTGAGTCCGAAATTCCAAGATAGAAGCCCAAAATCACAAAAATTCAACCAAAAACTTAGGTTTTAAATATGGGGTTTTTTTATGAAAGTGGGTATTTTCTAAAAAAAATTTATACCAAGTTATATATCAGGAGGAAATGAAGAGAATGGTGGGAATTTGGAGCAAAAAGGTGGGGAATTTAGTAAGTTATGGAGGAATTTATGAGAGGGAGTTATGGGGTTTTTTAGAGAGAAAAAAATAGTTTTGGGAGTTGAAGATGGTGAATGAGGAAGAAAGGCTGAAATCTTTGTTTAAAGAAAGTTGTATTTTTTCTAAAATGCGTGTTGAGTGGGCGCTTAGAAGAAAAATGAGCGCCCGCTCATAAGCTTGCTGATGGCCATTTTTTCTTCAAAGCGGCCGCTCAAAAAGATTTTGACCGACCGCTTAGGTAAACTTTTGCCTAGATTTTTCTTTCTAAGCAAGCGCTTGCTCTCTGCTCATTGCCAACTCATGAACTTCTATTTCCTCTTTTTTTCTTTTGAGCAACCGCTTTGAAGGATTTTGGGCGGCCGCTCAGGTCATTTTACATGGAATATTTTCTATCTTCTCCATAATCATGAACTAAGAGGGCACTCAGTGTAAGGGCAAGCGACCGCTAGGTAAGACTTTTTCTAGACTTTAGTTTTCCTCATGCGTTTTCTACTAAATACATTTTGCTAGTATTTTGACCCATTCTTTCTTCACTCCCTTTAATTACTTCTTCCCCAACATTCTCTCAAGTATGGCTCCGAATCCTTGGTGCACTGTACCTAAAACACGCAAATCCATGTAGAATCACTACCAAAGCTAAAATAATAAAACTAAAAGAAAGAAAATGAATAGAAGGGTTAGAAAACTTGGAATGCCTCCCGCAAGCGCTCTTTAGTAATGTGAATCTAGGAATTGAAACCTTAATCCACACAAAGGGATAGAACTAGATATAAAACCCTCTAAAGCTATGCACCAAAGGTTTAAAATCAAGGGCAAAAGTTTAAGAATTGATTAAAGCAAAACACCCTCAATTCCTACACTTCCTCACGTGAATCTAAAGCTTTAAGCACCAATTCACAACTCTTTGTTACACACAAAGAAAAACAACAAACTCTATAAGTTTATTGAAGAATATATAGAAAAGAATCTCCAAATATGATTTTTTCAAGCTTGGGTGCACATATATTTATACCCATAGCTTGAGAGTTTCAATCATATTATGACTAGGCCTCCTACTTCTAAAAGAACTCCTAATAACCAATAGGATAATGCCACCTATTTATTACATAATCCTACCAAAACTCTAACACTATCTTATATTAATTAGAATTCTATCCTACCTAAAAAGTTAAAATTACAAATGAACTACTCTAATCCTATTTTATTTAAAGTAAAACACTAAATATCCAATCACATGTGTGTAACCATGTCCATACCCATGCCATGTCACTTGCCATGTCACTTGAGTTGTAATAAAGCATAGACAAGATGTAATAAGCACCGTTCAATATGATAAGCACCTCCCCTTGTCTTAAAATTTTCCCTCCTTGGTCAAAATTTTCAATCTTCAAAAATTACTCCAAGATTTTAGCTTTTGATCAAGGCCTTCCATCAATCCTCACCTCCATGGCTTCCACACATTATAGAATCATAAAACCTGAAAAAGGAAAGTTAAAAAATACACCTATGCCTAAAATGAGAAAAACCCTATCAAATGAAATGGGAGAAAACTCATGGGCAAAACTAACTTATTCCCCATGTCCACTAATCCTCATTCACATTTGCATGTTATCATGAACATGCAAATGTTCCCGTTTGATGCACCTAGAAGATTTGTTTCTCCATAAGCCAACAACTCTCCTATGGTAGCATCCTTGTTTGAAGCTTCAATCAATCCTTCGAAGTAGACATCCTCTATCAGATCATCCTCCTCTTCTTCAAAAGACTTTGTCCTCAAACCTCAAAGGTGATCATCAGGCACATAAGGTGCTACGTCACCTATAGTGAATGTGGCATGAACTCCTTAGTCTCCAGGCAACTCAAGCTTATATGCATTATCACCAACCTTACTGATGATTTTGAATGGACCATCACACCTAGGCATAAGCTTGTTTTTACGTTTATTACGAAATCATTCCTTCCTTAAGTGCAACCAAACCAAGTCTCCCTCCTTGTAAGTATGTCGAGTCTTGTGTTTGTTAGCTCTAGCCTTATAGATATTATTGACCTTCTCAATCCTTGCTCTCACCTGGGCGTGAAGCTTCTGCATATAGTCAACCATGCTACTTGCCTTTGCCTCCTTCTCCAATTCCCTTCCATCCACCAATAACACTCCCTTGTCATCATCTTTGTTGGAATGAGTTTTTGGAGCAATTAAAGGCTTCAAAGAAACTACTTTGGCTTGCGCATTCTTCCTCACAACATATATGTTTGTCCTCCCATCAAACTTCACAAATCTGTCATATTGCCAAGGTCTTCCCAAGAGAATATGACACGGTTCCATGAGACAAACATCACAAAGTACTTGATCTTCATAATTGCCAATTTTGAATGAAATCAAGGCTTGTTTACTAAACTTTATATCACTTGAATTGCTAAGCCAATAGAGCTTATATGGTTAAGGATGGATTTGAGTGGGCACCTCCAACTTGTCCACCAAGAGTGTAGAAACCAAGTTAGTGCAACTCCTCGATAATCACATCACATACTCTTCCTTGGACATTGTATCTTGTAAGGAAGATTTTCTCCCTTTGGCTCTCCTTTAATGGTATGGACTTGGATTGCAATGTCCTTTGTAACACTAGGCTAGATCCCTGAGTTTCTTCCATCACCTCCTCCACATCCTCCTCTTGGACTTTAAAAGATGTGTTACCTTCTTCCTCTTCAAGCTCATGCTCCTCTTCTTCAAAGGTTTCATCTTCCTCCCAAGTCCGAGTAGTAGCAACCCTAGCATAGGGACAATCCCTTTGGATATGGCCTTGTCCCTTATATTTTAAGCAAGTTCGTTGATCTCCCATAGGAGGCCTCAAACTTCCTCCCTTATCTCTCCTAAAAGGTTGTGGCTTTATGGCTTTCTCAAGATTAGGCTTTACATTAGACATCTCATGCACCCCTTTAGATTCAAATGATCGAAAGATCCCTCTAGGTTTATGTGTTTATCTTTCAACCCTAGTTGCTATTGTACACACCTCATCAAAGCTCCAATAGGGTTATAATTCCACCTTTTCCTTGATTGGGTCATTTAACCCAACCACAAAACGAGCCACCTTGTGGTCTTCTTTCTCCTCTAGTCCACACACCATGGCTAGATTTTAAAATTCCATCAAGTATTCCTCCACAGACCTCCTTTCTTGTTTTAAAGTATGCATTTTTATAAAATTATTTTGTTTAAAGTCTTGAGCAACAAACCATTTCTGCATGTACTTCTTTAATATTGTCCAAGATAAGATCTTGGAATGCCCCTCCTTTCTCCTCTTCTTTTACAAACCTTTAAGCCACAAACTTGCATAAGAAGTGAGTTTGAGTTCAGCAACCTTAAAGGATCTATGATCATTATAGTCCTTATATCTGAAAATTCGTTTAAATATGCGGATCTAATCTAGGAACTTGTCTGGGTCCAAACTGCCATTGAACTCAGGGATTTCAAGTCTTAAGCTTTGATCCTCTTTCCCCCTTAAACTCTTTCTCCTACGCCCTTTATATGATTCCTCATCATCACTTGAAGAGGATGGGTCCCTCTTGCTAGGCCTCTTTGAGCTTCTAACACTGGATTCAGCATCACTTTTGCTAGAGTTAGATTCATGGGAAGAGAGTTTACCTTTGCTTGAGGACTTTTCCTTCTTCCCCAAGATTTGTAATAGCTTGTTCATACGTTCCTTCAGTTCCTTCAACTCGCGTCCCATGCACAAGGCTTTGGCCTCTTGCAAGGTCAAAAATTTTTTGAAGCACGGTGGCATCTCGTGTGCATCATCACTACTGGAATCCATCTTGCTTGAGTTAGCTTCGAATCCTCTCAATGAGAGCACCAAAAATTAATGTGAATCTTAGTATTGAAACCTTAATCCACACAAAGGGATAGAACTAGATATAAAACCCTCTAAACCTACGCACCAAAGGTTTAAAATCTAGGGCAAAAGTTTAAGAATTGATTTAAGCAAAATACCCTCAATTCCTAAACTTCCTCACGTGAATCTAAAGCTTTAAGGACCAATTCACAACTCTTTGTTACACACAAATAAAAACAATAAACTCTATAAGTTTATTGAAGAAATATATAGAAAAGAATCTCCAAATATGATTTTTCGAAAGTTGGGTGCACATCTATTTATACCTATAGCTTGAGAGTTTCAATCATGTTATGACTAGGCCTCCTACTTCTAAAAGGACTCCTAATAACCAATAGGATAATGTCACCTATTTATTAAATAATCCTACCAAAACTCTAACACTATCTTATCTTAATTAGAATTCAATCCTATCTAAAAAGTTAAAATTACAAATTAACTACTCTAATCCTATTTTATTTAAAGTAAAACACATGTATGTAGCCACGTCCATACCCATGCCATGTCACTTGCCATGTCACTTAAGTTGTAGTAAAGCACCGACAAGATGTAATAAGCACCGTTCAATGTAATAAGCATCTCCCCTTGTCTTAAAATTTTTCCTCCTTGGTTAAAATTTTCAATCTTCAAAAATTACTCCAAGGTTTTAGCTTTTGATCAAGGCCTTCCATCAATCATCACCTCCCTGGCTTCCACACATATAGAATCATAAAACCTGAAAAAGGAAAGTTAAAAAAGACACCTATGCCTAAAATGAGAAAAAACCCTATCAAATGAAAAGGGAGAAAACTCATAGGCAAAACTAATTTATTCCCTATTTCTACCAATCTTATTTACATTTGCATGTTATCGTGAACATGCAAATGTTCCCCTTTGATGCACCTAGAAGATTTGTGTCTCCATAAGCTAAGAACTCTCCCATGGTAGCATCCTTCTTTGAAGCTTCAATCAATCCTTTGAAGTTGACATCCTCTATCGTATCATTTAGTGTCACTAGCTTGACATTATGCATGATTATTAGAAGGTTGAGGCTTAATTAAGCTCCGAAACTATTTAAATGATTTACTCTTCCTTAAAGCAAGTATTGCACAATACTATGTGGTTTCTCATTATGAGACTCCACTTCTCCATGAGCTCATCATTCCTACACTTTTGGTCTACTTCATTTGTTATGCATAACCTATGAGCACACAAAGAGGAACTTATCTCGTTTATATTATCAATTCCATACCCAATGGTCCTTAAGTAATCATGTACTAGGTTCACAAGTTGAGTTAATTTTTAGTTATTGAGTTTACATATGAAGATAATCGGTTATGTATAAATTTCACCCAAATAAACATGTTTCAAATGAGAAGGTATGGGTTTCAGTTCTACCTCAGGAGGCGTAGATCTCTCTTGCACTTCCTCTTTAGCACTCGTAGGCTCTTATTGAGAGATGGGATAACCAAAAGGATCTCCACTAAGTAGGAGCTCTTCCTTTAGGATCTCAACTTCATTTTCCACTCTCCCTTCTAAGCTTAATGGTAATGCATCAAACTTAGCTTCCTAGGAAGACTTTAAAGGCTTCTTATCTATAATGCCAACATTGAAACATTTAGCTTAGACCAATAAAATTATCATTTCCTTTGGAGCTTAAAATCCACTTTATCATTTCCCATTTCAAAAGATAGCTTGCCTCTCTTTACATTAATTAATGCACCTACAATAGCAAGAAAAAGCCTACCCAAAATAATAGGGGTTCGAGTGTCTTCAAGGATGTCATAATAAAAAAATCACACAGGAAAATCAACTTCCCAACAAAAATAGGTACATCCATTAGAACACCTATGGGGTGTTTGGTACTCCTATCTACAAGCTCTAGTGTTATGTTAGTTTTAGACAAAGGTCCCATATTATGCAACCTCTTATATAAAGACAAAGGCATTTGACTAATGCCAACTCTCAAATCACACAAAGCCTTATCAAAATAAACATTACCAGCCATCACCAGGATAGAAAAACTACTTGGGTCACCTGATTCAGGTGAAAGTTAGTTTGAGATGACTACATTGAACTAGTGAGATAGACTAACAATTCCCTCTATTTTTCTCCTACTTGTGGCTAAATCTTTTAGGAACCAAGAGAAGGATGATATTTCCACTATGCCATCTATAAATGGGATCTAAATTTGAACATCCTTAACCATTTGAAGGAACTTTACATATCTCATCTCTTGCTTACCTTGTGCTAGTCTCTAAGGGTAGGGAATAGGTAGAGTGTAAGGTTGGGGAGATGATGTAGGCTTGCTACCCTCTTCCTCAGGATTCTTAACTATTCTCCCTCTTCCTTCTTAGGGGTTTTCTCACTCATCCTAATTACAAGAATTGGGTCATTTAGAGTCTTTACACTCCTAGTCACTATGATATTGACATATTTGGAAGGATCTATAACTTGGCTAGGGATTGAGGGTCTCGGGCCATCCTTAAGGGCACTAGTAAGTTAAGTAATCTGATTCTCAAGCATTTTGTTATGGGTTTGAACTTGCCTTATCCTTTTCTCTATTACTTTGGAAATTTACTTGGTTGTCGCTGCTTAATTCCCGGTCCCTTATTTTGAAAGTTCCCTTGGTTATGCCCACTAAAAGTTCCCTTCCCCCTATTTCTACCCTTTTCTTTAACCAAAGTTAGGGTGAGCTCTCAAACTTAGATTGTAAATGTTAGAATAAGGATCGATTTTGGGTAAGTAGGGGTCAAATCCCAAGGGAATGACTCTTAATAGCTATCGAACTCTAGCAATTCAATTACAAGCTAGTTCTAACTAATATAACGAAAGGGTAAAATCTAACTAAAAATCTAAATCGCGAGATTCTCAAGGTTTGTTCTATAAGGATAAAAGTGTCGTCATCTTCAAGTAAGCAAGCACTACAATTGGGATTCCTTGCCTAATCATATTATAAATCATCCCAAGCCACATAATAAGATCAACACAACAACCAATATCTCAAAAGTCAACAAAATCTAACACCGAGTCACTAACTAAATCAACATTTTTGAATATTTTTGACATAGGCTCCAACTAAAACCTGACACCAAATCACATATTATTCATCAAGAAAACAACTCCGAGACTTAAGCATCATCCATGCTTGGGATTGGGTTTTCACCCTATCCACCTAACTAATTTAACTAATCATATTTAGAACTAACAAATTTTGGGGATCAAGGGCTATGCAATTACTGATTTCAAAAGATCCCTTGATTATTAAAGATGTAGCCCAACGTGTTGCAAACATGGTGGAAAGTCAAGAGGAGAAACATACTTATTTTAGTATGGTCTTTTGAGGCGTTGACTTTCATTGACTTTCCTAAAATGGAAACTTTCTACTTTGGGAAAGTGGTAGTAGGAACTTGCTTAAAATAGAAGTAGGGATTAAATAAAATGTTTCGAACCCATAAAGGTTCAAACTTTAGGAATAGGGCTTGAATCCGGACTTGGTCAAAGTTGCTCTAAAGTTGGTCAAAGCTAGGTCAACATGGGAGTTAAAGTTTGACCAAAGGAGTTGGTCCATGTTCGAGTATTCCTAGATAGTGTGGGAATTAAAGAGTTTTTCTTATTCGTAATGACTTGATAAGTTGTATATGATTAAAAGACTCAAAGAATTTGATTGAAGATGGAAGACTTGAAGATAGACATGCCTATCAAGGGATAAGAGATCCATTTGGTTTAAGTTCTTCAAGGATAAAGCATATAGAGTTTAACCTAGTTGAGAATTCTTATCTTTTGAGTCTTTTTAATTGTAATGTAACTATATCTAGCCAATCATAGGAATTTCAAATTTCTATGCATTATTCTATTAGGAAGTTGCTTCTTTAATGTTTCTAGTTAAGTTTATCTTAAGGATAGTAAGCCAAAGTCAGATTTTATCTTCTTTCCTAGGAATTCACATTTTTTAGAGTCATTATAGCCTATGATTGGCTAGATATAGTTACATTACAATTGAAAACACATCGTTTGCTTATCCCGTTTTAGGCGATTGCTCTTGGGCGTAAGTGTTGGACTTCTAAGCTTGTATTTTTTAATTTGCATATCCAAAAATACAACACAATCATAGGAATTTCATATTTTTATGCATTGTTCTATTAGGAATTTAGTTCTTTAATGTTTCTAGTTAGTTTATCTTAAGGATAGTTAGCCAAAGTTAGATTTTATCTTCTTTCCTAGGGATTCACATTTTTTAGAGTCATTATAGCCTAGAATACTTGTTATTCACGTATTTAGGTTATTATGCATGTGTTAAGATAGAATTTTGGTGTTTTTAAACTTCTTGTAAACCCTAGGGAACTCCTACTATATAAAGGAGTCAAATTTTAATGAAATCAAATTTTGATGAATTAAACCCTTTGTCATTCATGACTTTTCTGAATTCTCTAAGCTTTTGGATTAAATTTTAGTGTGTTCATCCTTTGCTAGCCTATTTCACTCATTGATGAAATTGGTGGTGTTGTGAGGAAGCTTTTCGGATTCTTTGGTGGTGAATCTGTATCTAAACAATCCCTAGAGTCAATCAACGAATTATCCTTTTTGTTCTTTCATAACTCATATAAAAATTAAGCCTAAACATATTCACAAACATCCATAAACTTATTCATTTTTGTGGTGCATATCAGTTGGCGAGTTCTTAATCATTTTAGCTTGTATTTTTCAATGAGAGTATCCAAAAATACAACAAACAATGCAAAATTTATAAAGCAAGACATACCACCAAATCACGAACAAAGATTGACTACTATTATGAAATAAACCTAGAATTAACAAACATAAATTTATGAAAAGCTTAAAACAATAGAAAACACGAAATATAAAGCAAGAGGGATAGAAAAAAAATAATAAATTTTATAGATTGAAATTCATGTATAACAAGGCTTGATGTAATCCCATTGAATACAGGAGAGAAAAAAATCTTCAAGTAATTAGAGGAAAATTATGATGGAAAAGCAAACCCCTAGAACTATCTTTTCTACTCTAACACTAGGCTAAAATAATTCTTAATGACTTCTTCTCAATTGTGCCCTTTTTTTCCTCCTCAAATACTCATAGAAGAGTTTGAAAAGATAATGGAATTTGCCAAAATAAAACTAAGCGGGTGCGCAGTTTAAGTGGTAAGCTCCCGCTCATAAGGGAATTCCGAACTTTTAGTGATTTGATGGTCGCTTAGTTCAACCATGAGCACTGCCCGCTCAGCCTTCTAAGCGCCCACTTTTCAACTACTTGTTATTTGCTTGATAAATTATGCATGTTAACTCCCATTAAAATGAGTGACCTATCATGCGCTGACTGCTTCACCCAAGTCTTATCACGTGGCCTATTGTCGACAACACCCGTTAGTCGATTAGTCAAGGCTTCTCAAGTACTTAGCTATGCTAAAAGATGGCTACAAAAGATAAGTAAGAAAGATGAAGGCACTTAAGGAAGGATGTGAGAGAAAGAGTGTTGTATTGTTTGAGAGAGAGCTTTACAAATGCTTGAAGGCTTCTTGGATGCCTTGCACAAATGAGGGGAGGCCCTATTTATAGGCCACAAGGGGGAAGGACTAGAACCTTCCTTATTCTATAATTCTCTAGGGATATCAACAACATCCTAAGACTCTTCCTCTAATGTACAAGCCTCTAGAATATTCTATACAAATCTAGAGCCTTTCTATGTACAATAGTGCACTACAACTCCTAAGAAGCTTCTGAAGCCTCCATGAACTTTCCATGCACCAAAAGATACTTCTAGGCCCCATCTGCAAAATATGATTAGACCATTGGATTCATTGCCCCAAAAACCAGTGGACCCTCAAGTTTGAGCCCAATCGAAGTCCATTTGGCTCACCAAACAGCCTATTAATATGTTACTGTCCATGGAGGGTTTACTTCAGGAAACTACCTTCTTCTAAATAAGCCTCTTTAGAGGGAAGGCTTCAGCTGGGCGGCTTAGGCACCCCCAAGGGACCCATGCTACATTGTTGCCTATGACACATGGCCAAGTGACCCATCCATTGTTGGCGATGGTGGGAGATGAGTCGTGACATGCTCCCCCACCCAAGTCTTGACAACCTCATCAAGGCCGTCCCTCAAACTCCGTAATTTTATCCCGAAATTGCAATAGATTTTCTTCTTTTTCCCACGAGGCATCACTATATGGGAGGCCCTTCTAACGAACTCATTGTAGCTTAGTACGCCTCTTCCTTAGATGACCCTTTTTGCTTCAATAGTCTCGATGTTCCTTTTGAATGATGCTACCATGGTTCTGGGCTCTTGTTATGATTCACCTCTTGAGGGATCTTCTTGTTGCTATGGTAGGGCTTGAGAATTCTCATGTGGAACACTAGATGGATCTTGAGTTTGGATGACAACTCAAGTTTATACGATACCTTCTTGACCTTCCTTAGGACGGGAACTGGCCCCTCTACCTCTGCATAAGGCCCTTATGTTCTTTGCAAAGGGCTTTGAATTGTTGTGGTAGCAACTTCACTATTACTAAGTCTCTTACTTGGAACTCCATCAGGCGTTTATGCTTGTCTTCCCATTTCTTCATTTTCTTTGACGTCTTTTTCAAGTAGGTTGTCGTTATGTCTAGTTTTTCCTGCCACTCCCTTGCGAGCTTATATGCAGTGGGGTTGTTCCTAGCATAGCTTGACATAACTGCTTGTGGTGTCAAGGGTTATTGGCCGGTGACGATTTCAAAAGGACGTTGTTGTGTTGACTTAGACTGTTGCAGATTATAAGAGAATTGGGCAACGTCCATTATGCTAGCCCAATTTTGCTAGTTGGCACTAACGAAGTGTCGTAGGTAGAGCTCCAACAAAGCATTCACCCTCTCAGTCTGCCAATCCATCTGTGGGTAAAAGCTTGTTGAAAAGTGGAGACCCAAACCTAAGATCTTGAACAATTCTGTCTAGAACTTTGCCGTGAATCTTGGGTCATGATCGCTAATGATGCTCTGAGGAAAGCCCCAGTATTTCACAACATTCTTGAAGAACAACCTTGCGACTTGCTGTAATACCGTGGTGCTTGGATAAAAGTTCCATATTTGGAGAAGCGATCAAATATAACCATAATGGAGCCATACCCGTGTGATGTGGGTTGGGCTGATATGAAGTGTTGTATTTTTGGATATGTAAATCAAAAAATACAAGCTTAGAAGTCCAAGACTTACGCCCAAGAACAATCGCCTAAAACGAGATAAGCAAACGATGTGTTTTCATGTGTTTTTCTTGGATTTATGCGTGAATTTGGAATGAAATAAAAGGATAAAAGAGTTGGTAACTTTAAAGATTAATTGGATACAGAAACACCACTAAAGAATCTAAAAAGCTTCCTAAAAATACACCACCTTATTCACCAACAAATAGTTAAGCTAGGATAGGAACGAATAAACCAAGTTTTAATCCAAAAACTTAGAGGATTCAAAATGTCACTGTTGTATTTTTGGATACTTAGATCAAAAAATACAAGCTAAAACGATTAAGAACTCGCCAATTGATTTGCGCCATAAAAACGAATAAGTTTATGGATATTTGTGAATGTGTTTAGGCTTGATTTTTATATGACTTGTGAAAGAACAAAAAAGATAATTTGTTGATTCACTATAGGGATTGTTTGGATATAGATTCACCACCAAAGAATCCGAAAAGCTTCCTCAGAACACCACTGATTTCATCAATGAGTGAAATAGGCTAACAAAGGATGAACACACTAAACTTTAATCAAAAAGCTTAGAGAATTCAGAAAAGTCATGAATGACAAAGGGTTTAATTCATCAAAATTTGATTTCATTCAATGCTATTTGAATCCTTAGGAGCTCCCTAGGATTTACAAGAAGTTTAAAAACACCAAACTCTATCTAAACACATGCATAACAACCTAAATACGTAATAACAAGTATTCTAGGCTATAATGACTCTAAAAAAACGTGAATCCCTAGGAAAGAAGATAAAATCTGGCTTTGGCTAAATATCCTTAAGATAAACTTAACTAAAAATATTAAAGAACCAACTTCCTAATAGAACAATGCATAGAAATATGAAATTCCTATGATTGGCTAGATATAGTTACATTATAATTGAAAAGACTCAAAAGATCAGACTTCTCAATTAGCTAAAACTCTATTTGCTTTATCCTTAAAGAAGTTGAACCAAATGGATCTCTTATCCCTTAATAGGCATGTCTATCTTCAAGTCTTCCATCTTCAATAAAACTCTTTAAGTCTTCTTATCATATTCAACTTATCAAGTCATTACGACTCAGCAAAACTATTTAATTCCCATGCCATCTAGGAATACTCAGACATGGACCAACTCCTTTGGTCAAACTTTGACTCCCACGTTAACCTAGCTTTGACCAACTTTAGAGCAACTTTGACCAAGCTCGGATTCAAGCCCTACTCCTAAAGTTCGAACCTTTATGGGTTCAAAATGTTTTATTTAATCCCTACTTCCATATTAAGCAAGTTCCTACTACCACTTTCCCAAAGTAGAAAGTTTCCGAATTTGGAAAGTTTCCATTTTAGGAAAGTCAATGCCTCAAAAGACCATACAAAAATAAGTATGTTTCTCCTCTTGAGTTTCCACCATGTTTGCAACACGTTAGGCTACCTCTTTGATGATTAAGGGATCTTTTGTAATCTATAATTGCATAGCTCCTTGATCCCTGACATCCTCCCCTTCTTCAGAAAAGTTTGCCCTTAAACTTGGCAAATCCTCATAAGCTTCCTAAAAAGGACTAAGATCAGCAATATTGAAGGTAGCAGATACTCTATAATCTCTTGGAAGTTCTACTTTATGAGCATTGTTGTTGATCTTCTCCAAGATTCTAAATGGGCCGTCAGATCTAGGAATAAGTTTGGAACATCTTTTTGATGGAAAATGTTCTTTCCTTAGATGAATCCATACATAATCACCCACTTTAAATCTCGAGTCCCTCTTCTTTCTATCAATTCGTGCCTTGACTTATTCATTCATCTTCTCAATCTTGGAATAAACTTGCTCATGTATCTTCTTGATCTCTTTAGTTCTTTCCTCTGCCTCTTGACTAAAGTTAGCCTTCACTACAAATGGTTCCAAATCAATAGGCGTACAAGGATTGAATCCAAAGACCACTTCAAAGGGACTAAGACCTATTGTCTTGCTTGGAACCCTATTGTATGCAAACTCTGCGTGTGGTAGTACCTCTTCCCATTCCCTAAGGTTCTTAGTGATCAACGATCACAAAAGTGTTCCTAAGGTGCAATTAGTCACTTCACTTTGCCCATTAGTTTGAGGATGACTTGACATACTGAATTTTAACTTTGTACCCATCTTCTTCCATAGCGTTAGCTAGAAATGACTAAGAAATTTTGAATCACGATCACTTACCATAGACTTAGGGATCCCATGTAGATGAACCACCTCTTTAAAGTAAAGATTAGCAACCTAAACTGCATCATATGTAGTGTGACATGGAATGAAATGTGCCATTTTAGATAATCTCTCCACAACCACCATGACTGTGTCTTTATTGCGTTGGGTTTGAGGTAGTCTAGTGATAAAGTCTAGACTGATATCTTCCTAAGGAGCTTGAGGCACTGGTAAAGGCATATGGAGTCCTTGGGGAAGAGAGTGACTTTTAGCCTTTTGACACGTGGGACACCTTTTGACTATGAACTCCACATCACGTGTCATTCTGGGCCATAAAAAATATTCAGCTAGAAGGGCTTTGGTCTTTTCAATACCAAAGTGTCCAGCCATGCCTCCTTCATGAACTTCCTTAATGAAGAACTCTCTTAAATTGTGTTTGGAAATACATACTTAACTTCCTTTGAATAGAAACCCTTCAAATAGATAGTATTCCCCTAATGCTTTCTTTGAGTATTTCTCATAGAGTTCTCCAAAGTCAGCATCTCCCTTGTAGCATTCCTTCAAGATCTCAAGGTCAATAATATTAGTCTATAATGAATTCAAAAGGAGATACCTTCTTGAAAGTGCATTAGCTTCTTTGTTGAGTTTTCCAAACTTGTGCTTTATCATGAAGTGGAAGGATTGAAGGAACTCAACCTATTGAGCATGTCAAAGTTGTTACTTTTGTTGGCTTTGTAGATACTTTAAGGCCTCATGATCATAATGAAGAATGAATTCTTTTAGGACCAGATAGTGGCATCGATGATCAAGTGCACGTACTAGTGCATAGAACTCCTTGTTACAGGTAGAGTACTTATGCTTGGCTTCATTGAGCTTTTCACTGAAATAGGCAAAGGGCCTTCCATTCTGAGATAATACTGCTCCAATACTGACCCCCGATGCATCACATTCTACTTCAAAGATATCTTTAAAGTTTGGAAGTGCTAGGATAGGTGCTGAAGTCAACTGATGCTTGACCTCTTCAAATACCTTTTGTGCTTGAGGATTCCAATCAAATTTCTTTAGTTTTGTGAATTCTGTAAGAGGAGCCATAATAGTACTGAAATCACGAACAAATCTTCTATAGAATGATGCCAGACCATGAAAGCTTCAAACTTGTTGGGTACTATTAGGAACAGGCGAACTTCGAATCGCTTCCACTTTTCTTTCATCAACCTGTATACCTTGAGAAGAGACATTAAATCCCATAAACACAACTTCCGAGGTATAGAAGTCATAGTTTTTCAAGTTACCATAGAGTTTTCATGTGCTAGTACTTCAAATACCCTTTGCAAGTGTTTTTAATGTTCTTCTTTAGATTTACTGTAGATCAGAATATCATCAAAGTATACCACGAAAAGGCACCAAGAAAGGGCTTAAGACACGTGTTCATAAGCCTCATGAATGTGCTAGGTGCGTTTGAGAGACCGAAGGGCATCACAAGCCCCTCATACAACCCTTCTTTAGTCTTAAATGCGATTTTCCATTCATCCCCTTCACAGATTCGAATTTGATGATATCCACTTCTCAAATCCACTTTCGAAAATACCTTGGCTCCATATAGATCATCCAATAGGTCATTTAGCTTAGGAATGGGAAAATGGTATTTGATAGTGATCTTATTAATGGCTCTACTATCCACACACATACACCACTCTCCATTCTTCTTTGGTACCAATAGAGTAGGTACGACACATGGGCTCAATAACTCCTTTATGATCCCTTTCTCCAATAATCCCTCTACTTGCCTCCTAATCTCCTCAGTTTCTTTAGGGTTTGTTCTATAAGCAGGCTTATTGGGTAGAACAGATCCTGGGATAAGATATATTTTGTGTTGGATGTCATGTTTAGGAGGAAGCTTGGGAGAATCTCCTTTGGGAACACGTGATAAAAGGTTTTAAGCAAGGGGGTGAGTAAAGGATAGATAGGTTTCTCCTTAATTAGTTCCTCCTCCTCCTCCTCCAAACTTGTCAATATAAGGGGGGTATAAGTTGATGCTCATGTTGTTTAGCTTTCATAATAGTGGTTAGGGTATTTTTTTAATTGTTGTGTACGCTAGGGTTTTCTTTTGTGGTGGTAGGTTTATTTTGTATCATGGGTTTTAGGGTAATGGGGTGGTTGTTTTTGGTAAAGGAATATGTGTTTTTATATCCATTATGTATCACCTTTCTATCAAATAACCAAGGTCTTCCCAACAACACATGACATGCATCCATAGGTATAACATTACACCATAGTTCTTCCTTATATCTACCAATACTAAAATTGAGTAAGACACAAGAACTTACTTTGATTCCTTCACCTTGATTAAGCCATTAGATCACATAAGGATGTGGATGTGATGATGTAGGTAAGTTGAGCTTCTCTACTAATGTTTGAGATGCAACATTTGTAAAACTTCCTCCATCAATGATCAAAGGGCAAACCTTTTCTTTGACAGTGCATTTCGTGAAGAAGATAGCCTCTCTTGGCCGTTGATCTTCTATTTGGGGGCACTATACTCAACGCCCTTCTCACTGTAAACACTCTCCTTCATCTGGCCCAAAACTTCAACTACTTCTTCTTTCTCAAACAGGGATTGCTATGTATGGAGTATTCAGCTAGTGACACAATCTTTTTGTTAGGGTAATCAGATGCAATATGCCCTAAACCTTGACATCTAAAACACCTCCTAGAATTGCGTTGAGGTTGGATTGGGTTATTTTGTGGAGTAAAGTTTGTTTTTGGTGGGTTAGAAAGAGTAAGATGTGTTTGAGTAGGCTAGGTTCCTGTATTTTGGGTGGGTTTAGAATAGGATCTAGTGTTTTCGTGTTAGGGTTTGGTTTTCTGTTGATTTTCCACCTTATGCGCCAAAAGGATCAACTCTTCTAAGGTTTAATATGGATGTAATTCCACTACCCTAGAAATTCGATCCTCCAAACCTCCTAGAAATCGCACCAATGTCTATGGCTCATCCTCATCACCACCACACTTCAACAAATACCCATCAAATTCACGTGCATACTCCTCTACCGTTTTTCTACATTGTTCAAGGTGATGAAATCTCATAAATTCACTTAAACATAGTAGGAAGGTAGGAACTTCTCTTTTAACAGTTTTTTATCTTCTCCCAAGTTCTCACCTTATCTTTCCCCATCCTTTCCCTCTTGTTACACACATTTTCCCACCAAGTGGAGGCATATTTGCGTAATTTCAAGGCAACCACCTTTACTTTCTTATCATCAAGTGTTTGTTTATAATCAAACACTCTTTCTACTACTCTCAACCATTCTAAAAATTCATCAGCATCTAATCTTCCATCATACTCAGGTATATCAACTTTTATATCAAAAAAGGAAGAGTTAGAGTTTGTGTTACCAAATCAGTTGTGCATAGGAGACTTTGGAATCTCCTCCCCTAAATGGTGTGAAGGTGGAACATCCCCTCTTTGTCGAATGTGTCTTGCTTGAAGGTCTCTAAGTTGCACCCTCAACAACTAAACTTCACCCTCCAAACGCGTATTCCTCTCACCCAAAGACATGTAATCATCGTTCTCGCTTTGGTGATGATGACTACTTGAAGAAGCCATGGATATGAGTGAATTTAATATCCCAAGACTCTTTTAGCTCTGATACCAGATGTTGTATTTTAGGATACTTAGATCGAAAAATACATGCTAAAACGATTAAGAACTCGGCAACTGATTTGCGCCACAAAAACAAATAAGTTTATGGATGTTTGTGAATGTGTTTAGGCTTGATTTTTATGTAAGTTATAAAAGAACAAAAAGGATAATTCGTTGATTAACTCTAGGGATTGTTTAGATACAGATTCACCCCCAAAGAATTTGAAAAGCTTCCTCAGAACATGATAACTGTTCTCTTAGGTCGTTTAACTAAAAGAATAGTTATGCAAACTAAATTTATAAACACCCTAATACTACTACAACTAGTGTAGTGGTAAGTCGGGGATCGAACCACAAGGACAAGGGGTGATAGCTTTTAGACTTGATGTAAAGGGTTTATTTGGTATTTGATAAAATGAATCTAATGACAGAAAAATAAAGCAAGAACTAAAACGATGTTATGCTATGAAGGGAAAACGGGGATAGATCAGTTCCACCCTAGGAGGGACAATCAAACTATCAATATGCTAAATTAGGAGAAATCACTCAACAATGAATCATGACACTCAAGATGACGAGAGGAAGTTTGTGACCCTATAAATCACACGAACAACCTATAATTGCCCTATGTCTCCAAAGGAGTGGCAGGACAAGATTCGCATCGAATATCAATCAATCAATCAATCATTAACAATCTCAAATCCTAACTCTACGCATGAAGAACGAGCCAACCTAGGGTTTCACCAATCAAACCCCTAAGAAAACTACTCACACATGGTAATAAAGACTAGGGCATACACAATGATAAAAGACATAATTGAAAGCATGAACAGACTAAATGGAAATGAATAAGAGAACGAAAACTATCCTATCAAAACCGTAAATAAAGTAATGATAATAGCAAGAGGAATGAAATTCAGAAAAACAATACTTGGAAGCATTAAACGAAATAAAACAAAAAAGAATCAATACCTTGCATAAATGAAATTCCATGAACGAAAAGGAATCCGAATCTGAAATACAAAGCTTGAAAGGAAGTGCAATGAAAGTTGTAAATCTAAACTAATGCATGAAAGAAATGAAAAGCTTTAAAGTGATGTTCTAGGTTGAGGCACAAAAGCTCTCAAAGTAGGCATGAGGGTTATTTGTAGAGAAATAAGGTATTTATACCTTAGGGACATAAGGGGTAAAACCCTAGAAAAACCCTCGAGCACCGGCTGATGAAAGAACCAAAAACTACGGGAAAGAAGACCATTCGGTCGAATGAATAGGGGATTCGGCCGAATGGGTGGCCATTCGGCCGAATGGTGTGGCCATTCGCCTAAAACAGAAACTTGACGTTTGTGGACCCTGTCCACCATTCGGCCGAATGGTCCTTGATTGGGCTGAATGAATGTTCATTTGGCTATTCCTGAGAGCTTGATTTATGTGCTTGAATCCCTGTCTTCGATTCGACCGAATGGATGTTAGATTCGGTCGAATCTGAACCTGAACCTTGCTGAATAGCTCCTATGAAGTGTCTAATGGCTTCTAGAGTTTATGGGATCTTTGAGAGTGACTTGGAACGCATGCCCAAGCTATGATACGTGCATCCAAACTCTTGATAAAAGTGTCAAAGCCTCGAACACGTCTTATTTTACCTCAAAATCATCGAAATCACCTTAAATGACCTAAAAATAGCTCGAGGACAAGATCAAGGTAAAATTGAATGTAATGTGCATAAAACCAATATAAAAGCATGAGACTCAACACTAAAATGGGGTTGTAAACATGCTCTAAAACGAGCACATCAACTTCCCCCAAGCCAAAACTTTGTTAGTCCCTAGCAAATGAACTAGCAAGGCAACACCGTGAGCAAAGCTCATGAAAAGCAAGGTGAGCAGAAAACAAGACAATGCCAGCCGTGTACGCGCAAAACTCTCCCCTAGCCATGGGTGTGCAAGTACAATGGGCTCAAAAGAGCATAATACCAAGATGAACAACGTTTTCCACAGACTCGGGGTTACTAGAAAAGCTACAACACAGGCTATGCCACCCACCACCTAATGAGGTCACAAAAAATAGATGTGGGAAATTTCTAGTACGCTAGTGTGTTTAATATGGTACGTGTTTCGCTCATAATCGTCCGACTTAAGATGAGTCGGGAATTAAACACTCAATCAAGGAGAAATCTTAGGGATTGTATCCTATCTACTCTCCAGCACAGAACTTGCTAATCAGGCCAAGTCGAATAGGTTTGGAAACAATTGTAATGTAGGCTATGATCAAGGTAGGGTAAAATTTGGGGATGTGGATTTCAAATAGAGGATAGTAAGCAATCTAAGGTAATCAAACCAAGGACGGCTATGACTTCTGACAACAATGCCACTTCCCAAAATTCTCTAGATACGTATAAATAAACTCATTACACCAACTTTATTCTCGAATTTTTCTTTTTCTATTTTTTTCTGTCTCTTTTCTTTTTTTTCTTTTTGTTTTTGTTTCCATGCTAATTTTTCTGAAATAAACTAAGAATAATGTAAAGAGTCATATCATACGACAACGAATTTTCAAACCAAAATCTTTCACCACAATGCAACGGGTACCACTTCACTGTGATCACTTGACTATCCTCTAGGTAAAAAGAGGGAATATTTGGCTCATGTGGAGTTAGATGATGTAGCTACAAAGAAAAAGTAAAGGCACAAAATTGGCTTACCCTAAAGTCAATCAATATTCATGGTAGGCAATTTGGCCATGTAGCTGTAACTACAAACGTGTTATCATCCCTGGCCTTTAGAAAAGAAGACTATGCTAGAGGAGAACAAACATAATACTTAGACTCTCTAACTAGCAATTAATAACATAGGACTCACATTGGAGTCCTAGAAGGCTCAATCCTCACTAGGCTAGTCGATATGTGCCTCAATAGGTAGTCATCCAAGCAACAAACCAAGCAGAACCAGATCCCCTAAGTCAGGTGGAAAACAGTCAATCATTCAGTCCCAAAATAGGCATAAGGCTAGGAAAAATATGAGTATGCATAAGACCACTATAAAGTACACATCAGGAGCTAGCATGTCAGTTTCACAACTCAAGCACATTAATCTTGACACACCTAGACATGCAAAGAAAAACTAAAATAAAAAGCAAGGTAATAGTTTCAATAATGCTGATCTTTCAAAGCTTTGAAAACACAAGGACCCTCCCCCAAGCCAGCTCAAGAGCCATCTCGGCACTTGGGAGAGAAGAAACAAAAGGGAGAAAGATCAGCATTATGGAAGCTATTGCTATACAAATAAACAAACAAAACAAACACCGGGTTATCTCCCGTAAGTACTTTTGTTTAATGTCGGAAAGTTCGACACATTTAGGCACAAGTTTATACAGAAAAAGAAAAAAATGAAATCCTACCTGGCGTAGGAGTGGATTCACTCCTAGCATCACCATCACCTCCAGCGTGGGGAGTCAAAACTCTCCACCGAGCTGTAGTGGCGGAAGTAAGCAATGGAGAACCAGGGTCATCTGGAGGTGGGTTATAATGCGGGGCTCCCCCAAGCCAGGGTGGAGTCATCAGTCTCTTGTTAGATTTTCTTTTTCTAGCCCTTTTTCATTTGTGGGCTGGCTCATCAGTACCCTCAGATTTGTAATACATCTCCATTTGCGGAGCAATTCCCTTCGCAGCCCCAAAAATAAGACACTCTTGCGTGTCCTCCTCATCCGACACCTCAGCTATCATTGGGGCAGCAAAAGCATTACACCTCTCAACCTCTTTCGCAACATCATTCTTGACCACCCCAAAGGAATAAATCCGCTCGACCATGGGTTCCTTTGAAGACTTAGAAAAGGCAAACACAACCTTCTCTTGGGCTACCCTAACAGTTATAGTTTCTGATTCACAGTCGATCAGGGCACCTAAAGTCTTCAAAGCATCCCTCCCTAAGATGAGGGGCATATAAGGATCCTCGGCAATATCAAGCACCATGAAGTCACATGGTACCACTATGTTCCCTACTTGGATCGGAAGGTCCTCAAACTCCCCACATGGCACTTTTATACTATGGTTGGCCAACTGGATTGTTTTCTTCGAAGGCTTAAGCTCACAGGTTAGCTGTTTGGCAATGGACATTGGCATTAGGCTAATGGAGGCCCCAAGGTCAGCAAGTGCTCCCTTAGAATTGAGTTTTCCAAGGGTGACTAGGAGCACAAAGGGTCCTCTAGCTTTTTCTTTCTTAACCCATGTGCCCTGAATGGTGGCACTTACCTGCTCTGGTAAATTGATAACCTCACCCTCAAGCTTTCTCTTGTTCCTTAAGAGAGTTTTCAGATACTGAGCATATTGTGGCATTTGCTCCATGGCCTCTAAAAATGGTATGTTCATTTCAAGTTGCCTCATATGCTCTAGGAATTTAAGAAACTTTTCTTGCAATTGCGTCTCTACCTTCTTGTAAGGAAAAGGTAGAGGCGGAGCATGTTGACGCTCAAGTTTCCTCCGTTCCTGTATCTCCCTCCATCTCTCTTCTTTATCTTTCTTCTCCCTCTCATGCCCAATGACTTCGACATTGTGCCCCTCATTTTCTTCACCACCCTCCTTTTCTTTTCTCCCCTCAAGGTTCTCCTTGTGCTCATTTTCTCTTAGACAACCACTATCCTTCGAGGAATCTTCTCCTAAATCCTCTCCATTAGCTACAACTAGAGTAGGATACGAGGTTCTAGATCTTAGGAAGATCGCCTTACAGGTGTGATGCTTAGGGTTAGAGTCAGGAGAGTTTTGTGGTGGAGGTGGGGTGGATGGGTTTTATTGAGGGTGAGAAGGAAGTAGCAATGGTGGAAGTGAACTAGCCATCTGCGCAAGCTGTGATTCAAAGAACTTTTGCTACACTTGAAGCTGTTGCATTTGATTTATCAAAGTTTGATTGATTTACGAGAGGGTTTGATTTTGCTGCGCAAGGGAGTTCACTTGGGTGGAAAGGAATTCATTAGTTGGGGGCGGGTTTTGTTGAGGCTGTGTAGATGGATAGGGTAGGTTGGTGTTGGGTCTTGGCATTGGAGGGTATGGCCTATTCCCATTCGGCCTAGGAAAGCTCACATTCGCTTGATTTGTAGAGTTGTACCCTTGGTAGGAGTTTCCTTGGTTAGAATTTGGATTAAAAGGAGGTCTAAAGGGTTGATTGTTGTAAGGACCTTGTTGAACAAACCCTTGGTTATGACCACCATACCCTACTGCTGCCACATAATCGGGATTATACCCGTATCCATCATAGTTCATGACCGGGGTTTTCCTTCTTGGTTAAACCCCCCGCAGTTAACAGCCGCTGTGTGCTCGGAATTTGCACCCCCACAATATGATGTATCATGATTGGTGCCCCCACAGATTCTACATGAAAAGGGCGTCTCTTTAACCGATGATACATTGGAGCTACTTGGGTGTATTTGAACTTAGACAGCTTCTTATCCATGATAGCTTCGATTTTTGAACTAATCCTGTCCAAGTTGCTTGAATCCATCCTTCCTCTCGGTAATCCACTACCCCTTGCTCCTCCCCAAGAGTTATTTTTAGCAACCTCCTCAATCTTAGCCTTCACTTGGTTGTTTGGGACATTCGAGAGTTGGCCACCAACAGCCGAGTCTAGGAGTGCCTTGGTGGAGTCATTTAGACCATCATAGAAGAATGTATTGAGATGGTTCTCCCCGTACTCATGATGGGGGCATACTCTTATCATTCTCTTAAACTGACTCCAAGTGGCACTAAGGTTCTCATCATCCTCTTGAGTGAATGACGCAATTTTCTTGCGCCAATCCTGCGTTCGAACTGTGGGATAGAACCTTTCTAGAAATGCTGTCTTTAATTGAGCCCAATCAATGATTGAGTTGGGCTTCACGCATTTATACCAATACCGAGCATCACTAGATAAACTCAAGTGAAATAGATGCATCCGTACATAATCCGGGCTATTGGGGCATAGAGGTATGAGACCGCAAATATCTGAGAATGCTTCCAAGTGTTGGAGAGGGCATTCATTTCTCAAACCGCAAAAAGGGGTCTCTTTCACCATCCAGGTGAATTGAGGTTGTATGTGATAAGGGTTCGGGGCTATGGGTAACACTACACCTCCTTGAAATTCTTGGGACCCAGGCGTCCCAAATTGACTAAATAGTTATTGGTGGTTTTCATCCATTGGTGGTGTAGGGTGGTCGGAAGTATTTGGTAGCAACGAGGTTTGGGTTGGAATTCTCTGTTTGCTGCGTTGAACCTCAGGGTCGTATGGTTCTAGTTGTTGATTTGATCTACATGTGCTATATGGCATGCAAACAACACTAGAGACCAAGCGTAAGTACTGACAAGCAAATTATTGGATAATAAAATAAATAAAGCAAAAATGAATTACACCAAGACTACAATCTAAACACAACGCCTTGTCCCCGACAACGGCGTCATTTTGATAACCGTTCTCTTAGGTCGTTTAACTAAAAGAATAGTTTTGCAAACTAAATTTATAAACACCCTAATACTACTACAACTAGTGTAGTGGTAAGTCGGGGATCGAACCACAAGGACAAGGGGCGATAGCTTTTAGACTTGATGCAAAGGGTTTATTTGGTATTTGATAAAATGAATCTAATGACAGAAAAATAAATCAAGAACTAAAACGATGTTATGCTATGAAGCGAAAACGGGAACAGATCAGTTCCACCCTAGGAAGGACAATCAAACTATCAATATGCTAAATTAGGAGAAATCACTCAACAATGAATCATGACACTCAAGATGACGAGAGGAAGTTTGTGACCCTATAAATCACACGGACAACCTATAATCGCCCTATGTCTCCAAAGGAGTGGCAGGACAAGATTCGCATCGAATATCAATCAATCAATCATTAACAATCTCAAATCCTAACTCTCACTAGTGGAAAAAACACTATATGCTCCGGTTTTTTGGAGGCTTTATGCTCCGGTTTAGACCCGAAGTAGATCAAACCGGAGTATATTCAAAAAGACTTTATGCTCCGGTTTGAACCGGAGCATATTTCAGACTTTATGCTCCGGTCCACTGAAAACCGGAGCATATAATGGGCGTTTTATGCTCCGGTTTTCAGTGGACCGGAGCATAAAGTCTGATTTTTTTTGAAAAATTATAGACTTTATGCTCCGGTCCACTAAAAAACGGAGCATAAAACACCCATTATATGCTTCGGTTTTCAGCGGACCGGAGCATAAAGTCTATAATTTTTCAAAAAAAATCAGACTTTATGCTCCGGTTTTCATTAGACCAGAGCATAAAGTCTGAATTTTTTTTTTAATTTCACAAAATGCTTTAACTGGCTACTAGAACAGTGCAACCTGAAATGCTAATTATAATATGCTTCGGTTTCATTACATAAGAAAATATTATAACAATGCAAGCTCAAAGGCTTTCAATACATATAACAATTACGAATATACAGAGATGACTACAATGTATATATTACAAATATAAATAGGCATTGATTGTATACAAAAATCTAACTACGTACTATATGCAGTTATTGGAAAGGAATCGTGCAAACTTGTCTCGTATTTCTTTGATTTCGTTAATGGTGAAAGGCTCTTCTCTTGATGTGTTGAAAGCCTAAATGTAGCCACCATAATAAAATAAAATTAGATAATCGTTCAATCTCTAATACTTGTTCTTAGTATGTGAATTGAAGGACCTAAGCAAAATAATAAGAAGAAGAACAGTAGCATGCTAGTATAAACCTCAATCAAACATCAAATTAATTAACATCTTAGATGATTGTATAACCAAGGTCAATATGCCACTGTGTAAATGTCTCTAAATATCTAAATAAAATCCATAAAATAATTGAATTTGACGCATAAGTTTTCCAAAAAATTCGGCAGAGTTTCCTCTGTAAAATGAACATTTTCCCAAGTTTTAATCATTTTAACAAAACCCCTAAGAAAACTACTCACACATGGTAATAAAGACTAGGGCATACACAATGATAAAAGACATAATTGAAAGCATGAACAGACTAAATGGAAATGAATAAGAGAACGAAAACTATCCTATCAAAATCGTAAATAAAGCAATGATAATAGCAAGAGGAATGAAATTCAGAAAAACAATACTTGGAAGCATTAAACGAAATAAAACAGAAAAGAATCAATACCTTGCATAAATGAAATTGCGTGAACAAAAAGGAATCTGAATCCGAAATACAAAGCTTGAAATGAAGTGCAATGAAAGCTGTAAATCTAAACTAATACATGAAAGAAATGAAAAGCTTTAAAGTTATGTTCTAGGTTGAGGCACAAAAGCTCTCAAAGTAGGCATGAGGGTTATTTGTAGAGAAATACGGTATTTATACCCTAGGGACATAAGGGGTAAAAGCCTAGAAAAACCCTTGAGTGCCGGCTGATGAAAGAACCAAAAATTATGGGAAATAAGACCATTCGGTCGAATGAATAGGGGATTCGGCCGAATGTGTGGCCATTCGCCTAAAACAGAAACTTAACGTTTGTGGACCCTGTCCACCATTCGGCCAAATGAGTGCAACCATTCGGCCGAATGGTCCTTGATTCGGCCGAATGAATGTTCATTTGGCTATTCCTGAGAGGTTGATTTATGTGCTTGAATCCCTGTCTTTCATTCGACCGAATAGATGTTAGATTCGGTCGAATCTGAACCTGAACCTTGCTGAAAAGCTCCTGTGAAGTGTCTAATGGCTTCTGGAGTTTATGGGATCTTTGAGAGTGACTTGGAACGCATGCCCAAGCTATGATACGTGCATCCAAACTCTTGATAAAAGTGTCAAAGCCTCGAACACGTCTCATTTTACCTCGAAATCACCTGAAATGACCTAAAAACAGCTCGAGGACAAGATCAAGGTAAAATTGAATGTAATGTGCATAAAACCAATATAAAAGCATGAGACTCGACACTAAAATGGGGTTGTAAACGTGCTCTAAAATGAGCACATCAAAACACCACCAATTTCATCAACGAGTAAAATAGGCTAGCAAAGGATGAACACACTAAACTTTAATCCAAAACCTTAGAGAATTCAGAAAAGTCACGAATGACAAAGGGGTTAATTCATCAAAATCTGATTTCATTCAAAGCCATTGGACTCCTTTATATAGTAGGAACTCCCTAGGGTTTACCTGAAGTTTAAAAACACCAAAACTCTATCTAAACACATGCATAACAACCTAAATACGTGAATAATAAGTATTCTAGGCTATAATGACTCTAAAAAATGTGAATCCCTAGGAAAGAAGATAAAATATGACTTTGGATAACTATCCTTATGATAAATTTAACTAGAAACATTAAAGAACTAACTTCCTAATAGAATAATGCATAGAAATATGAAATTCCAATAATTGGCTAGATATAGTTACATTACAATTAAAAAGACTCAAAAGATAAGACTTCTCAACTAGCTAAAACTCTATATGCTTTATCCAACCAAATGGATCTCTTATCCATTAATACGCGTCTATCTTCAAGTCTTCCATCATCAATTAAACTCTTTAAGTCTCCTTATCATATCCAACTTATCAAGTCATTACGAATCAGCAAAACTCTTTAATTCCCACGCCATCTAGGAATACTCGAACATGGACCAACTCCTTTGGTCAAACTTTGACTCTCACGTTGACCTAGCTTTGACCAACTTTAGAGCAACTTTGACCAAGCCCGGATTCAAGCCCTACTTCTAAAGTTCGAACCTTTATGGGTTCAAAACGTTTTATTTAATCTGTACTTCCATATTAAGCAAGTTTCGACTACCAGTTTCCCATAGTAGAAAGTTTCTCAATTTGGAAGGTTTCCGTTTTAGGAAAGTTAATGAAAGTCAATGCCTCAAAAGACTATACTAAAATAAGTATGTTTCTCCTCTTGACTTTCCACCATGTTTGCAACACGTTGGGCTACCTTTTTCATAACTAAGGGATCTTTTGTAGTCTGTAATTGCATAGCTCCTTGATCCCCAACAGTCACAAAGACAAGTAGGTTTAAACTTCAAAATATGATTTCATTCAATGCCATTTGACTCCTTTATATAGTAAGAACTCCCTAGGGTTTACAAGAAATTTAAAAACACTAAAACTCTGTCTAAACACATGCATAACAACCTAAATACGTGAATAACAAGTGTTCTAGGCTATAAGGAATCTAAAAAATGTGAATCCCTAGGAAAGAAGATAAAATCTGACTTTGGCTAACTATCCTTAAGATAAACTTAACTATAAACATTAAAGAACTAACTTCCTAATAGAATAATGCATGGAAATATGAAATTCCTATGATTGGATAGATATAGTTACATTACAATTAAAAAGACTCAAAAGATAAGACTTCTCAACTAGTTAAAACTCTATATGCTTTATCCAACCAAATGGATCTCTTATCCATTAATACGCGTCTATCTTCAAGTCTTCCATCTTCAATCACACTCTTTAAGTCTCCTTATCATATCCAACTTATCAAGTCATTACGAATCAGCAAAACTCTTTAATTCCCACGCCATCTAGGAATACTCGAACATGGACCAACTCCTTTGGTCAAACTTTGACTCCCACGTTCACCTAGCTTTGACCAACTTTAGAGCAACTTTGACTAAGCTCGGATTCAAGCCCTACTCCTATAGTTCAAACCTTTATGGGTTCAAAACATTTTATTTAATCCCTACTTTCATATTTAGCAAGTTCCTACTACCACTTTCCCAAAATAGAATGTTGCCTAATTTGGAAAGTTTCTCAAAGTAGCAAGCTTTTAACTCAAGAAAGTCAACCCAAGTCAATGCCTCAAAATATCATACTAAAATAAATATGAATTTCCTATTCACTTTCCACCATATTTGCAACACATTGGGCCACCTCTTTTATGGTTAGGGGGTCTTTTGTGATCTTCAATAGCATAGCTTCTTGATATATAATATAAAGTCCACTAATACACTCTCCAATGGTCTTTTTGAAATCACCAAAGGTTATAATAGCCCTTCCGACACTTGTTGCTCTATCTTTTCTTGTTGACAAACAAGACAAGTCTTCACATAGGCCTCGACATCATCTCACATGTGAGGCTAATAGTACTACTCCTCTAAGAATGCCATGGTCCATTGAATCCCTAGGTGTCCAGCCCACATAGAATCATGGCACTCCCTCATGACATTACGCCTAAGGTTGTCCCACTTAGGCACATAAATGTGTCGGCTAACAGTGTAAAGTATGCCATCTTTCTCCCAAAACTGTCGGGTTTTTCCCTTTTTAGCCTTCTCCATAAGACCTTTGGTCCTGGGATCTTTTTTGGTTCCCTTTTTTATGTGTTCGACCAGGTTATTGGCAATGCTACTGGTGTAGGAAAACATGTCTTTCTAGCTTAGAGCGTCGGCAACCATATTCGTTTTACTGGGTTTGTACTCCATAGTGTAGTCAAAACTCGGTGAGGAAATCCTGCCAGTGAACTTGCTTAGGGATCAGTTTCTTTTTGATTTTGGAAGTACCTTGTTGCGACATTGTCAATATAGATGGTGAATCTACTCCCCAGCAAGTAGTGCCTCCAAATTTGTAAGTAGTGAAAGATCGCAGTCATTTCCTTATCATGCATAGGATACCTCTTCTCCGTATCATTTAACTTCCAAGATTTGTAGGCGATGGGGTGCCCTTCTTGCATGAGTACCTTGCCAATAGCAAAGTCAAACACATTAGAGTGAAGCTCAAATGGCTTCGCAAAGTCTGATAGTGCCAACACTAGCTCTTCGGTGACTGCCTACTTCAAATCATCGAAGGCCTTTTGACACTTTACATCCCATTGCTATGGCACTTTCTTCTTTAGAAAGTCTGTGAGTGGTGCTACCCTTGATGAGTAGCTTTTGATGAACCACTTGTAATAGTTGGCAAGCTCAAGGAAGGAATGTAGTTCCAACACATTCTTGGGTGGTTCCCATTCATTAATGGCTTGCTCCTTGTCCCATTCCATCATGATCTTCCCAGCCTTAATGTAATACCCAAGGAAGGACACCCCATCCTATGCGAACAAGCATTATATAGCTCATTCTTACGCAAGACCTTAAATATTTCTCTTAGATGCTGCACATGGTCTTGTAAGGTATCATTATATACCACAATATTGTCTAGATAAACTACAATGAATTTATCTAGAAAGGCTTAAAGATGGTATTCATTAAGGTGCAAAATGTTGGCGGGGCATTAGTGAGACCAAAAGGCATCACCAAGAATTCATAAGACCCATACCAGGTGACGCACACTATTTTCTGCTCATCTCCACTGATGATGCATACTTGTCAATACCCCGACCTTAGATCAGCTTTAGAAAAGTACTTAACTCTTCCTAATTGATCAAAAAGATCGGCGACCAATAGGATTGGATATTTGTTCTTGATGGTTATTTTATTGAGCTCTCGATAGTCGATGCACATGTGCAAGGATCCATCGTGCTTGCGCTGGAAGAACACAGGTGCTCCATATGGTGCTTTGGATGGCCTAATGAATCCATCATCTAGCAACTCCTTCAGTTGCTTCCGTAGCTCTTCTAGCTTTGGTGGTGCCATCCGATACGGTGTCATGGCTGGAGGCCTAGTCCCTAGCTCCAGCTCAATTTTATGATCAACTTCCCTACGAGGGGGAAGCTTCTTGTGTAACTCTAGGGGCATCATGTCTTTGAACTCCTTTAAGACCCCCAAAATTTCCTTGGGAACCTCAGCCCCATGAGGCCCCTCTTTAATGAGCATGGCCAAAAAATGTTGCCCGACCCTTGTGAATTCCCTACTTTACTTGTATGGCTGACAACATCTTGGCTTCTACAATCTCTCTTGTCACAGGGACCACATAGGCCCTATGGTCCTTGGCTATGGTGAGTGATCAATCTCGTTCCATCGTCTATGGCTTGACTATGTCCAAGAACTCCATGCCAAATATGAGGGTGAAGTCATCCAAGTGACGATGGTGAGATCAACGTTTCCCTTTCATTCACCCAAACGGAGGGAAACTCCACGGGCGATACCATGGATAGGGGCTAGAGCGGTGTTGACAGTCTTTATCTTGCCCGGCTCCTGAGTGTATTGAAGGCCCAACCTTATTGCTTCCTTAAGAGCAACAAAGTTGTGCATTGCCCTAATATCTAACAAAGATTTGGAAGCCTTCCCATTGACCTTGGCTTCCACAAACATTAGTGAGGATTTCTTAGTACATTGCAGCGTACTTACCTTGGCCAATTAGTTGTCATGTGTCTTCCTCTCTTTCATGGCCTGGACGCTGCTCATCATACGCAAGGTCCCCATTTGAGCCTCATCCCTTAATGAGTCTCCAATTTTCTACATTGGTGCAGCAATCAGTGTATTTAACTTTTGTCGCAGCGGGCACTCCCTTACCTAGTGCGGCCCTCTGCATAGGAAGTAGTCATGATTCTTTGTCCTCCCCTTGGAGGAAGACTTGCTCTTGTCCTTCTTCTCGAAGGACTTGCCACTATTTGGACTACTTCGTTCGGTGGGTTTAGCTCCCCCACCTTTTCCCTTGCTAGCGCCATTTTTAGTTCCCTTATTATCTTTCTATGAATCACTTTTGTACTCAAATAATGATTCGGCTGCAGCAATGGCATCTAAGAGTTTTTGTACATTCCATCTCTTCAGCCCTTGCTCGGCCCATCGTTGCAATCCATCCATGAAGTAGAGGAGCTGAGCTTTCTTGGGTAAGTTGGTTACCTCTCGCATGAGTGAAGAAAATTTTTTGATCAATTGCTTGATTTATCCCATGTGCTTCAGCCCATGCAACCTCTTCATAGCAATATCTCCCACGTTTTTAGGATAAATTGCTTCTTGAAGGCGGCCTTGAACTCGTCACATGTGTTCAGTGAGCACAGACTCTTCTTGATGTCCGACTCTTGCCTCCTCCGCCAAAGGATGGCATCATCTCTAAGGTACATCATGGTAGTAGTGATCTTGGTCGCATCGTTGACCAACTACATAGCATCGAAGTACCTTTTGATGCTCCATAGGAAGTTATCGGTCTCCCTTGCATCACGCTTCCCATGGTATTTGGGTGGTTTAGGAACCTTCATTCTCGGACCTTCCCGTATCATGGCACCCCCTACCACAGCCGCCTTGTAAAGGGCGACATTCGCTTGAATGGAGTTAAGCAATTCCCTTAGGCCTTGAAGTTTCCCTATGAAAACATCCTTAAGTTGGGCCATCTCGGATTAAAGGGCATCGGAAACTTGGTTGAACAGAAGCTGGGTCTCAACCATTGCATCCGATAGGCCTAGTTTTAAGCCTTAGACTCAGTTATCAAGTCCCTCAACATCATCAGAGAGACTACCCAAAGTAGCTTGCAAGCTAGCTACAGATTACCCAGCCTCTTTTAAGCTGTCTTGGAAATCAGCAATACCTAGCTCTACTTTAATCATGAGTTCCTTTAGCAATGCAGTGTGGCTTAGCTTCTTGATAAGCCCTTTCTCAGTCACCAACCCAACAACATTGTCTTTGTTATGTGCCATTGTAATATCTACACTTAATTTTTGTATGCACAATGGTTAGCATACCCCGAATCAACAATCCTGCCAGCAAAATGTCATCGCTCGGATACACGTATCACATGCTGACTCCTTTACCCAAGTCTTATGCACTTGTCCTACTGCCAACAACACCCGTTAGTTGATTAGTCAAGGCTTTCCAAGTACTAGAGAAAGAGTGTTGTATTGCTTGAGAGAGAGCTTTACAAATGCTTAAAGGCTTCTTGGATGCCTTCCAAAAATAAGGGAGGCCTCTATTTATAGGCCTTAAGGGGGAGGGACTAGATCCTTCCTTGTTCTAGAATTCGTTAGGGCTATCTACAATATCCTAAGACTCTTCCTCTAATGTATAAGCCTCTAGAATATTCTATATAAGTCTAGAGCCTTTCTATGTACAAGAGTGCACTATAACTCCCAAGAAGCTTTCGGAGCCTCTATAAACTTGCCATGCACCAGAAGATACTTGTGGGCCCTATTTGTTATATATCAGGAAGCTATAATATTGAAGATCACAAAAGACCCCTTAACCATCAAAGAGAAAGCCCAATGTGTTGCAAACATGGTGGAAAGACAATAGGAAATTCATACTTATTTTAGTATGATATTTTGAGGCATTGGATTGACTTTTCTTGAGTTGGAAGCTTTCTACTTTGGGAAACTTACCAAATTGGGAAACTTTCTACTTTGGGAAACTTTCCAAATTGGGAAACTTTCTACTTTGGGAAACTTTCTACTTTGGGAAAGTGGTAGTAGGAACTTGCTAAATATCAAAGTAGGGATTAAATAAAACGTTTTGAACCCATAAAGGTTCGAACTTTAGGAGTAGGGCTTGAATCCGGGCTTGAATCTCTTATCTTCTCTTCTTAGCTTTTCTACTATACATCTCTATTCCTCGATTCTTGTTATCACTAGTGGAAAAAACCTTACATGCTCCGGTTTTTTGAGAACTTTGTGCTCCGATTTTGACCCAAAGTAGATATAACCGAAGCATAATTAAAATGACTTTATGCTCCGTTTTGAACCGGAGCAAAAAATACACTTTATGCTCCGGTCCACTGAAAACCGGAGCATATAATGGGGGTTTTATGCTCCGGTCCACTGAAAACCGGAGCATAAAGTTTATACATACTTTATTATATTGTATTGTATTGTATAGTTCCAATAATGTTGATATTATTATTGGAACAATACAATACAATACAATAAAGTTTATATATATTATATATTATATACAATACAAAAGAAGCTCACGAAGAGCCCTCCTGTTACTCTCTACATTATCAACATTGATGCTAGCAAACCGTTTTCCAATGGTGCTAGTTGACTCGTCAGCAGCTAGAATACCCTTGCCAGGGGTAGCAATGTAGGCAACGTTGGCAATGAGCTCATCTGCAAAGGAATCAGCATGGTCAAATTAGCTTTAGAGACATTTTATTCTTTCATTCAGAGACATAAGCAAGCAATAGGAATATAAAGGAAATCAAAGACTTAACAAGGCAGAGGAAAGACAACAAGTGATGAAATATAAGGAACAAGCTAGCTAGACAAGATCACAATCAATAAACAGTATCGAGACCAAATCATACTCATCAGTGAGGAGAAGCATACACAATATTGAACATATGAGAGTTACATACTTACATATTAACATATACACAATAGGTCAGAAGATTTTATGACAATAAACAGTCAAAAATATGATTGCGGATTATATAGAACAACAAAGCAGCCAGTTAACTCCTTAAAAAGGAAAATCAAGCCATTTATTATAAGACAACCAGTAAAAATTAAAAAAAAATCTCATCCACATTGTATTACTCATCTATTACGTCAACACATCATGATATAAGCATACGTAACAATGAGCCTCTAAAACATAAATAGCACCAATAACCAGGTATCCTCCCCCTTTATAATCTCAAAAGTTAAGACATTGAAAAGTCAAAAGTCAAGCCAAATTGATACTCTAGGTAGTCAGGTAGATGGTTCTAATTCCATAAGTAGAATGTTTCAAAACAAATGGAAAGTCAAGAGGAAAGGGATATTTGATTGAATCAAATTTTATATAAAGAAAGTATAGAAAAAAGTACAAAATGAATAAAAGGGAACCTGTAAAACCACCAAGCATGGAGACATGGAGGCAGAATCAACTCCACAAAAGGAAAGGGAACCAATAATAGAATCCTTACCTCTAGTATCCTCGAAGTGGATGGCATAGAGGCAGAATCAACTCCACCAAACTCATCAAAAGAAATGTTATTGGCAAGGAATCGTATACAAAGATCTATCTACTAAATACAGTTATTGGCAAGGAATCGTGCAAACTTGTCTCTTATTTCTTTGATTTCGTCAATGGTGAAAGGCTCATCTTCATCTGTCGAAAACCTAAATGTAGCCACCATATAATAACACAAAATTAGATTACCATTCTCTATTACTTCTTGTTCAATTCTTAGCATGAAGGATACAAGCATTGAGGCATTAATTATAAAAGTTTTCAAAAAAATTCGGCAGAGTTTTCCCTGTAAAATGAACAATTTCCCAATTTTTAATCCAAAAAACCTATTCAACACAATTCAACATACCAACACACAATAGCAATACAATGCCATACCACATCAATCTTTTGATTGATGCCGGCCATACAATCCCATCCTCCATGGTCATAAACATCGACTTCACTTCATAGGACGACTTTCTTACTATATAAATATAAATAAAGGATTTAGATATACCTTTTCTACATCATCGACTTTTGTGGAAGAAGTGACTACATACATGAATCTCATCACATAATAGCCACAATCTACCCCGTTTTGTTGTTGTGCGTACTAAGTGGAAATGAAATGAATATTCATGTCAAAATCAAAGTAATTCAAAGGTTAGGCTACCACAAAACATTTAAATTTCAAAAACATGTACCTTCACTGATTTCCATTTAGGAAATGTAGCTCTTGAATGTAATCCTAAACTTCCGTGTAATTTATTCATTGCACTACACTCAACAAGAAAAATATAGGTCATATCAATGTGATATTAAAGTTAATAATCAAACTAAAACACATTATGTCAACGTAAAGATACCTAGTCAACAAGGATTTGATAAGTAAATGTCAAGGTGGTTGTAGACACACATAATCGAATTGATATACTGTGTGAGTCAAAGGAAATATGACTAGGAGCAACCAATGTTTACTACAAACACGAATTTGAAGTCAATAAAGTGAAACATGATAACTTAGATAATGATATCAAAAGACATATATAACATGTTGGGAGTAAAACGTACTCTTCAATATACGGAGCTAAAATAAATTTATCCCCATCTTTGATTGATTTTATCAAACTTTGTTCTATGTATTCCTTCACCTCGGGTTGGCTTATCAAGCATTGTGTCACAAATCTGTAGAGGAAATATAGTAGTGTAAGTATATTTCACCTCATGAAGACTTGTATTATGGATACATTCAACATTTCTCCTGATAGAAATTCACAAACATCCACTTTGTATACCCATGTTAGTGTGTCCTCCATGTAGTGGAACTGTTCTTTTGTCAAATCAAATTGAATTGGCTTGTCATCAGGCATATTACTAACATATGTATACAACCATAAACAATCCTTCCTTAGAGTTTCAAGCACTTGAATACTCACAAGTGGATCTCCCTTTTTTTGGAAGCAGAGTTGACCCTTTTGATGATACCACTCTCTTGTTCTTACTTCTTTCCTCCGCTTCCTTCTCTTTTACTTACGACCCCTCTTTATTTGCCTCATCTTTGTTCTTTATTTTCTACAAAACCTTAATTGAAATTTAAACTCTTTTATCAATTGAAAAAAATGCATATATAGAATAATAATATGAAAAAGAAATAATATAATTATTACCTCCTCTGAAAACTGAACCCAAGCACATGGCCATGTCACGAAACTACCTTGTGCATCCGACATTTTATAGAGGTTCCATTTTGGCCTTGGAATTGAGAGTGAGAAATCTTCAAAACCATTAATAATAGTCTCTATGGACACACTTAATTGACCATAGAGAAATCTTCAAAACAGGCAAAAAATGCACCTTTTGGCCAATTATTGGTGGTTGCGCCCGTCCATATGCAACCTCAACTAACTCATCACCATTGGCCAAACCTAATTGGGGTAGTAAAAGACAATAAGGGGTCACTTCCTAAAGACAATGTTAAACGTAATTAACATCATAACGAGACGTCATCCAATTAACTTATTAAATATATTCAAATCATTATGATAACCGGTGTTTTAGGTCGTTAACTAAAAGACAAGTTATGCAAATAATATTTATTCCAACCTACAAACTATACGAGTATAGTGGAGTAGGGGGTCGAACCACGAAGACAAGGTATATCAAGACTCTAACTTTTAACACAACCAGACTATTGGGAGTTGGAAATTTGATTAAAACTACAGCAAGTAGAGAGAAATAAAGCAAGTAGAGAAAAATAGGGACAAGATTGGATTCACCCTAGGAATGAAGCTTTAGAAACCGAACATGATAGGTTAGAGAAAATCTGATAATAACTAGCATGGACATCCAAAAATACGAGAGGAAGTTGGTGATCCCACAAATCACAACGAACGACCTATATTCGCCCTATGTCTCCAAAGGAGTGGCAGGACAAGATTCGCATTGGATTCCGAAACTATTTATTATCATCGTTTCTACAACCTTAAGCAATAAAGATCATAGCTTTCCTAGGGTTTCACCAATCAAAGCCCCTAAAGAAATTACTCACACATATTCGTGCTTAAAAACATAAAGATATTCAAAGATGCAACGGAAACTAACATGGAAGGAATTCACGAGAATGAAAACAAATCAAAAATTATGCGAATAAACGATAAACATGAAACTAAGCATGCAACGAAGTAAAGAAATGAATAAAGAGCAAAGGAATTGATTAAAACTTACAAAATCTTCAATTTGATATCCACGAAAAGAATTCGAACTACAAAGCGTTGAAGAAACTAAAAACCGAAAGCTAAAACTAAAAGAATTTGGAGGCTAAGAAATCTAAAAGTGCATAAAAGTATAAAACCTAGCTCTCCCTCTCCTCATTAGAGGAAGGGGGTATTTATAACAAAATAAGAAAAACCTACGAAACCCCTAAAATGCATAGGAGCCGGCCCTAAAAAGAAGTAGTTGATCCGGAGGAAAACACTGTCATTCGCCCGAATATAAGTCTCATTCGGCCGAATGTGATACCATTGGCCCGAATGGTCTTCCATTCGCCCATTCCAAAGGCTTCAAGGAATCGATCTCTGTCAAGCATTCGTCCGAATGTATATGCTGATTCGGCCGAATGGAAGCTCATTCGTCCGAATGAGTTCCATTCGGCTCTTCCAGTGGCAAGGCTCAAGAACTCTGAAGACAGTCATCCATTCGACCGAATGTGTCTCAGATACGATCGAATCTGCAACCATTCGATCGAATGTCTCTCAGATTCGGTCGAAGCTGAGACCATTCTTTCCTCTTTTTCACTTCCCTCTTTTCTAAACTCCGTAGAATCTTCATGAGTGACTTCAAACACTTGCCCAAGCTAAGATATGTGTGTCAAAGGCTCGAATGCATCACCTTTCACCTTGAAATCATCAAAAGTGCCTGAAATGAACTTAAGACAACTCGAAAACAAGATCAAGGCAAAATCAAGCATAATATACATAAAACCAATACAAAACTACAAGACTTGACACTAAAATGAGGTAATAAATGTGCTCTAAAACGAGCACATCAACTTCCCCCAAGCTAAACCGTTGCTAGTCCCTAGCAAACGAATAGGAAGGTGAAATGATAGCTTAAGGCAAAATGAATGAAGAAATGAATGAAGAGATGAATGAAAAACATGGGAAGTGAAAATCAAGTCAATGCAAGCCGTGCACGTGCGAAACTCCTCCCTAGCCATGGGTGTGCAAGTACAATGGGATTTAAAGAGCATAATCAACTTTTTACACCTACTCGGGATCGCCAAGCAAGCCACATCATAATTCATTCCGCCCACTACCTAATGAGGTCACAAGTCTACGCTCCCAAGGTTATTTCCCACGAGGTGTGGGAAATTTCCATTACGCTCATGTGTTTATAGGGTATGTGTTTCACTCGAAATCATCCGACTGAAGATGAGTCGGGAATTAAACACCTAAGCAGGGAGAAATCTCGTAAATCGTGTCTTATCTGCTCTCCAGCACTGATCTTACTAATCAGGTTAAGTCAAACAGGTTTAGAAAGGGTTATAATATAGGTTTGGATCGAGGTATGGTAGAATTTGGGAATGTGGAGTTGAAATAGAGGATAGTAAGTGATCCAAGGAAATAAAACTGAGGAAGATTATGCCTTCCGACAACCATGTCAATCCCAAAATTCCCAATAGTAGACTCTAATACACTTATGTCAACTTTATTCTCAACTTTTTCTCTAATTTCTTTTTGTTTATTTTCTTTTCTTTTTCTCTTTTTTTTCTTTTTCTTTCTTTTTTTTCTTTTTTTTCTTTTGTGCTTTTCAAGCTTTTTCTGAACTTTCTATGTGCATACTTCTTTGAAATGCACTAAGACTAGTGTACGTAGTCAAATCATCCAATGATCATTTCCCCAAACCGAAATCCTATATTACAATGCTACAAATATCAACTTCACTATGATCACATGACTATCCTCTAGGTAAAAAGAGGGAAATTTGGTTCATGTGGAGTTAGATAGCGTGGCTACAAAAAAGAAGGCAAAGGCACAAATTTGGCTCAACCTAGAGTAAATTGATTTTCATGGTAGGCACTTTGGTCATGTAGCTTTAACTACAAACGTGTTATCATCCCTAACCTTTAGAAAAGTAGACTATGCTAGAGGAGAACAGACACAATTCTTAAGATTCCCTGACTAACACTCAACAATACAGGACTCGTAATAAAGTCCTAAAAGGCTCAATCCTCACTAGGTTAGTCGAAATGCGCCTCAATAGGTAGTCATCCAAACCACATTCCAAGCAAGCTAAGATCCCCCAAGCTAAGTGAAAAGCAGTCGAGAAACTAAGACCCAAAACAGGCACAGGGCTAGGGGAATATGAGTTTGCATAAAATCAACGCAAAGTGCACAACAGAAGCTTACATGCTTATGATGGACAAAAGAAGGGGGCATAAGATGCAAAGAAGGGTAAAAACAAATATAAAAAAAATAACTAAATACATAAATTTGTATTTTCGAGTAAGAAATCATATCAGTACGTGGGTGCAGCGGCATGTGGAACTTATTATATATATACCTGAAAACAACACCAAAAAGTAAAACGCAAAACACAAAATAACACCTGGAAATAGATACAAAACACGAAGCAACGCAACACTACACAACACTAAACTGACAACCAAGACCAAAGGACACGCGAAAGAATGAGTAGTGGACTATGGATACCCCCCCCAAGCTAGGGTGAGGCCATCCTCGGCGCTAAGGGAGGCCGTTAGGTCTACCACTACTCATCCCCCATAAATTCCTCATCATCCCCCTGGTCATCCTACTCATTAACCTCCTCCTCCCCACCCGTGTAATCCATCCTATAGTCATCCGAGGCTCTTCTAGGAGCTGGCATGGTGAAGTTATTAAACCTACGCCTACCCACCCGCAACCGGTCAAACCCATGACTTAGTGATATCTCGTTATAGTTGTCATGGCGAGGGTACCAGGATGGGGTGGCCATGCTTTCGCCGACCATGTGGGAGCGATAGGCCATATCATAGCATGGGTAATTCGCCCGCTCGAAGTTTTGCTCGAGGTGTTCGAGACGGGCGGTGTTTTAGGTCGTTAACTAAAAGACAGGTTATACAAACAATTTTTATTCCAACCTACAAACTATATGAGTACAGTGGAGTAGGGGGTCGAACCACGAGGACAAAGTATATTAAGACTCTAACTCTTAACACAACCGGACTATTCGGGTTTAGAAGATCAACTAGGCTAACAACGAGAATGTAAATCACGACAAATTTAACGGTAAGTCAAATAGAGAAAGACGGGGACAAGATTAGATTCACCCTAGGAATGAAGCTTTAGAAACCGAACATGATAGGTTAGAGAAAATTTGATAATAACTAGCATGGACATCCAAGAATACGAGAGGAAGTTGGTGATCCCACAAATCACAACAAACGACCTATAATCGCCCTATGTCTCCAAAGGAGTGGCAGGACAAGATTCGCATCGGATTCCAAAATTATTTATTATCATTGTTTCTACAACCTTAAGCAATAAAGATCATAGCTTTCCTAGGGTTTCACCAATCAAAACCCCTAAAGAAATTACTCACACATATCCATGCTTAAAAACATAAAGATATTAAAAGATGCAACAGAAACTAACATGGAAGGAATTCACGAGAATGAAAACAAAATCAGAAATTATGCGAATAAATGATAAACATGAAACTAAGCATGCAACGAAGTAAAGCAATGAATTAAGAACAAAGGAATTGATTAAAACATACAAAAGTTTCAATTTGATATCCACGAAAAGAATTCAAACTATAAAGCATTGAAGAAACTGAAAACCGAAAGCTAAAACTAAAAGAATTTGGAGGCTAAGAAATCTAAAAGTGCATAAAAGTATAAAACCTAGCTCCCCCCTTCTCTCATCAGAGGAAGGGGGTATTTATAACAAAATAAGAAAAACCTACGAAAACCCTAAAATGCATAGGAGCCGGCCCTAAAAAGAAGTAGTTGATCCGGAGGAAAACACTGTCATTCACCCGAATATAGGTCTCATTCAGCCGAATGTGATCCCATTCGCCCGAATGGTCTTCCATTCGCTCATTCTAGAGGCTTCAAGGAATCGATCTCTGTTAAGCATTCGCCCAAATGTATAGGTTGATTCGGCCGAATGGAAGCTCATTCGCCTGAATGAGTTCCATTCGGCTCTTCAAGTGGCAAGGCTTAAGATCTCTGAAGACTGCCTCTCATTCGACCGAATGAGTCTCAGATTCGGTCGAATCTGCATACATTCGATCGAATGTCTCTCTGATTCGGTCGAATCTAAGACCATTCTTTCCTCTTTTTCACTTCCCTCTTTTCTGAACTCCGTAGAATCTTCATGAGTGACTTCAAACACCTGCCCAAGCTAAGATACGTGTGTCAAAGGCTCGAATGTATCGCCTTTCACCTTGAAATCATCAAAAGTGCCTGAAATGAACTTAAGACAACTCGAAAACAAGATCAAGGCAAAATCAAGCATAATATACATAAAACCAATACAAAACTATGAGACTTGACACTAAAATGAGGTAATAAATGTGCTCTAAAATGAGCACATCACATTACCTCTAAAATAGGCATTGGTGGATCTATAGGGGGTCTTGGTTGGTCAACTCTATCAACTAGAGTTTCTGGGTCTTGTTGGCTTAATTTGTCCCCATGATCTATATCCAAGAAGTCAATAAAGGGTAATCCCATTTGCTCTAGGATGGTTACAAATTTCTTGTTCATCTTCTCCATAACTTGCTCTTCTATCTTAGATGTGATGGCCTTCAAATCTTGTGAAGTCATTACGCTTGTACGTGATTGTGATGCAACACACTATGTTCCAAAGACCTTTTTCACCCTTAAACGCAAGCCTCCTTTTCCTTTCACCCGTCCATTATGGTCTTTACTAGCATCATGTATAAGGCATCAACATTGCCTTTAGGAGTGAACTCGCCTATAGCCTCTTTGGCCTTCCATCCCATCTGCTCAAATAAAATATGGTATTGCTTAGTTGACATTCTAATAAAGTGTCTTTAATATATGTCATAATGTTAGTGAACTCACCACTGCATCAGCTATCTTCTTTATTCCCGGCTCGGAAATGGTTCTTCTACCGCTTGAATCTCAAACATGAAGCAAACAATATCAATCAAGAACCCGATCTCCCTTATTCGTAACTATAGAACTAGTTTCCGCCGATGAGGATGAGCTCGAAATAAGGTAAAACCCAGTATCTATCCACTCCTTTTGGGACTCATCATATGTTCTACGACCCTTGTGATGGTAAAACTTCTTTTGGCTCGAATATTGTGAAGCTTTACTACGCTTTTCCTGGTAAATCAATAGAAATCAAACTAATTAAAGTTAAATGCTAATTTAATGAATTTTTAAGTGAGTAAATACCATTTTAAACGCTACTGCTTAGACTTATAACTTCTTTTGGAGTTATTTTTTTGCAACAAATGCTTCTCATTCATCCTTAGTGATGTGACCCCATATTTCATAAGGCATTGATTGTGGTGCTTCCTTACTACTCGGATCTCCCTCTTCATTTTCCATTCCTGTCTTCATCTTCTTACAAGACTGAGATATATCTCTCTTCTTAGAAATCCATCTACTCACTAACTTGGACTTGAAATCTCTAAATCTCTCTGCAATAGCTGAAAGGAAAATATCCTTCTTGCTTTGATCGGGTTGAATATGAAATAAATTCTAAAAAAAAGGAAAATTTGGATAGTTAGCATTTAACTATGCTATCAAAAAAATTGAATTCAATAAATCTAGCAACAATGCGTAGGTTAACATTAAGTACTTGCTTACCACTTTATCTTCCCATATTGATTTCTTTAGACCCTTTGGCACCTCACTCCATGCGTATAAGATGGAAATTTTACGCATACAAATGCCAAGTTGTGTTCCATACTGTCTACGCCACTTTCCACATGGTTAACCCAAGCTATTGTACTCAAGGTGCATTGGTTCTGTCACTTTAAGTTTCTTTGTAGGACCTCTCCCTTTTCTCTTCTTAGAACTCTCTTTACTAGTAGAGGAAACTTGATGGGAAACTTGTGGTTATTGAGGTGTCACCATAATAACACGTTCTCTTGTGGTTATGTCAATTGGTGGGGCTTGGTCTGCCATCAATTCATGTTGATCCCACCCAGACGAAACCTCATCGTAAGCCCTATCTTCAGAGTCTCCTTTATCCTCCTCCATCTCTATATCATATTCTTTATCATCATGGCTATTCCCATCCTCAACATCTTCCTCTTCGGGAAGTATGCCATCTCTAAAGAGATTCATCGTACTATAGATCTCAGTGCAAGTGACAATAAAGAAACTGTAGCATAAATTAACAATATGATCCCAGTGTGAGTAACAAAAAAAATTCATGTTAATGCATTAATTAATATTAAAGGAATATAATTTATATTTATACTTCACTTTTTTTAACAAACTCTAAACCTTTGACACCAAACTCCAGTCCGTTCTCAAGTTTGGTTTTCATCAGCTTCAACAGTTAAGGACTGCTAAACACCTGAAAGCAAAGCAACATCATAAATTGTATATCCAAATAAATAACGCAATAAAAAAACAAGTATAAAACAAGTGGGCACAATAAGTATAAAATCAAGTCAATTTTGACAATAATTAATTAAGTTTATCATACCTAGTACATTACTTATCAAAATTCAAATGTATTCCTTCTGTGTGATCTACACGCTTGTAACCTATGTCACCTTCTCCATCGTCTTCCACACCGGATTTTAGATTAGTAAATGGTAGGAAGTCTTCAAAAGCATCATACTCTTCCTCATCATCGACATCACCTATACTGAGGATACTCCTTTTCCCCGCTATAACAATAGACCAATTTTTATCATTGGGGTCTACAATGTAGAATACTTGCTTAGCATGTATGACAAGTATAAATGGTTCTTCACTATCACGCAAACAACTCAGGTCAACAAGAGTAAATCCAAAAGAGTCATCATTTTTAATACATCGTCGATTGTTATCTACCCACTTGCATTTAAAAAGACCAACAGTGAAATTAGAGTAGTCAAGCTCCCATATTTCATGTACTCTCCCATAGTATAACAACTTGGCATCTACCGATGATTGATCCTTGCACTCGCGTAAAATGTAGATGACGCCAAAACGAAAACACCACTATTCTGCAAGAAAGAGGACTTCTAATCTTGACCCTCAGTCCAAAAGGTGTACCTATTGACATCATAACCCTCATATTTGTTGACATCTTCGCGAGGACCAAAAGCTAACCACTTCATAGTTTCAGACACATCCTCGAGTTGTTCACATACAACTCGATTGTGAAACCAATCAATAAATGTTTTATTATGCAACTACATCAAAGATTTATCCCCTTTAGAAGGATTTCTAACACGCAATTCCTCGTAATGCTCATTCAAAAAGGGATGGACATCTGGAACATGATGTAAGACAGGCAAGTGTGCTTGTAGGCGCTGTTCTCTAGGAGGTGTGATTAATTTTGAACCAATTGTTCCCTTTCCCTAAAGTCTCCCTTCATGTCGAGAGGAAGGAAGTCAAATAGGCTCTGCACTGGCTATATACTCGGCTATAAAATTACCAATCTCATCGCTCACAATGCCTTGAATCATACTACCCTCGGGTTGTGCCGGGTTCCTCACTTTGTTTTGTAAAACCCCCATATGTCTTTCAAAAGGATAACACCACCTCAAATAAATGGGACCTAAAAGCTTGATTTCACGAATGAGATGGACAATTAGGTGAACCATAATGCCAAAAAACGAAGGTGGGAAATACATCTCAAACTTGCATAAAGTTTCAATCACATCCGATTGAAGGGCATCAAGTTTAAAGGGATCAAGCACTTTACAGCATATTGTGTTAAAGAACGAACATAATTTAGTAATAGTATATCTCATATGTTTTGGAAGTATCCCCCAAATCGCAATTGGTAGGAACACTTGCATCATGACATGGCAATTAGGGGATTTCATGCTTCCCAACTTCAACTCACCATTCCGGGACACAAATCTTTTCATATTAGATGAGTACCCCGATGGAACCTTAATGCCATACAAAGTCTCACAAAAAACCACTTCTCTTCTTTGGACAATGTGTAACAAGCTGGTGGTAAATAAATCTTTTCAGCATTTTTAACCATCTTCTTTTCTACTTTCTGTTTCTTGTCACTTGTCACCTTTTCTTTACCCTTTCCCTTTCCCTTGTTCGTGTCACCTCCTTCTTTGGCTCTATTTCTTTTCTTTACCTCCTTAACCTATGGCCATACTCTGGGCGAAGCCCCTTGCATTCTAAATAATCTCACACAGCCTTCACATCCTTTGTCTTACCTGGAATGTTTATGAGCGTCTCGAGTATTACATCGCATACATTCTTCTCTATGTGCATAACGTCGAGGCAATGTCTAACCTGTAGATATCTCCAATATGGAAGCTTCCAAAAGATTGACTCTTTCTTCCATAGCCCTTCACCCCCTTGTCCTGGTTTACTAAAAACCATTTCAACCCCCTTAACCTATTCGTAAGCCTTATACCCAGTTAACGGTCGACAAGCTATATGTTCTTCAACCTCTCCATCGAATGCCTTCTTTTTTTATGATAGGGGAGATCACGTGGGAGAAACTTCCAATGGGGCATGAAGTCATGTTGCACTTAGGAATCCACATAGCCGCCATGTCATTAATATAAATTGGGCATGCTTTCTTCCCTTTATTCTTATACCCGGATAAGTTACCATATGCCGGGAAGTCATTGGCGGTGCATAAAGCATTGCACACAATGTGAACATTTCATTAGCATGTGCATTGTCACATAAACCCCTTCATCCTATATCTTTCTCAAATCCTCAACAAGGGGTGCAAGATACACGTTAATATCATTTCCAGGTTGTTTAGGACCAGAGATCAGAAGCGAAAGCATAATGTACTTATGTTTCATGCTAAGGAGGAAAATTATAGATAACTAAGAGTACCAGCCATGTACTATGTTGAGAACTAAGAGTCCCGAATGGGTTCATTCCATTAATACAAAGTCCGAGCCTCAAATTACGATCTTCATCTCCAAATGTCTTATGCAACCTATTAATAGTCTTCCACTAGGGAGAATCAGCTAGATGTGTGAGGAGATGGCCTTTCTTCACCCTATCTGCATGCCACCTTAAATTTATAGCATCTTTCTTCAGAGAAAACAAGCGCTTGAATCTTGGAATTATTAGAAGATACCATAACACCTTAGATGGGGGACCTTTAGCACCAGGAGCCCCTTTACGCTTATAACGCGATAACCCACAATGCGTACACTCTTCTAAGTTCTCATGTTCCTTCCAATACAATACACAATCATTAAAACAAGCATGTAACGCGATAACCCACTATGTCGATTTTGGAAGTTCATTTCCATCAGGAAACATCTCACCTAACACTTCCAACAAACATGTGAAACTAGTATCACTCCAGTTAAACTTTGACTTAACATTGAAAAATGTCAACATGGCTGTCAATGTGGTGAATTTTGTACATCCAGAGTAGAGAGGCTACTCAGAGGCCTCTTTCAACAAGTCAAAAACACGAGGACGTTTTCCTAACTCATACTCGATCCCTTCCATCATATCATCAACACGATTTATGTCCTCATTTGTATCATCCTCGTCATTCTCAAACTCATTATTCTCCACCACATGAGCAACATTTTCTTCAACATGGACATTCTGTGGAACAACATTTCCTTCATAAACTCCCTCCTCACCATGCCAAATCCAAACATGATATTGAGGCCTAAATCCATGCCGAAGTATATGCTCCCTAAGGATTTCAACGCTATCAACCTTTGATACATTGCCACACTTGACACATGGGCAATAGAATCCAATTTCCCCTATCCTAGCTAATGTTCGACAGCAATACTACAAAATTCCAAGACCCCATCCATAAATTTTGATGATTCAATGCCCCCATACATCCAAGAACAATCTTTTTCCATCCTTAAACTAATGAAGATCCCCAAGTAATAAGTAAGTTTTGAATGAGTTCCTTAAAAAAAGAGCATTTAGAAATAATCTGGTTTACTAACAATATAATAGAAATATTCCTAAATTTTTGGGAATCTACTCCTTTACTTAAATGTTACATGGACCAAAATTTTTGGGAATCTACTCCTTTACTTAAATGTTTCATTTCCATTCACTATGTATAGTAAGTATGTACTCATATTACAGTGCCAATAACTTTTTTAATGTTAAAATAAAGTAATATAAATGATGCAATATAATATATATTATATGTTGTGGTGCTTCAAAAAAAACGAAAATGTTATATTCTAGAGATCAAATGAGTAAAGAATTAATTTCTTTATTTGTCTTAGCATTATTTTAGAAAAATTAGGCCAACTTAATGAGTAGGATAGGATATTGTAGCTAGGTTTTTCAAAGTTGTTGGCCTCGATCTGTAAGGCTAGCTTTATGCTGAGTGAGGTAAGCAAAAGCTTTTGATTGTATATTAATATGTGCCATACAGATTGTTGATGCATGGAAGCTTATGAATATTATTGAAGTTTAATAATTAGTAATTACATGCCACTTCTCCTAAATACGCACATTTACAACACTTTGTGTAACATTCTCTCACCATTATTCTCCACATTAGCAACCTTCATCCTTAAAGTTTCATGTCAACCAATTCCCAATCATATATTCATATGCAAAGAAAACAAATTGAAAGGGGTAGTGTCTCCCCAGCCTCTCACCTATGTAAGACAATGAATTTATTTATGTTCGTGTATATTTTTTTGCCCGAAGATCTAAAGTCAAATGCAATAACACAAATCCAAGAAATCATAACCCAATTCAGAATACTCCCATCCCCATAACCGGAAAGAGAGAACGAGGCCTAAACTTAAACAAAAATTCGAAGAACATACCTCTAGTCGTTTGAATTCAGCGTCGAACTATGCTGCCCTCGAGGATGTGTAAAAGAAGGTAAAGCTTTCGAATACAAATTTAGCCTAGAAGATGATGAATTTCGACCATCAATAGATACTTTAAAGTATGCTCATGGTTTTTTCCTTGGATTTATTATGCGCTTCTTGGCTGGCGAACAACTAAAAGAAGGAAAGGGGCATTATTGAACACTTACTTAGAAAGGGCTAGATATTGAGGAATTGTTGAACGTACGTTGAATGCACGCAGTTATGGCTGGTGTTAATTGGTGGCGTGTAATGTCGAAAAAGGGCACGGCGGTTATGGCGTGGGTTATGGGTTGAAGAAGGATGCAAGAAAGGTTTTTGAAGACAATGAATTGAAGTGCACTGCGGAAACCGATGTATATATGTATATACTAGCTTTTAATTTGAATATGGATAGGTTATATGTCCGGTCCCTTGAACCGCAGCCTTAATCCCATGTATATGCTCCAGTTCTACAAAGCCGGAGCCTAAAAGCTAGTTACATGCTCCGGTTCCCTTGAACTGGAGTAGCTATTACTACCAAAAATCTGAATCATCCTTATACTCCGGTTTTATTAATAACCGGAGCATATAGCTTGTAGTATATCCGGTTTTTTCCACTAGTGTATCATGCTAACTAGCTAGATGGATCAAGCCACAAAAACAGGCATAAAAGTAGAAGGGATACAGTAAATAAAGGAAAATATAACCCAAAATAAAGAATACTCCTAAGCCTAGATCATGTAGAAAGTAATGCAAAATGGAACAAAATTGGACAAACTTGGGCTGAAAAGATTACAAAATTTGGTTAGGTAGATACATATGAGAAACACAAATGTTAATCATCACCAACCTATATAACCCTAGGGACAACCTGACCCATCATATTGGTAGACGAGATCGCCTTAGTAGTCATATCCCCTACTCATAGTATAATCAAAAGGGGAAAAGATGGGGGTGTGACACTTATGATGGAGGGACCCATCTAATAAGGGCAAGTGGGTGTGCCATTTCCGGATCATGAAGGGATGTGACCAAGCTGAGGGGGATCAGAAGAGTAGTTAATGTTTGGGCTAAAATCCCCACGTTGAATATGATAGTCATAAATTTGATTCTCATGAATCATACTATCCCTTTGGGCCTTAATTTGGCCCTATATAATCATACTAAGCTTCCTTAAATTCCTCTTCTAAATTAAAGGAGGGGGAGGTGACATAAGAGGAAGATGTACCCCCTCCAGCTTTATGCAGTGCTGCTCAAGAGCTAGAGGAACGTGGCTATTGTACCTCATGTGCGGGAATCTTCACACGTTGCCTCCTTCTCGCTCTCTTTTAGTTAGCTCAAGCCCTACCCTCTGCACTATCTACCCATAGACTTCTAGGTCGGCAGTTTACTAGATGAAATCCATCACCTTCACCGTCTAGTTGTCAATGTAAATGTCATTTATATTTACGGGCATAATGAGCTGGCATTGCTCTATAGAACCTAAAGCATGTGCAATTATGGTAATCATGTCTCTCATATGAATATCCCTAATTAGGCTACCCCTCTTATGCTTAAGGCACCACATCGTAAATTGATTCCCCAAATTAAGCATATTCCCCAACCTCCCTTTTCCTATAGTTGTCATACATAGTAGCTCTATTTCATCACTTGTTGTATTTTTGGATATGCAAATCAAAAAATACAAGCTTAGAAGTCCAACACTTACGACCAAGAACAATCCCCTAAAATGGGATAAGCAAACGATGTGTTTTGATGTGTTTTTCTTGAATTTATGCGTGAATTTGGAATGAAATAAAAGGATAAAAGAGTTGGTAACATTAAAGATTAATTGGATACAGAAACACCACCAAAGAATCTAAAAAGCTTCCTATGAACTTATTATATACACCAACTCATCATATCCAACTCCTTTGGTCTTTCATCTTCAATCAAATTCTTTAAGTCTTCTTATCATATCCAACTTATCAAGTCATTACGAATCAGCAAAACTCTTCAATTCCCATGCCATCTAGGAATACTCGAACATGGACCAACTCTTTTGGTCAAACTTTGACTCCCACGTTGACCTAACTTTGACCAACTTTAGAGCAACTTTGACCAAGCCCCGGATTCAAGCCCTACTCCTAAAGTTTGAACCTTTATGGGTTCAAAACGTTTTATTTAATCCCTACTTCCATATTTAGCAAGTTCCTACTACCACTTTCCCAAAGTAGAAAGTTTCCCAATTTGGAAAGTTTCCCAAAGTAGAAAGATTCCAACTAAAGAAAAGTCAACCAAAGTCAATGCCACAAAATATCATACTAAAATAAGTATGAATTTCTTGTTGACTTTCTACCATGTTTGCAACACATTGGGCCACCTCTTTGATGGTTAAGGGGTCTTTTGTCATCTTCAATAGCATAGCTTCATGATAGACTTATTGATGAACACATTCCTCTTTGATGGACGAACGTCATTGATGAACTCCATGCCTAGCACAACATCCTCGTCGTCCATGTCAACCACCAAGAAGTCGACTTTTCTCTTCCACTTCCCCAAGCAAAGAGGGACATTCCACGATCTCCCATACATTGGCATGGAACTTGAGTTAATGGCTTTCATCTCGTCATCACATTTGTTTAACCAAATAGCCAAGTCCCTTACTACCCTCAGCATAAGGAAGTTGTGTGACACCCTAGTGTCCACTAGTACCTTGGCATCTGGCTTGTTCACCTCCCTATTTATGACCATCAAGCTACTCGTTTGCTTGATGCTTGTCCCTTGAGTTATCGCTAATGCCTTATCTCTTGGCCTATCATTAGTGACCCCAACTTGTTTTGACGGCTGATGCCCCTTTCCTAGGCTCGTCGCCAACGTCTACAACCCTTGTATTCAATAGCCTAACGGATGCGAGCTTGGCACTCTCATCTAAGGCCATCCTGTTAAGTCTATTATCTGTGGCTCCTCCATTGTAGCTATCATGGCAGTTAGCTTTTATCGCATCGGGCAAACCTTCGCCAAGTGTGGGCCTTCACACAAGAAGCACTTCAACGGTCTGATGTCCCTTTGCGACTTTTCCCATTGGACTGGGCTAGGTCCTTGCCATGAGCCATGGGTTTAACCCTCTATTGACAAGACCCATCCACGTCACTACTTTGATCATCATCCTTAATGATCTCTTTGCCTTTATCCCTTCTTGAATTTCCGATTAACTCGATCAAGGATTCCGCCGCCAAAATGGCCTCCAAAAGGGTTTGAATGTTGATGTTTTATTTTTCGTTACTCAAATCGAAAAATACAAGCTAAAATGATTATGAACTCACTAACTGATATGCGCCATAAAAACGAATAAGTTTATGGATGTTTGTGAATGTGTTTAGACTTGATTTTAATGTGAGTTATAAAAGAACAAAAAGGATAATTCATTGATTGACTCTAGGGATTATTTGGATAAAGATTAACCACCAAAGAATCTGAAAAGGTTCCTTAAAACACCACCAATTTCATCAACGAGTGAAATAGGCTAGCAAAGGATGAACACACTAAACTTTAATCCAAAAGGTTAGAGAATTCAGAAAAGTCACGAATGACAAAGGGTTTAATTCATCAAAATCTGGTTTCATTCAGTGCCATTTGACTCCTTTATATAGTAGGAGCTCCCTAGGGTTTATAAGAAGTTTAAAAACACCAAAACTCTATCTAAACACATACATAACAACCTAAATACATGAATAACAAGTATTCTAGGCTATAATGACTCTAAAAAACGTGAATCCCTAGGAAAGAAGATAAAATCTTAGTTTGGCTTACTATCCTTAAGATAAACTTAACTAGAAACATAAAAGAACCAACTTCCTAATAGAACAATGCATAGAAATATGAAATTCCTATGATTGGCTAGATATAGTTACATTATAATTGAAAAGACTCAAAAGATAAGACTTCTCAACTAGCTAAAACTCTATTAGCTTTATCCTTAAAGAAGTTGAACCAAATGGATCTCTTATCCCTTAATAGGCATGTCTATCTTCAAGTCTTCCATCTTCAATTAATCTCTTTAAGTCTTCTTATCATATCCAACTTATCAAGTCATTACAAATCAACAAAACTCTTCAATTCCCACGCCATCTAGGAATACTCAAACATGGACCAACTCCTTTGGTCCAACTTTGACTCTTATGTTGACCTAGCTTTGACCAACTTTAGAGCAACTTTGACCAAGCCCTTATTCAAACCCTACTCCTAAAGTTTGAACCTTTAAGGGTTCAAAATGTTTTATTTAATCCATACTTCTATATTAAGCAAGTTCCTACTACCACTTTACTAAAGTAGAAAGTTTCCCAATTTGGAAAGTTTCCATTTTAGGAAAGTCAATGCCTCAAAAGACCATACTAAAATAAGTATGTTTATGAAAGTCAACACCTCAAAAGACCATACTAAAGTAAGTACATTTCTCCTCTTGACTTTCCACCATGTTTGCAATACGTTGGGCTACCTCTTTGATAGTTAAGGGATCTTTTGTAATTTGTAATTGCGTAGCTCCTTAATCCTCAACAGTTGTGTCATTTGAGCTCCGCAGCGGTCCACTTTTAGAGATTGTCAATGAATTAGAGGAGGAGGAGGGTGGACTCTGGTAGATCATCTACCTCTAGCATAAGCGTTGAAAATTGCCTTATGTACTCTTTGATGCTCCCTATGTGCTGTAGCACATGTAACTTTTGATGGGAAATTTCCTTCGCATTATCCAGGTAGAAATGTTTCCTGAAATCAGCCTTAAACTCGTCCCAAGTTTTAAACGAGCAAAGACCCTTCTTGGCATCTGCCTCCCTTCTCCTCCATCATACCATGGTATCATCGCCAAGATACATGGTGGTAGTATTGATCTTGGAAGCCCCATCTTCCAAGCGTAGCGCATCGAAGTACTTTTTGATGCTCTAAATAAAGTTATCGATTTCTCTAGCATCTTGCTTCCCTTGGTACTTAGGCGGCTCAGGGACCCTCACCCTTGGTCCTTTATGAATAGCTCCCCCGGCTATCGCCGCCTTGCGTAATGTTAACTCCACCTTTAATGCCTTAACCTTAGTGCGGAGTGATTCAATACCCTCATCACATTGCCTTGCGATCTCTTCTAAAAGGGATGCCCTAAGAGATGGCTTAACCTCATTGAGGGTTGCAGACATCCCTTGGGTAAATTCTTGGGCCAAGGAGAGTGCTTCCCTAGCAACACTATTGGTGTCCTGCAAATCATCCCTAAGTTCCCTAACTCCCAGCAAGGCCTTAGCCGCATCCTTTGGAGCTTCCATGGTGAGTGAGACTTCGGGAGGACCAAAGGGCTCGCCATGGTTCTTCTTGCCCTTAGGCTTGCCCGTGATTGTTTCCATCGACACTTGTTTCTCTTCAGCTACGTGGCTGACCTGGACCTCCTTGTCTTTGGCCATCACGTGTGCCCATAATATTTCCTTACTTAATACTCGTAGTCAAATTGCTAATATTCCCAATGATAGTGAGCGTCCTTCCTTGGAACATTGCTGCTCTAATACCACTTATCATACCTAAGTCATATGCACGTGACCTACTATCGACAACACCCGTTAGTCGATCAATCAAGGCTTACTAGATAAATTGAGCTAGGAAGTGAGCTAAGTAAGGAGAAAGATTTCTAGAGAGAGAAAATGTGTTGAAAAGTAAGCTTTGATTTCTTTTAGAGAGAGAAATTACAAGGCTTGAGGTTGTTGCAAAAATGAAGGTGGAGTGCCCTATTTATAGGCCTCCTTGCCTAAGTCTAGAATGTCCTATTTTTAGATCCTTCTACACAATTCTATACACTTGTGGTCTATATAAGTTGCTCTAGAATATTCTACCTTCTTCGTATGTACAAGAGATTTCCCTAAAGACTTCTCCATGAGCCTAGAGCCTTCTAGAGGGCATGAGGCTACCCTAGGACATTCTGAAACCTTCTAGAGTCTTCCATAAGAAATTAACACATCTAAACCTTTCTTTTATCCATTTTAGGAGGGTCCTCTAACTTATGGCCCGATCCGATATCATTTGGATCTCCGAATCCTCCAATATAATGTTACTGTCATAAGAAGGTCTCCATAAAGCAACTAAGATCTGCTAAATAAGCCTCTATAGGGGAAGGCTATTGCCTAGCAGCCAAGACACCCCCGAGGGACCCTTATCGCATCGCTGCCCAATAATGCACGCCCAAGGGCAGGAAGCCAAGCATGATCCGTGATAGGCTGCTTAGGTTAAACATTCTGCCTAGAAATCCTTCTAAGCGGGTGCTTGATGCCTGCCTAGAGATTGCTCATGATCTTATGCCTACTCTATAATACTAACAGAGTGCCCACTTAGTACAAAGTGTGAGCGGCTTGCTTAGGCCAATTTCTCTATGTTGTATTTTTGGATAAACAAATCGAAAAATACAAGCTTAGAAGTCCAAGACTTACGCCCAAGAACAATTGCCTAAAATGGGATAAGCAAACAATGTGTTTTGATGTGTTTTTCTTGAATTTATTCGTGAATTTGGAATGAAATAAAAGGATAAAAGAGTTGGTAACTTTAAAGATTAATTGGATACAGAAACACCACCAAAGAATCTAAAAATCTTCCTAAGAACACCACCTAATTCACCAACATATTAGGCTAGCATAGGAACGAATAAACCAAGTTTTAATCCAAAAACTTAGAGAATTCAAAATGTCACAAAGACAAGAAGGTTTAAACTTCAAAATCTGAATTCATTCAATGCCATTTGACTCCTTTATATAGTAGGAGCTCCCTAGGGTTTACAAGAAGTTTAAAAATACCAAAACTCTATCTAAACACATGCATAATAACCTAAATACATGAATAACAAGTATTCTAGGCTATAATGACTCTAAAAAAACGTGAATCCCTTGGAAAGAAGATAAAATCTAACTTTGGCTAACTATCCCTAAGATAAACTTAACTAGAAACATTAAAGAACCAACTTTTTAATAGAATAATGCATAGAAATCTGAAATTCCTATGATTAGCTAGATATAGTTATATTACAATTATAAAGACTCAAAAGATAAGACTTCTCAACTAGCTAAAACTCTATATGCTTTATCCTTGAAGAAGTTGAACCAAATAGATCTCTTATCCCTTAATATGCATGTCTATCTTCAAGTCTTCCATCTTCAATCAAACTCTTTAAGTCTTCTTATCATATCCAACTTATCAAGTTATTACAAATCAGCAAAACTCTTCAATTCCAACACCATCTAAGAATACTCGAACATGGACTGACTCCTTTGGTCAAACTTTGACTCACACATTGACCTAGCTTTGACCAACTTTAGAGCAACTCTAACCAAGCCTGGATTCAAGTCCTACTCCTAAAGGTCGAACCTTTATGGGTTCAAAATGTTTTATTTAATCCCTACTTCTATATTTAGTAAGTTCCTACTACCACTTTCCCAAAGTAGAAAGTTTCCCAATGTAGAAAGTTTCCCAAAGTAGAAAGCTTTCAACTCAAGAAAAGTCAACCCAAGTCAATGCCTCAAAATATCATACTAAAATAAATATGAATTTCCTATTGACATTCCACCATATTTGCAACACATTAGGCTACCTCTTTGATGGTTAAGGGGTCTTTTGTGATCTTCAATAGCATAGCTTCCTGATATATAACATCCTCCCCTTCTTCGAAAAAGTTTTCCCTCAAAGTTGGTGAATCTTTAAATTTCAAAGCTTTGAAAGAAATGGTTGATGTCTTCCTTGCTTCGATAAATAGATCATGCCAAGCACAAAGCCAAATCCGTCTTTTCATAGGAGGTTGCCATAATAATCTATGTGTTACATTATTTTCTTTGAACTTCCCTTGACTTTAAGATGATGAAAACTCCTTGGAGGAAAGTATAGATTGAAACAAATTCATTTCTTCAAATGCTATCTCCCATGAAAGATCTTGTAACCTGTAATAAAAAAGGTTAGAATAATTTTGAAGCCTAGGCAAGGCTTCACATTAGAGCGCACCATCTTCTTCATGTGTTGGGTTCATAATTCTTGTAAGCCCATAAGACTCCGTCATGCCAAAGAGCTTACTAAACATCCCAACTTTAGACCTCTCTTCTTTTATCCCCTCAATTGCCACGTGAGAACAATATGCCCAAATCCTCTCAAATTTGAGGTCCTCTAAGGCCCAAGCTGTTGGGGATCAAGGAGCTATGCAATTAAAGATTACAAAAGATCCCTTAATTATCAAAGAGGTAACCCAATGTGTTGCAAACATGGTGGAAAGTCAAGAGGAGAAACATACTTATTTTAGTATGGTCTGTTAAGGCATTGACTTTCATTGACTTTCCTAAAATGGATACTTTCCAAATTGGGAAACTTTCTACTTTGGGAAAGTGGTAGTAGGAACTTGCTTAATATAGAAGTAGGGATTAAATAAAAAATTTTGAACCCAAAAAGGTTCAAACTTTAGGAGTAGGGCTTGAATCCAGGCTTAGTCAAAGTTGCTCTATAGTTGGTCAAAGCTATGTCAACGTGGAAGTCAAAGTTTGACCAAAGGAGTTGGTCCATGTTCGAGTATTCCTAGATGGCGTAGGAATTGAAGAGTTTTGCTGATTTGTAATGACTTGATAAGTTGGATATGATAAGAAGACTTAAAGAGTTTGATTGAAGATGGAAGACTTGAAGATAAACATGCCTATTAAGGGATAAGAGATCCATTTGGTTCGACTTCTTCAAGGATAAACTAATAGAGTTTTAGCTAGTTGAGAAGTCTTATCTATTGAGTATTTTCAATTATAATGTAACTTCTTCAAGGATATTTTGAGGCATTAACTTGGGTTGACTTTTCTTGAGTTGAAAGCTTTCTACTTTGGGAAACTTTCGACTTTGGGAAAGTGGTAGTAGGAACTTGCTTAATATGGAAGTAGGGATTAAATAAAATATTTTGAACCCAAAAAGGTTCAAACTTTAGGAGTAGGGCTTGAATCCGGGCTTAGTCAAAGTTGCTCTAAAGTTGGTCAAAGCTAGGTCAACGTGGGAGTCAAAGTTTGACAAAAGGAGTTGGTCCATGTTCGAGTATTCCTAGATGACGTGGGAATTGAAGAGTTTTGTTGATTCGTAATGACTTGATAAGTTGGATATGATAAGAAGACTTAAAGAGTTTGATTGAAGATGGAAGACTTGAAGATAAACATGCCTATTAAGGGATAAGAGATCCATTTGGTTCAACTTCTTCAAGGATAAAGCTAATAGAGTTTTAGCTAGTTGAGAAGTCTTATCTTTTGAGTCTTTTCAATTATAATGTAACTATATCAAGCCAATCATAGCTCCTACTATTTGATGTGAATCTAGGTATTGAAACCTTAATCCACACAAAGGGATAGAACTAGATATAAAACCCTCTAAAGCTACTCACCAAAGGTTTAAAATCGAGGGCAAAAGTTTAAGAATTGATTAAAGCAAAGGACCCTCAATTCCCCCACTTCCTCACATGAATCTAAAGCTTTAAGCACCAATTCACAACTCTTTGCTACACACAAAGAAAAACAACAAACTCTATAAGTTTATTGAAAAAGATAAAGAAAAGAATCTCAAAATCTGATTTTTCCAAGCTTGGGTGTACATCTATTTATACCCATAGCTTGAGAGTTTCAATCATATTATGACTAGGCCTCCTACTTCTAAAAGGACTCCTAATAAACAATAGGATAATGCCACCTATTTATTACATAATCCTACCAAAACTCTAACACTATCTTATCTTAATTAGAATTTTATCCTACCTAAAAAGATAAAATTACAAATTAACTACTCTAATCCTATTTTATTTAAAGTAAAACACTAAGTATCCAATCACATGTGTGTAGTCAGATCCATACCCATGCCATGTCACTTTCCATGTCACTTAAGTTGTCGACAAGATGTAATAAGCATCGTTCAATGTAACAAGCTCCTCCCCTTGTCTTAAAATTTTTCCTCCTTGGTCAAAATTTTAAATCTTCGAAAATTACTCCAAGATTTTAGCTTTTGATCAAGGCCTTCCATCAATCATCACCTCCATGGCTTCCACATATTATAGAATCATAAAACCTGAAAAAAGAAAGTTCAAAAACACACTTATGCCTAAAATGAGAAAAACCCTATCAAATGAAATGGGAAAAACTTATAGGCAAAACCAACTTATTCCCTATGTCCACCAATCCTCATTCACATTTGCGTGTTATCATGCACATGCAAATGTTCCCCTTTTATGCACCTAGAAGATTCGTGTCTTAATAAGCCAACAACTCTCCCATGCTAGTATCCTTCTTTAAAGCTTCAATCAATCCTTTGAAGTTGGCATCCTCTATCATATCACTATATAAATGAGTCAAATGGCATTAAATGAAATCAGATTTTGATGAATTAAACCCTTTGTCATTCATGACTTTTCTGAATTCTTTAAGCTTTTGGATTAAAGTTTAGTGTGTTCATCCTTTGCTAGCCTATTTTACTCGTTGATGAAATTGGTTATGTTCTAAGGATGCTTTTCAGATTCTTTGGTGGTGAATCTGTATCCAAACAATCCCTGGAGTCAATCGATGAATTATCCTTTTTGTTCTTTCATAACTCACATAAAAATCAAGCCTAAACACATTCACAAACATCTATAAACTTATTCGTTTTTGTGGCGCAAATTAGTTGGCGAGTTCTTAATTGTTTTAGCTTGTATTTTTTGATCTGAGTATCCAAAAATACAACATCTGGTACTAGAGCTAGAAGAGTCTTGGGATATTAAATTCACTCATATCCATGGCTTCTTCAAGTAGTCATCATCACCAAAGTGAGAACGATGATTACATGTCTGTGGGTGAGAGAAATGCGCGTTTGGAGGGTGAAGTTGAGTTGTTGAGGGTTCCACTTAGAGACCTTCAAGCAAGACACATTCGACAAAGAGGGGATGGTCCACCTTCACATCATTCAGGGGAGGAGATTCCAATGTCTCCTATACACAACCGATTTGGTAACTCTTACTCTAACTCTTCCTTTTTTGATATAAAAGTTGATATACCTAAGTATGATGGAAGATTAGATGCTGATGAATTCGTAGAATGGTTGAGAGTAGTAGAAAGAGTGTTTGATTATACGTAAACACCAGATGATAAGAAAGTAAAGGTGGTTGCCTTGAAATTACGTAAATATGCCTCCACTTGGTGGGAAAACGTGTGTAACAAGAGGGAAAGGATGGGGAAAGATAAGGTGAGAACTTGGGAGAAGATGAAAAAACTGTTAAAAGAGAAGTTCCTACCTTCCTAGGTTCAAGAGAATTTTATGATATTTCATCATCTTGAACAATGTGGAAAAACGGTAGAGGAGTATGCACGTGAATTTGAGGGGTATTTTTTAAAGTGTGGTGTTGATGAGTGTTGAGTCCCTTAGGTTTTGAGTGATGACAAACGATTGCAGGAAACAGGTTACAATAAGCATTGTGAATAGTTGGCTGGAAACCAGCTGGAATTGAACACTGTTTTCCTAGACAAGTTATTACTTATTAATGTAATTCATTTAACTAACTTGTCTATATGTAGGAAATGGTTGGATGTAAATTGTTCCATGTACTGGTGGGAAACCAGTAGGAACTGTTTCCTGGACTACTATGCTGAAAAGCAGTCCTATACTCTTTATTGTACATTAACCATGTTACATGTGCAGTAGTTAAGTGGATTCCAAGACTTGAAGCATGGAGGCCTTTCGAAGACATTCGAAGAAAGATACATTGCTCATAATGGAAGTATTCAAGGAAGATTCAAGTCTTGAAGATTACATGAAGAAAAGAAGATTTGTACTTTAATGCTTAATCTAGTTTTATCATGTAATGTGCTTTGTAGTATGATTTGCATGTTTGGGTAAAATAAGTGCTTATAAGTGTATTGAGTCATATTATGAATTCTGGTACAAAGCTGGAACAGAATTCATAACATACTCAATTCAGGGAACCAGGTTGAGGAACGCAGCTGGAGATTAGATGATAATATTGTGGGTACCTAAAAACTAGGAGTATCTATCTTATTTGATTTTATCTTTATGATTAAATAAAATAAGATAAATACTTTCCTAAAATCACGCTATTACTTATTCATCAAGATTATGTGATTTAAGGAAACTAGGGTTTTTGAATCTAAGTATATAAACTCATCTAGTCTCTCATAATCAAGCAAGTCTCTCTGAATTAAAAAGGAGTAAATTTTGAGAGCCATATACACTTAAGCACAAAAGCCTATTCATCGAGTCATATACAAGAGCACTCTTAGAGCTTAAACATTTTCTCTTAATTATCTTTTAGAAGTGAGATTAAAAGAGAACATTTGGTTTTGTCAAAGCCTTCAACAGAGGGGTTGAAAGGCTGGGTTAGTGTTTGTGAGTTCAAACACAAGGGGCTTACTAGTGTAAGTCGAGCTCACATTCGGAGTAGAGTGTGGGGTATACTGGTTCCCGGAGTAGGGAAACAGTAGAGTGTCTGTGTTCTTTATTTTTTGGAGTAAATTAATAAAAGAGCATAGGGTAGGAGGACGTAGGCCATAGTTGGCTGACCCTCGTTAAATCTTGTATTTTCTTTATTTCTTTTCTTACATTCCGCTGCTTACAGGAACCACCTCAACTGGTTTCTCTCATAGATCGAAAAGAAAGAAAAATAGGCCAAGGCTACTGAACACTCAATTCACCCCCACCCACCCCCCCCCCCCCCCCCCCCCCGAGTGCTCTAAAACCTTCAATGAGGATGAGCCACAGTCATTGGTGTGATTTCTAGGAGGTTTGGAGGATCGAATTTCTAGGGTAGTGGAGTAACATCCATATTTAACCTTAGAAAAGTTGATCCTTTTGGCGCATAAGGCTTGTGATGCCCTTCGGTCTCTAAAATGCACCTAGAACATTCATGAGGCTTATGAACACATGTCTTAAGCCCTTTCTTGGTGCCTTTATCGTGGTATACTTTGATGATATTCTGATCTACAGTAAATCTGAAGAAGAACATCAAAAACACTTGCAAAGGGTATTTGAAGTACTAGCTAGTGAAAAACTTTATGGTAACTTGGAAAAATGTGACTTCTATACCTCAAAAATTGTGTTTCTGGGCTTTATTGTCTCTTCTCAAGGTATACAGGTAGATGAAAGAAAAGTGGAAGTGAGTCAAAGTTGGCATGTTCCTACCAGTACCCAACAAGTTCGAAGCTCTCATGGTCTGGCATCATTCTATAGAAGATTTGTTCGTGATTTCAGTACTATTATGGCTCCTCTTACAAAAATCACAAAACTAAAGAAATTTGAATGGAATCCTCAAGCATAAAAGGCATTTGAAGAGGTCATGCATCAGTTGACTTCAGCACCTATCCTAGCACTTCCAAACTTTGAAGATGTCTTTGAAGTAGAATGTGATGCATCGGGTGTCGGTATTGGCACAGTATTATCTCAGAATGGAAGGCCCTTAGCCTATTTCAGTGAAAATCTTAATGAAGCCAAGCGTAAGTACTCTGCCTATGACAAGGAGTTCTATGCACTAGTACGTGCACTTGATCATTGGCGCCACTATCTGGTCCCAAAAGAGTTCATCCTTCATCCTAATCATGAGGCCTTAAAGTATCTGCAAAGCCAACAAAAGTTACAACCACAACATGCTCAATGGGTTGAGTTCCTTCAATCCTTCCACTTCATGATAAAGCACAAGTCAGGAAAACTCAACAAGGGAGCTAATGCACTTTCAAGAAGGTATCTCCTTTTGAATTTGTTACAGACTAATATTATTGGCCTTGAGATCTTAAAGGAATGCTACAAGGGAGAAGCTGACTTTGGAGAACTCTATGAGAAATGCTCAAAGAAAGCATTGGGGGAATACTATCTATTTGAAGGGTTTCTAATCAAAGGAAGCCAAGTATGTATTCCCAAACACAGTTTGAGAGAGTTTTTCATCAAGGAAGTTCATGAAGGAGGCATGGCTGGACACTTTTGTTGTATTTTTGGATATGGAAATCGAAAAATACAAGCTTCAAATTCCAAGAATTATTCTCAAGAACATTCGCATAAAACAAGAAAAGTAAATGAACTGTTTTGATTCGTTTTTCAGATGTTATGCATGAATTTGCATGAAATAAAAAGGATAAATGAATTGGCCATATTTAAGGATTGATTTGATACAGATACACAACCAATGAATCTAAAAAATAATTAGATTATCATAGGAATGAATAAACCAAGTTTTAATCCAAAAACTTAGAGAATTCAAAATATCACAAAGACAAGTAGGTTTAAACTTCAAAATCTGATTTTATTCAATGCCATTTGACTCCTTTATATAGTAGGAGCTCCCTAGGGTTTACAAGAAGTTTAAAAACACCAAAACTCTATCTAAACACATGTCTAATAACCTAAAATACGTGAATAACAAGTATTCTAGGCTATAATGACTCTAATGAACGTGAATCCCTAGGAAAGAGTTTTGTTGATTCGTAATGACTTGATAAGTTGGATATGATAAGAAGACTTAAAGAGTTTGATTGAAGATGGAAGACTTGAAGATAGACATGCCTATTAAGGGATAAGAGATCCATTTGGTTCAACTTCTTCAAGGATAAAGTTAATAGAGTTTTAGCTAGTTGAGAAGTCTTATCTTTTAGTCTTTTCAATCATAATGTAACTATATCTAGCCAATCACAGGAATTTCATATTTCTATGCATTGTTCTATTAGGAAGTTGGTTCTTTAATGTTTCTAGTTAACTTAAGGATAGTTAGCCAAAGCCAGATTTTATCTTCTTTCCTAGGGATTCACGTTTTTTTAAAGTCATTATAGCCTAGAATACTTGTTATTCACGTATTTAGGTTGTTATGCATGTGTTTAGATAGAGTTTTGGTATTTTTAAACTTCTTGTAACCCTACTACTATATAAAGGAGTCAAATGGCATTAAATGCAATCAGATTTTGATGAATTAAACCCTTTGTCATTCGTGACTTTTCTGAATTCTCTAAGCTTTTGGATTAAAGTTTAGTGTGTTCATCCTTTGCTAGCCTATTTCACTCGTTGATGAAATTGGTGGTGTTCTGAGGAAGCTTTTTGGATTCTTTGGTGTTGAATCTGTATCCAAACAATCCCTAGAGTCAATCGATGAATTATCCTTTTTGTTCTTTCATAACTCACATATAAATCAAGCCTAAACACATCATAAACATCCATAAACTTATTCATTTTTGTGGCGCAAATCAATTGGCGAGTTCTTAATCGTTTCAGCTTGTATTTTACGATCTGAGTATCCAAAAATACAACACAAGCTTCCTCTTCTAGGGACTCATAACAATCCGCCAATGTCAATGTGATTAGGGGTTTAGGATTAGATTTGGAAGGAATGATAGGAGTATGATGGAAATCCCAAAATAATTCATGAGTCAAAGGAGGTTTTGTTGACCCGTTATTTTGAGGATGGGCCTGTGGATAATTATTGGGCCCATGGACCGTTCATTTCGGGTCATGTTATTCTAGTATTTCCACTTTGGGAAATTAGAATAATAAAATTAGTGGTGTTTCATGTAAATAAAAAATTATTAATTAAGTTAGTTAGAGTAGGGTGAGTTGGCGTGGGTCCTTGTTGACGTGTGGAGAGAGATGGAGTGATTTTTGTGTGCTGATTTATGTGTGTCCAAGGTGATTTTTGGGGGGAGATTATGAACGTGACTTGGGGTAAAAAAGAGGATTATTTTGCTAAAATAATGGCATGGGAAAGAGGGAATATTAGGGGATTTGGGAAAGATTTGATCTAATTTGATTTTAGCTTGATTTAAGGAAGGTATGATCAGATTTGCATATCCTAAGATATTCTTTTAAATATGGTCGAAAATGGGATGGAAATAAATCAGATTTTCTGATTTTCTAATTTTTGCTTGAAGAATTATTAAGAGAAGTGAGAGTTCCTTCTTTTCAAATTTTCTTAAATCTAATCATCCAAGTGAGTGTTCCTTGTGTGTAAGATTCATACTAGTAAAAGAGTGAGTGTTCCTCTTTTACATATCTTGATTGTTAGGTAAGTGTTCCCTACTATCAAAACCCTTGTTTCTCTTCTACTTCTTATCAAAACCATAATTTACAATTCCAAAGATCCACATCTATTTCTGTCCATTTTCCACCTAAAACACATATCCATTTCTTTCTTAACTTCTAGCCTAAACACATTTCCAAGTCTTTTTCTAAAGCCTACGAATCTATCCTTTTTGTTAACCTATTTGTGATCCATTTTGTCTAGTAATTTCTAGTGTTCTTCATTAGATTTTACATCAGAGTAAGTGTTACATTCTTCTTATTGTGGGTAAAAATATAAGTATTTTTATGCCCATCATGGTTTACTTATAATCAAACACTCTCTCCACTACCCTCAACCATTCTACGAATTCATCAGCCTCTAATCTTCCATCATACTTAGGTATATCAACTTCAATGTCAAAGAAAGAAGAGTTAGAATGCAAGTTACTAAATTTGTTATGTGTAGGGAGCGCATGAGCCTCCTCTTCTATGTTACGTAAAGAAGGGTCATCTCCTCTTTTTCCCTAATGAACTTTGTTTGAAGGTCCATAAGTTGAGCCCTCAACAACTCCACTTTACCTTCAAGGTGAGCATTCCTCTCACCCAATGACATATAATCATCATTCTGGCTATGTTGGTTGTAGCTTCTTGATGATATCATCACTTTGGATGACTCTAAGGATCAATACCTTAACTAAGCTCCAAATTAATCACAAAATTGCATAAAATTCCTTCTTTCTAGGAATTCATTAAAGTTTGGAATTTGATTAAATTAAATACCAAAGTTCCACCCTTTATAAGGATTCTAACAAAAAAAGAAACTCTGAAAAAGATTAAGTAGAACTTCGATAAAACGCAAAAAGTCACAGAACATCCAATTACTACGCGAATTGAGATACTCTAAATATTTTGTTCTCTATAGAGCATGTCTCTCAATAACATTCCACAAAATTTTAGAAAAATAAACTTTGTAAAGATAAGATTCCAACGCAAAAAGAACTGTTCAATTTGGATAAGAAACGAGGGAGATATCTTTTTTCAAAGTTATGAGAAAATTCTGTCCCAATCTGACGGTATGTGCTCAAGGTACTTTTTTATCAAAGAACACGACTTTATGTCCCCAAAAGACCTTCTTAGCTCTGATACCAAATGTTGTATTTTTGGATATGCGAATCAAAATACAAGCTTAGAAGTCCAAGACTTACGCCCAAGAGCAATTGCCTAAAATGGGATAAGCAAACGATGTGTTTTGATGTGTTTTTCTTGAATATATGCGTGAATTTGGAATGAAATAAAAAGATAAAAGAGTTGGTAAATTTAAATATTAATTAGATATAGAAACACCACCAAATAATCTTAAAAGCTTTCTAAGAACACCACCTAATTTACCAACATATAATTAGGCTAGCATAGGAACGAATAAACCAAGTTTTAATCCAAAAACTTTGAGAATTCAAAATGTCACAAAGACAAGTAGGTTTAAACTTCAAAATCTGATTTCATTCCATGTCATTTGACTCCTTTATATGATAGGAGCTCCCTAGGGTTTACAAGAAGTTTAAAAACACCAAAACTCTATCTAAACCCATGCATAACAACCTAAATACGTGAATAACAAGTATTCTAGGCTATAATGACTCTGAAAAATGTGAATCCCTAGAAAAGAAGATAAAATCTGACTTTGTCTAACTATCCTTAAGATAAACTTAACTAAAAACATTAAAGAATCAACTTCCTAATAGAAAATTCTGCATAGAAATCTGAAATTCCTATGATTGGCTAGATATAGTTACATTACAATTGAAAAGACTCAAAAGATAAGACTTCTCAACTAGCTAAAACTCTATATGCTTTATCCTTGAAAAAGTTGAACAAAATGGATCTCTTATCCCTTAAAAGGCATGTCTATCTTCAAGTTCTCCATCGTTAATCAAACTCTTTATGTCTTCTTATCATATCCAACTTATCAAGTCATTACGAATCAGTAAAACTCTTCAATTCCCATGTCATCTAGAAATACTCGAACATGAACCAACTCCTTTGGTCAAACTTTGACTCCCACTTTGACCTAGCTTTTACCAACTTTAGAGCAACTTTGACCAAGGCCGGATTCAAGTCCTACTCTTAAAGTTCGAATCTTTATGGGTTTAAAATGTTTTATTTAATCCCTACTTCTATATTTAGCAAGTTCCTACAACCACTTTCCCAAAGTAGAAAGTTTCCCAATTTGGAAAGTTTCCCAAAGTAGAAAGCTTTCAACTCAAGAAAAGTCAACCCAAGTCAATGCCTTAAAGTATCATACTAAAATAAATATGAATTTCCTATTGACTTTCCACCATATTTGCAACACATTGGGCCACCTCTTTGATGGTTAAGGGGTCTTTTGTGATCTTCAATAGCATAGCTTCCTTATATATAACATCCTCCCCTTCTTCGAAAAAGTTTGCCCTCAAACTTGGTGAATCTTTAAATTTCAAAGCTTTGAAAGAAAAGGTTGATGTCTTCCTTGCTTCGATAAATAGATCATGCCAAGCACAAAGCCAAATCCTTCTTTTCATAGGAGGTTGCCATAATAATCTATGTGTTGCATTATTTTCTTTGAACTTCCCTTGACTTTGAGATGATGAAAACTCCTTGGAGGAAAGTATGGATTGAAATAAATTTGTTTCTTCAAATGCTATCTCCCATGAAAGATCTTGTAACCTGTAATAAAAAAGGTTAGAATAAATTTGACGCCTAGGCAAGGCTTCACAATGGAGTGCACCATCTTCTCCATGCGTGGGGTACATAATTCTTGTAAGCCCATAAGACTCCGTCACGCCAAAGAGCTTACTAAATGTCCCAACTTTAGACCTCTCTTTGATGGTTAAGGGGTCTTTTGTGATCTTCAATAGCATAGCTTCCTGATATATAACACCATTATTCTCTGACATCCAAGTCAAATAGCTCCCGGAGAGCTTAGTTTTTAAGGAGGATCTTTCAAAGACCATATCATTTTTACCCTCCAATACAACTCCTAACACTTACCCATTCCTCCTTGAGAGGTATGCTCTTAGGCCATTCCTTCTCATGGTCCGAAACCACTTTCTTCAGCCCAAATTGCCTCAAGATCCGGGATAGAGTATAAAAAGACAAAACCAAGAGACTTAGGATATAACACCCCGGTAATTCGCATTTTCGAAAACAAACCTTTAGGAAACTACCAATGTACTATCGCTACATGTTCAAATGTTAAGACTATAAAACAGAGTTTTGTAGGAAAAAATTAGAAGACTTTTTCATAATAACATTAGTCATAAAACAAAATCCTAAATAACAAACTGAAACTATTCAACTCGAAACCAAAACCAATAGCCTAAAATCAAATCAAATCAAACCAAAGTAAAATATTATGAAATATAAATTTGAGCAACACTCCACTCAAACCACCCATGTATGAATGCTCTACTAGATACTTGTCAATAATCTACTCCTTAATAATACAAATGTAAATATTTGATTATCACAGTGTCATTTATAAGGAAAAACCATGACTAAAAACACACAAAGTACGTAATTAGCAAGCTGAGTACATACAGATTACAAAGTATAATAGTTGAAATAGTAATTACATAAATAATAAATACAGAATGCAAGAACGTATTACGTAACATTTTACTCAAATAACATGATAAATTAATTAATTTCTTGGATTAAGCAATAGAAAAGATTGTCTCCCCCATGTCTTAATTAGAACATCAAATAGATAAACAACCTATGTAATCCCGTATGAGAACATCAAAATACAACATAAATCATGATGGTAACTGGGCGCAATTCCATCACCATAGCTTAATGAGATCTTAACTAACCCCAATTTTAAGTTTAAAACTTTATAAAAAAAAGACTTTTAGGTCACACGACCTCCAATAAAAGCCATGGATAATACCACATAAATCTCCAACCCCTGATTGTCAATACTCTAGACGTACACTAGCCTAGAGTTATATTGCTTATCCTCTTTTTTTTACGCAATTTACTGTTTAAGCTCAATATGCACAATTACCATAGCACACACATGAAAACATTATAGTTACACAATCAATCTCTGTTATACTATAATTTTTAGCCTTTTTGTTTCCATCTTAACTTTTAAACCTGTTGATTAGAGTCAACTATCCTCATCATTAAGACTTGAAATTTACCTTTACTCAACTCATACTATCATTAATGAAATAATAATAAACAACCTCAAGGATTAATTAACAAATTAAATCCAATTTACTTATCAAGATTTCTCACCATATATAATTCTTTCTCGATTGGTATTTACAAATCATAATTATAACTTACCAACAATACCAAATCATGCCCCTAACATATAGAACATGAATTCTTCTAAATAAATAACCAAACAATCTCACTCAAAAGGTTCCCAAAACATGATATTAAGTTTGCATTTCACCCTAGATCATGCTCCTAAAGGTAATATTTTTCGTAATTTGTACGTACCTTTAGTAAAATAATTGGGTGACCACTTTCTTTACTAGTAAGTACCTTTCTACAAAGTGTTCTCCTACACCAAATAATACAATCTAAATCAATACACCAAAGCCTAAATTTACAGCAACCATACTAAATTTTCTAAGATTTTAAAATAATCCCAAAACACATTTTTTTTTCTCCCAAAAACATAAGCAAGAGAATTAAAACTAGGTAAAATGGCAAAGGTATAATCCCTATTAAAAATTCCTACCAATTTTTTTTGTCTCTAGGGACATTTGTGATGCCTCTTTACTACCGAGAAAGACACCTCTTGAAATGTATAACTATCCAAATTTCTATAATAAAGGAATCCAAACCCTAATAATTCATAACCATTATGCAAATCTATAATATGTTACGTCCCTCAAACTTATCAAGGATCTCATCAAAATGATTAGCGCAAATCAAAATCCATCGTAGGTAATCCAAGAAATTAATTAATAGATTGATTCATTAAAACTCATATGAGAACATTGTCAATAGCATCCTTACTTTAGTTAATTCGGTTTCTTAATGTAGTATTGTTAATGACCCAAGATCCAATGTCTCCTCTAAATCACATAATGGCTTATATAATCCTCCTAGGTGACTGCCAAATAAAACATACGCCTATTATTTATTACAAAATTGAGCTTTAAGCCTATTCTAATTCTCCCACAAAGTAGGCCTTCTCGTCTGGATCAAATATGCTCACTTGTTGATAAAATTGCAGTTTTCATTATCCTACTACCATAAGCATGACATTTGACTATCATGTTTGTGTAGTGTTTTATTTTACTTTAGAGTTCGAGGAGGGGTTAGGGGAATTTAAATAGAAAGTGTAATTACACATCCATATAACCAAGTAATGACGACCAAGGCTTTTGTCACATGATAGGGTAATAGATAATATAATTAAGTCGTCTAATTATGAAGGTCAAAGAGTAAAATCATACCAAATTAAGCTCACATGAAATACCATGTTCATTCCATGCAACCTTCACGGACTATAGGCCAAACTTCTTGCAAGTATTTTTCTCGATATTGGGGGAAGATCATTGAGAAAGTGCTCACGTTGGGCATACCACTTGCATTCCAAGAAGGGTCAAATTTTTTTTAACCATCTAGTGGTCGATACTCAGGTCATCTCATGGCTTATCCTTGTCGTGCTTTCCCCTTGTGTTTTGCCCTCTATTTTGGTACTTTGTTGCTGTTGTTTTACTACTCCATTTCTTCCATAACTGTGGGGATGGCTTAAGCTTGGAGATGGCGACAGGCAAGGAGGGTTGGTTATGGCTGCTGCTCTTCTTCTCTCTTTCTTTTTTGTGTTTGGTTTATACTAGAATTATATATAGGAAATATTTTTGAATTAAAGTAAAATAAAATGCTGTAATTTTACAGGGATTACAATCTACCCCTCTTAAAAGAATTTTTGTCCACAAAATTAAACTAAAATTGGTGATTTTCAACTAAAACTACGGGGATTACAAGTTACCCCTCTTAAAAGAAGTTTTGCCCTCGCAACTTAACTCCAAAATCCATGATTTTGGAAGAAAAAAAATATTGTTGTAAACTTTATGCAATGCAATAAGATACCTAGCATATTCTAGAGATCAAAACAATAAAAAAGCGTGAAATTAAATCACATTCAACCCCTTAAAAGAAAAGAGTTATGACCTCGTAACTCACCTCAACACATAACTCGCGGTATTTCTGCTTTTTTCTTCTTTCCTCAAATATGGATGCTTCTATTCATACTTTCAAGGTTTAACCTTTTTATATTCTCACACAACTCATTGACAATCAAAGTATTTATAGTATGGCTCAATTTTCTACTAAGAGCATCATCTGCAACAACATTTGCCTTTCCCTCATAATATTGGATATTTAAGTCGTAATCCTTGGATACCATTGACATTGTCATATGTTTAAATATTCCTTAGTGAAGATATACTTGAATCTCTTTTGGCCTGTGAAAATCTTGTAGGTGACATCATATAGGTAATGTATCTGGACCTTCAACGCGAAAACAATAATGGCAAGCTCAAAGTTGTGAGTAGGATAATTGTCTTCATATGACTTTAACTTTTGAGACGCATATGTTATGACTTCCCCTCCCCATTTTGTTGTAGCACACATCTCAAACCATATTTTGAGGTATCGCTGTACACTTCGAATCCTTCATTCTCGTTAGGCAATGTTGGCACTGGCGCGGTAGTTAATCACACTTTAAGGGTTTAAAAAGCCAACGCACACTTTTCATTCCACACAAATTATTAGTCTCTATTTTCATTAGGGTGGTAGGGTTTTACAACATATTAAATATTTGGTGTCAACTCCAGACCCATTTGATGTCTCTAAAATTTGCATAGCCGATCCTTCTCGATGCCCAAACTTGTAGGGCACTAGTGGGGGACAACTGCTTCCTCTTTTCTTCACCAAAAAGGGGAGGTTGGGTTGTAAAAATCGAGCTCTTTAATGGTAATTTACTCATCGAATTTCCCACTTGAAACCTAGTTTGGTTCCGGACCCTTAGCACTTACAAAAGCCCCTACAACCGTCCCTAGACAAAGAGGGAATGAGACCAAGCTAAGGGGATTATAGGGGTAGTTAACGTAAGGGCTGAAAGCTCCATGATTAACGTGATAAATGCAGATTTGATTCTTGTGAATCATACTACCCCTCTGGGCCATGCATAAACATGCATATCTTCTTAAATTCTTCCTCTAAGTTAAATGAGGGGCAGAGGATGTGGGAAGAAGACGTGCCTCTTTAAGATCTAGGTGGGGATGTGTGCGCGTTTAAGGCACGAGGTTGCTCCACTTTATGCGGAAGGTAGAAGCTAACAACCCTCCGCACCTTCCAGCCATAGACCTTTAGAAGAGTAGTGTATTAGAGGAAATTCATCCTCTTCATGGCCTCAATGTTGATGTAGATGTCATGAACATGATGGGTCAGATACTGGCACTTTTCTGCAAAACCTAAAGTATGGGCAATAATAGTGACCATGCCCCTATGTGAATGTCTCCGGTAACGCCCCTCCCCCCCCCCCCCCCTGTGTTCTAAGCACCTCATTAAGAACTGTTGCCCAAAATTGAGCAAGATCACTAACCTCTATTTACCCATAGAAGCCATCCAAAGCAATTCAATATCATCTCTAGTTGTCTTACCTAAGTCCTTCTTATAAAAAATAGAGTAACCAAACAACCTATGGAAGATCCTAAGACATGGGTGGATGATATGGGAGGCATGACTAGTATGGGACTAGTAGTCCATATCATCAGTGATCGTCCTCCATCAACCTACCTTGTTATAGTTATTGAACTTCCCTATGTCTAAGGCATAAATGTCATTGGTAGGATCCCATTTGAATCTTTGGCTCAACTTGGCCAAGGTGATGGATTAGGGTTTGTTGAAAAGCTAGAAGGTGATTTGGTAGTCACTTTGTTTAAGAGTAACTTGTTCAACGTACTTTTAGTCTTGTTTAGTTCAATTCTAGGAGTTAGCATTGAATATAAGTGGTTAAATACTTACTTCCATGAGGTGGTATAAGAGATTTGACAATGATTTGAATTCTTTCTAAGAGGTGGTCAATTTTCATAGAGATTCAACCCAATTGCATTTCTTTTGATCAAAACATCACCAAATTAATCAAATTAAGCCAAAGGGGAAAAGTCACATGGATTTCATAGGATTCCCTATAGAAATCACATAAGTTACCATGCTTCTTTGAAGGTGGGTTTGGAGTCTTAGAGGCTTATGTAGTTATATTAAATGTTTTCCTATGGTACATAAAGTTTCTTAATTATTTGCTTAAAAAATTGGAACAAATGATAAAAAGAACTTTTTCTAGCTAGTAGGCTTATCTTGAAACTTATTCATTTATATCTTAATAAGCTAATGGTATAAATATGAGAAGATTTTTCATACCGTTTTCATTTTTTTCTACTTGTCGTTTAAAAATTTTCTTCCATGGAAAACATCTTTAGAATCCTTTGCCTTTTTATTTTTTTTGGTTTCATTGAATATTAAATTGAAAGATCCCTCTTTATCGTGTCATGTTTTTCCATAAATTTGCTCTATGTGATGAAATTTGGGTCAAGAATGTCGATTTTATTGAAATTCAACAACAAAAATGATTTGAAATGCTTGAATTTACAAAATTTTGTTTATACAATGTTGATTTGGTTGAAATCAAACTAAAATTAGGTGATCATATAGATAAATATTGGAAAAGTTACATTTTTTAAATCATAATTTCACAAACAACTAAGTGATAGTTCATTAAAAGAATTTATCATAATTATAACAAGGACCCTTTATCTTTGTTTAATCTAATAGTAAGATCAAAGTTTTAGCAACAAGGAAGTTAAGTTTGCAACTTGAAAGTTGTGTTCAATTGTGTAAGGTTTGAAACACAAACCACTTTGTTTGAACAATGTTAGTGTGATATTTTTTGATAGAAAAAGGGAAAATTTTATTAGAATATAGCCATATGACACTTACTATCAAAATAAAAATAAAAATTCATCTAAACAAAGACAAATCTAAAATATTTAGTAAAATATATTCTATAAATTCCACCTTTGCCCCGTTTTCTCTTAACAATCTCACATTTTAATAAACTAAGAAGAATACAACCTTTGCTATCCATTGTCTTTTAACATACTTAATGAAATATTTAAAAATTCTAAAAACTCCTCTTCAAGCCAAGTGTGACATTTCTCTTCTCTATGATGTCTTTGACTAACTAATATGTTTTTATCTTTGGCTAGTCGCCTTCCACTATTTATCGTTAAGTATGTTAATATAAATGGGTTGCAAATGTTGGATTTATTATAATTAATTAAATAGTAGAGCTGTTAAGAGAAGTTCGGACAAATGTGAATTTTTAGAATCAACTTTTTCAAATATTTAGATCAGTTCCAATATCTTGGATATGTATAACCATGAAATATGGAGAATAGATTAACTTAATTAACCATTTAACGTCAAATCGTCTTTTAGTTGGATTTCCACAATTAACCTATAACAATATAGCTTTGTTGGAGCATGAACATATTACAAAAATATAGCATAAAAAAAAAAAAACATATTACAAAAATATTTTGACAAATGCAAACCCTGGGTTAATGTGATTTGTTACACTTATATCTTCGTATGATCGTATTTGATAATTTTTTCCGTACTTCTTTTCCTACTGAAAAAAAAATCTTACCTAAAGCTCGACATCCCGTTTCAGTCTCACTCCGGCACTAACTCCGGCCTCCGGAGTGTCAGTCGCGACGCCTCTTCATCGAAAGTCGCAGCGGCACACGACTATTTCACTCCTCTCCCGGTAATCCTGAATTATTCATTTTTTTTATCAATAAATAGGAACTTTTATGTTAATTAGTCGTATCAGATCTGATGATTCAGATTAACTGTGATAGATTATTTAATTAATAGGTAGATTTATTTAATTGGATGTATTTTAATTGATTTAGTTGAGTTGGTGGGATGTGATTAATCAAGAGTTTGGAAAAAAATGTTCTCGAATCGGGTCGATGATTCTTTTGATATGGAGTTTTGATTTGGAACTTTAATAGGATCGATTTCAAAGCCATGAGGGTCAATTCTTGGATTTTCCATTGTCGATATGCTCGATTTATTTTCTGTGATGTGTAATTATATGCTTAAAAGTTTCAGTGGAAGGTGATGGAATGTTTGCTCGTGCTTTTTCGGAACACCTTATGTTGTTATATGCTCAAGTTGAATGCTTTAAAGAATTTTATTTTATAAAAGTGATGTAAATCTATGCAGAAATTTTCTGTTGCTGTTTTTTCTGCTGGTTTGAGTGCGCTTGCTTTCGGAATTCATGTGATTATTTGGCAGTTTGGAGAACCAATCGTTGCCCTATTTTGGAAAATAATGGGAATGGGACCGGACTTGCGATACCCATTCCCGACTAATGCCAAGATAGCACTGTATCTGACATTTACATTGCAGTAAAGAGAATCCAGATTATATATTGTATTGGCAATGGTAAGAGACTTGTAAATAGTACGCAAAAAGTTGGTGAGGAATACTTTTCACAAGCTGCTAATTTGTGGTAAAATGCTGCGGAACTGGAGTAAGCTTAATACTATATTGATTCTTGTGCCCAAGTTAATTTCTATGCTATCTTGGAGTAAAGAGAATACTAGAATGGTACTATGAAAAAGACAATGGCGTTGCAGGAGAAAAAATTTCCTGTTGATGCAAGGGACTACAAGTTGTACGAGGAAGTTGGGGAAGGCGTTAGTGCTACTGTGTACAGTGCTCTTTGTATTCCGTTCAACGAGGTAGTTGCTATTAAGATTCTTGATCTGGAGAAATGCAATAATGACCTGGTATGTGCTTACCTTCAATTCTTGCAATTTTGATATATGATTACGAAATTGCATTTTTAAACTAGTTGTTGCAGCATTTCCATTTACTTATTGCACATTTTTACGCTTGTAAAATACTACTTATGGTAAAATGTTACTAGAGCACGTGATTGATATTGAATGTTTGCTCTCTGCTGCAGTTGTAAGTTGCAAAATTTTTGGAGTGTACATAAACGTTAACAGACTGCTTGAGTTACAATAGTGGTCTGGGTTTGTACCCTGTACAATTGTTAAAGGCCTTTAAGATACATGAAAGTATAAAGATAGTAGGTTTCGTCTAGTTTTGAGGTGTTGCGCCTACTGTGAAATGGCAGTCTTATATATCAGTGAATGACTGAAAAAATGGTTTGAGGTTTGGCCATTTTCATATTATATGAAGAAAGTTAATTACTTAGTACAACCTAGTTGCTATAGTGGTATCCTTGTCTATTATTTGGTTTGACTATTTTATGAATCACATAAAACATGTGTTCATTCTATAATGATTCAACTCTTTGTGTATTTTAATTGGATTTATTTATTGCTTTTACAATAGTCTTGTTTTGGTTAATGATACCTTGGTCTTAGGGCAATGTTAGTGATTCTTACCTCTTGATTGTCGTGTTATGTGGTAGAATTTATCTTGTAAAGACATATTTGAATTCATTAGGGCCAACATATTTACAGGATTGGTATCTTTCACTTGGTTATTAATATCCATGCATAGATATATTGTTTTATGTTTGCTTTAACAAAGTATATTTCTTTTCCTTTCTCACGTATAAAGGTTCAAAATCTTTGATTTTGTCATAATTGCGATAATGGCCATGGAACCCGGTAATGCTTATGGTTTTCAAGATGCTTAAGGTTTGCTTTGGTACCAAGTTTAGATTCCCTTACTATTCACACCTCCATAAGTTTATATGTATCAAGATTTTGAGATTGACCAAAGAAACGCAACAACAACAATAAAGTTAAGCTTTAAGACCAAAGTGATGGAGTAGGCTACATAAGCCGAGAGTCTATATCTCATGGTCATCCCTAAAATCCCATCTCCTTTATTTCCTCCTATCTTGTGACACATCTTCTTGTAAACTCACTTTATCTATGCCATTTTTAACTCCCTCAATCCATATCATCTTGACTTGCACCACATTTGAGATCTCCATTACCTTAACCTTCCACCCCCATGTGCGATGCATTTATTGTGCAATGCATTTAGTGATCAATGTCTACTACACCCAAACCGTAGTCAATTCCCTTATTTTTTCCTCAATGTCCGCTACTCCGATTTTATTATGAATATCCACATTCCTAATTCAATCCTTAAAGATGTTCCTGCATAACCATCTCAATGATGCGGATTTAAGAAGGAAGATCCATATGCTCAATCTAACAAATATTTTCAACTTTTGGGCTTGGTTCATTTTACAACAAAAGGTCATTTTTGGCACAATGGGATGGTTTGGTGTCCTATTCGGTTTAGGATTTATATAGTTTTACTTATCCTACTTGGATTATGATTTCTTGAGAATACTAATCCTACTTGGATTAGGATTTCTTGAGAATACTAATCCTACTTGGATTAGGATTTGTATTGTGTTACCAAAACTGATTAGATTATTTCACTTTTCTTAGTTGAGTTAGGAAAATTTTCTTCTACTAATCCTAAATGATTTAGGATTTTCTTTCCTAGTTATGATAGGTTTTGTTTATATAGTTTTACTATCAAACTTGGGATATGTTTTATATGTTTAAGCACTTAGGACTCTTAATAGACAAAATTAGATATTAGTCATAGTTACCTTGTTGAAGGAGGATTAAAAATATCCAAGTATTTGTGTTTAGTTGTACTTGAGCTAGGGATTTATCCTAAGCCAAGTAAGAGTCTTGCATAACCACTATAAATATATGGGCTATGCATTCATTTCCATATTCAGAAAATTCAGAAAATAACTTTGTTGAGAATGTGTGCCTACATTTTTCTAAATCTTGCTTAGTTCAATTCTAGGAAGTAGTATTGAAGCTAAGTGGTTAAATACTTAGTTCCAGGGTGTGGTCTAAGGAATTTAACAACACTTTGAATTCATTCCAGGAGGTGGTCGAATTTCATAAAGATACCCATCCATATTACGTTTGTTTTGATCCAGAATATCACTAATTCGATTAAACTAAACCAAAAGGTAATTCTCACGTGAACTTTATAGTTATACCTATATATTTTACATCACTCAATATATGCATCTTTACCACACTCATCTTTTAACCTCGTTCTATTTTCCATCTTAAGAATTTCTCTTTTAATCTTTAGGGAACACTATGATCACACAATTTTCCAATTACCGCTCTCCATCCGAGTCACCCATATTTTGTTCAGTGATATCTTGATCAATGTCTCCATACCTTTGTATTACCAATTCCAAGTATTTAAAGTATTCGCTTACATGTAGTTCTCTGTAAGCCAAAGTCAAATCGTTTGGCTTCCTGCCATACGAATATGCACTTAATATACTATGTTTTTCTCCTACTACCTTCAAAACATGTACATTCGAACTTTTGTCTCTTGCTCTAATTTAACATTCATCCTTACCCTAGTTTCATCCACTAAAATAATATTATCCGTAAAAAGCTAGCTATAATTAGTCTATTTGTCTTTAGGGTTTATAGTCCGCAAAAAGCCTTATACTTTCAACATAAAATTATTTGATATTCAACCTTAATTGATAGATCCAGGGTTTAAAGTTCGAACCCTAGCTTGAAAATTTTTCTTTAATTTTTGCACATCCTTGAATTAATTTTCTATTCTAAACAAGTTGGCAATAATAAGTCAATTGATCTCTCCAATTCTACTCTACTTTCTCTCCAAAATGATTTTTGTTCTTGCAAATATGTCATGTCGGACTAATCACCCACACATCAGATACATATTCCGCAATCAAATCTGTATCGCATTGGGTCGACCCCGGTGCTAGCTTAAAAGTGCCTTGTCGATGTAACATAACTCATAATGTTCAAAATCTCTCTTCTGTGTATGTTCTTTGCCCTCATAATCCTATCACCCTTTCTATAAACCTAAATTGACAATAACATCAACTCCATTTCTATTCTTGACACGCCTTTTACACCACAACTTATAACTCCTAGAGATAAAATGTTAACATTTCTCTTCATCACCTCTACTAGCTTAAATAAATTTCTTGCGAACGATCCTACATTCCAAGAAGTAATATAATGTTCAGTATCCAAAATTATAAACTCCCTTTTCTAAGACCTTGATGCCCTTGCTCATTTCTCACCAAATTCAAATCAACTTAGCAACCCTTGCATACTTATCACTATGATGCAGCGTGTGGGAACGCCCCTACTAAAATATCATCTTGGTTCATGTTCATTGATGTGATAAAGTTTTATGCTAGCTCATATGAGCCTACTGCAATCTTTCTCCTTCATCCAAGGGATTGGCAACAAGTGAAACAACCCTCACTGACATATTTAGGACTGGCCAAGGTACCTATCAATCACAATTAGATAGTGTCCTTAAATTGGTAAGTGTTGCTTTCCTTGGATTAATTTTTTTTTTGTTTCATTGCTCCATTTGTTCCTTTTTGTTTTACCTAGTTTTACCACCTTACCCCTCCCTCTTTTTATCTATGTTAAGCTCAGGTTCTGAGCGAAAAAACAAGCAAGAACGAGCAAAAGAAAAAAAGAGAACCAATACTGCCTACACTTCAAGAAGTAGGAGTCTCCAAAGGAAAACTTCTTTATTACTTCTTGTCCTCCTCTAATACAATTCCCCTCTATTCTTATATTACATTCCCCTAGTAACCGTTTCCCATTGCTTTTACTTTGCTCCACTGCCATATACTACGCATCTTTGTTCTTATTGTGCTTGTCTTGCTTCCTTCTACTATAAGTAATAATTATAGGAGGCCTGCCATGCAAAATTGCCTCATCAGTATGGATCCTATCAATACCCTCCCCCAAAAGATGCACCATGTCCTCAAGGTGAAAAGAAGGGAAGCGAAGGGCTTCAAACTCCTATAACCCCTTCCATTTCACTAGATTTTCTAATGTGTAGACATCATTGGCCTTCCCATTCCTTGCGTACAGTATGTATTCCGGTTCCACTTCTAAGACCAAATCAGAATTCATTACTGAGGGTATACTAGGATTTGCTGGGAGTGAACCAATTGCGGTCTTGAGTTGTGAAACATAGAAAATGGGATGTATCTTTGAAGTGTCAGGAATTGCCAGCTCATTGGCCACCGCACCCACCTTTTGGATAATTTCAAAAGGACCAAAATATCGTGGAGAAAGCTTCTCAAAAGGTCTTATGGCCAATGATTGTTGGCGATAAGGCTGTAGCTTGAGATAAACATAATCTCCTATGTTGTATTGAACCTCCCTTCTGGGCTTATTAGCTTGCATGGCCATCCTGTGGTGAGAGCTATCCTCGCAGATCATGTAGCATGGCGTCTCTCTCTAATAATTGTTCTTCCAAGGATTGAACATCAGTGCTTCCTCTTTCATACTTATATAATGAGGGAGGGTCCCTGCCATACATGACTTTAAATGGCGAACAACCTAGGGACGTATGGGAGGCAGTATTGTAGCACAACTCTGCCCAAGGAAGCTATTAAGCCCAGGGTTTCGGTGCCCCATTGATAAAACAACGAAGATATGTCTCCAAACCTCTGCTAATCACCTCAGTCTGGCCATACATCTAGGGATGATATGTTGTACTCTTGTGAAGCTTTGTTTGGTGAAGTCTAAAGAGCTCAGACTAGAAAACACCCATAAAAACCCTATCTCCACAATTGTTGGTGGAAATCTGTGGAGTCTAATGATCTCCCTAATGAAGAGATTTGCCACCAAACTAGCAGTATAAGGATGCTTCATGCCAATGAAGTGTGCGTATTTTGACAGTCTATCTACTACTACCAAAATTACATTAAGCCCCAAAGATTTAGGAAAACCCTAGTCCATTGAGACTTCTTCCCAAACCTGCTGGCAGTGGTTGTAATCAGCCGACTGGTGATAAAGTCGAGTACTTTTGTTCCTGGACATACTTAGTTATATCCCTTCTTATACCTAGCAACTGCTCTCTTATATGTCTTGAAGTCCCCCAAGTGTCCTCCCATAGGAGAGTCGTGATACTCTTGGAGGAGTACCTTTATGATGGATGAAGACGAAGGTAAGACGAAGGTAATGGGATATTGGCTTCAGCATCATTTTTCAGCTTTGTAATAATTGGGTCCCCCTTCATGCTCTTCCTTATTTCTTCCCAAGCAATACTTTTACTCCTAACCATGAACCTGCTTCGCAAATTGTCTTGAGAGAGCGTCAGCCGTTGATATTCCATCCCTATCTCCCCTGCTCCAGGCTGTTGAATTAGGAAACGTCTCCCTAATAAGTAATGCCTCCATTTCTGGACAGCTATTACAATTGCCATAAGTTACTTTTCGTAGATGGATCTTGCCCTGGCCCTCACCCCGAGAAGCTTGCTGAAGAACGCAATGGGAAGTTCATGGTGCCGGAGAACTGCACTCACACCAAAACCGCTAGCGTCAATTTTATCACAAATAGCTTGTGAAAATCAGGCAAGGCCAAGATGGGAGCCTTTATCATAGCTTCTTTCAAATGATCAAAAGTCTACAAGGCTTGTGGAGTCCAATTGAAGTTGTCCTTCAATTGAAGTTGTTCTTTTTTATTCCAAATTCAAGAAACTCATTTTTCCTTACATGGAAAATCCTTGATCCAAAATCCTAACAATTCTACCACCACAAACAAGAACACCAACTCTTTTGATTCCTCGTCAAAGGACAAAGGTAAGAATATTTCCTAAGATTTTGACTTTAGTGAACTTGTTTGTTTTGAATATCATGGCTGGGAACACTATAAAAGGGACTGCCCAAATTCTCTTGCTTTGACCATGCATGAGTTAAGAATTATGTTGACTCAACCTTTTCCTTTAGAAGAAGAGGAGTGATGTGAATCTAGGTATGAAAACCTTAATCCACACAAGGGATAGAAGCTAGATTATGAACCTTATAAAGCAATGCACCAAAGACTACAATGTAAGGCGAAAGTTTGGAGAATTGATTAAAGAAGTACCTTCAATTCCTCTCACTTCCTCACATGAATTTAAAGCAAAGCACCAATTCACAATCTTGCTATGCACATAAACTCTTCAAAGTTTATCGCTTAAAACAAAAAAACAAGCTCAAAATATTATTTTCCTCGGCTTGGGCACACATCTATTTTATACCCTAAGGTTGAGAGTTTGAATCACATTGAGATTAGGACTCCTACTTCTAAAAGGACTCCTAATAACCACTTAACAACCTATAGGAATCTGATATCTAGCTATTACACACTTCTATTAGGACTCTAACTTTGCAAAGGATAAGATTAACTAGTATTCTATTCCTATTTAAATACAATAGTTAATTAGAACACTCCTAGAACAACTCCTAGGATTTAGGACTTTTTAACGCCTAAGATCGAGTCCAAAGGATGTTTTAAACACCTAGTTTATTCGACTTTATGGATGCAACATCAGCAGCACATGTGGCACGTCCCTTCTTGAGCACCGTCTATTGTCCTAACCCATCGACCATTGTAATGAAATTTTTTGCCTTTGGTCAAATTTTTCGATCTTCAAGAAACACTCCAAGATTTAATATTTTGATCAAGGCCTTTCACCAATCATCATATCCATGACTTCCACACCTTATAGAACCATAAAACCTTAAAAAGGAAAGTTAAAAAAAACACTATGTCTAAATTGAGAAAAACCCTATCAAATGAAATGGAAGAAAACTCATAGGCAAAACCAACTTATTCCCCATGTCCACCATCTTCCATATTTATGTGTGCTATGTATTGTTGCACATGACTATGCACACGCAAATACTCCCTTTAATTAAATCATCAAAGTCATCACCTTGAATCATATCAAGGAGGAGGAGGAAGTTGGAGTTCCTATAGAATCCTTTGGTTCTAATGGGGAACAATAAGAAGAAAAAGGTAGAACACTGTTTCAAGAGAAGTCTAATACTTCGAATGAATCCTTTAGAATCTTATGATTCTAATGAGAAACTAGAGGATAAGCTATATGATGCTTGGGGCTTAGAAGAATCCTCCAAATGCAAGAGGAAGAAGACGAAGCAGCATATTCAAAGGAAGTTATTTTGTTCACCAAATAGAGGTCTTTCAAAGAGAACTAGCTTTGCATTCCTAAGATTGTAATTTGTGAACTTTTGAACAAGGAAATAGATAGGAGAAGGAGACTTGCTGGGTACTTGAGTATCTTGGAAACCTTATGATGTAAATAAAAAAAACCCAGATTTTTACTTAGGATTGATTGATGGGCCTAATGGGTCACTTCTGTCAATAGGGTTTGGGAAAGAAGTTTTTACCAATAATTCCCAAGAATGTTCTAGTATTTTAGCCTTATGTTAAGTAGAGTTTATTTGATGAACTTTACTTTATTTAAGCATATGTATTTGTTTTAATATTCTGTTGCATTAAGTAAACTAGTAAGAGTAAATAAACTAGTCAAAACAAATGAAGTAGTTTGATGAAGGAAGCTGGCGTGAATTAAGGGTAGTGTAGCATTAAAAATGGCGTGCAGTTGAGTTGAAAATGGGGCATTTAAACTGAAATTAAGGGGGAGTTTTAGCCTTAAAATGCAGTCTTTAAATGGGGCATGATTCAAGGGAAGACTAAAGTTACAAGAATTTAAAGCTTAAAAACTTGAGTGTTAATGACTGAAATGGTGTGTTAATGCTTGATTGAAGACTGATTTATGGAGTTAAATTGCTGAGGATTAAAGGGGGAGTTATGGAGAATAATGGGCTGCATTATTTTTGAAACTCCAACAAGTAAAGATCATAACATTAACTAGAAAACGCCTCTTGAGTGGCAAAGTGAAGAGCAACAAGAAACGACTAGTTTTAAAGGCCTTTTGAAGTCCTTGGAAGTTCGAAACCTCCAGCTTAATTCCCATATTAATTAGCTTACTTATGGAGAATATTTGATGCTAATAGGTTTACTTAGTTTTGGAGTTAAATGGTTGGCAGTTTGGATGATTAATTTCAGATGTTTTGATAACCTTTCAAATTCTGATTTTTGAACTCCTTTTGGCTGAACTTGTGGCCTATAAAAGGAGATGTGTTTCCATTGTAAAGGGGTTGTTGAATGATCATTGAAATCCTTTTGCCTAGCAATTTCTGTAAAATTGCCAAAGTAAATTTTCCAAGTTTTACTCGAAGAATTTGAGTGTGAAGTGAGTTCCTTCCACCCAAATTTTGGTGGTCCTTATACAAGTTGAGTATTCCTTGTGTAATTCCCACATCTAGTACAGCAAGTTGAGTGTTCCTTGCCCACATATCCCTTAGATTACAAGTTGAGTGTTCCTTGTAATCCACCCTTTTCCCTAGCTCACATTCTGTTCAAATTCGTCCCAAAACCCCACGCACTTTCTGTCCATTTTTCCCATGTCCAAAACTCATCCCCATTCTGTCCATTACCCAAAGTCTACGCATTTCCAACAAAATCCAACCCCATGCACTTTCACCAACCTTGGATCCATTTGTGAATCTGTAATTTCTAGTGTTCCTTCACTAGTTTTTATATCGTAAGTAGAACCTTTTCTGGGAAATATTGGACTAGTTACATTGAATTCAGGCTAGTGTCTGATACAGAGTCTCTCTCTCTCTCTTTTGGACGAAAATATTTTCTAGGACTTTGGTAGGCTACCTAGGCCAATATTTTCCTTGATATTTATTTGGAATAATTCAGAACTTACGTTTCTTTCCGCTATTTTCTTTGTTTTTTGAGTTTGAGTGGTGGTCACCTGTAGATATTTAGGAAAATGTAAGTGTTATATGAAAATTTGAACCTAACGGGTCCCATGTACCTATGTTTGAATCTCAGATAGATTACCCACATCCCTAATTTTGGGATTGCCGGTGACACTCCAACTTGAGTCCAGGTACCGTATGTGCTAGACAACACGATAGATGATACTCTTTTTCATTGACTTTTTGATTTCCTTTTATTGATATATATTCAAGGTATAGTAGGCTTGAATCAACGGATTATGTAATTAAATGCTTTACCAGGGTACACTTTAAGGTTTTGAGTTGTTTTTGGGTTCTATATTGATCTGCTCCCATGTTACATGAAAAGTTGCTGTGGAAGTATATTCTGTTGTCTTTAGTGAGAAATAATTGAACATGTCCCTTAGCTTGACCCAACAAAAGATGAAGTTTTTGTTTGATTTAAAAATAGCATATTTTTTCTACTGAGTTTATGTGCTTTACTTATGCAGGATGGAATTCGTCGTGAGGTGCATACTATGAGTTTGATTGATCATCCAAATGTGTTACGTGCTCATTGCTCTTTTACTGCAGGCCACAGCCTTTGGGTTGTGATGCCATATATGGCTGGAGGTTCTTGTCTTCACATAATGAAGTCCACCTACCCAGAAGGCTTTGAGGAACCTGTTATTGCTACGTTACTTCGTGAAACTCTCAAAGCACTTGTTTATCTTCATGCTCATGGTCATATTCATAGAGATGTGAAGGTAATATCATCTGTCTCATTTTGTCATGATATCTTTATTTTTTTTTGTTTTTAACACAACTTCTTTTGATGCCTTCACATTTGTCATTTCTGGGATGCCAGCAACGTTGTTAAGCAAGATAATATCTATGTATGTTATCACGCATGTGAGTGTTCATGTTGGTTGATTGGTTCTGGCTTTGTGGTTTGATAAGGGATGATGGAAAAGAGGGTATATACTTATGTGCTAGTGCCTGAAATTATGCAGCTATAGTTTATGTGCAACTTTTTGTTTCATGAACTTGCCTGCCTTCATGCCAAAGGTTGATTTAAAGTGAAATATTTCATTTATTGATCCTATATAAAGGTAGTCCACTTATGTATAATGATTGGTCTTTGTCAAGTATTTACAAATGGATTAGTGATGAGAGAAAAGTTTTTACCCATGAAGCAAGAATCAATTATTTTCAGTTTGAGATGATTTTTTAACAAGTTTCCCCTATAACAAGGGTGATATTTGATTGGTGTTGTATTTTTTTTTTTTTGCAAAGGAAGTAAATGGATACGAACTTGGAGAGTGTAATTTCACAATAATTTCCATGATAAAAAGATTAAAGCTTGTTCGTTATCAGTGTGAGTTTTGAATTAATAAATTTTTTGGAAACTTAAATATTTATTGGAAAACTGTCAAAAATTGTTTCCAGAATTTGGTTGCCAATTTCCCTGGAAAAACTGGTGTATATAATTTTCAAAAAAAAAAAAAAACTGGTGTGTATATGTATAACTTAATCTAAGTCCAGTAGGAAACTTATTATCATACAAATTTTTGTAATTTGAGGACAAAATCTAGAATTTGGTGGGAAAACCAAGCAAACCCTAACCTTTTAGATATAGACAGTAAGAGGAACCATGCAACCAAGATAAGAACTTGAATCAAGTGATTCATGAGCGAAGATTCATAAATTTAACACAAACTAGTGATTATTTAAAGCCAAAAGGGGTGATTTTAAACCAAAATCATTTAGAGTTTAAATAAAAATAAAAACTATGCACTGAGGAAAGTTTACTAAGTATCAATGAAAGATAATTTTCTTGTTGTATCATCAAAGTTTAATAATAAAGAAGAGAAACTAATGTCTACGAGGAGGCTTTATAGAATGTAAATTAAACCCTAAATAGCCTCTAATTATGGAAGACTAGGACAAAGGAGAAAAACACGTCGTCAAAGAGTAGCGATGGCTTGCCATGACCAGTCTTGTGGATTTTGGATGCCAATGCTTGGTAATCATCTGGATGGGTTGCATAACTATGCCCAATGGACTAAAGCTTTTGTAGGAATGCATGCCCCTCATGCAGTTTAGATGTGTGACAACTCAAAATCAGCCATATCTCTTTCATTCTTAATCTATTTTGCTCGTGACATGTCATTCTACTTTGATCTCCTAGGGATTTTACCTCTAATTTTAAAGTCGATCCTTGTTGAGAATCCTTTATTATTTTTCTTGTCACATTCTCATGAAAGGATTCTACAGGGACTGTTCTTTAATAAGCACCTTCATAAAGTGATAAAGACAAACTCAAGATTGGAGTTTGTTTTTTATGTTTATCTTTTCCCCTTGTTTTTGGGTGGAGGCAAGTGTGAAAGAGGTTTCTTTTAAGATTTTGGCCAATTGGAGCTTGTCACCTTTATAAAGAAGGAAGTCTTGGGAGGAACTCATCAAGCTAAGGAAATTTATCATTTAACTTTTGCCTCGTATTGGGTGGGATTCTAGAAGAATTTAACATATGAGCTTATTAGAGCCATAAGATGGAAATATATTCTAGGAATAAGAAACTGGACGACCAGCTACCATGAAATTTATTGGTTATCATTTTGATTTTATTTTTAATGTCCCATGGGTAGGAGGTAATTAATTATGATAATGGTTATGGATCTCTATGTATTATGCAAGGACTTTCTCATGTCAATGTCCATGGTTAAGGAATACCGTCTCCATCCCCATCTATTTTCTTCATTAATTTTCATCACTAATCAATACTGACTTTAAATTCATATTGGATGTTGATAAAGTATGAAGAAAAAGAGAGAGTTTGGGTAGGCAAGCATTACCAAGGACATCCTCATGAAATTAATTTACGAAATAATATATAAATAATTGACATTATTATCATGTATAAATCTATCACACATTCACACATACCTAACTGGCCATTGTAGCAGCTCTAAATATTTCTTGAACATACAACTAATAAGATTTCTGAATAATGTATTTAGAATGGGATGTTGTAATCATATACATTTACAATTTTCCTCTTACGGGATCAAATTGAAATTCATCAAAGAAAAAGAAATGAAGTATGATTTGTATATCATCATGTTCATTAGTTCTTAATCGTCTCATGTGATGTTTCTGAATGGACTTTTCACTGGATTTGATTGTGATGTCTGAATTTTGATATATATATTTGAATACTCTTTGCAGGCTGGAAATCTTTTACTTGACTCCAATGGCACAGTGAAGTTGGCAGATTTTGGGGTTTCAGCTTGTATGTTTGACACTGGTGATAGACAACGGTCTAGAAATACCTTTGTTGGTACTCCATGCTGGTATTCATCAATAATTTCATTAATTTATTATCTATATGTTCATATTATCGCTTTCCTCTATATTTGATACTGAAATTTTTTGCAGGATGGCCCCTGAAGTTATGCAACAACTACATGGATACGATTTTAAGTATGTGCTTGGCTTTCCAACATTGTTATTCCTTCAGTGGTGTAACTGTTACCTTCCAGTTGTTAATCTGACATGTTTTTAACAAATGTCTTCCAGACTCTTCAATCAAGTATCTTTGTCATTTACCTAACTTTCCAAGACGTGGTTGACCACTTTATTTTTGACAAAAGACTTTGCAAAAGTTATATAAAATTGGCTGAGTCTGACTCCTTGTAACATACTAGTATTGAACACCATAACCTGAATTTCAGTAAAATAGGCTATTGCTTTCTTTGACTACAGGAAATTCATAGTTTTGAAATCAGATCTACGTCTATTTGTTCTGGTTTTGACCCATTGAAGCCATTACAAGATTTTTACAGCTAATGACCAGTAGGCTTATGCTACTCTGCTGTTATTGACTGCTTAGTCTTTCATGATATTTTAGTCTCAGTTTATTTTGTGTGTAACAGAGCAGATATATGGTCTTTTGGAATAACAGCTCTTGAGCTTGCTCATGGTCATGCCCCATTTTCCAAGTACCCTCCGATGAAGGTGATTTTGTTTACCAACTAATATCTGTTGCCATTACGTCTGTATGGGAGCATTATTTTATTCTTTCATGTGGAACTTTGTAGGTTCTTTTGATGACTTTGCAAAATGCACCACCAGGTCTTGATTATGAGAGAGATAAGCGATTCTCAAAGGTAGTGGGTTTTTTTCCTTTTTGTCTCTGTTTCTTCTAGTGTGTGTATGTTGGGAGGGGGAGTTTAAGGGATAAATTTTGCATAAATTGCACTGTTTTTACCTTTTTCTTTATGCTACAGTCGTTTAAAGAAATGGTGGCTGCATGCTTGGTGAAGGACCCGAAGAAAAGACCTGCTTCTGAGAAACTAATTAAGCATCCTTTTTTCAAAAATGCGAAGTCATGTGATTTTCTGGCTTGTAGTGTACTTGATGGTCTGCCTCCACTTGGTGAACGTTTTAGGACTCTAAAGGTTTGCTGCTTCCCTGAAGCCACTTCTGGCAATTTTAAGTCTCTTTGATTTGGATTTGCTGCTGAAGGAAGTGCTTACTTTGAAACATATAAGTGTTTTTGGTTTTGTTGTAGGCAAAAGAAGCAGATCTTCTTCTCCAGGACAAAGCTTTAAAGGGAGACAAAGAGCAGTTGTCCCAGGTAACAAGTTTAAGAACTTATCATGACTTTTCGTAGTATGCCTCATTCTTTAGTTATTTTCTTTCATAGTCAATGCTCATAAACAATATTTTTAAACAACTAATTTTCATGTAATCTATGCTTGAGTCTTGAACACATAATTTTTTTTATTGTTCTTTACCCTCTGAATTTCCAATAATTTGAAATTTTGGATGGACACCAATAAGTTAATAGTTCAAGAAGCTATGTAGAGTGCCAGATCCTTAGTAGTACCGGATTGAAACTTGGCTCTTTAGATTTGCTGTTCCGTAAAACCCTGTTAAGTAATGCTGTGACAAAAATCTCATCCTTCTCCCCCTTGTAGCTTCCGTTACAGACTTGCCACACTTGAACATTTTTAACCTGTTACATCCATTTTTGGGCAAAATTTGCAAAACATATTTTATGAATCTGTAATGTTTATTAGAACATAAGATTCTAAGTAATATTAGTTTCCAAAATATACAATCCACTCATATTATGACTAATTTATTATTTTATGTTGAAAGAATACTTATCAAATTGAAGAAATGTGAATGTTGAAATAATTCACACTGTGTTGGTTGTGATCCATTCTATTCATCCCTTATAAAACCGGTCTGCGATAACGCTATTGTTACTGCGATTGTGGCCGGTACTCCGTTACTTATTTATTTATTTATTTTGATAACTGGTACTCCTACTTGGCTCTTGGACATTTCTACTGAACAAATTGGGCCATGAGCTTGGATAATATTTGCAATATAGGCAGTTAGGTACTTGAGCGCTCAGTTCTGAGTAACATAGTTTGTGTGGATGTATTATGCCTTCTTCTCCAGTGCATTCTGTTCTTTAATGTGCTGATCCTCGGATATTTGTGTGAATGGATTGAGGACACATAACATCTGGGGTTCTTATTGGTATTGTTGCTGAATTTGGGGGAGTGGTATGTACGGTATTGCAAATAAGTTATGTTTTGCTTGGTTATTAGTTGTTGATGGGAGTGTTCAGCCACTGGAAGGCCTGGAATCATATGTCATGTAGTGTATGATTTCAGTGCAGCACTATTATGATCGTTTCTTCTCCCTAGTCACATTCATCTTATAATTACATCTAGTTTCCACTTTATAGCCCATAATCATCATCTTCTGCTATAACATGGTTATAAGGGGCATAGGAATATTTGAAGAATCAGAGGTCAGCTTGATCTTCAAAAGGTGAAGTGATGGTGCTGACGTTAATGTGTATTTGAGGTTTGTGGTTGGGATAAGGTTCTTTGGGGAAACTGTGGCTATTGGTTTATATTAAAATGGTATTATTGATGTTTTTTTAGTTCTTATTTTATATGAACACTTATGTTCTAGTAAATCAAAAAATGCTATATTCTACAGCTGCATTTTTTTTGAACAAAATAATTTTCAAATGCTTAGTTATTTCAATGAGTGAAATTGAGAAGCCTTCCATTTTTAAACGTTAAATCACTAAGGCCTAATTAATATCCACGCTAATAAAACTGTACTCTCATTATTCTCCAGATACTGAGACTCTACTTGTAGTTTCTTTCTGTTCATATGTGTGGTCTTATCGTGCCTAATTGTGTGTTGGTTGTGAGAATTTACTTTCACTCTATTTATAGGGTCGTAGATGATTGCTTGGCCAGCTACTCTACAGTCAATTATGTTGTTTCTCTGTTGTAGAATTCGTACCAGAGATCTTTACACACTCCTTTATGATTAAGTGTCCTGAGAGATAGTTGCCAGCTTTCCACATTCTTAACTTTTTCTTTTTTTTCTGCGCAGCAAGAGTATATTCGAGGCATAAGTGCCTGGAATTTCAACTTGGAAGATTTGAAGAGTCAGGCTGCTCTTGTAAGCCCCTGTTTTTCATTGTATTCATACTCTTCTTTTTATCATGGATGTCTGTGTAGATGAAAGTGTAGCTGTGAAACCTGCGCCTGTTTTGTATGCAATAATCTTAACAGTTTAGGAAATCTGTCTTGTAAATTATTTTTGAATAGTGATGTTCTGCTGCAGATTCATGATGATGCCAACAGTTTAACTGTAGGAAGCCCTGATCTGGGGTTGAATCAAACAGAGAGGTTCGATGATCATTCTTTTCCTACAGAAAAACCATCTTCTGAGGGGATGAATCATTCAAATTCTTCAGATAGTCATGAGGTAACATCTCAGTTTCATTCATCCTAAATGGTTGGAATTTCTTTTTGATGTTTTCTTTTTATTAAAAAAAATTCCTATTTCAGGATGGGTTTGATGATCTTGGGAGCTTGGAAGTTTCTCTGGCTTCGTTTCCAATCCAACCCTTGCAGGCACTTAAGTAAGTTGGCTCTTTTGTTTGTTGCATGTTTCTTTACTATACTTTGGCAGGAATCTTTTTGACACCCTCTGCTTTATATCAGAGTGAGGGTGCAGTTTCAACAGATTGATTGATCTTTTTCTGTCTATTACTCTTGTTATTTTAGAGGGGATAGAACAGGCCAGTCTTAAGTTTTCTAACTAATCCAAATTCATGGATAAATCTTCAATAAGAAACACTTACCTGGGCCAACTTCTTAGAACCACTTATCTAAGCTGCCTTTCTCAACTATGAAGCATGGAAGTGTTGAAGCTGTTCAGGAAAAGGCCCATAAACAGATATGGACTTCCCCACATATGCCAAACATGACAGTTGAAACCTCCAGATTTGGAAATGTCTGAATCTCTTGCTGATGATATAAAAAAGAAGTACAGAAGGAAAGAATCTAGAATACTAGGAGCTGCTTGCAAAAGTCAATACTTCACTCACATTTCTTACTTTGTGCTCTATGCCTCTATTCTGTCATTATGCCTTCTACTTTGTCACTCTCTTTCTCTCACTAACTGCCGTGCACCTGAATCCGGCAGCCATATATTTCCCTTCAAAACTCTCTGGCACTTTCTCTTAGGCTTTGCAAATCAAAAAATTGAAAAGGGAATTTGGCTCAGCTGTCTGTATTTGTTTTTGTTTTATTTTAGGATTGATTTTCCCCCCTGCTTATTATTGGTTTCATTTTCATTTTCTTTTCCATGCAACATAATTGCTTACTATTGATGCTTGTTACTCTGCAGAGGCTGTTTTGATATTGGTGAAGATGACATGAAGAGTATTGGCAACAAAAATGCCTCTCTCAAAGATGCTAAAATACATTTTAACAAAACTGAAAGAAATGATGCTGACAACTTGGTTCGAAGTAGTTCCCTACCGCAATTTGTTAAAAATGGGCAAAAAAAGGTTCTTAGTGGTCCTCTCCTATATGAAAGTATGAGCTCTTCATGGAAGCAAATGGTTGATGGGGACAGGTAACTCTCTTGCCTCTTTGAATAGTTTTGTCAAAACTTCCAAAATTTCGTGCTTTATATTGCTAACTTCATTATTAATGGTCTTGACTTTATTTGATGAGGTTTTGACAATATATCATCGTGTCGCATTAATCCTATATTGCTTAGTTGCATCATGTAAAACTGATGAGCGGATGGATTGGTTGTTACGATACCCACTATCAGAAGACCTCGACTTAATTACTAATAACGGGCAAGTAAGGGTCGTGATCCCTGCTAATAGACACCGACTTAAACAATCCAGCTACGAGCTAATTCTAACGAAAATAGAGAAAGGATGTTGATTCAAATTAAGATTACGAATGCGAAGAATGCAACTTGCCCCCAACCAAAACTCTTATTTGGAAAATTTCGCATTCAACTCATTACTTCTAAGTGTTTTCAAGATGGTTCTTAGGTCTTTAGGATGATTCTCTTTTTTTCTCGAATACTCCAGAATATCGTCAATGAATAATACTACAAACTTGTCTAGGTACTCGTGAAATACTTAGTTCATCAAGTCCTTAAAAATGGTAGGTGTATTAGGTGTATTAGTCAACCCAAAAGGCATAATTGTTTTTTTTAGTGCCTATATCCAGTTTTAAAGGCTGCCTTTGAGATATGTTTGTCAGAGATTCGTAATTGGTGGTACCCCAATCTCTAGTCAATCTTTGAAAACACACTTGTTCTCTTCAGCTGGTCAAACAAGTCATCTATTCTGGGTAATGGGTATTTATTCTTTACAGTCACATTATTCAGCTCCCTATAATCAATGGACCATCTCATGCTTCTGTCCTTCTTAACCAACAACATCGGAGCTTCCTATGGTAATACAGTAGGTATGATAAATTCCTTGTCTAATAGTTCTTGCAACTGGGTCTTCAACTCCTCTAATTTAGCTGGTGTCATTCTTCAACTCCCCTAATTTAGTTGGGTCTTCAACTCCCCTAATTTAGCTGGTACAAGTTCATCCATGCTTAACCAAATGGTAATACTCTGAAGCTCCTCAAACATGATACTAAGGTTTCCATTTTCCATCCTAGATTATGTTCTTAGGTCAAGGTCCTCTCATAATCCATACATACTAGTATAAGAATTTAAACCTTAAAACATAAAAACTAACACTTTTAGACCAAAATTATATAGAAATATTCTGAAAATTCTTTTAAACTACAACATCATCATAATTAGATTACTACATAAACATAATTTCATGCAATAACCATTTGTATAAGATCATAAACCCTAAATCATGAAAACTAGTACATTTGACCCATTATTTTATGCTTAAAAATTCTGAAAAATTGTAGAATACATAACATAATTCATAAAACATAAAATCTTATACAATATCAATATACATTTAATTCATAAAAATAATCAACACAAACACTATACATAGTTTTAAAAACCATACATTCTAGTACATAAAATTAAAGGAAAATAAAGAGAAAAAAGAGAAGGGGAAGAGGGCGGCCAACCAGCCGGCGACAGCGGGGGTGACTGTGCAAAGAGGTAGCAGCAAGGGAGAGGGCTGCGGGTGCGGCAATGGGGGTGCACGACTCTCTCTCACAAACTCTTCTTTTTTGCTTTAGGTTAAAATTGATTAGGGTTTTGGGAAGGATTGTTTACTTAGAAAAAAGTCTTAGTTAATGGGTTGGAAAAAAAAGGTAGGTTTACATAAATAATTTGGGCCTAAAATGGGTTGGTTATATTTTGGACTTATTGGGTTTAATGGCTTAAAATATATCTTTTATAAAAAGAAGTCTTATGATTGTTTTAAGTAAATAATTGCTCAATTTATAACAAGATAATGTATAATCTATATAGAAAGTATAGAAATTGCAACATTTATATGTATATATAGAAACTATTTCAGATAAAATATAGTCAGGATTTCGTAAATTTACGGGAAATTACAGCTATGATAGTGACCATACCTCCATGTGAATGTCACCAATGAGACCACCCCTCTTATGATCCAGGCACCTGAACAAGAATTGGTGCCCGAAGTTCAGCATACTACCCAATCTCTGCTTCCCCAAAGCAGCCATCCATTATAACTCTATCCTGTCCTGCCGTCTTTCCTAAATCCTTCTTGTCAAAAATGGTATAGCTAAACATTCTATGTAGGATCCTTAAGCAAGGGTGGATTATGTGGGGTGCATGATAGGTGTTCTATTGGTAATCCATATAATCCATCATCGTCCTCCACCACTCGGTCACAATATAGTTAATGAATTGTCCTAGGTCAAGGGAAAATAAGTCGTTTGAAGGATTCCATTTGAATATTTTTAGTTTAGCTCGGCTTGTGGAATAGATTGGGGTTGGTTAAATAATTAGAAAGTTATTTGGTAGTCGTTTTCTCTAATGGGGGTTCTCTCCATTGAAGCTAGAAATTCTAAGGTGAGGCCTTGTATGTATAATGGTGAAGGAAAAACTCATCCTTCCCAATCTGTGCAAATATGGCAAACAAGTTGTCATTTATTCCTAGCTTAATCATTGCATTTTGCTCATAGAATCTAGTTATAAGGAGCTTTTGGTTTTTCAGTTTTTTGCATAAGGGCTTATGGGTAGAGTTGAAGAATTTTAGGGCGGATACACTAGGTTGTGATGATTAGGAGGCAGTGCATGATTTTGATCTCTTCCTAGAAAATTTGTTGAGAGGTTGAAGATGAGGATATGAGAGTTGAGAGGTTGAGATTTGAGCTAAAATTTGATTTTTTCCAAGAAACTTGACCTAAGCGGCCGCTTAGGTATAATCTTGAGTGCCCCCTCAAGACATCAGTATTGTTGGAAACTGCCTTTTGAGTGGCCTCTTAGAACAAATTTGAGCGCTCTCTTAGTACTAATTTCTTCACTTAAGCTATTGATTTATGCTCTGAACCTTCGAAGCGGTCGCTTAGGCTAAGGCATGAGTGCCTGCTGGCAATGATGCCAATTGATGGGCGGATGGATCGATCATTACAACACAGTATAAAAAACTTCGACTTTACCAATTACTAGTAACAGGCAAGGGTCGTGACGGTCTGATAGATTCCGAGTTAAACAATCCAACTACGAGCTAATTTTAACGAAAATAGAGAAATGATGCTAATTCTAAATTTCTAATTAAGATTACAACTGTGAGGTTCTAAAATGGCTAATACAGGTTTCGGGATCCAACACCAAGTGACTAACCAAACATAAACAAGCTAAAGCTGGAATTTGAATACGATAATGAAATAAAATGGGGATTATAAACCAACTACTAACTCATGAATTGAAAAACTATGCTGCAGGGAAGTGGGTTCATCCGAGAACTAATCTTTTGATCACCTTCAAAGAAGCAAGCGCTACAATCGGGATTTCTTGCCTAATTGTCTATCTAAAGTAACCCTAACAACATAATAAGGATCGAACAACAAATTGGCAACTCGAATATTAACAACATTAGGCTCACTACCCAAATCATCATTTTTCAATGACATGATCACGTAACATGAAGGGTAAAATCTATATAATCAAATCTAGATTTCAATTAAAATCTAACAATAAAACACTATTAAAATCTATCAAGTACCAAATCCATACTTTAGTCAATACTCATGCTTGAGATTTGGTTTTCACCCTATCCCCTAACTAGTGTAACTACACATGGCTGATAATTAAATACTCTATAGAATTTATTACGGGAAACCAATATTATTTGCAATTAAAAATCTAATTAAACTAATCTAACAACAAAATTTGACTCAAAACAAGCAAACAACGATATAAGAACAGAAATCCATGGAATTAAAGTGAAGAAAAATATTAGAAATTACTCATTAATTAAAAGGAATCAGTGTTGAACAACTTCGCTTCGAAAATTCGATCACAAATGGGAATTTGATGCAAAAACTAAGGCTATTCTAGTGAATACAAAAAGAGGACTCTCTCTTTTCTAAAAGCTCTCTAATCTGAAGATTTATCTATCTAATGATGCCTCGCCCGTCGAGTCCTTTAATAGCTAATGAAAGAGTTTGGGAATTCTACCACTCTTCCTATAGATTAGCTGTAAGTTGAATACAAGCAGGCGCTTATAGAAGTTTTCAGGTACCAAGTGCACTAAGTTGAAAGTTTGAGCGCCCGCTTAGAAGGAAATTCTTCCTTCTGAGTGCCCTCTCAGTGCCCTTTGTTGCCCTCTTGAACTATCTGATCTTCGAGCAAATTTGAAATGAGTGACCGCTTGACATTTCTTCTGAGCGGTCGCTTGGCTTTAAACGTCCCGATGAGGCCTCTTGACTCTTGGGTTGTGCGGTCTCTCAGCTTCTTTTCTCCGTTCTTCTACTCCAAAGTCTTGCTCTTTGTTTCACTTGTGCTCATGTCTACTATGCTCCTACACCAAGCAAATGAAAACACGCATAAAAGTAGAAGAAACACAAGGAATAAAGGGATAAACAGGGTAGAAAAATCACATATGTTCTTAAGATAGAATAATGCATAAAATAGCGTGAGATAACGCAAAACGAGGTGGACACAACCAAAAGAGCACGAAAACTCCCTTAGGAAAGCATAAGTGAGTGACATAAATGTCACTCATCAAAAATCTACACCTTAAAGGTTATTGTAGAATTATGGGTTTATTACTCTATTATAGCTTCATAGATAGTACGGCTTCCTTGTCGTGATAATAGTTACTCGTACGGCTTCCGTATCGTGATAATGATTACTCTTTCTTTTTCTTAGGTTTTTCAAACTAATAGTTACACTTTATTTTGTTTATTTTTTTTTGTTTCCCATTTTTGGCATATATATACCATATCAAATCAATTCTCATCTGTTTTTGCCTCACTTTACTTCCAATATTCCACTCAACCTATTTTGTTATTCTTCTTTTTCTTATATCATTCCATTCAAACTATTTTTAATTCTTCTTTTCTTATGACGTTCCACTCAATTATGTTTTTATTCCACATTTCTCCCAACATTCCATTTTCTATACTTTTCTCTTACTTTCCAATCTTTTCTCCTTGGTTGTTGTGAAAAATTCAAGTTCAACCTTGAAATTGCAACAGAGAGAGTATAATATTAGAAGGTATTTTATTATGGGAATATGCTTAATCTGGGAATTTTGATGTTTGTTTCCTTATTCATTGATGCAGAATATTCCCCAATTTTAAATCACTTATGAAGCCCTTATTTTCAACAAGTCTGCGCAAAGTGATTCACTATACTCAAGGATGAGCAGATCATTCGTTAAGACGATTTTAATTCATTGAACTCCCACAAATATAATTAAAAAGTGCTCAAACACCTACATTTATAACTAAAATAATAAAGAGGTAGTAAGTTTAGTAATACATCTGACAAACTGTTACTTGGAGGCTAATTAAATTCCATATGTACCAATTTGGTTGACTCATTTGCCAAATTTACTTTGAAATTGCATCTAATTTTTAAAAGATAGTACAAGTTCAACTCCAAAGTTGAATATTGCAGACTAAAAAGTTAGAAGGTGCTGCCTTTGTTTGGAAATTTGTTGGGTTGATCATAGATTCTTCTGTTCTTGGGTACAATAAGTCTGTTTTATTCATTATTAACTAATTGAAGGAACGAATTACAACCTATGATTTTTTATTTGTAACTTCAATTGTTTGATCTTGTACATCTAGCCATAACTTTGTTCTGTCTCAGTATTGCAAAATGTTTTCTGGATAGGCTGGCTGATTTGAGATACTTGAATCTGTATCACAGGGACAAGTTGCAACCAAGGTATCCTGCTGATCGAAATTATAGCGGCCCAGTCTCATATCGTCAAAGAAGAGATACAAATAATAATACATTAGGTTTCTGATTGGTCCAAATTTTTAAGTCCCTCTGAGTATTTATTTATTTTGCTTCTCTGTAAAATAATCTGTTTTTTTGCCTTTTCTTGTTAATCAAGTGGAGGATTCTTCTGAAGGGGCTGTTGTTCAGCGCAAAGGACGTTTTCAAGTCACGTCAGCTGATTTAACTCCAAAAGTATACGTTCCCAAACCCCCCCCCCCCCCCCCCTTTAAATCCTTTCTTCCATTGCATATAATTGTGTCAAAGTTCTTAAGGTGAGGTGAGGTCAGTTTGGACAAAAGTTGAATGAATTTCATTTTTCCCTCTTACTGAATCACCTGCACTGTGTAAGCACATCCGACAATATTTACCAGACGAGCAATCTCACCAACTTGAGCAAGCTATCATGTGAAAGTACTCTCGTTGTGTGGCAACAACATGCACTTGTGTGAAGTAAAACTTTCGACCATGACAATGTCAAATCTTGGACTATTATCTTGATTTGCTGAAAATACAAGTTGATACTACTTTTTTTAAAATGTTTTTTCACTTGTTCTATAATTTCTAGGGAATAAGCTTAGTTCTTTATTTGTAAGCAATGGGTTAATGACTTGTAGCCATTTTACTCGTTTTAGGGCCCAACTTGTGTATGCCCTGATCCTGGAAGCACAACTTGGCTCATGCCTCCGTACCTTTCTCCTAGTGTAATCCTTCCAGCCTTGCAGTACATTTTGCAGCAGAACAATTTGCAAAGGGTATGTACATATCGATTTTGGAAAAGGTAGCCACTACGGTTTACAAAAGTATTTAGTATGCTTATGATGTGTATTATTTCCTTGCAGGATGAAATAATAAAATTGATTAAGCATGTGGAGCTAGGTAATACCATTATTTGCTGTTTATTTTGAATTTATTTCTGTTTGTACTATTTATTGGTGGACCTCAACTCCTGTTTGTGCTATGCAGGCAACTTCTGTGAGTCAGCTGATTCAACAGTTCAGGTACCATTGTACAAAACACTTCTAGTCGAGCTTGCTGTGACAAGTGTCTAAATACACTACAGTGATAATAATTTAACTTGATTGTTTAAAGAGGTAAAAATAATTTTTGAACTCGTCAAATGCAATTGAATATTCTTGGTAGTCTATTTACAACTCTGATTAGCTTTTAGTCAATTTAACATAGATAAAAGTCCATTATGAAGGATCCATTGCACAATATCCTTCATATCCTGAGCATGTTTTGATTTGGCATCTGTGCTGTGTGTGCAAACTGATCTAGGGATGTCATGCATTTTGCTTGTTTACCGAGTATCTGAATCCTATGATTTAACCCTTATTATCTCAAAATGCCAATTGGCTGGCCTAGAACTAAATGCAGAAAATAATGGTGAATTGGTGATAAGGGTCATTAAATCCCTGTGCCTTGCTTACTGTAGTTGTAAAAGTATTTATTATCTTATAAAATATTCAATGGTGAATTGATCAAGATTGATTATAAGGATAAGTAAAATAAAGTAAGGTATTTGTTGAGTTTTTGTTATTGCTGGCAAGACTTTTGGTGTTGAAGATATTCAGCCATTACCACATTAACTTTATTTCTCGACATGCCCTTTGTTTATTTTTGGTTTATCTATTACAAGGGAAAAATTTAAGGGAGAGTTGAGCCTGATATGGTCTAAGGATCAGTTAGTTTCCGACCAACTAGTGTTATGTGCGTTGACTTCCTGCACTAATTCTGTATGATGATGTCCAATCAAACCTTTAGATGCGGCATGATAATCTTCAAAGACTAGATTCGTCTAATATGGTCATGTGGCATGCTGCAAAAAATTACCATTAGGAGATATCTGGTCCATGGATTAGATTCGTCAAACAATTATATACACTCAATTGAATCTTCAAATGATGTAGAGGAAGGGATTTTGCTTCCAACTTGCTTGAGAGGATACACTTGTTATTGATTTGTAATTGTTGTTCTTTTGGCAAGGAAAATACAATTGATCAAGTTTGAATATTTGCTGGGTGAGTTACACTTGATAAATTCCTATATGGTTATTTTTGTACCATTCAATCACTTTGCTATATGCAAAATAATGTTTGAGGATTAACTGCTGATGTGTAAAGGGTTAGGATCGTTTGGAATGAGTTTGAGATAATTCGCTTCAAAGGAAAATAAACGAAAATACAAGGATAGAACCGCAAAACTAGAAACTAATTTGGGGTTGTGTGGGGTTTTTGAACAGCATGAACACCAAGTAAAAATGCTCTCAAAACTTTGACTCTCAAACACTAGATAATATGAGCAAAAGGGCGTGTAAACACAAAGTAAACACTAAGATTCAATTTCACTTAGAAATCTTGTTTTGAAATCACTCATTCTTCTCTGCTCATTACAAATGCAAAGCACTCCCTTTTATAGGCTACGTAATCAGCTAAGGACTTAAAACTCGAAGTAAATGAAAAGACTAAAAATAGCATAAAACTCCTTAAAATCCAAAATTCCCCAACGAAATTGACCAGCAATTATATTTACTAATGATCTATATTATGAAATAAGTAAATCATTCAAAGGGAGCTTGAAAGACCAAGGAATCCAAGGGAAGAACAGCAACTGGACATTTTGGAGGAGAAAGCTTCTTGCTGGACTTCAATTGCTGTACCGTAGCTGGACATTTTGGAGGAGAAAGCTTATTGCTGGACTTCAATTGCTGTAGTTTATGAAGAATAATTAGGCTAATTATTCATATAACCTCCCTCTTAATCCTCCTTATAGAAACCTTTCAATTGGAAGGATCCAAGGATGTCTTTAGCCCCATCTAAGCCTCAACTTTATCAGCTCATCCAAAAAACCATGCACTTATGTCAGATTAATGCAAGGAATCAATTGTATAACATAAGGTGATAAATACACCAAATTAAGACTTCAGCCATTTAAACTCCTTAAATTACACCCCTCTTTGAAATAAGTCTTCAAGGCTTTAACGTTACCCTTAAATTGGTCCCACCTTAAATTTCAGTCTTTAAAACTTGTAACCACTCCCAAAGAACGTCCACTTCAATGCAACAACAGCTAGTGAAGCCTTTAGTTCCAATTATGAGAAGTTTAGCAAGTAAAACCTTGGTTGGACATCAACATGATCACTTTGATTTCCATCAAGACTGAATCCTCATCAATTACTTAATTAAACGGGGACTTAAATAACATCACAACATTGTATTTTGAAGCAACATTATGTGAAGCATATACTGTTGGCGACTTACCCTTTTTTGGGTATTTGTTTTGTGGGAATTGAGGGGTGGGAATGGAATTTTATATTTTGATATTTAAAATTTCCCATGTTTGTTTCATGGCAATGGGATTAAACTCCCAACCCATTCACACCATTTTATTACCCAAGGGGGCTGGTATTTTGAGTTGGGAACTCAGAGGAGAAGGATAAGACCTAATTGCCATTAATGAGAAAGGAGGAAAGGAGAAATTCACAAGTTCAAATATTGTGGTGGTGTTATATGATCCCAACATATTCCCATCTTCTCCCAGCAGTTAAACCTTATCCCATCCCCAAATCCCAAAACCCCCATTCCCACCTACAGAACACCCTCTTTGTATATCATGATGCGGGTGATCTAGTTTCATGTTGCCTACGCTTACTACATTAAGTAATAAAATATATGCATCATCGTTTTATGTACCTGGTCTGAAAGGATAAGCTCAATTGCATTATGTCTAGCTTCAAATTGAGGACCTGAAGCTACAAGAGTCAATACCACTTCTACTCTCCCTTGTAATTTGTCTGTGCAAATCAAATTTAAATTCTATGGCATCATTGTTGTTGTAACTTCTTATAGATTCAACTGGGTCAGGCTTGGATCAACCTGTTATCGCAATTTGGGGCACCTGAACTGCATGTGAAATTACAATTTCTTTCTAGGACCTTGATCACAAAACATTATTTTTTTGTGGGTGGGGGAAAGGGGAGTCTGTGGTGTGAAAGTACAAGTTATGAACTTGATTCAAAATTGATTTAGCAAGTATATGTTAATTATCAAAATCTCCAGAGGAAAGGGTTTTCCCATTGTAAAGTTATTTTAGATTCCAATTTTTAGTAGATAAACCAAGTCTCAATCTAAGAGCATTTCAGCAAACTAAAACCTTATTGCAAGATCCAATCAAGCTCCTTACTACGAGTTGCCTACAATGTGGCATAACATATCTCTAAATTTTAAGCTATAGATTGGATCTATAGCTCCTTACTACGAGCTAAGTCTCAATATAAAATCTTATTGCAGCAAACTAAAATCTTATTGCAAGATCCAATCAAGCTCCTTACTACGAGTATCCTATTACCAAAATCTCCAAAGGATAAGGGTTTTCCCATTGTAAATTTGTTTTAGATTCTAATTTTGAGGAGATAACCCAAGTCTCAATCTAAGAGGATTTCAGCAAACTAAAACCTTATTGCAAGATCCAATCAAGCTCCTTACTACGAGAAGCCTACAATGTCGCATAACATATCTCTAAATTTTTTGCTATAGATTGGATCTATAAAAGCTTAAGATTAGTGATGAGAAAAAAGTTGAATTGTGGATCTGCAGCATTGCAAAATGATGCCGCAACTTTAAGCCTTGTCACAAATTTATGAATCAGCACAGCAAGCTAAAGTCTCTGATCTACTTTACCTATGCTAGGCGTGAGGAGGAAGTCAAGATGATAAGTTTCTCTTGAATCTGTTAAGAGTCTATGAGAAGTTACCTTGGAGAGGAAGTGAGGGCGTTAACTTGGTAAGAAAAATAGTTGATGACAAACGATGATGTAACATGGATTATATTTTAAATAATTCTGGGAGGAGGAAGTGAGGATATTGAGAATATATGATCTCAAGGGTTATCTGGGACGGGGCTTTAAGAAAGGGGAGGTAATCATCACTCTTGTTCTGAAGTTGTTTTCTTGAGGTTTCATTCCCTTTTTTCCAATTTGTGTTCCCTTATCTCCCTCTACGCGGCCCACCTCCTCCCAAACTCTGCTACCCAATGACCAAATTTGAACCCCTTACCACCATCCTAACTGACCTAGCTGCCTACCAGCCCCTATCATTAACTCTACCAATTCCAATCATTAATCCCCAACATTCCCACAACCACCTCCATAAGTCTACATCACCGCTACCACCATTGAAATATATAATTCATACACACTTTTATTGTATTGATATGTTATGAAATTTAGTGATCTGATTAAGCAAGTGGTGAGTGGATAGGCTGATAGGGTGGTGGTGAAAATTGGAGGAAGGGAGATGGTGGGGTTGGGTGGTGATGAGTGTTAAATTTATGATCTGATTGCAAAACAAGAGTTCTGAAAGTGTATAAAGTACACCCATTGGTTGGTTTTTCTATACATGATCAAATGTGAAACGGAATTTGTATCAACTTGTAACATGACTCTAGAAAAAATGCTATTTACGTTAAGTTAATACTTAATAGTGACAGAAATATTGTTATTCCATAACAAAAATTAAAGGACCTCTATATTTTTTTCCCTATTCTTGTGTTGTAGATTTGTCTTCGTACAATTTTTAATTTATTAAATTTTTTCTAAGCGGGAATTGTTGTACTAGTGACCATTAATATGGAAATTTCTACACTGTTTATTTAGAAACAAATAATACTTCCCTGTCGTGGACAGCTTGGTTTTGACACAGTTTTGATGGACTTCTCATGGTCCTAGATGTGCCTGTTTCATTTGACCAAACTGGAAATATGCAATATGTGGCGAATAGGAAATTTCATTATAACAATTATATTATAGTTTCTGTATTGTTTGTATCAGACATTGCCAGTCTCTACTAGGGAGGGTGAACTTATGGCTCAGGTTATGCAATTGCAACAGAGGTATGTCGTGAGATATTGAATATATTTGTTGACATTGTGGACACGTATATGATATTTTGTTCTAATTTTCAATTGGTTTAATGTCAGAATTGGGAGCCTAGTAGACGAGTTACAAAGACAAAAGCTCAAAAATGCTCAGGTTAGTTGGGTTCCTACATAATCAGATGAAGCAGGTAACCCCCCCCCCCCTCCTGCTTAATGGCATGCGATGTGAATACATAACTAGTGTTTTGGTTTGGGCGATGCCGTGAGTAGTTAAACAAAAAATAATTTTAATCTTATATGTCAAATTCTTGATAGCATCTATAATCAATTAAAATTTTATTTGCATATTGTCACTTAATATTTCAAGTGCAAAATGTCATATATAAGATAGTGTAGTTCAATGGTTAAGTCTATAGTGTATAACCTTGAGGTTGTAGGCTCAAATTTTTGTATAAACCAAGTTTTTCTTTTTAAAATGTATGAGGAAATGGAATGAATGGAGGAGAGCGCCACATGGCATGTAAACTTTAATATAAATGCTTTTTATTATTAGTATAGGTTTTGATCAGTGTTTACTCAAGATGCCACTTATGGTAATCTGAGCTGTCTAGTGTTATAAGCCAAGCTCATTTTACTGGTATTAAGTAGGATAGGAGCTCCCCAGTTACTATCTTATTGGACATCATGCTTTTGAAGCATCATGGTCCTCTATACTGGGAGCGACCTACTTTCAAAATTGTGCACCAGTTGAACTATCTTCCAAGTTTCTAAATTTCATCCACTGCTGTTGCATATCCCCTTTTGTGGGTTTGCAAACTTGGCTAATTAAGTTAGTGGCATCCTAGAGGATGATAATGTTGGTGAAGCCTTTAGTATATGCTCACTGGAGGCCCTTCAGGCAGGTTTGTAGTTCTACTTGTAGAGTGGACTTGTGCCAAGCCATAACCTCTCTTATAATACCCACCTAAATATTGCTCTCATGGAATCTATTTTTAGATATCTTCAGGTCCACCCTCTAAATTTCTCCCTATAGTTGCTAGGGAAAAACTAGGGCTTAATCTCTTCTCTCGTATAACATCTGCAAGGTCTAAGCGAACTCAGAAGATGGCAGGATCTGGTAGATACATCGTGAAGATTAACTTGTTTCTTAAAATAACCAAAAACTCTAGAAATTGTAGTCATAGGAATATGGGCCCGTATCAGGTTTTGTACCCTTTGCTGCTAGTCATAGGAAGATCTTCCATTTTTTAAATATTAAGTTTCATAATGGCTTTTAAAGTAGAATCTGGTCCCATGTTAGGAAACTCAAATCATCTTGAGGGTTCAAGAAAGCTCCATACTTCCATAGCTGTTATATAAATGTTCTTGGTGAGTATTTATACAATTAGGATTCCAAAGGATCCCAATTGATTGCCTATGCGATTTTTAGAAACAATAGATCAGTCCATTAACTCCACGGAACAAACCAGTCCAAGTAAGCAATCCCACGTATGAAAATAACCAAAGGATAGGAAACCTTGTTGCAAATCACTAAAATAATGCCCAAAATATGATCCAAGGCAAGCTTCTAACAAAACAAGTCACAATTCCAACACTACGAGTTAGGGCAGAAAGCAATTCCCAGCTTCGTAAATCAAATAGACTCTATGCCAAACCCTACTTTACATATTAACCAACTTCAACTCGTAATTACTTACGCCCAGATTAGTCACGCAAAAAAGAAATTTCAATACCAACTATTCGTGCAACAAGGATTTGCTATCTAATGTAACAATTGGACTATTTGATGCACTTGTAATCAACAAACTAAGAAAGCAAGGGTTGATTTTACCGTGCAGCTGCACCCAGTAAAACTCTTCCCCAGGGCAGCCCCAATTGAAGGATATGGACTCACCACCAAGCACTAATTGGGGTTCCTAAGATACCACAAAACACGCCAAATTGAGCTAGCAAAAGAGAGCAAATTAACTCTCAATCCAGAGAAGCAATAAGCTGAAATTGAGAGTTTTTTATTAATTCTTCAATGCTTTACACGTTGAGATTAGCTCCTCTTTTATAGTATTAGAGTTAGTATCTTGTCATACTCCAACTATGCATTCCATCATCAAAACTCATGCCAACTTAGCACACATACGCCTAATATAAGTTTAAGTAGCTAACAGACTTAACAACTTCCCTAGATTCTAGGAAACAAATTCCTTTGATATTCTGATTTTAGAAATTAGATTTTATTGGATTTAAAGACTCAACTTAACTCAAACCCTAGAGAGAAGACGTTACCTTGCCACCTTTGCGTGAATTCAAGCCCTAGCTCCCTTCCTTCCAACCTTGCATGGTAGGCCTATCTTCTCCCACCAACGTAGCTATTCAAGAAAGGCAACTCACTTTGTTCCCTGGGTTTGCATTCTCCTCAAATATTTCATTAGCTGTTTTGAACCCTTTAGCAACCAAATGGATGAGTTGGCGATCCATGATCAAGGTAGACGGTGATGGTTTCTTGCATTCTCAAGGATTCCAAGGCTCTTGCTAACAATAGCTTAGAGTTTTTAGGTGTCCTTGAACTTCAAACCCCCAACTTTAGGAGCGATGCAATATGTTTTGCCTTCAAAATATTTCACTAACTATAATTTTAGCCACTTGTAAATTGATTGAATCCCTCCCTTACTCATCATAAGCTGAGCCTTGTGATTTTGCAGCTTGAAAGGCAATTAAATACTTTTGTGAAGAGAGCTGAAAAGACGAAAATTTGACTACATATTACACTACCCTAAGTGCCTCGTCACATGGGATGGTGGTGTCGGTAACTACAACTTTCTCTTTAGGAGGTTATCAGCTAGACCAATGGTAGACCACAGCTTATTTCCTTGAGGATGGAGATGATAATGTTGAGGGCAACATATTTGATGACCAGTTTCTCTCCATGTGGGAGATCTACATATACAACTTCCACATTCTCATACAGCAAGCCTTAGAGGTGCATCATATTTTTCTTGTATTATATGTGGACGTAGAATTTTTGTAATCAAATTTTTTTCTTAACTTAAAGTCCTATTTACTCCCTTTTTTGTAATTTATTACTGGGTGTTGTGTTAAGTATCTTGCTCTTGGTGCTACGAAAATAGAAGAGGAAGATTTTTCTCTTCTAAATTTATCATGATCATGAACACATTGAAGAGGTTTTGTTTATTCTTATATATATTTTACATGTAATTATTGCTACAATTTTTTATGCCCAACATCGTGTCGCTAGTGGTAGTAGCAACAAATAAACACAATCAAGGGTAGTAAATAAAGTACAAAGGAGAAGAAACAACACGCTTATGTCAATGTGGAAAATTCCTCTGAACCGGGGAAAAAACTTGGTTCGGATCATCCAGTATGGTAACTTCACTAAGGTTCATCACTTTTAATTATGTCTCTGCTAAGAAATATTAATAAACAATTTGTACGGAGCAAATGATTTTCATAGTGTTAAAATGTCTTCACTGTTCATTAACGGTCTACATCATGACTCAAAAACGTGGACTAACAGATACAAGATTTTTACTGCCTAGAGTTACGGCTATAGTCTGGACTTTAGGATATGGAACGTAATCTTATATGCCCTCAGTATTTGTAACCAACCTTTTGGATTTTTTTAAATTAATAATTATAGTTTCTTGTGTTGGATGAAGGTGATGAAGTTCTTGACTTTGGAATGATTCAAGTGCTTGCCTAAAAATAGTCAAGTTTCATGATATCTCATTGCTTAAGCTTTTCTCTATCGTTTAAATATTGGCTGAGACCGTCACATTAGGTGAGTGGTGTGACATTACTTTAGTATAAAAGGTTATCTCGAGCTAAAAATTAGTTTTTCATTATTTTAGACTTCTAGTTTTATTTCTTACAATCATCTAAAATTTCGTATTGATCTTTGTCAATATTGCACTAAAATCTCACATTCTCTCTCAATTTCGCTCAAAATCTTTCTCAATTTTGCCTCGTAGAATAGTCTGAGTTATTTCTTGAAATTATTGTCACTTTCATTAATATTTTTGAATAGTATAGTTATAGTAAAGATTATATGAACATATTTTGTGAACTGATTTTGTTGTTTAATTTTTTGTAGTTTAAAGCTATTTTTTTAATTTTTAGTGTTTAATGGAGAAGGGATTGAATACTTATACACGAAAGCAAAAGAAATAAAAAATAGTTGAAGGTGAAGAGCACGGTATTATCATGATCGAAGGTCAAGATGTACATTATTCGAAAAAACTTGGTCGTAGACCTAAACCTAAATTCGAAAAATTGTAAGCAATTTTTTGTTTACGAATTGCACTTTTTTTGATTTGTTTATTTTGTATTTAAATGTTTTAGAAGTAATAATATCTGGTATAGAAACTATTATTTCAATTTAAATAGTTATTATCTTAGATATACTATTTATTATCTAAGAATTAGAAAAAAAATTATGATATATAATTTATTATCTTTGGATTAGAAATTAATATCTCAATTATAAATGTTCTGATCTTAGGAATATGAGTTGTTATCTCAGTTTTAGTAATCTTTACTTTAAGAATTAATGATCTCAATTATATAGTATTTATTATCTTACAAATATGAATTAATATCTCAATTATAGATTTTGTAATCTTAAGTATATCAATTATGTTCTCAATTATAATAATTAACATCTTAGATATAGAAATTAATAACTAAGTTATAGATATTTTGATCTTAAGAATAACTAAGTTATAGAAATTAATATCTAAGTTATAGATGTTCTAATCTCAGTTATAATAATTAACATCTTAATATAGAAATTAATATCTAAGTTATAGAAATTAATATATAAGATATAGATGTTTTAATCTCAATTATAGTAATTAAGATCTTAAATATAGAATTAATATCAATTTTGATTTCAATATTAGTAATTACCATCTTAGTTTTAGGAATTAATATCTCAGTTTTTTATGTTCAGATTTTAGGAATACAAGTTATGATCTCAATTATATTCTTAGGTATAGTATTTATTATCTCAAGATAAGAAGATATTATCTTAGGTATAGAATTTATTATCTCACGATTAGATTTTTATATATTATATGATTTATTATATTAGGTATATTTATTTATCTAAGGATAAGAAGTTATTATCTAATGTATAGTATTTATTATCTCATGATTAGAAATTTATAGAGTATATGATTTATTATATTAGGTATATTTATAACTATTAATACTATTTTAAAGTGATTTATTTTTTTATTAATTTATTACAGAGATGGAGAAATTGAAGTTCAATCATAGTCCAGCTATTCTAATTATCAATTAATTGTCCATAAAACTTCCTACAGAATAGAAGAATGATATTTTTTTAAAATAAGATTTGGTTCTTAATTGGATTTAGAGCTCAAAGAAGTGCCAAGAGTTTTATATCCTTATTTGGTAAGGAATTATATTCTAAATGGTCGATTTCTAAAGTTAGCAGACAATAAAATTGTTCACATTAATTGCACTTATATGAATTTTGTGTTAGGAATACCTTATACTAACAAAGAAGTTGAGTTAACAAGTGGTCTGAAGAACCATGCTATAAATCCAAATTATCCTTTAAAAAAGTTTTGGATGGATTTTTTTTTATTGGAGGGGAATAATAGTTATGTACGTATGAGTTAGTGGGAGTCAAAGTTTACAGAATTGGAGAAGGGGGGAGTAGTATTTAAGAAGATGTTTGTACTATTTGCAATAACAATATTTCTTGCCCCAACTTTTGATAAAACATTAACCTTGACTATTTTAAAATCATTGATTGATGTTGATGATATCAAACACTACAATTGGTATGGTTATATTATGGATATTCTATGTGAATCCATAAAAGATTTTCAAGAAACAGAGGTCAGGCAAATAAAGGCTATCAATGAGGAAAAGGCAAAAGGTGGTGTGAAGAGTTCTAAAGTTATAAAGTCGAAGGTTATTAATGGTTGCTTGCCTAAGTTTTTGATAGCGTACATTCATATGGTTAAGTATGGGGAACCTCTATTTGTGAGGCCTCCATTTATTAGATATTGGGATAGAAAGAAGTTGAGTTCTAAAGTCCAATCTTTTAGACTCTAAAACCGGTCTTGGAATTCTTGTAGTGATACCTTCTTTTGTAAGTAATGTAAAACCAGTTGATGTATTGGAAGATGATGATGATAAGGAGGACATTGAATTTGAAAGGAGGGAAAGAAAAAATAATAAAGTTGACACGTTGGAGGATAGATATGTTAGCAATGAGTTCTTAAGAATGGATGCTGAAAGAATGGATGTTGATACAACTAGTGCTAATATTAATAAGCTGAAAACAAGTAAAGTAGATTATGTTTTATGATTTATTTTTTTATTAAAATATTTATAATATATAATTTTGTTCATTTGAATAATATATTTTCTTATTTTGGGTCATTGTTTTGGATGTTATTTCTAAACTCAATTACAAACTAGTTTATGAAATATCAATGGCAACTTTAAGTTATTTAAAGCAAATTGAACCTTTGAAGGAAGAAGTTGAGAAGAAATCATCATAGAATTCCCTTTCCAAAGAAGAAAAAGATTTATACAATAATCCTAACTTTTGGGAAATCATTGATGTAATTGTGGCAAGAATGAATAAAGTTCAAGAGGAGTTTAGTAAGAAAGTGGTTTTTAGTGTACCAGTAAGTTATTAATTATTTATATTATTTCTTGTTTTTAAAAATACTATTAAATATAATGTAATATTATTTTTTTATAGAGAAATATTATTATAGCAACTCCAAAAACTCCTATTGAAAATAGAAATGATGTAAGTATTTTTTAGAGTAACTCATCTCAAAAATCATCTGTTCAAGATGAAGTTCTTCTTGAATTAAGTGATATTCCTCAATCTAGAATCATTGGAGAAGATGATAGGAAGGTAATATGCAAAAGAAACTTGTCCAATTCAAGTGGATCCACCACAAGATGTTGCGAGTAAAAAAGATCATTATTCATTGAGGAAAATTATGAAATGGTGGCTACATTTAGTTAGCATTTTGGACAAAGGTGATATGAATTTTTTGGATGAAAGGAATTGAATAAGTTCAACATGTATTGGTGTGTTTGTATTCCTCTTGAACAAGGCATAAATGACAAAATCTTTTGGACCAAGAAGATTTTTTTTCAATACCCAATCTTTTGTAAGTATTTTCTTATTATAAAATCTAAAACCACCTTCTTCCAATAAAGGCTTCACATATGTGCTCATACTCAAATTAAACTCAAATAAGAAGTCATTATATATCTTTAATGTATATACTTCAGTTGTATGTTTCAATAACTTACACTTTAAAAGTAAAGTTTTTGGTTTTTCAGTTGTGCACATGAAGTTATCGATTTCTCAGTAGAGCGCCATCTTTTACATTATCTTCAAATATGCAAAAAAAACTCAAAAATACTGGTAATTTTATTAACTTTAAAAGTGAAAGCCTGATTTGTTGATTCTAACCTTTGAGATGATGATATGCCAGCAGAGAACATATCTTTATTCAATGTTGTACACCACATTTGAAGCAAGCCATGTAGCCTAATAAACCACTCATTACCACTCAAATCATATTTCTCTATCATTTTCGCCCATAAATCATTGAATTCTTCTTCATTATCACATCCCATTAGATATTTATTAAACATTGCTTTGACATCATCATCACTCTTCAAGTTACCGTGATACAAAATTCTTTTGCAAATGCCATAAGCATAATCGATGTCTTGATGTTGGGAAGCCATATAAAAAGTAATCATTAAATAATTATTTTATAGAGTTTTACCATTTTTATTGCATTGCACATAGCCAAATCTTGATCGGTAAAGATAGATGCTAGAAATAGACCACATATAGACTTCTTGAATATGTCTAATAACCATTCAAATATTTCACTTTTCTCAATTTTAATAAAAGAAAATCCAAACATTATTGTTCTCCAGTGATTGTTGATGCCAACAAACGGAGCACTAATCAGGTTGTATCTATTCTTATTGTAAGTTGTATCAAATATCAAAACATCTCCAAAACATTTAAAATCTTCCAACATCATTGAATCTCTCCAAAAATATGCTACTATATCATTTAAATCTCCAAACTTCAATCTGTAAAAGAAATTAAGATATGCTTCTACTTTTTGTTGCAAAGTATCTAACTAGACTTGATTATCTCCTCGTTTTATTGTTTGTATTTTGTATCTTGTAATGTAGTTTAAATGATCTCTTTTATTTTGTCCAAGATTTTCTTCTCCACCAACTTTATTACAAAGATAATTATACAAATCCATAGGTTTGATACCTCTCTCAACCATTTTCTCAATAACTTCTCCAATCTTTTCTCTAATATATCTTTCAGATTTTAGATGATGATAACCTGCTTTGTCTACAAAGTCATGATTATGAGTTACATTATTATCAACAACATTGAATTCTCGTTTCTTAGAGATATTGAATCTGATATAAGCTTTACATCCTACCCGAGTATCATTTTCAACTCTTATTTTTCTCTTTTTCAAATCCATGACATCCAATAAAGATATATCAACATCATCATTAGTTTCATTCCTCTTCTGTTTGCCCTTATAAAATCTATCTTTTGAGCATCGAAAGTAGCACTCTACTAATTTTCCACATTAACTTTTCTAGTTGTGGATTTTCTAACACTAAATCCTAAGAATCTTGAATGAGACATATTCTACAAAAAAAACATCATCATAATTAGACACTATTTTATTCAAAAGACAACCACCAATATTTTCAATATCATCAAATTTGTAGTAATCTTCTGTATTGAATCCTGTAAATAATAAAATAATTTATCAGGTAAAACGCTTTGGGACCAAGTATTTTAGATATATAAATTATACACTCAGATATAATAATATTAATCTCATATATACTCATATGAATCTCAGATATAGGTGATCTGATATTAGCAATTAAACTTAGTATCTTGTTAAGATGTTAGGTATTGAAAATAATAAGATCAATATAAGAAATGATATCTCAGTTTTAAAAATTCATATATCAGTTATAGTAGTTTCAATCTATGAATAAGGATATCAAATATAGAAATTAATCTATCAGGTATATTCATTTCTATATGAGTTATAAAAGTTATCATCTCAGTTTGTAGATATTATGTTTTGATCGTATACAAGTTATTATCTCGGTTATAGAATTAAATGTCTCAAATATTTAATTTTTTATATCAGTAATAGAAATAAAGGTATCATATATATATATATAAAAGGATTTTAGGTATTGTATTTATTAGTTCAATTTATGTTCTGATCATACAAAAGTTACTATCTCTGTTATAGAATCAAAGTCTTAGATATTGTATTTATTATCTCAGTTATAGTAATAAAGGTCTCAGATATACAAAAAAAAGATCTTAGGTGTAATATTTTTATTTTTATTTATGTTAAGATCATATATAAGTTATTATCTTAGTTATAAAATCAAACGTCTCAGATATTTAATTTATTATCTCAGATAAAGAAATAAAGGTCTCAGATATAAATAAAGATCTCATATATTGTATTTATTATCTCAGTTAAACAAATAAAGGTCTTAAATTTAATACCTAAGACATTTATTTGTATAACTAAAATAGGTAATGCATTTATTATCTCAGATATAAAAATAAAGATATCAGTTATTATATATATTATCTATGTTATACAAATAAAGGTCTTAAATTTAATTTCTAAGGTCTTTATATCTATACTTGAGACCTTTTTTTATAACTGAAATAGGTAATGCATTTATTATCCTAGATATACCAATAAAATATCTTTGATATACAAATAAAGTTCTCATGTATTGATTTTATTATCTCAGGTACTAAATTTATTATTACCAATATACAATTTAATATGTCTAACAAACAATTAAAATTAAATACAAGTTATTATCTCAGTATATAAATTATAATCTAAGATAAAGACAATTTAATATCAGGCACACAAAATTTAATATCTGATTCATAGCAATTATTATATCAGATATGTAAATTCAAAATTAAATATTATCAAGTGAAATATATTTAGATCTGTGTATAACAATATGATAATTACCTTCACATTTTGAGTTTTTCAAATCTTCATTATTTGATTTAGAAACATCATATATTTTCAGTTGCAATTCCTTCACACTTGTAGCTTCATTAGAAATTCAAACTTGTTGTATCATAAGATTCCATAATTCTCACATAAATTAATGTGATGGAGTGAATGGAATATAGAATGCAATATTGCGACGTACGATTTAATGCTCACGGAAATTAATGTCTATTTATTAGCGCGCGTTTAAGTAGGTTTGTCACACCAATAATATGGTGTGACATGTCACAGTCAATACCTGCTATTTCTCTATCAAGGCATTTGTTGTATGTGGATAACTCAATTGGCGTGATATGGGCTGGGCTTGAGTTCCCACAATAATGGGCTTGGACATACATGATCTTGGGCTTATGATTTCTCAGGCTTAAATGGGCTATAAGAAAAATCAAGAAAAATAAAAAATATTTTAAAAAAGTAAGAAAATGGGTTGGTTTGCATTAAGCATTTTTTTGGGTCATAAGCTCGACCTCCTTGACTTTCAACTAGTTGATGATGATGGGTAACCTTCCCATGGATAGGGTCTCTAGTACGGTAATGCTTCAAAACGCGGACCCTTCCTAAATATGCCCAATTATGATTGCTTCTTCTCATGCACTAAATCAAGGTCATTTAGAGTTGGAGAAGATATGGATCTCGGGTCATCTAGTGACCCTAGCTCACTTAAAACCCTCTTCTTCTAAACCTTTTTCACCCTTCCCAAGGGATGAACTCTCGACTCTTCTTTTTCGAAATTGGGGGATTTTTACATGGATCTTTGCATAATGGAGCACTCATGGAAGGTTTTTTTGCCAATCCAGCTAATGCATACTTTGTCTTCTCATCCTCTACCTCAAAGGTGATTTCACCATTCTTCATATCTATAATGGCACCTACTATAGCCAAGAATGGTCTCCCTAAAATGATAGACACTCACTCATCCTCTTCCATCTCCATCACCATGAAATCATATAGTACATGGATAGGGAGATCTTCCAGTATACCTATATGTAACTTCACAATCCTATCTGCTAAATGAAGAGTGATATGAGTGGATTTCAGCTCACCCAATCGAAGTTTCTTGTACATGGATAGAGGCATAAGATTCACCCTAGATCCCAAGTCACATAATGTGTTCTTAATCGTAATATCACCCAATAAGACAAGAAACTTCTCGAATCACCCCATTTCATAGGAAGTGTGTTATGAATAACTGCACTACATTCCGCTATGAGGAACTGTTATATCTTCCTCAACCTTCCTCTCCTTTGACAGTATCTCTCTAAAATACTTAGCATATGATGGGCTTCTTAGAGATAACGTCAAGGTATAAGATGTTTTGGCACAACTTCTTTAACATATCAAGGAATTTCCATTACTTTTTCTCAAGCTTTTCCTATGCCAATATTTAAGGTATAGAGTAGACAGCTTGTATGGTTCCACAAGAGTGAGGGTAGGTTCCTTCTTCCCCTTTTCATCATTTTCAACAGCTTCCTCCTCAACCTTGACCTTTTTTGGAGTTTTCATTACTCTCATTGGTGGATTTACCAGTTACTTAACACTCCTTAGGGTTACTGCATTCAACTCTTCCTCAGGAGGAGTTTTGGTGTTTCAAGGGCACTATCCCAAAACCTTTAAGACTTGACTTATCTGTTGAGCCAATTGATTAAGTCGAGTCCCCATAATCTTATTATGAGACTACTTTCTTTCCAATATTCCTCCAAAAACTTTCTTTCTTGCTTCAAAGTATGCATTTTTATGAAGTTATTTTTTTCAAATTCTTGGGAACAAACCTTTTACACATGTCTTTCTTTAATTTCATCCAAGATGTGATCTTGGAATGTCATTCCTTTCTCCTCTTTTTTTTTCAAACCTTCAAGCCACAAGCTTGCATAAAGGATCTATTATCATCATAGTCCTTGTATTTGAAATTCTCTCTACTCTTCTAATCCAATCTAAGAACTTGTCTAGATCAATGTTGCCATTGAACTTAGGAATCTCAAGTCTCTAGTTTTGATCCTCTTGCTATAATACCCTATATTTTAGACATTATATTAAGAACATTCTAGTACAAAAAATAATTTAAAAAGTATTTTGGCATCAATCATAATTATGGACATCCATTTCTATATTTATTTCATAATTTTATAAAAAAAATTATTTATTTCATAAATAAATATTTAACTCCTTAATTATTTCATTAAATTCCCAAAAAGCCCTCTAAAATATCCTAAAAAATATCTTGAGTATCCACTTTTATTCTAGATTATTTTAGAAGCTTTTAAGATATTATTCTTACAAAAAAAATTAGTTTAAGATATTTATAAAGATTTTTTTTAATTTAAAATGGATAATGTTAAAGATCAGATATATTTAAGAAAGAAAAAAATAATATTAAAAAAAATTCGACCATATCTAATCATGGCCAGCTACCATGATTATTATTTAAAAAAATTATTATTATATATATTTAATCCTAATTTAAAGGATAGTTTTAGTTGAAAAAATAGTTTTAATTTAAAAATAACCTTATCCTATCCTTTTTCAAAAAAAAAAATAACCTTATCCTATCCTTTTTCTATGATTGATATTTTAAAAAAAAACATTATTATTATAAAATTTTCTCTTTTTTAACTAATTCTAATTGGTTTTTTTATTAAATAATTTTAATTGGTTAAATTATTTAATAATTTAATTATTTTATAAATAAAAGATTTTTCTGAAAATTTGGAGGATAATTATCATTTTAAATTTATATTTATCTTTTAGTGTTTTTAGATCTTAAAATTTATCCTAATTTCTACTATAAATATACCCTTAAATCTTATCTGATTCTTCACACAAAAATCATTAAACCCTTTCTACTTATCTCAAACTTGCTCCGTCTCTCTCAAGCCACTCTCAACATCTCTTCGGCCACCTTGTGCCACCAACAACTACCAGCCTCCGTGAGCATACTCTTTCCCTAATTATTTAATTGTTTAAATTATTTTGCAAACTGTTTAATTCTTAAAACTATTTCTAATTTAATTAAAGTTCCAATATTATATGCATAATTATTGTGTTGTATTGTGTTGATTAATTAATTTTAAATTGATAGGATGATTAACTTGAAGTTTAGTAAAGAGTTGCTAGGAAGTACTAGAATTTAAGGTACGTATATGTGTTAAATCTTTTTATGTGCAATTGAATATTTTATTTTGTGAATTATATTGTGTTAAGATATTTTTTTTAAAATATATGTTTATCTATGGTTATTTATTTAAAATTCCGATAACAAAAAAAGTGTGATATACATTTACCTTATTTTATTTAATATGTATTATGTTTCAATAGAGCTGAATGACATTTGAGATTTAATAATTTTTAATGAGCTTTAATAGTTAAAGCAAGATATTTGTATTTAAAGGAGTTATAAAAGGAGAGTTATTATTATTATACATTACCGCTTGATTTCATAATCAAGAAGGGTTAATGTTTCAAAGTCCACTTGTGGGCAAATAAAAGGAAACTCCAAGGATAGATCCGTGATGGGATAACTAACTTGGCGATGTGCACACTTAGGATCAAGGATGGGATAGAAGAAGAGGGAATTATTTTTATTAATGACTATAATAATTCCATTTGTATTGGTTTATTATAAAGGAAGGTTTTAAGTTTATTGATTATAAAAAGGCATGTTCAAAATAAAGGAATTGAAAAGTCAAAGTATTTCTTTTAGCATGTATTTGTACAGAGTGTTTTTACAGTGACATGTATTTTTCTATTTGTTTTTGGATCGCCCTACTTATCATTTATGGTGAGTAGGTTTGCCGGAATAAATTTGCATGGGAGCATTACATCAAGGGGCACATACTAGTTAGGTGTTTTAATAATTTTTCTTATTTAACTTTTGTACCTTTGGATAATCAAATTCTTTTTAATAACTAAATCGAGTTTTTCTTTCGCTGCAATATAATAATTAATTAGCACAGCCGATGTATGATTACACGTGGCGATAATACCCCTATGTTACTAAGATTACTATCATTATTATTATTATGTTAGTAATTTGGGGATGTTATAAAGTGATATCATTTTTCCAGTTTATAAAAGATTAAAATTAGAAATAATAAACATGTGGGTAGACATAACAATGGGCAAGTTGTTGGGGATCAAGAAGCTATGCAATTACAGATTACAAAAGATTGCATTGTTCTATTAGGAAGTTGGTTCTTTAATGTTTCTAGTTAAGTTTATCTTAAGGATAGTTAGCCAAAGTCAGATTTTATCTTCTTTCCTAGGGATTCACGTTTTTTTAGAGTATAGCCTAGAATACTTGTTATTCACGTATTTAGATTGTTATGCATGTGTTTAAATAGAGTTTTGGTGTTTTTAAACTTCTTGTAAACCCTAGGGAGCTCCTACTATATAAAGGAGTCAAATTGCATTGAATGAAATCAGATTTTGATGACTTAAACCCTTTTTCATTCATATTGTCTCCTATCGTCCGATTTGAAGTGTTTCGGTCATTTAATACGCAAAACCTCTCCCGTTTGACCGAGTTTGACTCAAATCGATGTATTTCAAGTGTTTATGACATGTAAAAGGGTAAATATGTCATTTTCTACACAAAACTAATTGCGTTTTACCTATATTGACTCATATCGTCGGATTCGAAGTGTTTAAGTCATTTTAAACTCAAAACCTCTTTCTTTTGGCTGAGTTTGACATAAATAGATGTATTTCAAGTGTTTTTGACAAGTTCAAGGGTAAATACGTCATTTTCTAACCAAAATTGATCCTATTTTACCTATATTGACTCATATCATTCGTTTCGAAGTGTTTAGGTCATTTAATACATAGAACCTCTTCCATTTAAGCAAGTTTGACTCAAATCGATGCATTTCAAGTGTTTATTACATGGTCAAGGGTAAATACGTCATTTTCTACCCAAAAATGATCTCATTTGACCTATATTGACTCATATCGTCCGATTCGAGGTGTTTAGGTCATTTAATACACATAACCTTTCCCGTTTGACCTATATTGACGCATATCGTCCGCTTTGAATTGTTTAGGTCATTTAATACCCAGAACCTCTCCCTATTGACCGAGTTTTACTCAAATCGATGTATTTCAAGTGTTTATGACATGTTCAAAAGTAAATACGTCATTTTTTTTACCCAAAAGTGATCCCATTTGATATATATTCACCAATATCGTCCTATTCAAAGTGTTAATAATATAATTTTCTCTATTTATACATTTAAGAGTCAAACTTTATAAGATTAAAATTTTAATTATAATAATAATAATTAATATATTTAAATAAAATCAATCTTATTAAATGAGAAGTAATAGACAGTGTTCGTCAATATAAACAAACTTTGACATATAAAAAATATTTAGAAAATGCCAGAATGGTCATGCATTTTTCATCTTAGGCCATCTTTGTTATTCATAAATCGGATCTATAAAATACCATTTTATTGGTGTCAAGATGGCTAATTTTAGAGAATAATTAGCCACCAAATGTTTCATGGAAAGATGTTATACCCAATTTTTCTAACAAAACTAATCGCTTTTGCATAAGATAAGTGGGTAATTTCAGATGCACACTACCATGAAACAACCAAATTTAACTACCAGTATGACCAATGATGGCATCTTCACAAATAATAACAAAAATTCATAAACAAACACATACATACGTACTCGGGAAAGTTTTGTTTAAAATCACCAATTTGGAAGGTGACCTTTGAGTACCATTTTTGAAAATTGATCTTATTAATGAGAGAAACAAATCCTGTTTTTTCCTGAGTATCAACAATCTCCTCAGAAGTTATATTCGGAGTGGATTCTTCTTCTAGGATTGTTATACGAGTTTTGATTTCTAATTCATTAATTTGTAAGGCTAAAAGGTCATTTTTGAGTTCATTGACCTGGGTTTTTCAAAGGTTGATTTCTGACCGGAGATCATTAACAGAATCTCTTTAAAAAGTATTCTTGGAAGGTGATGTAAAGAGGGTGCTATTTTTTGTGTATTCTGGATTTGAATATTTCTCCAGTAGTTTTCAAATACTGAAGGGTTCTGTAATTGGTAAGGAAGTGGAGTGAGAAGGTTCCTTTTCTTTGAGGACAATATTTCTCAAGCGAAGAAGGGCCTGAGTCTTTAACTCTGGATTTTGAACCTTATCTATTAAATCGAATAAGAATTCTTTGTCTTCATTACTAGAAATGACATTAATGGTTTGAATTGGTGAAGAAGACCCCGAGGAGCTACTACTACTTGAGTCGGTATCTTCTATTTGGTCGGAAAATGGTTCTTCTCAGTCTGAGTTCAAAGGACTCTTAATAAGGAGTTTGAGAAGAGTTCTTGGATTTTCTTCTTAGTAGTACAATTATTAGCTTTGTGTCCCCTTTTCCCACATGAATAACATACTATTTTTTGGGAGGAAAACTTTTGTTTAGGCCTTTTGTAATAAGAAGGCTTTGAAGGAGGAGAAGTGTTTCTCTTAGGGAATCGTCCAAACTTCTTTTCTTTATGAAGTTTAGATTTGCGTTTAATAGATGAAGGGGCCCTGATTGTTTCACAGCCAAAGGCTTCGCAGAAACAACCGAGCTCTTTCCTGGATTGCTTCTTTTCATAAGTATACTTAGCTTGCAGCTTAAGTTCTTCGCAAAGAGCTAATCCTTCATTTTTGAGTAAGGTGAAGATTTCTCCATAGGTTTTATCTTTAAAAGGGATCTCATCTGATTGAGATAATTCCTTTAACTTTCTGAATATTCGTTGGGCAAAAAGTTTAGGAAGACCAAATATAAATTTTTCTTTCCAAAATGGTTCACCGCAATCCTTTCTTTGGAGAACATAAGTAAGGAACATATCTCTATACCACCTATAATCTCCTAACGTAGGACATCTCAAGTTTTGAAGAATTGATTTTCCTAATAAAAGGGAGGCTGTAGGGTCTCCTATAAATTAATAGGCAATAACTATTATGAGGAAATCACAGCTATCAAATTTCTCTATGATTTCATTTTGAGGATTGAGAATGGTGATTTTGTGGTTAAAAATTTTTAACTGATTATCTGGTGTGAGACAATTGTCCCACCAGTTTTTCAATTGACCGGTAAACCCTGAAAGAAGGAGTCCAAAATGATTTGTTCATTAGACTCTCGGGTTGAATATGCAATTTATGCCATCCCCATCTCTTGAAGAGTATTTAAAATCTCATATTCTGATTTTCCATCTATATTCCATTCATGGACAGAATCAGGAGAATAAGATTTGGTTTTAAACTTAGATCGTTCCTCAAAATGTATGTCTAGAGGGGTTGGTCTAGGATAATAGGTTTTTGTTGGAGCATTTCTCCACTTGTTCTTAATTTTATTTAGAAAAGAGGAATATTGAAACATATTTTCAATATTATCTATTTCATCTTCTGAGTTAGAATCATTACTTAATTCATTTTAAGAAGGATGACTATGGATGACTCTTAATCCTTAGGAGCTGGCTAATTTTTCTAGATTTTGAGATATTTTGCTCAAGATAGTCTGGGAGCTATTTAAAGAAGAGGGAGTATTGACTATGGAGTTTGCCATAGTTTGAGTTAAACCTTGTGGTTTAAAGTGCGGAATTGAGACATTAGTAGGGAATCTAGAGGATTGTCCTTTAGAGAAGGTAGGAGACTGTTCCTTTATAGATTCTATTCTAGTAGAAAGATGATCTACTTGAGAGGCAATAGTATGAAGGGTTTGGTTGGTGAAATTATTTTGATGGTAAACCTTAATAATATCTTCCACCTTAGCTGGGTCATCTTTCTGATTATATCTTCCCTTTTTAAGAGGGCATGCAGGTATTTGATTTTCTCCACTAGGAATTATTATAGGAGAAAAGGGTGGATGAAAAGTATTAATAGTTGATCCATCCTCTAACTGCCAATTTCTCCTTAAAGTGGTCTGAGTTTGAATATAGTGTTGGGTAAAAGGTTCATTTATACCTTTATCTTCACAAAATGAGGTAAACCATATGAAAAAGGGAATATTTAATTGGATACGATTCTTGTCTCTATACCAGATTTCTTTGATCTGATTCCTTAAGGACTCATCAAAAGACATAAACCATTTTCGCTTTTGAGTATTTTCTTTTGATTCGAAATCTCTTCTCAAGAAATCCTTATCAATTTGAAAACCATCCTTAGTGATGGTGTTTATAGTATTTAAATTTTGGATATCTGAAGTTGTAGGTGGTTGGGGAGGAGAAATAGAGGAAAATTGATATTCTGGAATTGGATATTTGTAATGGACTTTGAAGGTATCTTCTTGAGTTCTTGAAGATTCTGACATTTCTGGTTGGTATTTGGAAGGAATATAAAATGATCTTCTAGCCATATTAATAGAAGAGCTAGGTCTTGGTTCTCTAAATGAGCCAAATCTAAGTTCGGCAACTAATTTGCCTACGTCTCCGCCTAGGGTTGTCCAACCCTTAGGATTTAACTCGCTCTTTTATTACTTCCCTTAGAGACCTAAAGCACCCTAGAAGATCTTAATCACCATCTTCTACTCCATAGCACCCCAGCTACACTTTAGCATCTCAGATCCTAGTAATAAAAAGCTCTCTCTTTTTCTATACGTTTGAGTATTATGGGTATACTCTTAGTATAACACTCTCTAAAAAGAAAATTCTTTTAAACGCTCAAGAGATTATACTTTGATTTTCTCTCAATCTAAATACAAGAAAAGTTTATGGAACTAGAGAGAAAATAATGAAGCTTTGTTGATGTGCTTGTGACTGAAATTCACGATTAAAGCTTCTGCTCTTTTCTTTTTGTTTCGTTGTGTCTCACGTTGTCTCTCTTCCTTTCTTCAGCTTCAAAGCTTTGAATATATACTGAACTTGATTTCAGGCCGTTGAAAGGAGGCTCAAAATAGGCTGCTGAAAATCTGATTTGCCTTCAATACTTTCAGCAATATTTCCTCCAATATGGCTGTAGAGAATAATTCATTTTGGCTGTAGAAGATTGATATCATTGAAAATATTACAGCAAGAATATTTCCACTTTATTTGCTGCACTTTGAAGCTTCAAAACAGATTTCGTCTTCCATAACCACAATGCTTGAATTTTGGTATTTACCAAAATTAACTTGAACAATCTTCAACATATATGAGCATCACTTATTTGCTGAAAATAAGATATATCTTTGACAGTAAAATCATGTATAAATAAGTTAGGTTAGAGCATAAAATAAGTGAAATAGGGAAAGGATAAAACACAAGATAGGCAATTAGAATATTCTTATCCTTTGACAAAGTGTTTAAACTTTGCTGACTGTTTTGAGACGTGGCTCAAGCTTTTGAAGACGTGGCTCAAGAGATATTCTCGTCCTTTGACAGAATGCATAAAGCTTTGCATTATAGCTTCCATTATTTCCAACACATTGTCAACTCTATGCATTTTGGTTTCCATCAAGTTTTCAACTCTATTTGACTTTGCATTTTGACTTCCATCATTAAACATAAAAACATTAGTAATCAAGGTGGAGTCTTCAATCTCCCCCTTGATGGAAGACAAAACATTATATGCAAACGTCAAAGAATAAAATGCATAAAAAAATATTCTCCCCTTTAAATAGATAATACATAAGTACTCTCCCCCTTTTTGTCTTCCGACAAGGTGGAAAAATATAAATGTTGGATCACAAGAAGACTTGTTCAAAATAACGAAAAGATATAAAACAGTAAAACCTTTAAAGACATGAAAGCAAAAAGACGTTGCTTAAAAAAAATCAATCAGTCAAGGCTTTGAAAGCTAAAAATAAAATACGCGGAAAACTTTGAAAACAGCTTCAAGGCCATGAGAATTTTTAAAACGAATGGAATGAGATTTTAAAAACATTGAAAGCAAAATAAACAGATCCATCCACAATTTTTGTATCCAAAACATTTCAAAAATCATTTAATAAATATTTGATAATTATCTATAGGATAAGTACCAAACATTTTGATCCAATATTAATATTAAAAAGTGACAGTACGTCAAGGAAAGGACAAGAGTGTCAAGACTTTGACATACACATGCAAAAAGAAATAAACATCTACAACTTACTGAAACAGCTCCCCCTACGAGGATGCTTCCCCATTTAACATTCCAAGCTCAAGACGAATAAAGTTAAATCGTTCTTCGCTCAAAGGCTTGGTGAAGATGTCAGCGAGTTGCAAATCAGTAGAAATAAAAGATATAGATACGTCTCCTTTCTCCACATGATCACGTATGAAGTGATGTCTAACATCAATATGTTTAGTGCGAGAGTGCTGAACTGGATTCTTTGTTATGGAAATTGCACTCGTGTTGTCACACTTAATAGGTATGCCTTTGAAGTCTAACCCAAGGTCTCTTAATTGTTGAGATATCCACAAAATTTGTGAACAACAAGCACCAGCTGCAATGTATTCGGCTTCGGCAGTAGAGAGTGCCACCGAATTTTGTTTCTTTGAATGCCAACTAATGAGAGATGATCCCAAGAATTGACAGCAACCTGAAGTACTCTTTCTATCTACTTTATAACCTGCAAAATGAGCATCTGAATATCCAACAAGTTCAAAGTTACTATTACAAGGGTACCAAAGATCGAAATTCTTTGTCCCATTGAGATAGCGTAAAATCCTCTTAACTGCACTCAAATGAGATTCTTTGGGATTAGCTTGAAAACGAGCACACATACACACACTAAACATAATATCTGGTCTACTTGCCGTGAGATAGAGAAGAGATCCAATCATACCTCGATATTCCTTTTGATTTACCGACTTACCATTTTCATCTTGATCTAAAAGTAATGAAGAACTCATAGGAGTCTTAGCCTCTTTAGATTGAGTCATATTGTACTTCTTAAGGAGATCTCTTGCGTATTTGCTTTGATTTATAAATATACCTCCTTTCTCTTGTTTAACTTGTAATCCAAGGAAGAAGTTCAACTCACCCATTAAACTCATCTCAAATTCCCTACACATAATCTCAGAAAATTCTTTGCAAAGGGAATCGTTAGTAGCACCGAAAAGAATATCATCAACATAAACTTGAACTATTAATAAATCTTTACCTTTCGTTTTCACAAAAAGAGTTTTGTCAATCAACCCTCTTTTGAAATTATTTTCTAAAAGATATTTTGAAAGACGCTCATACCAAGCCCTTGGAGCTTGTTTCAAACCATAGAGCGCTTTGTCAAGTTTAAAAACATGATCTGGAAATTTCTCATTTTCGAAACCGGGGGGTTGAGCAACATATACTTCTTCTTGTAAATAACCATTTAAGAATGCACATTTAACATCTATTTGAAATAACTTAATTCGCATAAAGGAAGCAAAGGCAAGGAGCATTCGAATAGCCTTCATTCTAGCCACGGGAGCGAATGTCTCTTCATAATCTATCCCTTCTTCTTGATTATAACCTTGGGCTACTAATCTTGCTTTGTTCCTCACTATCTTTCCATTTTCATCAAGCTTATTTCTGAACACCCACCTTGTTCCAATAATTGAATGATCCTTTGGTCTTGGTGTGAGTGTCCACACTTTATTTCTTTTGAATTCATTTAGCTCACTTTGCATAGCTAAAATCCAATCGGGCTCTTGAAGTGCTTCATTGATATTCTTCGGTTCTACAAGAGAAACAAAAGCGTGAAATGCACACAAATTTTTAACATTAGAGCGTGTTTGTATACCAGCTTTTGGATCCAAAATTATATTGTTTGTTGGATGAGATGAGGAGTATTTGAACTTTCGTGGCAGCATCAAAGGAACTGATGTAGTTTCCTGAAGTATCCTTTCAAGGCCTTGAGATGGGTTTGAAGGCCCTGGAGTGACTTCTGATATAATATTGTTCGTCTGTTCAAGACTTTAAGATGGAGTTTCAAGATCTTGAGGTTGCTGGTTAAGGCTTTGATCTAATTCATCTGTGTCTAAAATTGGCTCTTACATATTCTGGGCAGATTTCTCCATTTCATTATCTGACGAACTTTCTTCTCCTTCTATCTCAAATGAATATCCTTTATGCTTATTCAAGTTTAAACCTGTAAAACCATCACTCAGAGATACCGTTCTCGGTTTCATCAAAGATCACATGTATACTTTCTTCAACAACTTTAGTACGCTTATTGAAAACTCTATAAGCTTTAGAATTCAAGGAGTAACCTAACAGAATTGCTTCATCACTACGTGCATCAAATTTACCAAGGTTATCTTTGCCATTATTATGAACAAAGCACATACATCCAAAAGGTTTGAAATAGGAAATATTAGGCTTTTTACCTTTAAACAATTCGTAAGGAGTTTTCTTTAAAATAGGGCGAATCAAACAACGATTTAAAATATAGTTTGCTGTATTAACAGCTTCTGCCCAAAAGTATTTTGGCAAATCATTTTCCAAAAGCATTGTCCTAGACATATCCTCAAGAGTGCGGTTCTTTCGTTCCACAACTCCATTTTGTTGAGGTGTCCTAGGAGCTGAAAAATTGTGAGAAATACCATATTTAGCACAAAAGTTATCAAACTTTAGTTGATCAAACTCTCTACCATGATCGCTTCTCACAGCAACTATGGGTAGGTTTTTTAATGTTTGTAATTCTTTGCAAATTTTTGAAAACTCTAGTAAAGCCTCTGATTTTTCACGCAAAAATGAAATCCAAGTAAAACGGGAAAAATCATCAACAACAACAAGGATGTATTGTTTACCTTTAGGTGATTTAACACGCATAGGACCACATAAATCTATGTGTAGAAGCTCTATTGGGCGAGAGGTACTTACAACCTTTTTGGCTTTGAAGGATCCTTTTGTTTGTTTACCTCTTGCACATGCTTTGCAAAGCTCTTTTTCTTTGAAATCTAACTTTGGTAGTCCACGTACTAAGTCCTTTGAGAAAAGCTTCTTCATGGTATGCATATTAATATGACCTAACCTTCTGTGCCATAGCCTTGAGTCGCTGGTCAAGGCCTTAAGACATTTTAAGCTAGTACTTGCAACTTGGTTAGTATGAAAAGCATAAACATTATTACAACGAGGAGCAATTAAAATAATTTTACCGTCCACCTTTCGTTGTACCTCACATTTTTCTTTATCAAAGATGACTTTATTACCTTTATCGGATAATTGAGAGATGCTAAGCAAGTTGTATTTAAGACCTTCAACTAGGTACACATCATCAATGGTGTTTGATGCATTATCTCCAACTTTTCCAATACCAATTATTCTACACTTTCCTTTATCACCAAGTGTAATTGTTCCAGCAGATTGCTCTTTGATCATTGAAATTAAAGAGGACTTCCCACTCATGTGCCGTGAGCATCCACTATCTAGAATCCACTTATAATCTTTGCTCTTGGTGATTTCCTACAAAAGAACAAAACATCAAACCTTTCGACTAGACCAAATTGCAAATTTAGATTCATAATTGGGATGGACCATGTTAGGTGGTCTAGTCCCTTTAGGAACCCATACTTGCTTGATCTGGTCTCGAAGAACAATAGAAAATGAATTTTTAAGAATTTGAGGGTCATTCCTACGAAAAGGACAAGTTAGCTTAGTATGACCCTTTTTACAACAGTAAAAACATGTAGGTGTTCGCCAATTATCCTTTGCTTTTACAAACGTGGTCATGGTTTTATTTGGAAAATTTTTGTTGTAACCAAGACCGCTTTTATTCAAGGATGATTGGTGCTCACCTAGCATTTTTTCAAGAGTAGATTCGGAGTGAGCAAATCTAACCAAGGAATTATGTTGCTCTCTACACTTCCCAGCCAGTAGCTTCTTTTCTTTCTCCAAGTTATCATTACAATAACTCAAAGAGGCGAGCTTTCATTTTAAAACAGTGTTTTCAGTTTTCAAGGTCTTGACCTGGGTGTCAAAGGATGACTCCGAGGCTTGAACCCTGAGTTTAAAAGCTGACTGAGAGGCTTTGAGATCAGTTAGTTCCTTAGCGAGACTTTCAGAAATACTTACCTGTTGGTTTAGCTTCTCCTTAAGAATCTTGGATTCAAGAATCAAACTCTCTTCATTTATAATCATATTTTGCAAGAATTCGGACAGAACATCAATTGGACTTGAGATTAAATTTTTCACCATTACCTCAAGATGTTCTTTCTTTGCATCATCATGATTAGCCATAAGACATAGGTTTGCTTGTTCATCTTCTGAGTCACTAGATGAATCTGAATCACTCCATGAAGCAACCATAGCTTTCTTTTTATAATCCTTTTTGTGGAAAGGCTTCTTCTTTCGTTGAGGGCAATCTTTCACTAAGTGATCTGTTTCACCACACTCATAGCATGTTAGTGTATTAACTTTATTCATTGAGTTGGATGACTTACCCTTATATTTATTTGAATGATAGTCTCTGCCTCTTGAGTAATTCTTCTTCATTTTCAGAATCTTGGCAAGACTTCTAGCGATGAGAGCAAATGGATCTTCATCATCACTATCTTCATTGTCCATTGTAGCTTCTTCTCTCTTTGCTTTGAGTGCTAAATTTTTGGTTGAAGATGTTGGTTCACCATCTTCTTCATTAAGAGACATCTCATGTGTGATCAATTTTCCAAGAAGATCATCCAAAGGCAAGGTTCTCAAATTTTGAGCTTCTTCTATCGCGGTTACCTTCGGACCCCACTTTGATTTTGGAAGGCACCGTAGAATCTTTCTCACCTTTTCTTCATTTGTGAATACCTTACCAAGAGAATCCAGATTGTTCACTATTTGGGTAAATCTTGTGAACATCTCTTTCATGGTTTCATTAGGCGTCATTTTGAACAACTCATATTGCCGAAGGAAGATGCTTATCTTGCTCTCTTTGACTTGACTCGTTCCTTCATATGTGACCACCAATTTATCCCATATCTCTTTAGCACTTTTGCATGCAGAAACTCTATTGAATTCATTTGCATCTAAACCACAATAGAGAAGGTTCATGGCTCGATAGTTTTTAGCAACACTTTCCAAATCTGATTGCGTAAAATCATCATCTTCTTTAGGAACCATTGTGCCGCTTTCATTAGTCTTCATTGGCACCCTAGGACCTTTCTTGATAATGTCCCAGAGTTCCAAATCTTGATCAATAACAAACATTTGCATCAATGAACGCCAATGGGCAAAATTATTACCACAAAATAGAGGAGGGCGATTAGTAGACCTTCCTTGAGCGAAACCACCATCACATATTGAATTCATTTTTCCTCACAGATGATTAAATCTTTTCCTTATGAGTCTAGCTCTGATACCAATTGAAGAATCAATAGGGAGATGGAATATGATTAATTATACTCTAGAGGGGGGTGAATAGAGTATAACCAATTTTCGCGTTCAGGATCTCAAGGTCTTGAACTGACTTTCAAAGGCGGAATATAAGCGTTAAGGCTTATCTTTGAAACTGGACGTCAAAGCCTTGAAATTGGTTTCAAAGGCTTTTACTCAGGCTTTGACTGTTCGCTGCTTTGATTGATGAGCGAAGCAAACATAAAATGTAAGCAATAAAAGCAGAAATGAGATGAGACAAAACACAGAGATTTGATACGAAGTTCGGCAACTAATTTGCCTACGTCTCCGCCTAGGGTTGTCCAACCCTTAGGATTTAACTCGCTCTTTTATTACTTCCCTTAGAGACCTAAAGCACCCTAGACGATCTTAATCACCATCTTCTACTCCATAGCACCCCAGCTACACTTTAGCATCTCAGATCCTAGTAATAAAAAGCTCTCTCTTTTTCTATACGTTTGAGTATTATGGGTATACTCTTAGTATAACACTCTCTAAAAAGAAAATTCTTTTAAACGCTCAAGAGATTATTCTTTGATTTTCTCTCAATCTAAATACAAGAAAAGTTTATGGAACTAGAGAGAAAATAATAAAGCTTTGTTGATGTGCTTGTGACTGAAATTCACGATTAAAGCTTCTGCTCTTTTCTTTTTGTTTCGTTGTGTCTCACATTGTCTCTCTTCCTTTCTTCAGCTTCAAAGCTTTGAATATATACTGAACTTGATTTCAGGCCGTTGAAAGGAGGCTCAAAATAGGCTGCTGAAAATCTGATTTGCCTTCAATACTTTCAGCAATATTTCCTCCAATATGGCTGTAGAGAATAATTCATTTTGGCTGTAGAAGATTGATATCATTGAAAATATTACAGCACGAATATTTCCACTTTATTTGCTGCACTTTGAAGCTTCAAAACAGATTTCGTCTTCCATAACCACAATGCTTGAATTTTGGTATTTACCAAAATTAACTTGAACAATCTTCAACATATATGAGCATCACTTATTTGCTGAAAATAAGATATATCTTTGACAGTAAAATCATGTATAAATAAGTTAGGTTAGAGCATAAAATAAGTGAAATAGGGAAAGGATAAAACACAAGATAGGCAATTAGAATATTCTTATCCTTTGACAAAGTGTTTAAACTTTGCTAACTGTTTTGAGACGTGGCTCAAGCTTTTGAAGACGTGGCTCAAGCTTTTGAAGACGTGGCTCAAGAGATATTCTCCTCCTTTGACCGAATGCATAAAGCTTTGCATTATAGCTTCCATTATTTCCAACAAATTGTCAACTCTATGCATTTTGGTTTCCATCAAGTTTTCAACTCTATTTGACTTTGCATTTTGACTTCCATCATTAAACAGAAAAACATTAGTAATAAAGGTGGAGTCTTCATAGGTCAAATGGGAGAGGTTATGTATATTAAATGACCTAAACACCTCAAATCGGACGATATTTGTCAATATAAATCAAATGGTATCAATTTTGGGTAGAAAATAATGTATTTAACCATAGACATGTTATAAACACTTGAAATACATTGATATGAGTCAAACTTTGTCAAATGGGAGAGGTTTTGGGTATAAAATACCTAAAACATTTTGAGTTGAACGATATGAGTCAATATATTTCAAATAGGATCAGTTTTGGGTAGAAAATGACGAATTTACCCTTTAACATGTCGTAACCATTTGAAATGCATTGATTTGAGTCAAACTCGGTCAAATGGGAGAGGATTTGTGTATTAAATGACCTAAACACATCGAATCGGACGATATTGGTGAATATATGTCAAATGGGATCAATTTTGGATAAAAAATGACATATTTATCCTTGAACATGTTATAAACACTTGAAATCCATCGGTTCTAGTCAAACTCGGTCAAATGGGAATTGTTCTGGGTCTTTAATGACCTAAAGAATTCAAAGCAGACGATATGAGTCAATATAGGTCAAATGGGAGAGGTTTTGTGTATTAAATGACCTAAACACCTCGAATCGGACGATACGAATCTATATAAACAAAGTGGGATTGGTTTTGGGTAGAAAATGACGTATTTACCCTTAAACATGTTAGAAACACTTAAATACATCGATATGAGTCAAACTCGATCAAATGGGAGAGGTTTAAGGTATAAAATGACTAAAACATTTCGAATTGGATGATTTGAGTCAATATAGGACAAATGGGTTCAGTTTTGGGTAGAAAATGACGTATTTACACTTGAACATGAAATTAACACTTGCAACGCATCGATTTGGGTCAAACTCGGTCGAACAGGAAAGGTTTTGGGTATTAAATGACCTAAACAATTCAAAGCGGACGATATGAGTCAATATAGGTTAAATGGGAAAGGTTATGAGTATTAAATGATCCAAACACCTCGAATCAGACGGTATTTGTCAATATAAATCAAAGGTATCAGTTTTGGGTAGAAAATGACGTATTTAACCATTGACATGTTATAAACACTTGAAATTCATTGATTTGAGTCAAACTTTGTCAAATGGGAGAGGTTTTGGGTCTAAAATAACTAAAACATTTCGAGTCGGACGATATGAGTCAATATATTTCAAATGGGATCAGTTTTGGGTAGAAAATGACGTATTTACCCTTTATCATGTCCTAAACACTTGAAATGCATCGATTTGAGTCAAACTCGGTCAAACGGGAGAGGATTTGTGTATTAAATGACCTAAACACATCGAATCGGACGATATTGGAGAATATATGTCAAATGGGATTAATTTTGGATAAAAAATGACGTATTTATCCTTGAACATGTTATAAACTCTTGAAATCGATCGGTTCTAGTCAAACTTGGTCAAATAGGAATTGTTCTGGGTCTTTAATGACCTAAAGAATTCAAAGAAGACGATATGAGTCAATATAGGTTAAATGAGAGAGGTTTTGTGCATTAAATGACCTAAACACCTCGAACCGGACGATACATATCTATATAAACAAAGTGGGATTGGTTTTGGGTTGAATATGACGTATTTACCCTTAAACATGTTATAAACACTTAAATACATCGATATGAGTCAAACTCGATCAAATTGGAGAGGTCTAAGGTATAAAATGACTAAAACATTTCGAGTCGGATGATTTGAGTCAATATAGGACAAATGGGTTCAGTTTTGGGTAGAAAATGACGTATTTACACTTGAACATGTCATTAACACTTGCAACGCATCGATTTGGGTTAAACTCGGTCGAACAGGAAAGGTTTTGGGTATTAAATGACCTAAACAATTCAAAGCGGACGATATGAGTCAATATAGGTCAAATGGGAAAGGTTATGTGTATTAAATGACCTAAACCTCGAATCGGACGATATGAGTCAATATAGGTCAAATGAGATCATTGTTGGGTAGAAAATGACGTATTTACCCTTGACCATATTATAAACATTTGAAATACATCGATATGAGTCAAACTCCGTCAAATAGGAGAGGTTCTGGGTATAAAATGACTAAAACACTTCGAGTTGGATGATATGAGTCAATATAGGTTAAATGGGATCAGTTTTGGGTAGAAAATGACGTATTTACCCTTGGACATGTCATAAACACTTGAAATGCATCGATTTGTGTCAAACTCGGACAAATGGAAGAGGTTTTGTGTTTTAAATGACCTAAACACTTCTAAATGAATGATATGAGACAATATAGGTAAAATAGGATCAATTTTGGTTAGAAAATGATGTATTTACCCTTGACCATATTATAAACACTTGAAGTACATCGATATGAGTCAAACTCGGTCAAATGGGAGAGGTTATGTGTTTAAAATAACTAAAACACTTCGAGTCGGACGATATGAGTCAATATAGGTCAAATGGGATCAGTTTTGGGTAGAAAATGACATATTTACCCTTAAACATGTCATAAATACTAGAAATGCATCGATTTGAGTCAAACTCTATCAAATGGAAGAGGATCTGTGGACTAAATGACCTAAACACTTCGAAACGGATGATATGAGTCAATATAGGTAAAATAGGATCAATTTTGGTTAGAAAATGACGCACTTCGAATCAGACAATATGAGACAATATAGGTTAAATGCAATTAGTTTTGTGTAGAAAAAGACATATTTACCCTTGAACATGTCATAAACACTTCAAATGCATCGATTTGAGTAAAACTCGGTCAAATGGGAGAGGTTTTGTGTATTAAACGACCTTAACCCATCGAATCGGACGATATTGGTGAATATATGTCAAATGGGATCACTTTTGGGTAAAAAATGACGTATTTATCCTTAAACATGTCATAAACACTTGAAATACATCGATATGAGCCAAGTTAGGTCAAATAGGAGAGGTTCTGGGTATTAAATGACCTAAAAAAATCAAAGCACACGATATGAGTCAATATAGGTTAAATGGGAGTAGTTATATGTATTAAATGACCTAAACACCTCGAATCGGACGATATTTGTCAATTTAAATCAAATGGGATCAGTTTTGGGTAGAAAATGACGTATTTACCCATGGACATGTTATAAACACTTGAAATACATTGATATGAGTCAAACTTTGTCAAATGGGAGAGGTTTTGGGTATTAAATGACTAAAACATTTTGAGTCGGACGATATGAGTCAATATATTTCAAATGGAATCATTTTTGGGTAGAAAATGACATATTTACCCTTTAACATGTCATAAACACTTGAAATGCATCGATTTGAGTCAAACTCGGTCAAACAGGAGAGGATTTGTGTATAAAATGACCTAAACACATCAAATCAGACAATATTGGTGAATATATGTCAAATGGGATTAATTTTGGGTAAAAAATAACGTATTTATCCTTGAACATGTTATAAACACTTGAAATACATCGATTTTAGTCAAACTCGGTCAAATAGGAGAGGTTCTAGGTATTGAATGACCTAAAATATTCGAAGTAGATGATATGAGTCAATATAGGTCAAATGGGAGAGGTTTTGTGTATTAAATGACCTAAACACCTCGAATAGGACGATACGAATCTATATAAAGAAAGTGGGATTGGTTTTGGATAGAAAATGACGTATTTCCCCTTAAACATGATATAAACACTTAAATACATCAATATGAGTCAAACTCGATCAAATGGGAGAGGTTTAAGGTATAAAATGACTAAAACATTTCGTGTCAGATGATATGAGTCAATATAGGACAACTAGGTTTAGTTTTGGGTAGAAAATGACGTATTTACACTTGAACATGTCATAAACACTTGAAATGCATCGATTTGAGTCAAACTCGGACAAATAGAAGAGGTTTTATGTATTAAATGACCTAAAAACTTCGAAATGAATGATATGAGTCAATATAGGTAAATAGGATCAATTTTGGTTAGAAAATGATGTATTTACCCTTGACCATATTATAAACACTTGAAATACATTGATATGAGTCAAACTCGGTCAAATGGGAGAGGTTTTGTGTTTAAAATAACTAAAACACTTCGAGTCGGACGATATGAGTCAATATAGGTCAAATGGGATCAATTTTGGGTAAAAAATGACATATTTACCCTTTAACATGTCATAAATACTAGAAATGCATCGATTTGAGTCAAACTCGGTCAAATGGAAGAGGATCTGTGTACTAAATGACCTAAACACTTCGAAACGGACGATATGAGTCAATATAGGTAAAATAGGATCAATTTTGGTTAGAAAATGACGTATTTACCCTTAATCATGTCAAAAACACTTAAAATACATCGATTTATGTCAAACTCGGTCAGAAGAGAGAGGTTTTGAGTTTAAAATGACTTAAACACTTTGAATGAGACGATATGAGACAATATAGGTGAAAAGCAATTAGTTTTGTGTAGAAAAAGACATATTTACCCTTGAACATGTCTTAAACTTTTCAAATTCCTCGATTTGAGTAAAACTCTGTCAAACGGGAGAGGTTTTGTGTATTAAACGACCTTAACCCATCGAATCGGACGATATTGTTGAATATATGTCAAATGGGATCACTTTTGGGTAAAAAATGGCGAAGTTATCCTTAAACATGTCATAAACACTTGAAATACATCGATATGAGTCAAACTAATTCAAATGGGAGAGGTTCTGGGTATTAAATGACCTAAAAAATTTGAAGCAGACGATATGAGTCAATATAGGTCAAATGGGAGAGGTTATGTGTATTAAATGACCTAAACACCTCGAATCGGACGATATTTGTCAATATAAATCAAATGGTATCAGTTTTGGGTAGAAAATGACGTATTTAACCATGGACATGTTATAAACACTTGAAATACATTGATATGAGTCAAACTTTGTCAAATGGGAGAGGTTTTGGGTATAAAATAACTAAAACATTTCGAGTCGGACGATATGAGTCAATATATTTCAAATGGGATCAGTTTTGGGTAGAAAATGACGTATTTACCCTTTACCATGTCCTAAACACTTGAAATGCATCGATTTGAGTCAAACTTAACGAGAGAGGATTTGTGTATTAAATGACCTAAACACATCGAATCGGACGATATTGGTGAATATATGTCAAATGGGATTAATTTTGGGTAAAAAATAACGTATTTATCCTTGAACATGTTATAAACACTTGAAATACATCGATTCTAGTCAAACTCGGTCAAATGGGAGAGGTTCTGGGTATTGAATGACCTAAAATATTCGAAGCAGACGATATGAGTCAATATAGGTCAAATGGGAGAGGTTTTGTGTATTAAATGACCTAAACACCTCGAATAGGACGATACAAATCTATATAAAGAAAGTGGGATTGGTTTTGGATAGAAAATGACGTATTTCTCCTTAAACATGTTATAAACACTTAAATACATCGATATGAGTCAAACTCGATCAAATGGGAGAGGTTTAAGGTATAAAATGACTAAAACATTTCGTGTCAGATGATATGAGTCAATATAGGACAATTAGGTTCACTTTTGGGTAGAAAATGACGTATTTACACTTGAACATGTCATAAACACTTGCAACGCATCGATTTGGGTCAAACTCGGTCAAACAGGAGAGGTTTTGTGTATTAAATGACCTTAACCCATCGAATCGGACGATATTGGTGAATATATGTCAAATGGGATCACTTTTGGGTAAAAAATGACGTATTTATCCTTAAACATGTCATAAACACTTGAAATACATCGATATGAGTCAAACTAATTCAAATGGGAAAGGTTATGGGTATTAAATGACCTAAAAAATTTAAAGCAGATGATATAAGTCAATATAGGTCAAATGGGAGAGGTTATGTGTATTAAATGACGTAAACACCTTGAATCAGACGATATTTAACAATATAAATCAAATGGTATCAGTTTTGGGTAGAAAATGACGTATTTAACCATGGACATGTTATAAACACTTGAAATAAATTGATATGAATCAAACTTTGTCAAATGGGAGAGGTTTTGGGTATAAAATAATTAAAACATTTCGAGTCGAACGATATGAGTCAATATATTTCAAATGGGATCAATTTTGGGTAGAAAATGACGTATTTACCCTTTAACATGTCATAAACACTTGAAATGCGATTTGAGTCAAACTCGGTCAAATGGGAGAGGATTTGTGTATTAAATGACCTAAACACATCGAATCGGACAATATTGGTGAATATATGTCAAATGGGATCAATTTTGGGTAAAAAATGGCGTATTTATCCTTGAACATGTTATAAACACTTTAAATACATCGATTCTAGTCAAACTCGGTCAAATGGGAATTGTTTTGGGTATTTAATGACCTAAACAATTCAAAGCGGATGATATGAGTCAATAGAGGTCAAATAGGAGAGGTCTTGTGTATTAAATGACCTAAACACCTCGAATCGGTCGATATGAATCTATATAAACAAAGTGGGATTGGTTTTGGGTAGAAAATGACGTATTTACCCTTTAACATGTTATAAACACTTAAATACATCGATATGACTAGAACTTGATCAAATGGGAGATGTTTAAGGTATAAAATGACTAAAACATTTTGAGTCGGATGATTTAAGTCAAGATAGGACAAATAGGTTCAGTTTTGGGTAGAAAATGACGTATTTACACTTGAACATGTCATAAACACTTGCAACGCATTGATTTGGGTCAAACTTGGTCAAACAGGAGAGGTTTTGTGTATTAAATGACCTAAACACTTTGAATAGGACGATATTGGTGAGTATATATCAAATGGGATCACTTTTGGGTAAAAAATGAAGTATTTACTTTTGAACATGTCATAAACATTTGAAATACATCGATTTGAGTAAAACTCGGTCAATAGGGAGAGGTTTTGGGTATTAAATGACCTAAACAATTCAAAGCGGACGGTATGAGTCAATATAGGTCAAATGGGAAAGGTTATGTGTATTAAATGACCTAAACACCTCGAATCGGACGATATGAGTCAATATAGGTCAAATGAGATCATTGTTGGGTAGAAAATGATGTATTTACCCTTGACCATATTATAAACACTTGAAATACATCGATATGAGTCAAACTCCGTCAAATAGGAGAGGTTCTGGGTATAAAATGACTAAAACACTTCGTGTTGGACGATAAGAGTCAATATAGGTTAAAAGGGATATGTTTTGGGTAGAAAATGACGTATTTACCCTTGAACACGTCATAAACACTTAAAATGCATCGATTTGAGTCAAACTCGGACAAATGGAAGAGGTTTTGTGTATTAAATGACCTAAACACTTCGAAACGAATGATATGAGTCAATATGGGTAAAATAGGATCAATTTTGGTTAGAAAATGATGTATTTACCCTTGATCATAATATAAACACTTGAAATACATCGATATGAGTCAAACTCGGTCAAATGGGAGAGGTTCTTTGTTTAAAATAACTAAAACACTTCGAGTCGGACGATATGAGTCAATTTAGGTCAAATGGGATCAGTTTTGGGTAGAAAATGACATATATACCCTTTAACATGTCATAAATACTAGAAATGCATCGATTTGAGTAAAACTCGGTCAAACGGGAGAGGTTTTGTGTATAAAATGACCTTAACCCATCGAATCGGACGATATTGGTGAATATATGTCAAATGGGATCACTTTTAGGTAAAAAATGACGTATTTATCCTTGAACATGTCATAAACACTTGAAATACATCGATTTGAGTCAAACTAGGTCAAATGGAGAGGTTTTGGGTATTAAATGACCTAAACAATTCGAAGCAAATAATATGAGTCAATATAGGTCAAATGGGAGAGCTTCTGTGTATTAAATGACCTAAACACCTCGAATCGGATGATAATTGAAGGTTCAATGGGCACTCAAGAGGGGGGGGGGGGGGGGGGGGGGGGGGTGAATTGAGTGTTAAGTAATCGTTGGCAATTTTTACTTCTTTTCGGATTATGTGTAAGGAACCAGTTGTGTTGGTTCCCTTATGCAGCGGAATAAAACAAGGCTATAAAGAACACCACAGACATAACGAGGTTCAGCCAACTCTGGCCTACGTCCTCCTACTCTAAGTCCTTTATTGATCTACTCCGAAAAATAAAGATAAAGAACACTCTACTGTTTCCCTACTCCGGGAACCAGTAAACCCCACACTCTACTCCGAATGTGCTTTAAACTTACCCTCGTAAGTTCCTAGTGTGTTTGAACTCACAAACACTCACCAAGTCTTCAACCCCTCTGTCAAAGACTTAATACAAAATCAAGAACTCTCTAATGATCTAACTCTCAAAAGTCAAATAGAGAAAAACGTTAAAACACTATTATGCTATTGTGTATCACTTAATAATTGAATTAGTGCTTTTAGCTCTCAAAGATCAAACTCTACTAAAAATGCGTGAGAGCTCAGTTTGTGATTATTCAGAGCAAGATGTATTTATAGGTTAGTTGGCTAAACCCTAAAATCATGCATATAAGATATATACGGTTTTAGGATAAGTATTTATCCTAATTGATTTGATCACAAGATAAGATCAACTTAGGATAAGATACTTCCCGGTTTTTAGCTAACCAAAAATATCATCTTATCTTTTAGCTGCTTAGATATATCTTAAATCAATATATTTCGGAAAATATCCTTTTTGTAAAATCTTTGTAAAAACCGCAGCTTGAATAATCTGTTCAGTTAACCTGGTTCCCTGACCTGGTTCCCTGAACTGAATATGTTATGAAATTTGTTCCAAACCTTGTACCAAATTTCATAACGATATTTAATATACTAAAAGCACTTTATATACTCAATTATATAAGTTGTACTACGGAGCATTTACATGAAGATCCTAAATAACTCTTCGAGTGTAGTCTTCCTTCATGCATTCGTTAAGTCTTGAAAGCTTCCATGAATGAACTAAATTATTGACCAAGGACCTTCCTTTAAGTTGATCGAAAGTCCTTTCAAGCTTCCAATCTTAGAAATCAACTTAGATGCATAGCTCATTTATCATCTAGTTGTTCCCTGTATAAAGACAAGTTAGTTCAACAAATATTTCATATAAGTAATAACTTATCTAGGGAAATAGTGTTCTATTTTAGCTGGTTCCCCAACTGTATTGAACACTTTCAAAGACCTATTTCCCTTAGCTGTTTGTCATCATTCAAAACTGTCAATCAAAGCCTAAGGGACTCAACAAATTCCCCCTTTTTGATGATGACAAACATTTGAAGTTTCTGCACCTGTGAACATACTCAAAAGAAAGTAGTCAAAAACTTCAAGAACTCAAGACTCAATGGAACAAGTCAGTTAAGCCAACTAGTTCCCTAAACAGAAACAGAAAATAAGATAAAGACTCAATCTAAACTAGTAAAGACTCTAGGCTTCAACTTCAACTATTTTCCCCCTTTTGGCATCATTAAAAAGATATGCAAAAGTAGCATCTTATGCATAAAGTAACGTGCTAAACCATCAAATGGCATCAACCATTATACAAATAAAGTGCTGCAAAAGAAGGTCAGAATAGTCAAAGTCAAGCCATGCCACCAATAAAGATCATAGTTTAATACAAACCAACAAAAGTGAACGATAGAGCCCAAATCCATATCAAAACAAGTTCATGGATTGGAAGGAATAAAAACAGTCCAACAAAATCAGTTATTCAGAATATAATATAATAAAGGTAGGCTAAATGAAAAAGAGATCAGATTCAATCATCATCATCATTTTCATCATCTCCTTCCTCTTCTTCAGTGGCAGCCTCCTCAGCTGTTTCTTCCTGGTTCTCCTCTTCTTCACTGTCATCTTCCTGCTGGTCTACTTGCTGGTCCTCCTCAACTTGTTTCTTCTCATTTCTAGAACTACCAGCAATCTGTTTCTCTAACTTGATCATCCTCATAATAAACGAAGTAGATAGACCTTCCACTAAGTTCACTAACTTGCTGAGTTGATCCCCTACAACACTTATCTTCTCTTCCTGACTCTCCAGCCTCTTAAGAATAACCTGCTGACCAGCTGGTTCCTCTGCCTTTTATTTCTTCTTGGCAGGCTTAGGAGTCTCTACTGGTTCCTCCTCCCTAAACTTCAACACCCCAGCACTTATGATCAACCCCTTTTGTTTCAGAATACCTTTGGTAAACACCATTGCAGGAGCAGTTGATCCACTAAGAGAAACATTATTCTCTTTAAGAAGCTTAGTTATGTAGGAGCCATAAGGAAGAGAGTGGTGGGATGAATTATAGCAATTCATCATATGGTTTATCATTAGAGAAGGAAGATTTATCTTAATCCTTTTCATCAGCAAATATATAAGCACCATTTCCATAATGCGCACAAAACCCCTACCTTGTGCTCGAGGGATAATCATCTTGTTACACACAGAATGAAGGACCAGCATCACTGGTTCCTTCAAGCTACCAGTTTTAAACGTTCCAGCTTTCTTTGGAACTTTTCCTCCAAACACAAAGTCATGCACTTCATCTGGACTGACCCCTATAAGTGTGGGCCATCCATCTCCAGAATACTCATCAAAACCATCTCTGGGTATATTCAACAACCCAGCCAAACTTGCAACAGACACATTCACTTCAACATCATTCACAACTGAACTTAACGATCTATCCAACATTTGTTTCAAATTCACATAAAACTTTCTAACACCATTAATATTAGCATCACAGACATCAAACAAAGGCATCCAACCCTGATGTTCTAACAACTCTTTCACATCACTTAGGGCAGCTTCATCAAAATAACCAACTTCTGTTTTACACCCAGATACTACAACCCTAGAACCTAAATCAGTCATACCAACAGATGGAGATTCTACTGACATACCTCTTGCAGACTTCCGTGCTGTTCTCTTTCGTTTGGAACCAGCAGAGTCCATCGACTGTTCCTCTATTACTACTTCGCCAATCCTTTTCAGGGAAGACCTAGTCACTCTGCTACGAACCAAGGGTTCTGTAGTCCACTTTTTATGCCCAATAATCTGTAGATCATCTTCCTCACTTCGAACTTCCTCCTCTTCCCTTTCTCCAACAGTGTTGAGGAATTCTTCAGTGCTTTTGGGCTGGTCCCCCTGAGATGAGACAGGTTCCTTGATGATGGAATCATCAGCCTTAGGGGTTCTGGGTAAAGGTGCATTTTTGGGAGGTGGAGGTGAGGGAGATTTAGAAGATGGAGATAGAGTTGGTGATGGGTTCTTTGTGGTGGTAGGAGGTGAGTTTCTCGATGAAGTTGGAGCAGGGTTTGCTTCATTGATGGAGGTCTCCTTCAATTGAGTGGACTCACTTGCTTGAGTCTTCTCCTTCCTTTTCTTAGCTGGAGCCCTGGTTGATTTCCTTCCCATTGTAGCAGATGAGCTTCACAGATTTGAGGGAGATGAGAACGGAGTGAGCAGTGATCAGGGTACCACTTTTGAACGAGAGAGAGAGAGAGGATGAGTAGAGTGATGATGTGATGTAAAGCTGTATCAATGAGTTGATGTGTATTTATATCAATTGCATAGACATAGGATTTCAAAAATTAGCCGGTTGAGAGTCAAGATAAACGGAAGAGATAATTTCAAAAATTGAAACTTTAAAAATTGTAGTTATCTTTTTACAAAAGAGTCAACCAACTATAAATTAGGCAATTTAATATATTTGCCTCTTTGTAGGATAGGAATAACTGAAATAAGATAATTCTTTCCAAAAAGAAATTATCTTATAGTAATCTTCCGAAAATAAGATATTTTCGGATGACATATCAGAGCTGAACTGCTGTTTCCTCTTGCTGGTACCTGTACTGAACCAGTCATTCTATTTTCAGCATGTTTCAAAATAACTTCTCCTGTTTCTATGCAACAATAATCCACTTAGGTTATTTACACAATATTTGTAAGTAAGCAACATAGTTATATACATAATCGATACAAAAGCATACTTATTCTAACCAATCATTGAAGGAAATAATTGAAGCCATCGCCTAAAATCTAACTAGACCTAAAAGGACTCTTAACCTACAAAATGACTCTCTACATAAAGGCTTTGTGAAGATATCAGCTATTTGATCTTCACTTTTACAGAACAACATCTCCACCAATCCTTTTTCCACATTGTCTCTTAGAAAATGGTGTCTTATCTCAATGTGTTTGATCTTGGAGTGTTGCACGGGGTTCTTTGAAATATTGATTGCACTAGTGTTATCACAAAAAATAGGGACACTTTTATAAATAACACCAAAATCTTTCAGCTGGTTCCTTATCCACAGTAGCTGGGAACAACATGAAGCTGCAGCTATATATTCTGACTCTGCTGTGGATAGGGCCACTGAATTTTGCTTCTTAGAACCCCATGATATAAGACAAGAGCCAATGAAGTGTGCCATACCTGATGTGCTCTTTCTATCAACTAGGAAACCAGCATAATCTGCATCTGTATATCCAATGAGATCGATGGTACTGCCTTTGGGGTACCACAAAAACAGATCTGCTGTTCCCACAAGATACCTGAGTATCCTTCTAACAGCCTTCAAGTGAGATTCCTTTGGATTGCTTTGAAACCTAGCACACAGACCAACAGAAAACACAATGTCAGGTCTACTAGCTGTTAGGTAAAGTAGAGAACCAATCATTCCTCTATAAAGCGTAGCTTCAACAATTTTTCCTTTAAGATCAGCATCCAACTTTGTGGATGTGGGAACAGGTGTATCATAAGCTTTGCTGTTCTCCATGCCAAACTTTTTCAGCAGCTCTTTTAAGTACTTTTGTTGATGGATCATTATACCATCATTTGTTTGCTTAATCTGCAGCCCTAGGAAGAACCCTAGTTCTCCCATCATACTCATTTCAAATTCACTCTACATAAGATTTGCAAATTCGTCACACAAAGTTTGATTAGTAGCACCAAATAAAATATCATCAACATAGATTTGTACTACAATCAGGTGTTTCCCCCTAGTTCTTATGAACAAGGTCTTGTCTACTGTTCCCCTCTTGTAATCATTAGCCATTAAGAAATTGGACAGTCTTTCATACCAAGCCCTTGGAGCTTGTTTCAAGCCATATAATGCTTTATCCAACTTATATACATGCTGGGGAAACAGTGCATCTTCAAAACCAGGTGGCTGCTCCACATATACTTCTTCCTTCAAATATCCATTAAGGAAGGCAGTCTTCACATCCATCTGAAACAGCTTAAAATTCATGTGAGCAGCATAAGCAATTAAAATCCTAATAGCCTATAGCCTAGCTACTGGTGCAAACGTCTCATCATAGTCAATTCCTTCTTGTTGATTGTACCCTTGCACCACTAGCCTTGCTTTGTTTCTGACTATAGTACCGAGGTCATCTAACTTGTTTCTAAAGACCCATCTAGTACCAATGACTGATCTTTCCTTTGGACGGGGAACCAGGTGCCAAACCTGGTTTTTCTGAAACTGATTTAGTTCATCTTGCATAGCTAGTATCCAATCAGGATCAGTCAATGCCATTTTATAGTCAGTAGGCTCTACATTAGACAGGAAAGAATAGAAAGCGCAAAAGTTTTGAAAGACACTTCTTCTCGTTTGAATCCCCTTATTTATATCACTAATTATTTGATCAGTGGGATGAGAGGCTTGATATCTAAAACTTTTGACATTAATACTGTTTTGTGCTTCCTCATTAAGTTGGGAACTAGCATGTTCATGAATCTCTTCTCTTTTTGAAGAACCGGGAGGATTCACATTCATGCTGTTTCCTCTATCATTACTTACCTCAGGTTCAGGGGTGGTACCTTCTTCTGTTCCCCCTGAGCTCATTACCTGTCTATTTTGTGAGGAACCATCAGGACTTGGTTCCCCTTCAGAATCCTTATTTTCTCCATTTTCTTCTCTAGGCACTTCATCATTATCATCTGGTGGAGTATTTGGTAGGCCTAGCTCTGCTTGCACTTCATCTGAGGGACCAGTATACTGGTTCCCCCTGAAATCCATCAATCCAATCACTTCATCAGGTTGTACCTGCGCAATCTCAGAAGACATGTTAAATTCATCAAAAATGACATGGACACTCTCCTCAACACAGAGAGTCCTTTTATTGAAGACTCTATATGCTTTGCTGTGAGAAGAGTATCCAAGAAAGATTCCCTCATCACTTCTGGGATCAAATTTATCAAGCTGGTCCTTCCCATTATTATGCACATAACATTTACACCCAAAGACACGAAAGTATGTGATGTTGGGCTTTCGACCTTTAAGAAGTTCATAGGGAGTCTTATTTAACTTTGGTCTAATGAGACCTCTATTCAGTATATAGCAAGCAGTGTCAACAGCTTCACCCCAAAAACTCTTTGGGAGACCACTCTCAATGAGCATCGTCCTCGCCATCTCCTCAAGAGTTTTGTTCTTCCTTTCTACAACACCATTTTGTTGAGGTGTTCTAGGGGCTGAGAAGTTGTGATTAACTCCATGTTCCCTACAATAATCAATAAAGTTAGCATTATCAAATTCAGTGCCATGGTCTGATCTTATCGAGACCAGCTTATGGGTGAGCTGGTTCTCCACTTGTTTCACCAATGTTACCCATTCTTCAAATGTTTCATCCTTTGTGTGTAACATCATTACCCAAGTGTACCTGGAATAATCATCAACCATAACACAGACATATCTATGACTTCTTCGACTTTGTACTCTCATGGGACCACACAAGTCAATGTGTACAAGTTCGAAGGGTCTGCTGGTACTCAAAACAGTTTTAGGCTTAAAAGAGATTTTGACCTGTTTTCCCCTTACACATTCAGAACAAACTTTATCAACTTTGTACTTAATGTTAGGAAGACCTATCACTAAGTCACGTGCTTTAAGCTTGTTTAGAAGTGTTAGGCTAGCATGTCCAAACCTCTTATGCCAAATCCATTGATTATTTTCAGAAACAGCTCTCAAACAGATGGACTTGTCTTGAGGGATCTTATCTAGGAAGGTGATGCAGACATCATGCTTCCTAGTTCCCTCACATACCAGTTCTCCTGTTTGTGAGTTAACTCTGTGACATAGGTTGGCTTGAAACTCAACTCTATTACTTTTGTCACATAATTGCGAAATACTCAAGAGATTATGTTGCAAGCCTTCAACATAATAAACATCATCTATTGTGTTAGAAGGTGTCTTACCAACCTTACCTAAACCAGTGATGGTTCCCTTGCTGTTATCCCCAAAGGTGACACTTCCTCCATTAAAGGCCACTAGTGAAAGGAATTGATCTTTATCCCCGGACATGTGTCTTGAGCAACCACTGTCCAAATACCAATAGGAGTCTCCCTTCACTCTAGCCTATAAGATTAAATCAAACATTAGTTTTAGGAACCCAAGCACACTTGGGTCCCTTTTCAACAACATTAACATCATGTTTATCCTTTCTTCTCCACACATACATTATACTCTTGTTATTCTTATTAGCACTAATTTTCTTAGCTGGACATTCATGTATCTTATGTCCATTCTTACCACAATGAAAACACACGTGCATCTCTTTAGTCATGACATAATTACCTCGCTGATATTCTGTGATCCAGGTGGTCTCTCTGGGAGACCAGTTAGTCCTGGTTCTCTGTCTAGTATAACCAAGACCAAATTTTCCTTTGTTTCCTCCTGATGAAGTCAGAAGGTTCAAAGTTCTTTGTGCGTTCAGTAGCTTATCCAAATGTCTATGACTGTCATGCAATTCCCTTTCTTTTGTTTTAAGTGTTTTAACTAACAACTCGTTTTTCTCTTTCAAAAACTCAAAGTTACTTTCTAAAGTTGCAAGTTGTAAGTTAAGATCTAAGACCGTAGGGTCATTAGACATGTTACTAACTACTAATTGTTTTTCACTTTTTAGTTGATTAAATTTAGCATGTAACTTACAGATAGTGCTTTCATATTCATTAATCATACTGCTGACTTCAACGCTGGTTCCAGTGGGAAAACTAGGGGACTGAGCAGCTTTAAGTGAAGCAATTTCTTTGTGAGAATTTTCTAAGTTGAAAGCCAATGTTTTAAATGCCTTCAACAGAGAAGTTCTATTGCAAGAATTTGCTTTACTTATGACTATAGAAAAATCAGGGACTTCACTAGTAGTTGATAAGTCTCTGGGGAACCAGGAGATCAGATCTTCTTCACCATCACTTGGATAGTCAAGTTCAGAAGATCTTTCCCTTTCTAGTTCTACCTTACACTTGTCCAATTCAACTTCTAGTTCAGCACTTTAATTTTTCAAGTTATGGCAAACCATCTCTAGATGATCACAACTAGCAATAGCAATTTCACATTCATTGCGTTTTTCTTTTAGTTCTCTTTTGCCGGTTATATAAGTTTCACCTAATTTATAGCATTCATCTAATAAAGAATCTATACAAGCAAGCATATTTTCTCTATCATATTCATGCATATCTATTCTAATTTGTTCAAGGTTTACCTTATGTCTTTGTAGTACGTCCTTCTTAGCCATTAAGCATTTCTTGAATGTACTGGTTCCCCCTCTGGTTCCCGGACCAGTGCTGTTCTCCTTGATGTTTGTGAAGGCAGTTAAGCAAACATCAGAACTAGTTGTATCTTCTTCTTCATTAGATCCTGAGTCAGATTCTCCCCACATAGATGCTATCATGGCATTCTTGAAAGCCCTCTTATCTCCAGATTGAGATTGCTTGTCCTTCCATTTTGGACAATCACGAATGATGTGTCCTTTCTCACCACACTTGAAGCAACCTGAAGATGAAGACAAGTTAGATTTTTTAGTGTTTTTGAAATTCCTACCTTTGAAATTCCTCTTTTGATCACGAAGAGATCTTTCAAATCTTTTTGCAATTAGGCTGATCTCATCTTCTTCTTCCTCTACTGTTCCCTTCAGTGCCATGCCTCTGGCTGGTTCCTTCTCAGACTTAGAGTCAATCAGCATCTCATGAGTCATAAGGGAACCAATCAGCTGTTCCAAGGACAGGGTAGACAGATCCTTTGCTTCATATACTGCTGTTACCTTAGCTGTCCATGTATCTGTTAAACTACGCAAATTTTTTCTCACGAGATCCTCATCAGAAAATATTTTACCAAGTGATCTAAGATCATTAACAATAGTCATAAACCTACGAAAGCAATCATTGATTTTTTCATTTTTATTCATGGCAAACAATTCGTATTTAGACATGATTAAATCAATTTTAGACCGTTTTACCTCACTGGTTCCCTCAAACGCAAGTTCAAGGGTGTCCCATATCTCCTTAGCACTATTGCAACCAGAGATATGATTTGTTTCGTTCTCACCTATTGCTTGTTGTAGAATTGACATTGCCTTAGCATTTTTCTCCAGTAGCTTGTAATCAGCAGTGACCAACTCGATATCCTTCTTGGGAACCTGTTTCCCATCAGCTTCTGTCTTGAGAATGATATTAGGACCATTTTTAACTACGAGCCAGCATTCATAATCAATACCCATGATAACATTCTGGATCCTATTCTTCCACCAGGCATAATTATTTCCATTAAACTTTGGTGTCTTGTTGTCATAACCGATTGCACTTAATTCTTGAGTACTCATTCGTGAATTGAGTGTTAAGTAATCGTTGGCAATTTTTACTTCTTTTCGGATTATGTGTAAGGAACCAGTTGTGCTGGTTCCCTTATGCAGCGGAATAAAACAAGGCTATAAAGAACACCACAGACTTAACGAGGTTCAGCCAACTCTGGCCTACGTCCTCCTACTCTAAGTCCTTTATTGATCTACTCCGAAAAATTAAGATAAAGAACACTCTACTGTTTCCCTACTCCGGGAACCAGTAAACCCCACACTCTACTTCGAATGTGCTTTAAACTTACCCTCGTAAGTTCCTAGTGTGTTTGAACTCACAAACACTCACCAAGTCTTCAACCCCTCTGTCAAAGACTTAATACAAAATCAAGAACTCTCTAATGATCTAACTCTCAAAAGTCAAATAGAGAAAAACGTTAAAACACTATTATGCTCTTGTGTATCACTTAATAATTGAATTAGTGCTTTTAGCTCTCAAAGATCAAACTCTACTAAAAATGCGTGAGAGCTCAGTTTGTGATTATTCAGAGCAAGATGTATTTATAGGTTAGTTGGCTAAACCCTAAAATCATGCATATAAGATATATATACGATTTTAGGATAAGTATTTATCCTAATTGATTTGATCACAAGATAAGATCAACTTAGGATAAGATACTTCCCGGTTTTTAGCTAACCAAAAATATCATCTTATCTTTTAGCTGCTTAGATATATCTTAAATCAATATATTTCGGAAAATATCCTTTTTGTAAAATCTTTGTAAAAACCGCAGCTTGAATAATCTGTTTAGTTAACCTGGTTCCCTGACCTGGTTCCCTGAACTGAATATGTTATGAAATTTGTTCCAAACCTTGTACCAAATTTCATAACGATATTTAATATACTAAAAGCACTTTATATACTCAATTATATAAGTTGTACTACGGAGCATTTACATGAAGATCCTAAATAAATCTTCGAGTGTAGTCTTCCTTCATGCATTCGTTAAGTCTTGAAAGCTTCCATGAATGAACTAAATTATTGACCAAGGACCTTCCTTTAAGTTGATCGAAAGTCCTTTCAAGCTTCCAATCTTAGAAATCAACTTAGATGCATAGCTCATTTATCATCTAGTTGTTCCCTGTATAAAGACAAGTTAGTTCAACAAATATTTCATATAAGTAATAACTTATCTAGGGAAATAGTGTTCTATTTTAGCTGGTTCCCCAACTGTATTGAACACTTTCAAAGACCTGTTTCCCTTAGCTGTTTGTCATCATTCAAAACTGTCAATCAAAGCCTAAGGGACTCAACAATATTTGTCAATGTAAATCAAATGGGATCAGTTTTTGGTAGAAAATGATGTATTTACCCATGGACATGTTATAAACACTTAAAATACATTGATATGAGTCAAACTTGGTCAAATAGGAGAGGTTTTGGGTATAAAATAACTAAAACATTTTGAGTCGGACGATATGAGTCAATATATTTCAAATGGGATCAGTTTTGGGTAGAAAATGTCGTATTTACCCTTGAACATGTCATAAACACTTGAAATGCATCGATTTGAGACAAACTCGGTTAAACGGGAGAGGTTTTGTGTATTAAATGAGCTAAACACATCGAATCGAATGGTATTGGTGAATATACGTCAAATGGGATCACTTTTGGGTAAAAAATGACGTATTTATCCTTGAACATGTCATAAACACTTGAAATACATCGATCTGAGTCAAACTAGGTCAACTGGGAGAGGTTTTGGGGATTAAATGACCTAAACAATTCGAAGCAGACGATAAGAGTCAATATAGGTCAAATGGGAAAGATTATGTGTATTAAATGACCTAAACACCTCAAATCGGACGATATTTGTCAATATAAATCAAATGGGATCATTTTGGGTAGAAATTGATGTATTTACCCTTGGACATGTTATAAACACTTGACATATGATAACCGTTCTTTTAGGTCGTTTAACTAAAAGAATAATTATGCAAACTAAATTTATATTCACCCTAATACTACTACAACTAGTGTAGTGGTAAGTCGGGGATCGAACCACAAGGACAAGGGGCGATAGCTTTTAGACTTGATGCAAAGGGTTTATTTGGAGACGTGATTAGATGAATCAAATGACAAAAAATAAAGCAAGAACTAAAATGACGTTATGCTATGAAGGGAAAACGGGGACAGAAATAGTTCTACCCTAGGAAGGACAATCGAACTATCAATACGCTTAATTAGGTGAAATCAGTCAACAATGAATCATGACACTCAAGATGACGAGAAGAAGTTTGTGACCCTATAAACCACACGAACAACCTATAATCGCCCTATGTCTCCAAAGGAGTGGCAGGACAAGATTCGCATCAAATATCAATCAATCAATCATCAACAATCTCAAATCCTAACTCTACGCATGAAGAACGAGCCAACTTAGGGTTTCACCAATCAAACCCCTAAGAAGACTACTCACACATAGTAATAAAGACTAAGGCATAAACAGCGAAAAAGAACATGATTGAAAGCACAAACTAATTGAATGAAATGAACAAGAGAACGAAAAACAAAATCCTATAACAAACCAACAACTACTCTATCAAAACTGTAAAAGAAGCAACGATAATAGAAAAAGGAATGAAATTCAGAAAAACAATACTTGAAAGCATTAAACAAAATAAAACAGAAAAGAATTAATACCTTGCATAAATGAAATTGCGTGAACGAAAGAGAAACCGAAGCCGAAATACAGCGCTTAAAAACGAGAACAATGAAAGCTGTAAATCTAAACTAATGCATGAAGGAAATGTAAAGCTTTAAAGTGATGTTCTAGGTTGAGGCACAAAAGCTCTCAAAGTAGGCATGAGGGTTATGTACAGAGCAAGAGGGTATTTATACCCTAGGGACATAAGGGGTAAAACCCTAGGAAAAACCCTCGAGCGCCGGCCTAAGAAAGAACCAAGAAAGTCGGAAATAGGCTCCATTCGGCCGAATGGAGGGAGGATTCGGCCGAATGAGTGGCCATTCGGCCGAAATGGAGGGAGGATTCGCCTATATCAGAAACTTGGTATTTTTCCACCCTGTCCACCATTCGGCCGAATGAGTACAACCATTTGGCCGAATGTGTCTTGATTCGGCCGAATGAGTCTTCATTCGGCTATTCCCAAGAGCTTGATTTATGTGCTTGAATCCCTGTCTTCCATTTGACCGAATGGATGTCAGATTCGGTCGAATCTGAACTTGAACCTTGCTGAACAGCTCCTTTGAAGTGTCTAGTGGCTTCTGGAGTTTATGGGATCTTCAAGAGTGACTTAGAACGCATGCCCAAGCTATGATATGTGCATCCAAACTCTTGATAAAGGTGTCAAAGCCTCGAACACGTCTCATTTTACCTCAAAATTATCAAAATCACCTGAAATGACCTAACAACAGCTCGAGAACAAGATCAAGGTAAAATTGAATGTAATGTGCATAAAACCAATATAAAAGCATGAGACTCGACACTAAAATAGGGTTGTAAACGTGCTCTAAAATGAGCACATCAACTTCCCCCAAGACAAACCATTGCTAGTCCCTAGCAAATGAACTAGCAAGGCAACACCGTGAGCAAAGCTCATGAAAAGCAAGGTAAGCAGAAAACAAGACAATGCCAACAGTGTACGCGCAAAACTCTTCCCTAGCCATGGGTGTGCAAGTACAATGGGCTCAAAAGAGCATAATACCAAGATAATCAACATTTTCCATAGACTCGGGATTACTAGAAAAGCTACAACACAGGTCATGCCACCCACTACCTAATGAGGTCACAAGTCCACGCTCCCCATGCTATTTCCCAAAAGATGTGGGAAATTTCTAGTACGCTCGTGTGTTTAATATGGTACGTGTTTCGCTCAGAATCATCCGACTTAAGATGAGTCGGGAATTAAACACTCAATCAAGGAGAAATCTTAGGGATTGTATCCTATCTACTCTCCAGCACAGAACTTGTTAATCAGGCCAAGTCGAACAGGTTTGGAAACGGTTGCAATATAGGTTGGGATCAAGGTAGGGTAAAATTTGGGGATGTGGAGTTCGACTAGAGGATAGTAAGCAATCTAAGGTAATCAAACCAAGGACGCCTACGACTTCCGACGACAATGCCACTTCCCAAAATTCTCTAGATACGCATAAATGAACTCATTACACCAACTTTATTCTCGAATTTCTCTTTTTCTATTTTTTTCTGTTTCTTTTCTCTTTCTTTCTTTTTTTTCTTTTTTTCTTTTTGTTTTCAAGCTAATGTTTCTAAAATAAACTGAGTAATGTAAAGAGTCATATCATACGACAACGATTTTTCAAACCAAAATCTTTCACCACAATGCAACGGGCACCACTTCACTGTGATCAATTGACTATCCTCTAGGTAAGAAGAGGGAATATTTGGCTCATGAGGAGTTAGGTAATGTAGCTACGAAGAAAAAGTAAAGGCACAAAATTAGCTTACCCTAAAGTCAATCGATATTCATGGTAGGCAATTTGGCCATGTAGCTGTAACTATAAACGTGTTATCATCCCTGGCCTTTAGAAAAGAAGACTATGCTGGAGGAGAACAGACACAATACTTAGACTCTCTAACTAGCACTTAATAACATAGGACTCATAATGGAATCCTCGAAGGCTCAATCCTCACTAGGCTAGTCAAAATGTGCCTCAATAGGTAGTCATCCAAGCCACAAACCAAGCAGGACCAGATCCCCCAAGTCAGGTGGAAAACAGTCAATCATTCGGTCCCAAAACAGGCACAAGGCTCGAAAAAACATGAGTATGCATAAGACCACTATAATGTACACGTCAGGAGCTAGCATGTCAGGTTCATAACTCAAGCACATTAATCTTGACACACCTAGACATGCAAAGAAAAACTAAAACAAAAAAAAAACAAGGCAATAGTTTCCATAGTGCGGATCTTTCGAAGCTTTGAAAACACAAGGACCCTCCCCCAAGCCAGCTCAAGAGCCGTCTCGGCACTTGGGAGAAGAGAACTAAAAAGGGAGAAAGATTAGCATTATGGAAGCTATTTCTATACAGACAAACAAACAAAACAAACACTGGGTTATCTCCCGTAAGTACTTTTGTTTAACGTCAGTAAGTTCAACACATTTAGGCACGAGTTTATACAGAAAAAGAAAACAATGAAATCATACCTGCCGTAGGAGTGGATTCACTCCTAGCATCACCATCACCTCCAACGTGGGGAGTCAAAACTCTCCACCGAGCCGCAGTGGCGGAAGTAAGCAATAAAGAACCAGGGTCATCTGGAGGTGAGTTATAACGCGGGAATCCTCCAAGCCAGGGTGGAGCCATCGGTCTCTTTTTAGATTTTCTTTTTCTAGCCCTTTTTGTTTGCGGGCTAGCTCGTCAGTACCCTCAGATTTGTAATACATCTCTGTTTGCGGAGAGATTCCCTTCGCAACCCTAAAAATAAGACGCTCTTGCTCGTCCTCCTCTTCCAACACCTCAACTATCATAAGGGCAACAAAAGCATTACACCTCTTAACCTCTTTTGCAGCTTCATTCTTGACCACCCCATAGGAACAAATCCGCTCGACCATGGGTTCCGTTGAAGACTTAGAAAAGGCAAACATGACCTTCTCTTGGGCTACCCTGATGGTTATAGTTTCTGATTCATAGCCGATCAGGGCACCCAAAGTTTTTAAAACATCCCTCCCTAAGATGAGGGGAGTATAAGGATCCTCGGCCATATCAAGCACCACAAAGTCACATGGTATCACTACGTTCCCTACTTGGATCGGAAGGTCCTCAAACACCCCATATGGCACTTTTATACTACGGTCGGCCAGCTGGATTATTTTCTTCGAAGGCTTAAGCTCACAGGTTAGCTGTTTGGCAATGGACATTGGCATTAGGCTAATGGAGGCCCCAAGGTCAGCAAGTGCTCCCTTAGAATTGAGTTTTCCAAGGGTGACTGGGAGCACAAAGGGTCCTCTAGCTTTTTCTTTCTTTGCCCATGTGCCGTGAATGATGGCACTTACCTGCTCTGGTAAATTGATAACCTCGCCCTCAAGTTTTCTCTTATTCCTTAAGAGGGTTTTCAAATACTGAGCATATTGTGGCATTTTCTCCATGGCCTCTAAAAATGGTACGTTCATTTCAAGTTGCCTCATATGCTCTAGGAATTTAAGAAACTTTTCTTGCAATTGCTTCTCTACCTTCTTGTAAGGAAAAGGTAGAGGCAGAGCATGTTGATGCTTAAGTTTCCTCCGTTCCTAGATCTCCCTCCATCTCTCATCTTCATCTTTCTTCTCCCTCTCATGTCCAATGATTTTGACATTGTGCCCCTCATTTTCTTCACCACCCTCCTTTTCTTCTCTCCCCTCAAGGTTCTCCTTGTGCTTATTTTCTCTTAGACAACCACTATCCTTCGAGGAATCTTCCCCTAAATCCTCTCCATTAGCTACAACTGGAGCAGGATATAAGGTTCCAGATCTTAGGAAGATCGTCTTACAGGTGTGATGCTTAGGGTTAGAGTCAGGAGAGTTTTATGGTGGAGGTTGGGTGGATGGGTTTTGTTGAGGGTGAGAAGGAAGTAGCAATGGTGGGGGTGGACTAGCCATCTGTGTAAGGTGTGATTCAAACAGCTTCTGCTGCGCTTGAATTTGTTGCATTTGATTTATCAAAGTTTGATTGATTTGCGAGAGGGTTTGATTTTGCTGTGCAAGGGAGTTCACTTGGGTGGAAAGGAATTCATTAGTTGGAGGTGGGTTTGGTTGAGGCTGTGTAGATGGATAGGGTAGGTTGGTGTTGGGTCTTGGCATTTGAGGGTACGGCCTATTCCCATTCGGCCTAGGAAAACTCTCATTCGCTTGATTGGTAGAGTTGTACCCTTGGTAGGAGTTCCCTTGGTTAGAATTTAGATTGAAGGGAGGTCTAAAGGGTTGATTGTTGTAAGGACCTTGCTGAGCAAACCCTTGGTTATGACCACCATACTCTATTGTTGCCACATAATCGGGATTATACCCGTATCCATCATAGTTCATAACCGGGGTTCCTTCTTGGTTATACCCCCCGTAGTTAACAGCTGCTATGTGCTCGAAATTCGCACCCCCACAATATGATGTATCATGATTGGTGCCCCCACAGATTCTACTTGAAAAGGGCATCTCTTTAACCGATGATACATTGGAGCTACCTTGGGTGTATTTGAACTTGGACAGCTTCTTATCCATGATAGCTTCGATTTTAGAACTAATTGTGTCCAAGTTGCTTGAATCCATCCCTCCTCTCGGTAATCCACTACCCCTTGCTCCTCCCCAAGAGCTTTTTTTAGCAACCTCCTCAATCTTAGCCTTCACTTGGTTGCATGGGACTTTCGAGAGTTGGCCACTAACAACCGAGTCTAGGAGTGCCTTGGTGGAGTCATTTAGACCATCATGGAAGAATGTATTGAGATGGTTCTCCCTGTACTCATGATGGAGGCATGCTCTTATCATTCTCTTAAACCGACTCTAAGTGGCACTAAGGTTCTCATCATCCTCTTGAGTGAATGACAAAATTTCTTATGCCAATCCTGCGTTCGAACTGTGGGATAGAACCTTTCTAGAAATGCTGTCTTTAATTGAGCCCAGTTAATGATTGAGTTGGGGTCCAGGCATTTATACCAATCCCGAGCATCACTAGATAAACTCAAGTGAAATAGATGCATCCGTACATAATCCGGGCTATTGGGGCATGGAGGTATGAGACCGCAAATATCTGAGAATGCCTCCAAGTGTTGGAGAGGGCATTCATTTCTCAAACCGCAAAAAGGGGTCTCTTTCACCATCCGGGTGAATTGAGGATTGATGTGCTCGTTTTAGAGCACGTTTACTACCTCTTTTTAGTGTTAAGACTCAGAGTTTTATATTGATTTTATACATATTATTCTTAATTTCACCTTGATCTTGTCTTCAAGTTATCTTAAGTTCATTTCAGATACTTTTTATGATTTCGAGGTGAAATGCGATGCATTCGAGCCTTTGACACGCGTATTATAGGTTGGGAAAATGTTTCAAGTCACTCTTGAAGATTCCACAGAGTTTAGAAATGAGGGAAGTGAAAAGAGGAATGCATGGTCTTAGATTTGACCGAATCTGAGCCACATTCGGTCAAATGCAAGGCAAACTTCAAAGCATTTAAGTCCATGCCACTGAAAAGGCCGAATGGATCTCATTCGGGCGAATGAGCTTCAATTCGGCCAAATCAGCCCATACATTCGGGCGAATGGTGGACAGAGATCGATTCTTTGGAGCTTCTGGAATGGGCAAATGGAAGTGCATTCGGGCGAATGGATCTGTATTCGGCCGAATGGGACTTGAATTCCGTCGAATGACAGTGTTTTCTCCGGAACAACTACTTCTTTTTAGGGCCGGCCCATATGTATTTAGGGTTTTCATAGGTTTTTCATGTTTTGTTATAAATACCCCTTCCTCTGATTAGAGGAAGGGCAGCTAGGTTTTTATATTTTTATGCACTTTAAGTTTTGTTTAGCCTTAAAATTCTTTTAGTTTTAGCTTTTGGTTTTCAGTTTTCTCAACATTTGTACTCGGAGTTCTGGATTTTGTCTTTCAAATTCTTTTCGTGGATAATACATTGAAGTTTTTGTGAGTTCTAATCTATTCCTTTGCTTTTAATTCATTCGCTTTATTTCATTGCATGTTTAGTTCTATGTTTATAGTTTATTAGCATAATTTCTAATTTTCTCTCGTTCTCATTGATTTCTTTTCATGTCCGTTTCATTTGTTTTATTGAATATAATTATGTTTTTGAGCATGAATATGTGTGAATAGTTCCTTAGGGGTTTTGATTGGTGAAACCCTAGGAAAAGCTATGATCTTTATTGCTTACGATTATAGGAATGATGATAATAAGTAGTTTCGGAATCTGATTCGAATCTTGTCCTGCGACTCCTTTGGAGACATAGGGCAATTATAGGTTGTTCGATGTGATTTGTGCAATCACCAACTTCCTCTCGTATTCTTGGGTGTCCATGCTAGTTGTTATCAGATTTTCTCTAACCTCTCATGTTCGGCTTTGAAAGCTTCATTCCTAGGGTGAATCTAATCTTATCCCCGTTTTTCTCTATTTGATTTACTTCGTGATTTATCGTCATCTATATTCTTGTTATTAGTTTTAGTTGTTTTCATACTCTAAATAGTCCGGCTGTGTTAAGAAATTAAGTCTTGATATCCTTTGTCCACGTGGATCGACCCCGTACTCCACTATACTTATATAGTTTGTAGGTTGGTATAAATTTTGTTTGCATAACTAATCTTTTAGTGAAACGACCTAAAAGAAGGTTATCAAACATGTCATAAACACTTAAAATACATCAATTTAAATCAAACGCGGTCAAACGGGAGAGGTTTTGTGTATTAAATGACCTAAACATTTTGAATTGGACAATTTGTGTCAATATAGGTCAAATGGGATCAGTTTTCAGAAATAACTGACGTATTTACCCTTGAACATGTCATAAACACTTGAAATACATCGATTTGAGTCAAACTCGGTCAAATAGGAGAGGTTTTGGGTATAAAATGACTTCAACACTTCTAAACGGATAATTTTAGTCAATATAGGTCAAATGAGATTAGTTTTGGGTATAAAATGATGTATTTACCCTTAAACATCTCATAAACACTTGAAGTACATCGATTTGAGTCAAACTCGGTCAAATAGGAGAGGTTTTGGGTATTAAATGACCTAAACACTTCGAATCGAACGATATGAGTCAATAAAGGTTAAATGGGATCAGTTTTGGGTTGAAAATGATGTATTTACCCTTGAACATGTCATAAACACTTTACATACTTTGATTTGAGCCAAACTTGGTCAAACAGGAGAGGTTTTATGTATTAAATGACTTAAACATTTCAAATCGAACGATGTGAGTCAATATAGGACAAATGTGATTAGTTTTCGATAGAAAATGACGTATTTATCCTTGAACATGTCATAAACATTTGACATACATTGATTTGAGTCAAACTCGGTTAAAAGGGAGAGGTTCTGGTTATAAAATGACTTAAACACTTTGAATTGGATGATATGAGTCAATATAGGTCAAATGGGATCAGTTTTGGGTAAAAAATGATGTATTTACCCTTGAATATATCATAAACACTTGAAATACATCATTTTGAGTCAAACTCGGTCGAATGGGAGAGGTTTTGTGTACTATATGACCTAAACACTTCGAATTTGACAATATGAGTAAATATAGGTCAAATGGGATCAGTATTGGGTAGAAAATTACGTATTTACCCTTAAACATGTCATTAATACTTGCAATCCATCACTTTGAGTCATACTTAGTGCAATTGGAGAGATTCTAGGTATAAAAAAGCTTGAACACTTTAAATCAGACGATATGAGTCAATATAGGTCAAATGTGATCTATTTTGGGAAAATTGACGTATTAACCCTTAAACATGTCATAAACACTTGAAATACATTGATTTGAGTCAAACTCAGTCAAAAGGGAAATGTTCTTAGTATTATATGACTTAGACACTTCTAATCAGACCATATGAGTCAATATAGGTCAAATGGGATCAGTTTTGGGTAGAAAATGATGTATTTACCTGTCATTAACACTTGAAATACATTTATTTGTGTCACACTCGGTCAAATAGGAGAGGTTCAGGGTATCAAATGACTTAAACAATTCTAAACGAACAATTTGTGTAAATATAGGTCAAATAGGATCAGTTTTGGGAAAAAATGACGTATTTACCCTTTAACATGTCATAATAACTTGTAGTACATCGATTCTAGTCAAACTCAGTCAAAGAGGAGAAGTTTTGTGTATTAAATGAGCTAAACACTTAAAATCGAACGATCTAAGGTAATATAGGTCAAATGTGATCAGTTTTGGGTAGAAAATAACGTATTCACCCTTGAATATGTCATAAACACTTGAAATAAATCAATTTGAGTCAAACTCGGTCAAAGGGGAGAGCTTTTGGGTATAAAATGACCTAAACACTTAGAATCGGACGATATGAGTCAATAAAGGTTTAATAGGATCAATTTTTGGTAGAAAATGACGTATTTACCCTTGAACATGTCATAAACTCTTGAAATACATCGATTTGAGTCACACTCTGTTAAAGGGGAGAGGTTATAGGTATAAAATGACTTAAACACTTCGAATCAGACGATATGAGTCAATATAGGTCAAATGGGATCAGTTTTGGGAAAAAAATGACGTATCTACCCTTAAACATATCATAAACACTTGAAATACGTCGATTTAAATCAAACTCAACGAGAGAGGTATTGTGTATTAAATGACCTAAACACTTTAAATCGGACAATATGAGTCATTATTGATCCAATGGGAACAATTTTGGGTAGAAATTGACGTATTTACCCTTAAACATCTCACAAACACTTAAAATACATCGATTATAGTAACACTCGGTCAACAGGGAGAGGTTTTGGGTAAAAAATGACTTAAAAACTTCGAATCAGACAATAAGAGTCAATATAGGTCAAATAGGATCAGTTTTGGGTAGAAAATGACGTATTTACCCTTAAACATGTCATCAACACTAAAAATACAACAATTTGAGTCACACTCGGTCAAACGGGAGACGTTTTGTCCATTAAATGACCTAAAACAGTTCGTATCAAACGATATGAGTCAATATAGGTCAAATGGGATCAATTTTGGGTAGAACATGACGTATTTACCCTTTAACACGTAATCAACACTTGAAATACATCAATTTGAGTCAAACTCCGTCAAACAACAGAGGTTGTTTGTATTAAATGACCTAAACACTTCAAATCGGACGATATGAGTCTATATAGGTCAAATAGGATCAGTTTTTCGTAGAATAATGACGTATTTATCCTTGAATATATCATAAACACTTGAAATACATCAATTTGAGTCAAACTCGGTCAAATGGGAGAGGTTTCAGAGTATAAAATGACTTACCCACTTCAAATCAGACAATATGAGTCAATATAGGTCAAATGGGACTAATTTTGGGAAAAAAACGACGTATTTACACTTGAACATCTGATTAACACTTGAAATATATAGATTTGAGTCAAACTCAGCCAAAATGGAGAGGTTTGGTGAATTAAATGACCTAAACACTTCGAATCGGATGATGTGAGTCAATATAGGTCAAATGGGATCAGTTTTGGCTAGAAAATGACGTATTTACCTTAAACATGTCATAAAAACTTGAAATACATCAATTTGAGTCAAACTCGGTCAAATAGGACAGTTTTTAGGTATAAAATGACTTAAACACTTCTAAACGGACAATATGAGTCAATATAGGTCAAATGGGATCAGTTTTGGGTAGAAGATGATGTATTTACTCTTGAACATGTCATAAACACTTGAAATACATCTATTTGTGTCAAACTCGGTCAAAAGAGAGAGGTTTTGGGTATAAAATGACTTAAACACTTCGAATCGAACGATACGATTCAATATATGTCAAATAGGATCAGTTTTGGGTAGAAAATTACATTTACCCTTAAACATGTCATAAACACTTGAAATACATCGATTTGAGTCAAACTTGATCAAACGGGAGAGGTTTTGTGTATTAAATGACCTAAACACTTTGAATCGGACAAATATGAGTCAATATAGGTCAAATGGGATCAATTTTGGGTAGAAAATAACGTATTTACTGTTGAACATCCCATAAACACTTGAAATACATCGATTTGAGTCAAACTCGGTCAAATAAGAAAGATTTGGGTATAAAATGACTTAAATACTTTGAATTAGACGATATTAGTCAACATAGGTCAAATGGGAACTGTTTAAGGAAGTCGATTTGAGTCAAACTCGGTCAAATGGGAGAGGGTTTGTGTATTAAATGACGAAAATAATTCAAATCGGACGATATGAGTCAATATAGATCAAATGGGTTTAGTTTTCCATTAAAAATGATAAATTTACCGTCGAACATGTCATAACACTTGAAAAACATCGATTTGAGTGAAATTTGGTCAAATAAGATTAGTTTAGGGTAGAAAATCAAGTATTTATCCTTGATCATATGATAAACACTTGAAATACATCAATTTGAGTCAAACTTGGTCAAATAGGAGACGTTTTCTGCATTAAATGACCTAAACACTTTGAATTGGACGATGTGAGTCATTATATGTGAAATAGGATCAGTTTTGGATAGTAAATGACGTATTTACTCTCAAACATGTCATAAACGCTTTAAATACATCAATTTGAGTTAAACTTAGTAAAACGAGAGAGGTTTTATGTAGTAAATGACGTAAACACTTTGAATCGGACGATATGAGTCAATATAATTCAAATGGGATCAGTTTTGGGTAGAAAATGACTTATTTAACCTTGAATATGTCATAAACACTTGAAATACATCGATTTGAGTCAAACTCGGTTAAAGGGGAAAGGTTTTGGGTATAAAATGACAGAAACACTTTGAATCGGATGGTATGAGTCATTATAGGTTAAATGGGATCAATTTTTTATAAAAATGATGTATTTATAAAAATACATCGATTTGAGTCACACTTGGTCAAAGAGGAGAGGTTCTAGGTATAAAATGACTTAAACACTTCGAATCGGACGATATGAGTAAATATAGTTCAAATGGGATCAGTTTTGAGTAGAAAATGATGTTTTTACCCTTGAACATGTCAAAATCACTTGAAATACATCAACTTGAGTTAAACTTAATCAAAAGGGAGATGTTCTGGGTATAAAATGACTTTAACACTTCGAATCGAACGATATGAGTCAATATAGGTCAAACGGGATCAGTTTTGATTAGAAATTTACGTATTTACCTTTGAATATATCATAAACACTTAAAATACATCAATTTGAGTCAAAGTCGGTCAAAGGGAGAAGTTTTGGGTATAAAATGACCTAAACACTTCGAATCGGTCAATATGAGTCAATATAGGTTAAATGGGATCAATTTTTGGTAGAAAATGACGTATTTACCCTTGAACTTGTCATAAACACTTGAAATGCATCGATTTGAGTCACACTCGGTCAAACGGGACAGGTTTTAGGAATAAAATGACTTAAACATTTCGAATTAGACAATATTCATTATATTTCAAATGGGGTTAGATTTGGGTAGAAAGTGACGTATATAACATTGAACATACCATAGACACTTTGATGTGCTCGTTTTAGAGCACATTTATTACCTCGTTTTAGTGTCAAGTATCGTAGTTTTGTATTGGCTTTATGCATATTATGCTTGATTTTACCTTGATCTTGTTTTCGAGTTGTCTTAAGTTCATTTCAGGTACTTTTGTTGATTTCAAGGTGAAATACGATGCATTCGACCCTTTGACACACGTATCATAGCTTGGGCAGATGTTTGAAGTCACTCATAATGATCCCACGGAGTTCAGAAAAGAGAGAAGTGAAAAAGAGGAATGAATGGTCTTAGATTCGACCGAATTTGAGACTCATTCGGCCGAATTGTTGCAGATCCGACCAAATCTGAGACAGATTCGGTCGAATGGATGACAGACTTCAGAACATTTGACCCTTTGTCACTGGGAATGAGCTTCCATTCGGCCAAATCAACCCCCCTCATTCGAGCGAATGGTAGACAGAGCGCAATTCTTTGGAGGCTCTGGAAAGGGCGAATGTATAAGCATTCGGGCGAATGGGGATGTATTCGACCGAATGGACCTTTCATTCGGGCGAATGACAGTGTTTTTCTCCGGATCAACTACTTCTTTTTAGGGCCGGCTCATATGCATTTTAGGGTTTTCGTAGGTTTTTCTTATTTTGTTATAAATACCCCATCCTCTAATGAGAGAGGGGAGAGATAGGTTTACATACTTTTATGCACTTTTTAGTTTTCTTTAGCCGCCAAATTCTTTTAGTTTTAGCTTTCGGTTTTCAGTTTTCTCAATACTTTGTCGTTCGAATTCTTCTGTGGATAATAGATTGAAGCTTTTGTAAGTTTTAATCTATTCCTTTGCTCATAATTCATTTGTTCGTTTCGTTGCATGTTTAGTTTTATGTTTATCGTTTATTAACATAATTTCTGAATTGTTTCCATTCTCGCGATTTCATTCCATGTTCGTTTCTTATGCATCGTTGAATATCTTTATGTTTTTAAGCATGAATATGTGTGAGTAATTCCTTTAGGGGTTTTGATTGGTGAAACCCTAGGAAAGCTATGATCTTTATTGCTTAAGGTTGTAGAAACGATGATAATAAATAGTTTCGAAATCCGATGCGAATCTTGTCTTGCCACTCCTTTGGAGACATAGGGCGATTATAGGTCATTCGATGTGATTTGTGGGATCACCAACTTCCTCTCGTATTTTTGGATGTCCATGCTAGTTATTGTCAAATTTTCTCTAACCTGTCATGTTCGGTTTCTAAAGCTTCATTCCTAGGGTGAATCCAATCTTGTCCCCGTTTTTCTCTATTTGACTTACCGTTTAATTCATCGTGATCTACATTCTCGTTGTTAGTTTAGTTGATTTTCTAAATCCAAATACTCCAGTTGTGATAAGAGTTAAAGTCTTGATATACCTTGTCTTCGTGGTTCGACCCCCAACTCCGCTATACACGTATAGTTTGTAGGTTGGAATAAATATTGTTGCATAACCTCTCTTTTAGTTAACGACCTAAAATACCGGTTATCACACTTGAAATACAATAATTTGAGTCAAACTTAGTCAAAAGGGAGAGATTCTGGATCAGTTTTTGGTAGAAAATGACGTATTTACAATTGAACATGTCATAAACACTTGAAATAAATCGATTCGAGTCAAACTTGGTCAAATGGGAGAGGTTTCAAGGTATAAAATGACGTTAACCTTTCATATGAGATGATACGAGTTAATATAGGTAAAATGGGATCAATTTTGGGAAAAAAACGGACGTAATTAACCTTTAACATGTCATAAATAATTGAAATACATAGATTTGAGTCAAACTCGGCCAAACAGGAGAGGTTTTGTGTATTAAATGACCTAAACACTTCGAATCGGATAATATGAGTTAATATAGGTAAAACCCTTGAACATGTCATAAACACTTGAAATAAATCAATTTGAGTCACACTCTATCAAAAAAGAGAGGTTCTGGTTATAAAATGACTTAAACACTTTGAAACGGATGATATTAGTCAATATAGGTCAAATGGGATCAGTTTTGGGTTGAAAATGATGAATTTACCGTTGAATATGTCATAGACACTTGAACTACATCAATTTGAGGCAAACTTGGTCAAAAGGGAGAGATTCTTGGTATAAAATAATTGAACACTTTGAATCGGACAATATGAGTCAATATAGGTCAAATGGTATCAAATTTGGGTAGAAAATGACGTATTTACCCTTGAACATGTCATAACCACTTGAAATACATCGATTTGAGTCAAACTCGGTCGAAAAGAAGAGGTTTTGTGTACTAAATGACCTAAACACTTTGAATGGGACGATGTGAGTCAATATAGGTCAATTGGGATTAGTTTTGGGTAGAAAATAATGTATGTACCCTTGAACATGTCATAAACACTTGAAATACATCGATTCGAGTCAAACTTGGTCAAATGGGAGAGGTTTCAGGGTATAAAATGACGTAAACACTTCAAGTTAGACGATATGAGTTAATATAGGTTAAATGGGATCAATTTTAGGGAATAATTGACGTATTTAACCTTGAACATGTCATAAAGAGTTGAAATACATAGATTTGAGTCAAATTCGGCCAAACAAGAGAGGTTTTGTGTATTAAATGACCTAAACAATTCGAATCACAATATGAGTTAATATAGGTCAAATGGGATCAGTTTTGGGTAGAAAATGACATATTTACCCTTGAACATGTCATAAACATTTGAAATACATCGGTTTGAGTCACACTTTGTCAAAAAGAAGAGGTTCTAGTTATAAAATGACTTAAATAATTCTAAACGGATGATAGGAGTCAATATAGGTCAAATGGGATCAGTTTCTGGTAGAAAATGACGAATTTACCCATGAACATGTCATAGACACTTGAACTACATCAATTTTAGTCAAACTCAGTCAAAAGGGAGAGTTTCTAGGTATAAAATAACTTAAACACTTCGAATCAGATGATATGAGTCAATATAGGTCGAATGGTATCAATTTTGGGTAGAATATGATGTATTTACCCTTGAATATGTCATAACCATTTGAAATACATCGATTTGAGTCAAACTCGGTCGAAAAGAAGAGGTTTTGTGTATTTAATGACCTTAACACTTCGAATGGGACGATGTGAGTCAATATAGGTCAAATGGGATTAGTTTTGGGTAGAAAATGACATATTTACCCTTGAAAATGTCATAAACACTTGAAATACATCGATTCGAGTCAAACTTGGTCAAATGGGAGACGTTTCAGGGTATAAAACGACGTAAACACTTCAAACTAGATGATATGAGTTAATATAGGTTAAATGGGATCAATTTTGGGAAAAAACTAACGTATTTAACCTTGAACATGTTATAAACAGTTGAAATACATAGATTTGAGTCAAACTTGGTCAAACAGGAGAGGTTTTGTGTATTAAATGACCAAAACACGTCGAATCGGACAATATGAGTTAATATAGGTCAAATGGGATTAGTTTTGGGTAGAAAATGACATATTTACCCTTTAATATATCATAAACAATTGAAATACATCGATTTGTGTCACACTCGATCAAATAGGAGAGGTTCTGGTTTTAAGAAGACTTAAACACTTCGAAACGGATGATATGAGTTAAGTTAGGTCAAATGGGATTAGTTTTATGAAAAAAATGACGTATATACCCTTTAACATGTCATAAACACTTGAAGTACATCGATTTGAGTCAAACTCGGTCGAACAGGTGAGGTTTTGTGTATTAAATGATCTAAACACTTCGATTCGGATGATATGAGTCAATATAGGTTAAACGGGATTAATTTTTGGTAGAAATCATGTATTTACCCTTGAACGTGTCATAAACACTTAAAATACATTGATTTGATTCAAACTTAGTCAAACGGGAGAGGTTTTGTGTATTAAATGACCTAAAAACTTTGAATCGAACGATATGGGTGCATATAGGTCAAATGGGATCAATTTTGGGTAGAAAATGACGTATTTACCCTTGAACATGTCATTAACACTTGAAATACATCGATTTGAGTCAAATTCGGTCAAAAGGGAGAGGTTTCAAGGTATAAAATGACTTAAACACTTTGAATCGGACGATATGAGTTAATATTGGTCAAATGGGATTTATTTTGGGAAAAAATGACATATTTAACCTTAAACATGTCAAAAAACACATGAAATACATAGATTTGAGTCAAACTCGGCCAAACAGGAGAGGTTTTTTGTATTAAGTGACCTAAACACTTCGAATCATACAATATGTGTTAATTTAGGTAATTGGGATTAGTTTTGGGTAGAAAATGACATATTTACCTTGAACATCTCATAAACACTTGAAATACATCGATTTGAGTCACACTCTATCAAAAAGGAGTGGTTCTGGTTTTAAAATTACTTAAATACATCAAAACTGGCAATATGAGTCAATATAGGTCAAATGGGATCACTTTTGGGTAGAAAATGATGAATTTACCCTTGAAGATGTCATAGACACTTGAACTACATCAATTTGAGTCAAAGTCGGCCAAAAGGGAGAGGTTTTGGGTTTAAAATAACTTAAACACTTTGAATCGGACGATATGAGTCAATATACGTTAATTGGTATCAGTTTTGGGTAGAAAATAACGTATTTACCCTTGAACATGTCATAACCACTTGAAATACATCGATTTGAGTCAAACTCGGTCGATAAGTAGAGGTTTTGTGTATTAAATGACCTAAACACTTCGAATGGGACGATGTTAGTCAATATAGGTCAAATGGGATCAGTTTTGGGTAGAAAATGACGTATTTACCCTTTAACATGTCATAAACACTTGAAATACATCAATTTGAGTCAAACTCGGTCAAATGGGAGAGATTTCAGGGTGTAAAATGACTTAAAAGAATAGTTATACAAACAAAATTTGTAAACACCCTAATACTACTACAACTAGTGTAGTGGTAAGTCGGGGATCGAACCACAAGGACAAGGGGCGATAGTTTCTAGACTTGATGGAAAGGGTTTATATGGGGATTTGATAGAACTATACTAATAACAGAAAAGTAAAGCAAGAATTAAATGATGATATGCTATGAAAGGAAAACGGGAATAGATTAGTTCCACACTAGGAAGGATAATCGAACTATTAATACGCTAAATTAGGATAAATCAGTCAACAATGAATCATGACACTCAAGATGACGAGAGGAAGTTTGTGACCCTATAAATCACACGAACAACCTATAATCTCCTTATATCTCCAAAGGAGTGGCAGGACAAGATTCACGTCGAATATAAATCAATCAATCATCGACAATCTCAAATCCTAACTCTATGCATGAAGAACGAGCCAACCTAGGGTTTCACTAATCAAACCCCTAAGAAAACTACTCACACATAGTAATAAAGACTAGGGCATAAACAACGAAAAAGAACATGATTGAAGGGACGAACGAATTGAATGTAATGAACAAGAGAACGAAAAACGAAGACCTATAACAAAACCGACAACTACTCTATCAAAACTGTAAATGAAACAACGATAATAGCAAGAGGAATGAAATTCACAAAAATAGTACTTGAAAGCATTAAACGAAATAAAACAAAAAAGAATCGATACCTTGCATAAATGAAATAGCGTGAACGAAAGAGAATTCTGAATCCGAAATACAAAGCTTGAAAGCGAGAACAACGAAAGCTATACATCTAAACAAAGTAGGCATGAGGGTTATTTATAGAGCAAGAGGGTATTTATACCCTAGGGACATAAGGGGTAAAACCCTAGAAAAACCCTCGAGCGCCGACTTAAGGAAGAACCAAGATCTTCGGAAACAGTCTCCATTCGGCCGAATGTAGTGTAGATTCGGCCAAATGAGTGGTGTATTTGGCCGAATGATTCTTCATTCGCCCATATCAAAAGCCTTAACTTTTCTCACCCTGTCCACCATTCGACCGAAGGAGGGCTTCCATTTGGCCGAATGGGCCTTGATTCGACCGAATGGATGTCAGATTCGGTCGAATCTGAACCTGAACATTGCTGAACAGCTCCTTTAAAGTGTTTAATGGCTTCTGGAGTTTATGGGATCTTTGAGAGTGGCTTAGAACATATGCCCAAGCTATGATACGCGCATCCAAACTCTTAATAAAAGTGTCAAAGCCTCGAACACGTCTCATTTTACCTCGAAATCATTGAAATCACCTGAAATGACCTAAAAATAGCTCGAGCACAAGATCAAGGTAAAATTGAATTTAATGTGCATAAAACCAATATAAAAGCATGAGACTCGACACTAAAATGGGGTTGTAAACATGCTCTAAAATGAGCACATCAATGATATGAGTCAATATAGGTCAAATGGCATCAGTTTTGGGTAGAAAATTACGTATTTCCCCATAAACATGTCATAGACACTAGAACTACATCAATTTGAGTCAAACTCGGTCAAAAGGGAGAGGTTCTAGGTATAAAATAACTTGAAATACATCGATTTAAGTCACACTCGGTCAAATAAGAGAGGTTCTGTTATAAAATGACTTGATCACTTCGAAACGGACGATATACATCAATATAGGTTAAATGGGATTAGTTTTATGAAAAAAATGACGTATTTACCGTTTAACATGTCATAAACACTTAAAGTACATCGATTTAAGTCAAACTCAGTCAATTAGGAGAGGTTTTGTGTATTAAATGACCTAAACACTTTGAATCGGACGATATGAGTCAATATAGGTCTAATGGGATCAAGTTTTGGTAGAAAATGACATATTTACCCTTGAACATGTCATAAACACTTGAAATACATCGATTTGAGTCAAACTCGGTTAAATGGGAGAGATTTCAGGGTATAAAATGACAAACACTTTGAATCAGATGATATGAGTTAATATAGGTCAAATGGGATCAATTTTGGGAAAAAATTGACGTATTTAAACTTGAACATGTTATAAATACTTGAAATACATATATTTGAATAAAACTCGGCCAAACAAGAGAGGTTTTGTGTATTAAATGACCTAAACACATCGAATCGGACAATATGAGTTAATATAGGTCAATTGGGATCAGTTTTGGTTAGAAAATGACGCATTTACCCTTGAACATGTCATAAACACTTTAACTACATAGATTTGAGTCAAACTCGGCCAAACAGGAGAGGTTTTGTGTAGTAAATGACCTAAACACTTCAAAACGGACGATATGAGTCAATATAAGTCAAATGAGATCAGGTTTTGGTAGAAAATAATGTATTAACCCATGAACATGTCATAGACAATTGAAATACATTAATTTGAGTCAAACTCGGTTAAAAGGGAGAGGTTCTAGGTATAAAAAAACTTAAACACTCTAAAACGGCCAATATGAGTAAATATAGGTCAAATGGGATTAGTTTTATGAAGAAAATGACGTATTTACCCTTTAACCTGTCATAAACACTTGAAGTACATCGATTTGAGTCAAACTTAGTCAAATAGGAGATGTTTTGTGTATTAAATGACCTAAACACTTTGAATCGGACGATATGAGTCAATATAGGTCTAATGGGATCAGGTTTTGGAAGAAAATGATGTATTTACCCTTGAACAAGTCATAAACACTTGAAATACATTGATTTGAGTCAAATTCGGTCAAAACGAGATAGGTTTTGTGTATTAAATTACGTAAACACTTTGAATTGAACGATATGAGTCAAAATAGGTCCAATGGGATAAGTTTTAGGTAGAAAATGACGTATTTACCGTGTAATATGGGATAAACACTTGAAATACATCGATTTTAGTCAAACTCAGTCAAAGAGGAGAGGTTTTGGGGATAAAATGAGCTAAACACTTTAAATTGGATGGTATGAGTCAATATACGTCAAATGGGATTGATATTGGGTAGAAAATGACGTATTTACCCTTGAACATGTCATAAACACTTGAAATATATCAATTTGAGTCAAACTATTTCAAATAGGAGAGGTTTTGTGTAATAAATAACCAAAACACCTCCAATGGAATGATGTGAGTCAATATAGGTCTTATGGGATCGGTTTTGGGTAGAAAATGACGTATTTACCCTTGAACATTTCATAAACAGTTGAAATACATCGATTTAAGTCAAACTCGGTCAAATAGGAGAGGTGTTAGGGTATAAAATGATGTAAACACTTTGAATTAGACAATATGAGTTAATATAGGTCAAATGGGATCAATTTTCGGAAAAAACTGACGTATTTAACCTTGAACATGTCATAAACAGTTGAAATACATAGATTTGAGTGAAACTCGGCCAAATAGGAGAGGTTTTGTGTATTAAATGACCTACACACTTAGAATCGGACAATTTGAGTTAATATAGGTCAAATGGGATAAGTTTTAGGTAGAAAATGACGTATTTACCCTTGAACATGTCATAAACACTTTAAATACATCAGTTTGAGTCACACTCGGTCAAATAGGAGAGGTTCTTACTATAAAAAGACTTAAAAACTTTAAAACGGACGATATGAGTCAATATTGGTCAAATGGGATTACTTTTATGAAAAAAATGATGTAATTACCCTTTAACATGTCATAAACACTTGATGTACATCGATTTAAGTCAAACTCGGTCAAATAGGAGAGATTTTGTTTATTAAATGACCTCAACACTTCGAATCAGACGATATGAGTCAATATAGGTCAAATGAGATAAGTTTTGGGTAGAAAATTACGTATTTACCCTTGAACATGTCATAAACACTTTGAATACATCGATTTGAGTCAAACTCGGTTAAATGGAAGAGATTTGGTGTATTAAATGACCTAAACACTTCGAATCGGACAATATGAGTCAATATAGGTCAAATGTGATCAATTTTGGGTAGAATATGATGTATTTACCCTTGAACATGTCAAAACACTTGAAATACATCGATTTGAGTCAAACTCGATCAAATAAGAGAGGTTCTTGGTAAAAAATGACTTAAACATTTTGAATCGGACAATATAATTCAATATAGGGCAAATGGGATTAGTTTCAGGTAGAAAATGATGTATTTACCATTTAATGTGTCAAAAACACTTCAAATACATTGAATAAAGTCAAACTCAGTCAAACAACATAGGTTTTGTGTATTAAATAACCTAAACACTTCGAATCGAACGATATGAGTTAATACAGGTCAAATGGGAACAGTTTCGGGTAGAAAATGATGTATTTACCCTTGACCAAGTCATAAGAGGTTGAAAAACATCAATTTGAGTCAAACTCGGTCAAATGGGAGAGGTTTTGTGTTTTCAATGACCTAAACACTTTCAATCGAACGATATGAATCAATATAGGTCAAATGGGATTTATTTTGGGTAGAAAATGACGTATTTACCCTTAAATATGTCATAATCACTTGAAATACATCAATTTGAGTCAAACTCGGTCAAATGGGAGAGGTTAGGGGTATTAAATGACCTTAATACTTCGAATCGGACGATATGTGTCAATATATTTCAAATGGAATCAGTTTTGGGTAGGAAATGACGTATTTACCCTTTAACATGTCATAAACACTTCAATTACATCAATTTGAGTCAAACTCGGTGAAATGGGAGAGGTTTTGGGTATAAAATGACTTAAACACTTTAACTCGGGAGAGGTTTGTGTATTAAATTACCTCAACACTTCGAATCGGACGATATGAGTCAATATAACTCATATGGGATAAGTTTTGGGTAGAAAATGATATACTTACCCTTGAACATGTCATAAACACTTGAAATACATCAATTTGAGTCAAACTCGGTCAAACAAGAGAGGTTTTGTGTAGTGAATGACCTAAACACTTCGAATTGGACGATATGGGTCAATATAGGTCTAATGGAATCTATTTTGGGAAGAAAATGATGAATTTACCCTTTAACATGTGCTAAACACTCGAAATAAATCGATTTGAGTTAAACTCGGTCAATTAAGAGAGGTTTTGTGTATTAAATCACTTAAACATTTCGAATCGGACAATATGAGTCAATAAAGGTCAAATGGGATCAGTTTTGGGTAGAAAATGACGAATTTACCCTTTAACATGTCATAAACACTAGAAAGACATCGATATGACTCAAACTCGGTCAAATGGGAGTGGTTCTAGGTATAAAATGACCTAACACACTACGAATCGGACGGTATGAGTCAATATAGATCTAATGGGATCATTATTGGCAGAAAATGACGTCTTTACCATTGAACATGTCATAAACATTTGAAGTACATTGATTTGATTCAAACTCGGTCAAACAGTAGAGGTTTTGTGTATTAAGTGACCAAAAAACTTCGAATCGGACGATATGAGTCAATATAGGTCAAATAGGACAAATTTTGGGAAGAAAAAGACGTATTTACCCTTGAACATGACATAAACAATTCAAATATATCGATTTGAGTCAAACTCGATTAAACTAGATTCTGATGACCTAAACTCGATCAAATGGGAGTTGTTTTGAGTATAAAATGACCTAATCATTTCGAATCTGACGGTATGAGTCGATATAGGACAAATGGGATCATTTATGGTAGAAAATGACGTATTTCCCTTTGAACATGACATAAACACTTGAAATTCATCGATTTGAGTCAAACTCGGTCAAACAGGAGAGGTTCTGGGTATAAAATGACTTTAACACTTCGAATCGAGCGATATGAGTAAATACAGGTCAAATGGGATTAGTTTTGGGTAGAAATGACGTATTTACCCTTGAATATATCATAAACACTTGAAATACATCGATTTTAGTCAAACTCGATCAAAGGGAGAGGATCTTGGTATTAAATGACCTAAACACGTCGAATCCGACGATATGAATCATTATAGGTCAAATGGGATAATTTTTGGGTAAAAAATGACGTATTTACCCTTGAACATATCATAAACACTTGAAATACATCGATTCAAGTTAAACTCGATCAAATAGGAGAGGTTATGGGTAAAAAATGACTTAAACACTTTGATTCGGTAGATATGAGTAAATATAGGTCAAATGGGATAAGTTTTTATTAGAAAATGACGTATTTACCTTTGAACATGTCATAAACACTTCAAATACATCGATCTGAGTCAAACTAGGTCAAATGGGAGAGGTTATGGGTATAAAATGACCTAAATATTTCAAAATGGACGGTATGAGTCAATATAGGCTAAATGGGATCATTTATGGTAGAAAATGAAGTATTTACCCTTTAAGATGTCATAAACACTTTAAATACATCAATTTAAGTCAAATTTTGTCAATTGTGAGAGCTTCTAGGTATAAAATGACTTAAACACTTCAAATCGGACGATATGAGACAATATAGGTCAAATGGGATGAAATTAATTTGGGTAGAAAATGACGTATTTACCCTTAAACATGTCATAAACACTTGAAATACATCAATTTCAGTCAATCTCGGTCAAATGGGAGAGGTTCTGGGTTTAAAATTACCTAAACACTTCAAATCGAACGATATTAGCCAATATAGATAAAATGGGATAAGTTTTGAGTAGAAAATGACGTATTTAACCTTAAACATGTCATAAACACTTGAAATACATCAATTTGAGTCAAATGGGATTAATTTTGGGTAGAAAATGACGTATTTACCTTTGAACATGTCATAAACACTGGAAATACAACAATTTGAGTCAAACTCTGTCAAACGAGATAGGTTCTTGGTATAAAACCACCTAACCACGTCGAATCGGACAATATGAGTAAATATAGGTGAAATGGGATCACTTTTGGGAAGAAAATAACGTATTTACCCTTAAACATATCATAAACAATTGAAATACATCGATATGAGTAAAACGAGGTCAAATGGGAGAGCTTCTGGGTATTAAATGACCTAAACACTTTAAATCGGACGATATGAGTCAATATATGTCAAATGGGATCAATTTTGGGAAGAACTTGACGTATTTACCCGTGAACATGTCATAAACACTTTAAATACATTAATTCGAGTTAAACTGAGTGAAATGGGAGAGGTTTTGTTTATTAAAAGACCTAAACAATTCAAATCGGACGACATGAGTCAATATAGGTCAAATGAGATCAGTTTTGGGTAGAAAATGACATATTTACCCTTAAATATGTCATAAACTCTTGAACTACATTGATTTGAGTCAAACTCTGTCAAACAAGAGAGGTTTTTTGTATTTAATGACTTAATCACTTCGAATCGAACGATATGACTCAATATTGTTCAAATGGGATCAGTTTTGGGTAGAAAATGACGTATTTACGCTTGAACATGTCTTAAATACTTGAAATACATCGATTTGAGTCAAACTCGTTCAAAAAATAGAGGTTTAAAAAATATATACACATATCAAATTGGACGATATGAGTCAATATAGGTTAAATGGGATCAATTTTGGGTCGTAAAAGACTTATTTCCCTTAAACATAAACACTTAAAATACATCGACTTGAGTCAAATTCGGTCAAACGAGATAGGTTTTGTGTATTAAATGACCTAAAAACTTCAAATCGAACGATATAAGTCAATCTAGCTCAAATGGGATTAGTTTTGGGTATAAAATGACGTATTTACCCTTAACCATATCATAAACACCTGAAATACATTGATTTGAGTCAAACTCGGTCAAATAGGAGAGGTTTTGGGTATAAAAGGACGTAAATACTTTGAATGAGACGATATGATGTAATATAGGTCCAATGGGATCAGTTTTGGGTAAAAAATGACGTATTTACCCTTGAAAATGTCATAAACACTTGAAATTCATCGATTTGATTCAAACTAACAGGAGAGGTTCTGGGTATAAAATAATTTAAACACTTCGAATTGGGCGATTTGAGTAAAGATAGGTCAAATGGGATAATTTTGGGGTATAAATGACGTATTTACCCTTGAACATGTCATAAACACTTGAAATACATCGATTTAAGTCAAACTCGGTCAAATAGGAGAGGTTTTGGGTAAAAAATGACTTAAACACTTCAATTCGGTAGATATGAGTAAATAAAGGTCAACTGGGATAAGTTTTTGTTAGAAAATGACATATTTACCCTTGAACATGGCATAAACACTTCAAATACATCGATTTGAGTCAAACTAGATCAAATGGGAGAGGTTCTGGGTATAAAATAACCTAAAGAATTCAAAATGGACGGTATAAGTCAATATAGGTTAAATGGGATCATTAATGGTAGAAAATGACGTATTTACCCTTTAACATGTCATAAACACTTGAAATACATCGATTCAAGTTAAACTCGATCAAATAGGAGAGGTTATGGGTAAAAAATGACTTAAACACTTTGATTCGGTAGATATGAGTAAATATAGGTCAAATGGGATAAGTTTTTATTAGAAAATGATGTATTTACCTTTGAACATGTCATAAACACTTCAAATACATCGATCTGAGTCAAACTAGGTCAAATGGGAGAGGTTATGGGTATAAAATGACCTAAATATTTCAAAATGGACGGTATGAGTCAATATAGGCTAAATGGGATCATTTATGGTAGAAAATGAAGTATTTACCCTTTAAGATGTCATAAACACTTTAAATACATCAATTTAAGTCAAATTTTGTCAATTGTGAGAGCTTCTAGGTATAAAATGACTTAAACACTTCAAATCGGACGATATGAGACAATATAGGTCAAATGGGATGAAATTAATTTGGGTAGAAAATGACGTATTTACCCTTAAACATGTCATAAACACTTGAAATACATCAATTTCAGTCAATCTCGGTCAAATGGGAGAGGTTCTGGGTTTAAAATTACCTAAACACTTCAAATCGAACGATATTAGCCAATATAGATAAAATGGGATAAGTTTTGAGTAGAAAATGACGTATTTAACCTTAAACATGTCATAAACACTTGAAATACATCAATTTGAGTCAAATGGGATTAATTTTGGGTAGAAAATGACGTATTTACCTTTGAACATGTCATAAACACTGGAAATACAACAATTTGAGTCAAACTCTGTCAAACGAGATAGGTTCTTGGTATAAAACCACCTAACCACGTCGAATCGGACAATATGAGTAAATATAGGTGAAATGGGATCACTTTTGGGAAGAAAATAACGTATTTACCCTTAAACATATCATAAACAATTGAAATACATCGATATGAGTAAAACGAGGTCAAATGGGAGAGCTTCTGGGTATTAAATGACCTAAACACTTTAAATCGGACGATATGAGTCAATATATGTCAAATGGGATCAATTTTGGGAAGAACTTGACGTATTTACCCGTGAACATGTCATAAACACTTTAAATACATTAATTCGAGTTAAACTGAGTGAAATGGGAGAGGTTTTGTTTATTAAAAGACCTGAACAATTCAAATCGGACGACATGAGTCAATATAGGTCAAATGAGATCAGTTTTGGGTAGAAAATGACATATTTACCCTTAAATATGTCATAAACTCTTGAACTACATTGATTTGAGTCAAACTCTGTCAAACAAGAGAGGTTTTTTGTATTTAATGACTTAATCACTTCGAATCGAACGATATGACTCAATATTGTTCAAATGGGATCAGTTTTGGGTAGAAAATGACGTATTTACGCTTGAACATGTCTTAAATACTTGAAATACATCGATTTGAGTCAAACTCGTTCAAAAAATAGAGGTTTAAAAAATATATACACATATCAAATTGGACGATATGAGTCAATATAGGTTAAATGGGATCAATTTTGGGTCGTAAAAGACTTATTTCCCTTAAACATAAACACTTAAAATACATCGACTTGAGTCAAATTCGGTCAAACGAGATAGGTTTTGTGTATTAAATGACCTAAAAACTTCAAATCGAACGATATAAGTCAATCTAGCTCAAATGGGATTAGTTTTGGGTATAAAATGACGTATTTACCCTTAACCATATCATAAACACCTGAAATACATTGATTTGAGTCAAACTCGGTCAAATAGGAGAGGTTTTGGGTATAAAAGGACGTAAATACTTTGAATGAGACGATATGATGTAATATAGGTCCAATGGGATCAGTTTTGGGTAAAAAATGACGTATTTACCCTTGAAAATGTCATAAACACTTGAAATTCATCGATTTGATTCAAACTAACAGGAGAGGTTCTGGGTATAAAATAATTTAAACACTTCGAATTGGGCGATTTGAGTAAAGATAGGTCAAATGGGATAATTTTGGGGTATAAATGACGTATTTACCCTTGAACATGTCATAAACACTTGAAATACATCGATTTAAGTCAAACTCGGTCAAATAGGAGAGGTTTTGGGTAAAAAATGACTTAAACACTTCAATTCGGTAGATATGAGTAAATAAAGGTCAACTGGGATAAGTTTTTGTTAGAAAATGACATATTTACCCTTGAACATGGCATAAACACTTCAAATACATCGATTTGAGTCAAACTAGATCAAATGGGAGAGGTTCTGGGTATAAAATAACCTAAAGAATTCAAAATGGACGGTATAAGTCAATATAGGTTAAATGGGATCATTAATGGTAGAAAATGACGTATTTACCCTTTAACATGTCATAAACACTTAAAATACATTTATTTGAGTCAAACTCGATCAAACGGGAGAGGTTTGGGTATTAAATGACCTAAACACGTCGAATTGGATGAGATGAGTAAAAATAGATCAAATGGGAAATATTTTTGGAAGAAAAAGACGTATTTACCCTTGAACATGTCATAAACACTAAAAATACATCAATTTGGGTGCAACTCGGTCAAATGGGAGAGGTTGAGGGTATAAAATAACCAAAACATTTCAAATTAGAGTATATGACTCAATATAGATAAAATGGGATAAGTTTTGGGTAAGAAAATGATGTATTTACCCTTGAACATGTCATAAACAGTTTAAATACATTGATATGAGTCAAACTCGGTCAAGTAGGAGAGGTTCTGGGTATTAAATGACCTAACCATATCGAATCAAACGTTATGAGTAAATATAGGTCAAATGGGATCACTTTTGGGAAGAAAATAACGTATGTACCCTTGAACATGTCATAAACAATTGAAATACATCGATATGAGTAAAATGGGAGAGGTTCTGGGTATTAAATGACATAAACACTTCGAATCAGACGATATGAGACAATATAGGTCAAATGGGATCAATTTTGGGTAGAAAATGACATATTTAGCTTGGAACATGTCATAAACACTTGAGTTACATCGATTTGAGTCAAACGCTTTCAAATAGGAGAGGTTTTGAGTATTAAATGACCTAAACACATCGAATCGGACGATATGAATCAATATAAGTCAAATGGGATCAATTTTGGGTAGAAAATGACGTATTTAACCTTTAACATGTCATAAACACTTAAAATACATTGGTTTGAGTCAAACTCAGTCAATTGGGAGGGGTTCTAGGTATAAAATAACCTAAACACTTTCAATCGAAAGGTATGAGTCAATATAAGTTAAATGGGATTAGTTTTTGAAAGAAAATGACGTATTTACCCTTGAACATGTCATAAACACTGGAAATACATCAATTTGATTCAAACTCTTTCAAACGAGATAGGTTCTAGGTATAAAATCACCTAAACACTTCGAATCGGACGATATGAGTTAATATAGGTCAAATGGAATAAATTTTGGGTAGAAAATGACTTATTTACCCTTGAACATGTCATAAACACTTGAAATACATGGATTTGAGTCAAACTCGGTCAAATGGGAAAGGTTCTAGGTATAAAATGACATACACACTTCGAATCGGACGATATGAGTTAATATAGGTTAAATAGGATTAGTTTTGTGTAAAAAATGACGTATTTACCCTTGAACATGTCATATACACTTGAAATACATCGATTTGACTTCAACTTGATCAAACGAGAGAGTTTTGTGTATTTAAGGACCTAAACAATTCGAATCAGACGATATGAGTCAATATAAGTCAAATGGGATCACTTTTGGGTAGAAAATGAAGTATTTACCTTGAACATGTCATAAACACTTAAAATATATCAATTTAAGTCAAACTTGGTCAAATGAGATAGGTTCTAGGTCTAAAATTACGTAAACACTTCGAATCGGACGATATGAGTTAATATAGGTCAAATGGGATAAATTTTGGGGTGAAAATGACGTATTTACCCTTGAACATGTCATAAACACTTGAAATACATTGATTTGAGTCTAACTTGGTCAAATGGGAGAGGTTTTCGGTATAAAATGACGTAAACACTTTGAATCGGACGATTTGAGTTAATATAGGACAAATGGGATCAGTTTTAGATAAAAAATAACGTATTTACCCTTTAACATGTCATATACACTTGAAATACATCAATTTGAGTTCAACTTGATCAATCTGGAGATGTTTTATTTATTAAAAGATCTAAACAATTCAAATCAGATGATATGAGTCAATATAAGTCAAATGAGATTAGTTTTGGGTAGAAAATGACGCATTTACCCTTGAATATATCGTAAACACTTGAAATAAATCAATTTGATTCAAAATCGGTGAAAGAAGTTAGCTTCTCGATATAAAATCACCTAAAAACTTCAAATCGGACCATATGAGTTAATATAGGTCAAATGGGAAAAATTTTGGGTAGAAAATGACGTATTTACCCTTGAACATGTCATAAACATTTGAAATACATCGATTTGATTCAAACTCGGTCAAATGGGAGGGGTTTTGGGTATAAAATGACGTAAACACTTCGAATCAAACATTATGAGGAAATATAGGTCAAATGGGATCACTTTTGGGAAGAAAATAACGTATTTACCCTTGAACATGTCATAAACAATTGAAATACATCGATATAAGTAAAACTAGGTCAAATGGGAGAGGTTCTAGGTATTAAATGACTTAAACACTTCGAATCAGACGATATAAGACAATATAGGTCAAATGGGATCAACTTTGGGTAGAAAATGACATATTTAGGTTGGAACAGGTCATAAACACTTGAATTACATCGATTTGAGTCAAACGCTTTCAAATAGGAGAGGTTTTGAGTATTGAATGACCTAAACACATCGAATCGGACGATATGAGTCAATATAAGTCAAATGGGATCAATTTTGGGTAGAAAATGACGTATTTAACCTTGAACATGTCATAAACACTTGAAATACATTGATTTGAGTCAAACTCAGTCAATTGGGAGGGTATCTAGGTATAAAATAACCTAAACACTTTCAATCGGAAGGTATGAGTCAATATAAGTTAAATGGGATTAATTTTTGGTAGAAAATGACGTATTTACCCTTGAACATGTCATAAACACTGGAAATACATCAATTTAAGTCAAACTCTGTTAAACGAGATAGGTTCTGGGTATTAAATCACCTAAACACTTCGAATCAGACGATATGAGTTAATATAGGTCAAATGGAATAAATTTTGGGTAGAAAATGACGTATTAACCCTTAAACATGTCATAAACACTTAAAATACATCGATTTGAGTCAAACTCGGTCAAATGGGAGAGGTTTTAGGTATAAAACGACCTAAATACTTTGAATCCCAAGATATGAGTCAATATAGGTGAAATGGGAACATTTTTGGGAAGAAAATGACGTATTGACCCTTGAACATGTCATAAAAACTAGAAATACATCAATTTCTGTCAAACTCGGTAAAATAGGAGAGGTTTTGGGTATTAAATGAACTAAACACGTCGAATCGGACGATATGAGTTAATATAGGTCAAATATGATCATTGTTGGGAGGAAAATGACATATTTACCCTTAAACATGTCATAACCAATTGAAATACATCGATATGAGTAAAACTAGGTCAAATAGGAGAGGATCTAGGTGTAAGATGACCTAAACATTTCTAATCGGACGGTATAAGTCAATATAGGTCAAATGGGATCAGTTTTGGTTAGAAAATGACATATTTACCCTTGAATATAACATAAACACTTGATATACATCGATTTGAGTCAAACTCGGTCTAATGGGAGAGGTTCCGGTATAAAATGACTTAAACCCTTCGAATGCGATGATATGTGTCAAAATAGGTCTAATGGGATTAGTTTTGGGTTGAAAATGACGTATTTACCCTTGAACATGTCACAAACACTTGAAATATATTGCTTTGAGTTAAACTCGGTCAAACGGGAGACGTTTTGTGTAAAAAATGACTTAAACACTTCGAATCCGATGAGATGAGTAAGTATAGGTCAAATGGGATCACTTTTGGGTAGAAAATGATGTATTTACCCTTTAACATGCCATAAACCCTTGAAATACATCGATTTGAGTCATACTTAGTCTAACGAGAGAGGTTTTGTGTATTTAATGACCTAGACACTTCGAATTAGACGATAGGAGTTAATATAGGCTAAATGGGATCAGTTTTGGGTAGAAAATGATGTATTTACTCTTAAACATATCATAAACATTTAAAATACATCGATTTGAGTCAAATTGGGTTAAACGGGAGAGGTTTTGGGAATAAAAGACTTAAACACTTTGAATCGGATGAGATGAGTCAATATAAAGCAAATGGTACCAGTTTTGGTTAGAAAATGACATAACATGTCAAAAACACTTGAAATACATCGATTTGAGTTAAACTCGCTCAAGCGGGAGACGTTTTGGGTAAAAAATGACTTAAACACTTCGAATCAGACGAGATGAGTAAGTATAGGTCAAATGGGATCACTTTTGGGTAGAAAATGACGTATTTACCCTTCAACATGCCATAAACCCTTGAAATACATCGATTTGAGTCATACTCAGTCAAACGAGAGAGGTTTTGTGTATTAAATGACCTAGACTTTTCGAATAAGACGATAGGAGTCAATATAAAACAAATGGGATAAGTTTTGCGTAGAAAATGATGTATTTTCTCTTACACATATCATAAACACTTAAACTACAGCGATTTGAGTCAAATTGCGTTAAACGGGAGAGGTTTTGGGAATATAATTATTTAAACATTTCGAATCGGACGAGATGAGTCAATATAGGTCAAATGGTATCACTTTTGGTTAGAAAATGACATATTAACCCTTGAACATGCCAAAAACACTTGAAATACATCGATTTGAGTCAAACTCCGTCAAACGAGAGAGGTTTAGGGTATAAAATAACTTAAACACTTTGAATCGGATGATATGAGTAAATATAGGTCAAATGGGATCAGTTATAGTTAGAAAATTACGTATTTACCCTTGACCATGTCACAAACACTTGAAATACATCGATCTGAGTGAAACTTGGTCAAACCGAAGATGTTTTCATTAAAAATGACTTAAACACTTCGAATCAGACGAGATGATTCACTATAGATCAAATGGGATCAATTTTGGGTAAAAAATGACGTATTTACCCTTTAACATGTTATAAACACTTAAAATACATCAATTTGAGTTAAACTCGGTCAAAGAGAAAGGTTTTGTGTATTAAATGACCTAAACACTTCGAATCTGACGAGATGAGTCAATATAGGTAAAATGGGATCAGTTTTGGGTAGATAATGACATATTTACCCTTGAACATGTCATAAACACTTGAAATACATCCATTTGAGTCAAACTCGGTCAAACGGGAGAGTTTTTGTGTATTAAATAACCTAAACACTTCGAATCGGACGATATGAGTCAATATATGTCAAATGGGATCAATTTTGGGTAAAAAATGACGTATTTACCCTTGAACATGTCAGAAACACTTGAAATACATCGATTTGAGTCAAACTCGGTCAAACGGTAGGGGTTTAAGTATAGAATGACATAAACTCTTTGAATCGGATGATATGAGTAAATATAGGTCTAATGGAATTAGTTTTCGGTAGAAAAAGACGTATTTACCCTTAAACATGTCATAAACACTTGAAATACATCAATTTGAGTCAAAATCGGTCAAACGGGAGAGTTTTTGGGTTTAAATTGACATATTTACTCTTGAATATGTCATAAGCACTTTAAATATATAGATTTGAGTCAAACTCGGTCAAACGGGAGAAGTTTGTGTATTAAATGAGCTAAACACTTCGAATCAGACGATATGAGTCCATACATGTCAAATGGGATCAGTTTTGGGTAAAAAAAAGACGTATTTACCCTTGAACATGTCATAAACACTTAAAATACATCGATTCGAGTCAAAATTCTGTCAAACGGGAGAGGTTTTGGGTATCAAATGACATAAACACTTCAAATTGGACGGTATTAGTCATTATAGGTCAAATGGGATTAATTTTGGGTAGAAAATGACGTAGTTACCCTTGAACATGTCATAAACACTTGAAATACATCGATTTGAGTCAAACTCGGCCAAACGAGAGAGGTTTTGTGTATTAAATGAGATAAACACTTCGAATCGGACGATATAAGTCAATATATGTCAAATGAGATCAATTTTGGAAAAAAAATGACGTATTTTTCCTTGAACATGTAATAAACACTTGAAATACATTGATTTTAGTCAAACTCAGTCAAACAGTAGAGGTTTTGGGTATAAAATGACTTAAACACTTCAAATCGGACGGTATGCGACAATATAGGTCAAATGGAATCAGTTTCGGAGTAGAAAATGACGTATTTACCCTTGAACATGTCATAAACACTTTAAATACATTGATTTGAGTCAAACTCGGTCCAACATGAGAGGTTTTGTGTATTAAATAACCTAAACACTTCGAATCAGACGATGTGAGTCAATATAGGTCAAATGGGATTAGTTATGGTTAGAAAATGACGTATTTACCCTTGAACATGTCATAAACCCTTGAAATACATCGATTTGAGTCAAACTCGGTCAATAGGGAGAGGTTCGGGTATAGAATGACTTAAACACTTTGAATCCAATGATATGAGTCAATATAGGTCAAATGGGATTAGTGTTGGGTAGAAAATGACGGAATTACCCTTGAGCATGTCAAAAACACTTCAAATACATCGATTTGAGTCAAACTTGGTCAAACAGGAGAGGTTTTGAGTATTAAATGACCTAAACACTTCGAGTTAAAAGATATGAGTCAATATAGGTTAAATGGGTTAAGTTTTGTGTAGAAAATGACGTATTTACCCTTAAACATATCATAAACACTTAAAAGACATCGATTTGAGTCAAACTCAGTCAAACGAGGGAGGTTTTGTGTATTAAATGACTTAAACACTTCAAATCGGGAGATATGAGTCAATATACACCAAATGGGATCACTTTTGGTTAGAAAATGACGTACTTACTCTTCAACATATCATAAACACTTGAAATACATCAATTTCAATCAAACTCGGTCAAATGGGAGAGGTTATTGGTATAAAATGACTCAAACACTGTGAATCGGACAATATGAATCAATATTGGTCAAATAGGATCAGTTTTGGGTAGAAAATAATGTATTTACCCTTGAAACTATCAGAAAAACTTAAAATACATCGATTTGAGTCAAACTCGGTCAAACGAAAGAGGTTTTGGGTATTAAATGACTTAAACACTTTGAATTCAATGATATGAGAAAATATGGGTCAAATGGGATCAGTTTTGGATTGAATATGACGTATTTACCCTTGAACATGTCATAAAAACTTGAAATACATCAATTTGAGTCAAACTCGATCATACGAGAGAGGTTTTGTGTATTAAATTACCTAAACACTTTGAATCGGACGATATGAGTCAATATAGGCCAAATGGGATCAGTTTTGGGTAGAAAATGGCGTATTTACTCTTGAACATATCATAAACAATTGAAATACATCTATTTGAGTCAAACTTAGTCAAACGAGAGAGGTTTTAAGTATAAAATGACTTAAACACTTCGAATCGGACGAGATGAGTCAATATAGGTCAAATGCGATCAGTTTTGGGTAGCAAAATAAGGTATTTATCCTTCAACATGTCATAAACACTTGAAATACATTGATTTGAGTCAAACTCTTTTAAATGGGAGAGGTTCTGGGTATAAAATGACTTAAACACTTCGAATTGGACGATATGAGTCAATATATTTCAAATGGGATCATTGTTGGGTAGAAAATGACGTATTTACCCTTAAACATGTCATAAACACTTGAAATACATCGATTTGAGTCAAACGCGGTCAAACAAGAGAGGTTTTGTGTATTTAATGACCTAAACACTTCGAATTGGGCGACATGAGTCAATATAGGTCAAATATGATCACTTTTGGGTAGAAAATTTCGTATTTACAATTAAACATGTCATAAACACTTAAAATACATCGAGACTAGTAAGGAAATAGCCTTTTGCGTCGCTAATTTTTGGCTTATTGCGGCGCTTTTTAGCGCCACTACACCCTTTACCGACGCTATCCAAAGCACTGACTTTTCCTATGCCTCTAACCCCTATTACGGCGCTTTCAAAAAGCGTCGGAATAGTACGTCAAAAGCGTCGTAAGGTTAACGGAGGCACTTTTGAGTGCATATTGGAGCACTTCAATAGCATCGCAAACTCAATAGCATCGAGTGCCTATTGGGGCACTTCAATAGCATCGCGAACTTTAATTAAAAGCCGCGTAAGAGTTTTTAAATTTTATTGAATGCCATACACATATGCTCTTTTAGTAACTAATTTTTCTTATATTATACCTATAATTTTTTCACAATAACTTATAAAAACTAAAGAACCATAAGTCATTAATAAGAACAATGAATTATAAAAATAAAGTTTCATTAATGATAATCAAATACGAATGACAATAAGATCTCAAAATACAAAATGATGTCCTATTGACTACTCAAAACATTCTATAATATAAAGTACATATAATTTTAAAAGTGAAGAAAACTAAATATTTAATTATGAAATGGCTGAGTAATTATACTCTATATGAAAATAGAGCATATCTCCATTTATCATTTCAAGTCTGCCTTCCAGTTTCTATATGCTTCAAAATATAATCTGCATATAAAAAATGGCAAAATTAGTTTGAGCGAGGTACGTAATAGTCATTTGCATATAATAAATAATAAACATGAAATCTAAAAAGCAAAAGAAAATTGGTAGTTAAAGTTTCATCACACATGAATAATGCTTGATGTATCTACTCTAAAGTCACAGAGCTTTAGAATATGTTTATAAGGCTAATATTTGCTATACAACACAATACCTAACTAGTATGAACCTATTGGTGAAGCAAATCAAGGCTAAGCACGCATCTATTATCTCAATTTGCCATTATATCATACTTTCAACTATTACAATCTAAATAATTGTACTCCAAAAATATAAATAATGAAGGATGGCTGATGTGCTCGTTTTAGAGCACGTTTATTACCTCGTTTTAGTGTCAAGTCTCGTAGTTTTGTATTGGTTTTATGCATATTATGCTTGATTTTACCTTGATCTTGTTTTCGAGTTGTCTTAAGTCCATTTCAGGTACTTTTGATGATTTCAAGGTGAAATGCGATGCATTCGAGCCTTTGACATGCGTATCGTAGCTTGGGTAAATGTTTCGAGTCACTCATGAAGATTCCATGGAGTGCAGAATAGGAAAGAAGTGAAAAGAGGAATGCAAGGTCTCAGATTTGACCGAATCTAAGACACATTCAACCGAATCTGAGACACATTCGGTCGAATGAGTGACAGACCACAGAACATTTAACCCTTGCCACTGGGAATGCCGAATGGAACTCATTCGGCCGAATGAGCTTCCATTCGGCCGAATTAATATCCTCATTCAGGCGAATGCTCGATAAGAATCGATTCTTCGGAGCCTCTGGAATGGGCGAATGTAGGATTTTGGTATTAGGGAGATGATTATTGGGTAATTAAACTATATACACTAGTCTTAGTGCATTTCAAAGAAGTATGCACATAGAAAGTTAAGAAAAAGCTTGAAAAGCACAAAAAAGAAAAAAAGGGAAAAAGAAAGAAAATAGAAAAAAAAGAGAAAAAGAAAAGAAAATAAACAAAAAGAAATTAGAGAAAAAGGTTGAGAATAAAGTTGACATAGTGTATTAGAGTCTATTATTGGAAATTTTGGGATTGACAAGGTTGTCTGAAGGCGTAGTCTTTCTCGGTTTTACTTCCTTGATCACTTATTATCCTTTATTTCAACTCCACATTCCAAAATTCTACCATACCTCAGTCCGAGCCTGCATTACAACCCTTTCAAAACATGGTCGACCTAACCTAATTAGTAAGATCAGTGCTGGAGAGTAGATAAGACACGATTTACGAGATTTCTCCCTGTTTAGGTGTTTAATTCCCGACTCATCTTCAGTCAGATGATTTCGAGCGAAACACATACCCTATAAACACATGAGCGTAATGGAAATTTCCCACACCTCTTGGGAAATAACCTTAGGAGCGTAGACTTGCGACCTCAGTAGGTAGTGGGCGGAATGAACTATGATGTAACTTGCTTGGTGATCCCGAGTAGGTGTAAAAAGTTGATTATGCTTTCTAAATCCCATTATACTTGCACACCCATGGCTAGGGAAGAGTTTTGCACGTGCACGACTTGCATTGTCTTGATTTCCACTTCTCATGATCTTTATTCGTCTCTTCATTAATTTCTTCATTTATTTTGCCCTAAGCTATCACTTCACCTTCCTATTTCGTTTGCTAGGGAATAGCAACGGTTTAGCTTGGGGAAAGTTGATGTGCTTGTTTTAGAGGACGTTTATTACCTCGTTTTAGTGTCAAGTCTCGTAGTTTTGTATTGGTTTTATGCATATTATGCTTGATTTTACCTTGATCTTGTTTTTGAGTTGTCTTAAGTCCATTTCAGGTACTTTTGATGATTTTAAGGTGAAATGCGATGCATTCGAGCCTTTGACACGCGTATTGTAGCTTGGACAAATGTTTTGAGTCACTCATGAAGATTCCATGGAGTGTAGAATAGGAAAGAAGTGAAAAGAGGAATGTAGGGTCTCAGATTCGACCGAATATGAGACACATTTGACCGAATGGTTGCAGATTCGACCGAATCTGAGACACATTCGGTTGAATGAGTGACAGACCACAGAACATTTGACCCTTTCCACTGGGAATGCCGAATGGAACTCATTCAGCCAAATGAGCTTCCATTAGGCCGAATCAACATCCTCATTTGGGCGAATGCTCGACAGGGATCGATTCTTCAGAGCCTCTGGAATGGGCGAATGAAAGACCATTCGGGCAAATGGGATTGTATTCGGCCGAATGAGACTTACATTCGGGTGAATGACAGTGTTTTCCTCCGGATCAACTACTTCTTTTTAGGGCCGGCTCATATACATTTTAGGGTTTTCGTAGGTTTTTCTTGATTTGTTATAAATACCCCTTCCTCTGATGAGAGGAGGGAGAACTAGGTTTTATACTTTTATGCACTTTTAGTTTTCTTTAGCCTCCAAATTCTTTTAGTTGTAGTTTTCGGTTTTCAGTTTTCTCAATCCTTTGTCGTTCGAATTCTGATCGTGGATAATATATTGAAGCTTTTATAACTTTTAATCTGTTCCTTTGCTCTTAATTCATTCGTTCATTTCGTTGCATGTTTACTTATGTTTATCATTTATTAGCATAATTTCTGAATTGTTTCCATTCTCGTGATTTCATTCCATGTTCATTTCTTTTGCGTTGTTGAATATCTTTATGTTTTTAAGCATGAATATGTGTGAGTAATTCCTTTAGGGGTTTTGATTGGTGAAACCCTAAGAAAGCTATGATCTTTATTGCTTAAGGTTGTAGAAACGATGATAATAAATAGTTTCGGATTCCGATACGAATCTTGTCCTGCCACTCCTTTGGAGACATAGGGCGATTATAGGTTGTTCATTGTGATTTATGGAATCACCTACTTCCTCTCATATTCTTGGATGTCCATGCTAGTTATTATCAGATTTTCTCTAATCTATCATGTTTGGTTTTGAAAGCTTCATTCCTAGGGTGAATCCAATCTTATCCCCGTTTTTCTCTATTTGACTTACCGTTTAATTCGTCATTTACATTCTCGTTGTTAGCTTAGTTGATTTTCCAAATCCAAGTAGTCTGGTTGTGTTAAGAGTTAGAGTCTTAATATACTTTGTCCTCGTGGTTCAACCCCCTACTCCACTATACTTGTATAGTTCGTAGGTTAGAATAAATTTTTTTGCATAACTTGTCTTTTAGTTAACGACCTAAAATACCAGTTATCAATGGCACAATGAGAGAAATAATCTTACATTAAAGGCTTAAATGGAAATTCCATAGCTAATATGTTGATTGATTCAAAGGAGGATCGTGGGCCTTAAAAATCGAATTTCATGGATTATAGGGTGTAAGAGGCCTTTTTTGGATCTTCGTCCATAATTGTACGCAACAATAGTATCATTAGTGTCATTACGAAGATCACTTTGAATACAAGAAGTCAAGTATGTGGAGTGGATCTTTTAAACAAATTCATTTATTGGGATCATTGCAATTTGAAAATAAAAAAAAAATAAGTTTTCACTTAAGATCTAATCTAAGGGTTGGTTTCATAAAGTTTTCAATACAGACATGTAATTATATACAACACATAAAAAATACACCAAAGTACAATTCAAAATTGGTAGTAATTATATATAAAAATTTTCTTAATTTTACTCAATTTCATATGAAGTTTTTGTTATTTTCTGGAAGTTCTATGAAGTAGAATTCGGTGTTTCTCTTCACAAAATATTTTCTATCATTTCTAGCTTTCTAATTTATATTTATGCTTTTCAATTTTTTTATTTTAGTAAATTAAATAAGATAGGGTATAAAATGACTTAAACACTTCGAATCATACAATATGAGTCAATATAGGTCAAATGAGATTAGTTTTTGGTAGAAAATGACGTATTTTCCCTTAAACCTGTCATAAACACTTGAAATACATCGATTTGAGTCAAACTCAGTTAAACGGGACAGGTTTTGGTTATAAATTGACATAAACACTTTGAATTGGACAATTGAGTCAATATAGGTCAAATGGGATCAGTTTTGGGCAGAAAATGATGTATTTACCCTTAAACATGTCATAAACACTTGAAAGACATCGATTTATGTCAAACTCAGTCAAACTGGAGAGGTTTTGTGTATTAAATAACCTAAAATCTTTGAATCGAACAAAATGAGTCATTATAGGTCTAATAGGGTCAATTTTGGATAGAAAATGATGTATTTACCCTTGAGCATTTCATAAATATTTGAAATCCATCAATTTTAGTCAAACTTGGTCAAACAAGAGAGGTTTTCTTTATTGAATGACCTAAAAACTTCGAATTGAACCATATGAGTCAATATAGGTCAAATAGGATCAGTTTTATGTAGAAAATGATGAATTTATCCTTGAACTTTTCATAAATATTTGAATTACATCAATTTGAATCAAACTCAATCAAAATGGAGAGGTTTTGTTTATTAAATGACCTAAACACTTCGAATCAGACAATATGAGTCAATAAAGGTCAAATAGAATCAGTTTTTGGTAGAAAATGACGTATTTAGCCTTGAAGATTTCATAAACACTTGAAATACTTCGATTTGAGTAAAACTCGGTCAAACAGGAGAGGTTTTGTGTATTAAGACCTAAACACTTGGAATCGGACAATATGAGTCAATATAGGTCAAATGGGATCAGTTTTGGGTAGAAAATGACGTATTTTCCCTTAAACATGTCATAAACACTTGATATACATCGATTTGAGTCAAACTCGGTTAAATGTGAGAGGTTTTGTGTTTAAATGACCTAAACACTTCGAATCGAAAGATATGAGTCAATATAGTTATATGGGATCGGTTTTAAGTAGAAAATGACGTATTTACCCTTGAACATGTCATTAACACTATAAAAAAATCGATTTGAGTCAAACTCGGTCACATGGGAGAGGTTATATGTTTTAAATGACTTAAACACTTTGAATTGTACGATATGAGTTAATATAGGTCAATTGGGACCTGTGTTGGGTAGAAAATGTCGTATTTACCCTTGAATATGTCATAAAGAATTGAAATATTTTGATTTGAATCAAACTTGGTAAAAAAGGGAGAGGTTTTGTGTATTAAATGACCTAAACAATTCAAATCGGATGATATGAGTCAATATAGGTCGAATGGGATCAACTTTGGGTAGAAAATGACGTATTTATCCTTAAACATGTCATAAACACGTGAAATACATCGGTTTGAGTCAAATTCGATCAAACGGTAGATATTTTGTGTATTAAATGACCTAAACACTTTGAATCAGATGACTTGAGTCAATATAGTTCAAATAAGACCAGTGTTAGGTAGAAAATGACGTATTTACCCTGGAACATGTCCTTAAGACTTGAAATACATCGATTTGAATCAAACTTGGTTAAATAGGTGAAGTTTTGTGTATAAAATGACCTAAACACTTTGAATCGGACAATATGAGTCAATGTAGGTCAAATACGGTTAATTTTGGGCAGAAAATGACGTAGTTACCCTTGAACATATCATAAATAATTGAAAAACATTAATTTGAGTCACACTCGGTCAAACGGAAGAGGTTTTGGGTATAAAATGACTTTAACACTTCGAATCGGACGATATGAGTCAATATAGGTCAAATGGGATCAGTTTGGGATAGAAAATGATGTATTTACCCTTGAACATGTCATAAACACTTGAAATACATCAATTTTAGTCAAACTCAGTCGAATGGGAGAGGTTCTAGGTATTAAATGACTTAAACATTTTGAATCGGATGAATAAGTCAATATAAGTCAAATGGGATCAGTTTTGGGTAGAAAATGACGTATTTACCTATGAACATGTCATAAACATTTGAAATACATCATTTTGTGTCAAACTCGGTCAAACGAGAGAGGTTTTGTGTATTAAATGACCTAAATACTTCGAATCGGACGATATGAGTCAATATAGGTAAATGGGAACAATTTTAGGTAGAAAATGACGTATTTACCCTTAAACATGCCATAAACAGTTGAAATACATCGATTTAGAACAAACTTGGTCAAATAGGAGAGGTTTTGGGTATAAAATGACTTAAACACTTTGAATCGGACGAATGAGTCAGTATCGGTTAAATGGGATCAGTTTTTGGTAGAGAATAACGTATTTACCCTTGAACATGTCATAAACACTTGAAATACATTGATTTTTGTCAAACTCGGTCAAATTGGAGAGGTTTTGTGTGTTAAATTACCTAAACACTTCGAATCGGAAGATATGAGACAATATAGGTCAAATAGGGTCAATTTTGGGTAGAAAATGACGTATTGACCCTTGAACATGTCATAAATATTTGAAAAAAATCAATTTGAGTCAAACTCAGTGAAACGTAAGAGGTTTTGGGTATAAAATGACTTAAACACTTTGAATCTGACGATATGAGTCAATATAGGTCATATAGGATCAGTTTTGGGTAGAAAATGACGTATTTACCCTTCAACATGTCATAATAACTTGAAATACATCAATTTTAGTAAAACTCGATCATATAGGAGATGTTCTGGGTATAAAATCACTTAAACACTTCAAATCGGAAGATATGAGACAATATAAGTCAAATGGGATCAGTTTTGGGTAGTAAAAGACGCATTCACCCTTTAACATGTCGTAAACACTTAAAATACATTGATTTTTGTCAAATTCGGTCAACCTCAAGAGATTTTATGTATTAAATGATTTAAACACTTCGAATTGGACGATATGAGTCAATATAGGTCAAATGTGATCAGTTTTGGGTAGAAAATGATGTATTTACCCTTAAATATGCCTTAAACACTTAAATACATCGGTAGGAGTCAAACTCGGTCAAACGAGAGAGGTTTTGTGTATCAATTGACCAAAACACTTCAAATTCGACGACATGAGTCAATATGGGGCAAATGGGAACATTATTAGGTACGAAATGATGTATTTACACTTAAACATGTCCTAAAGACTTGAAATACATCGATTTTAATCAAACTTGGTCAAACGGGAGAAGTTTTGTGTATTAAATGACCTAAACACTTCAAATCGAACGATATAAGTCAATATAGGTCAAATAGGATCAGTTTCAGGTAGAAATTGACGTATTTACCCTTGAACATGTCACAAACACTTGAAATGCATCAATTTGAGTCAATCTTAGTTAAACGAAAGAGGTTTTGTCTATTAAATGACCTAAACACTTCGAACAAACAAAATTACTCAATTTAGGTTAAATAGGGTCAATTTTGGATAGAAAATGACGTATTTACCCTTGAACATTTCATAAATATTTAAAATCCATCAATATGAGTCAAACTTGGTCAAACATGAGAGGTTTTGGGTAATAAATGAACTAAACACTTCGAATCGGACGATATGACTCAATATTGGTCAAATAGGATCAGTTTTAGGTTGAAAATGATGTATTTACCCTTGATCATGTCATAAATGTTTGAAATACATCAATTTAAGTCAAACTCGGTCAAAATAGAGAGGTTTTGCTTATTACATGACCTAAACGCTCAAATCGGACGATATGAGTCAATATAGGTCAAATAGGATCAATTATGGGTAGAAAATGACGTATTTACCCTTGAACATGTCATAAACACTTGAAATACATCGATTTTAGTCAAACTCGATCATACGGTAGATGTTCTAGGAATAAAATGACCTAAACACTTCAAATCGGAATATATGAGTCAATATAGATCAAATATGGTCAATTTTGGGTAGAAAATGACGTAATTACCTTTGAAAATATCATAAATATTTGAAAACATCAATTTGAGTCAAACTCGGTCAGACATAAGTGGATTTGGGTATAAAAAGACGTAAACACTTCGAATCGGATGATATTAGTCAATATAGGTCAAATGTGATTAGTTTTAGGATGAAAATGACGTATTTTCCCTTGAACATGTCATAAATATTTGAAATACATCGATTTAAGTCAAACTCGGTCAAACGTAAGAGGTTTTGGGTATAAAATGACTTAAACACTTCGAATCAGGTGATATGAGTCAATATAGGTCAAACGTGATTAGTTTGAGGTAGAAAATGATGTATTTTCCCATGAACATGTCATAAAAACTTGAAAGACATCGATTTGAGTCAAACTCGGTCCAACAAGTGAGGTTTTGTGTATTAAATGACCTAAACACTTCGAATCGGACGATATGAGTGAATGTAGGCCAAATGGGATCAATTTTGGGTAAAAAATGATGTATGTCATAAACACTTGAAATACATCGATTTGTGTGAAACTCGGTCAAACACGAGAGGTTTTGTTTATTAAATGACCTAAACACTTTGAATCGTACAAAATGAGTCAATATAGGTCAAATAGGGTCAATTTTGGATAGAAAATGACGTATTTGCCCTTGATCTTTTCATAAATATTTGAAATCCATCAATTTGAGTCAAACTCGGTCAAATAAGACAAGTTTTATGTATTAAATGACCTAAACAATTCGGATAGGATGATATGAGTCAAACTCGGTCAAATGGGAGAGGTATTAGGTATCAAATGACTTAAACACTTCGAATTGGACAATATGAGTCAATATCGGTAAAATTGGATCATCTTTAGGTAGAAAATAAGTTATTTCCCCTTTAACATGTCATAAACAACACTTGAAATACATCGATTTTAGTCAAACTCGATCGTATGGGAGATGTTTTGGGTGTAAAATGACGTACAAACTTCAAATCAGACGATATGAGTCAATATCAGTGAAATAGGATCATTTTAAGTAGAAAATGACGTATTTACCCTTGAACATGTCATAAACACTTGAAATACATCAATTTGAGTCAAACTAGGTCAAACGGGAGATGTTTTGTTTATTAAATGACCTAAACAATTTAAATTAGATGACATGAGTCAATATAGGACAAATGGGATGAGTTTTGGGTAAAAAATAAGGCGTATTTACCCCTCAACATGTCATAAACACTTGAAATACAACGATTGGAGTCAAATTCGGTCAAATGGTTGAGTTTTGGGGTATAAAATGACTTAAGGACTTCGAATCGAACGATATGGGTTAATATAGGTCAAGTGGGATCGCTTTCGGGTAGAAAATAATGTATTTACCCTTGAACATGTCATAAACACTTGAAATACATCGATTTGAGTCAAACTGGGTCAAACGAGTGAGGTTTTGTGTATTAAGTGACCTAAAAACTTTGAATCGGACGATATGAGTCAATATAGTTCAAATAGGATCAACTTTGGGTAGTAAATGATGTATTTACCCTTGAAAATGTCATAAACACTTGAAATACATCATTTAGGTCAAACTCTATCAAAAGGGAGAGGTTCTAGGTATAAAATGACTTAAACACTTCGAATTAGACGATATAAGTCAATATAAGTCAAATAGGATAAGTGTTGGGTAGAAAATGATGTATTTACCCTTGAACATGTCATAAACACTTGAAATACATTGATTTTTGTCAAAGTCGGTCAAACTGGAGAGGTTTTGTGTATTAAATGACCTAAACATTTCGAATTGGAAGATATGAGTCAACATATGTCAAGTAGGGTAAATTTTGGCTAGAAAATGACGTGTTTACCTTAGAACATGTCATAAATATTTGAAAAACATCAATTTGAGTCAAACTCGGTCAAACATAAGTGGTTTTGAGTATAAAATGACTTAAACACTTCGAATCGGACGATATTAGTCAATATAGGTCAAATGGGATTAGTTTTAGGTTAAAAATGTCGTATTTTCCCTTGAACATGTCCATAAATATTTAAAATACATCGATTTGAGTCAAACTTGGTCAAACGTAAGAGGTTTTGGGTATAAAATGACTTAAACACTTTGAATCAGATGATATGAGTCAATATAGGTCAAATGTGATTCGTTTGAGGTAGAAAATGACGTATTTTCCTTTGAACATGTCGTATACTCTTGAAATACATCGATTTTAATCAAACTCGGTCAAATAAGTGATGTTTTGTTTATTAAATGACCTAAACACTTCGAATCAGACGATATGAGTCAATATAGGCCAAATGGGATTAGTTTTAGGTAGAAAATGACGTATTTACCCTTAAACATTTCATAAACACTTGAAATACATCGACCTGTGTCAAATTCGGTTAAACTGGAGAGGTTTTCTGTATTAAATGACCTAAACACTTTGAATCGGATAAAAGGAGTCAATATAGGTTTTAGGGTCAATTTTGGATAGAAAATGACGTATTTACCCTTGAACATTTCATAAATATTTGAAATCCATCAATTTGAGTCAAACTTGGTCAAATAGGAGAGTTTTTGTGTATTAAATGACCTAAACATTTCGAATAGGATGATATGAGTCAAACTCGGTCAAATGGGAGAGGTACTTGGTATAAAATGACTTAAACACTTCTAATCGGACGATATGAGTCAATATCGGTCAAATGGGATCAGTTTTGGGTAGAAAATAAGGTATTTTCCCTTTAACATGTCATAAACAATACTTGAAATACATCAATTTTAGTCAAACTTGATCATATGGGAGATGTTCTGGGTGTAAAATGACTTAAAGACTTCGAATCGGACGATATGAGTCAATATCGGTGAAATAGGATCGTTTTTGGGTAGAAAATGACGTATTTACCCTTGACACATGTTATAAACACTTGAGATACATCAATTGGAGTCAAACTAGGTAAAATGGGAGAGGTTTTATGTATTAAATGACCTAAACAATTTGAATCGGAAGACATAAGTCAATATAGGACAAATGAGATGAGTTTTGGGTAAAAAAAAATGACGTATTTACCCTTGAACATGTCATAAACACTTGAAATACAACGACTGGAGTCAAACTCGGTCAAATGGTTGAGTTTTTGGGTATAAAATGACTTAAGGACTTCGAATCGGACGATATGAGTCAATGATGTGCTCGTTTTAGAGCACGTTTACAACCCCATTTTAGTGTCGAGTCTCGCTATTTTGTATAGGTTTTATGCACATTACATCCGGTTTTACCTTGATCTTGTCCTCGAGCTGTTTTGGATAGAGTCAATTTTGGATAGAAAATGAGTCAATATAGGTCAAATAGGGTCAATTTTGGATAGAAAATGATGTATTTACCCTTGAACATTTCATAAATATTTGAAATCCATCAGTTTGTGTCAAACTCGGTCAACTAGGAGAGGTTTTGTGTATTAAATGACCTAAACTCTTCGAATTGGACGATATGAGTCAATATAGGTCAAATAGCATCAGTTTTAGGTAAAAAATGATGTATTTACCTTAACATGTCATAAATATTTGAAATACATCAATTTGAGTCAAACTCGGTCAAAATGGAGAGGTTTTGTTTATTAATTGACCTAAACACTTCGAATCGGACAATATGAGTTCATATAGGTCAAATGTGATTAGTTTGAGGTAGAAAATTACGAATTTTCCCTTAAACATGTCATAAAACTTGAAATACATCGATTTGAGTCAAACTCGGTTAAACGAGAGAGGTTTTGTGTATTAAATGACCTAAACACTTTGAATCGGACGATATGAGTCAATGTAGGCCAAATGGATCAGTTTTGAGTAGAAAACGACGTATTTAACCTTAAACATGTCATAAACACTTGAAATACATCGATTTGTGTCAAACTCGGTGATAATGGAGAGGTTTTGTGTATTAAATGACCTACACACTTTGAATCGGATAAAATGAGTCAATATAGGTCAAATAGGGTCTATTTTGGATAGAAAATGACGTATTTACCCTTGAACATTTCATAAATATTTGAAATCCATCAATTTGAGTCAAACTCAGTCAAACAGGAGAGGTTTTGTGTATGAAATGACCTAAACACTTCAAACCGGGCGATATGAGTCAATATAGGTCAAATAGGATCAGTTTTGGGTAGAAAATGACGTATTTACCCTTGACCATGTCATAAACACTTGAAATACATCGATTTTAGTCAAACTCGATCATATGGGAGATGTTTTGGGTATAAAATGACAAACACTTAAAATCAGACGATATGAGTCAATATGGGTCGAATGGGATCAGTTTTGGGTAGAAAATGACGTATTTTCCCTTTAACATGTCATAAACAACACTTAAAATACATCGATTTTAGTCAAACTCGATCATATGTGAGATGTTCTGGGTGTAAAATGACATAAACATTTTGAATCGGACGATATGAGTCAATATCAGTCAAATAAGATCATTTTTTGGTAGAAAATTATGTATTCACCCTTTAACATGTCATAAACACTTGAAATAGATCGATTTGAGTCAAAATAGGTCAAACAGGAAAGGTTTTGTTTATTAAATGACCTAAACAATTCGTATCGGACGACATGAGTCAATATAGGAAAAATGGGATGAGTTTTGGGTTAAAAAATGATGTATTTACCCTTGAACATGTAATAAACACTTGAAATACATCTATTTGAGTCAAACTCGGTCAAACGAGTAAGGTTTTGCGTAATAAATGACATAAACACTTCGAATCGGACGATATGAGTCAATATTGGTGAAATAGGATCAATTTGGGGTAGTAAATGATGTATTTACCTTTGAACATGTCATAAACACTTGAAATACATCGATTTGTGTCAAACTCGGTCAAACTGGAGAGGTTTTGTGTATGAAATGAGCTAAACACTTTGAATCGGACAAAATGAGTCAATATAGGTCAAATAGGGTCAATTTTGTATAGAAAATGACGTATTTACCCTTGAACATATCTTAAAATATTTGAAATCCATCAATTTGAGTCAAACTTGGTCTAACTAGAGAGGTTTTATGTATTAAATGACCTAAACACTTCGAATCGGACGATAGGAGTCAATATAGGTCAAATAGGATAACTATTTGATAGAAAATGACGTATTTACCCTTAAACACTTGAAATACTTTGATTTGAATCAAAGTCGGTCAAATACGATAGGTTTTAAGTAAAAAAGGACCTAAACATTTTGAATAGAATGATTGGAGTCAATATAGGTCAAATGTGATCGGTTTTGTGTGAAAAATGACATACTTACCCTTGAACATGTTATAAACTCTAGAAATACATCGATTTTAGTTGAACTCTGTCAAATAGGAGAAGTTTAGGGTATAAAAATACCTAAACACTTGGAATAGGACAATATGAGTCCTTATAGGTCAAATGAGATCGATTTTGGGTAGAAAATGACGTATTTACCCTAGAACATGTCATAAACACGTGAAATCTCTTGATTTGAGTCAAACTCGGTCAAACGGTAGAGGTTTTGGGTATAAAAGGGCCTAAACACTTCGAATAGGACGATATGAGTCCATATAGGTCAAATGGGATCGATTTTAGGTAGAAAATGACGTATGTACCCTTGAACATATCAAAAGCACTTGAAATACATCAATTTTAGTCGAACTCGGTTAAAAGGGCAAAGTTTTGGGTATAAATTATCCTAAACCCTTCGAATAGGACAATATGAATCAATATAGGTCAAATGGGATCGTTTTTGGGTAAAAAATGATGTATTTAACCTAGAACATGTCATAACAGTTTAAATACATCGATTTGAGTGAAAATTAGTAAACGAGAGATGTTTTGGGTATAAATTGACCAAAACACTTCAAATAGGACGATATGAGTACATATAGGTCAAATCGGATAAGTTTTGGGTAGAAAATGACGTATTTACCTTAGAAAATGTCATAAACACTTGAAATCTATCGATTTGAGTCAAACTCGGTCAAATTGGGTATAAAAGGACCTAAACACTTCGAATAGGACAATTTGAGTCAATATAGGTCAAATTGGATCGGTTTTAGTTAGTAAATGACATATTTAACCTAGAACATGTCATAAACACTTTAAATTAAACGACATTATCAAACTTGGTAAAATAGGAGAGGTTTTGGGTGTAAAATGTCTTGAACACTTTTAATATGTCGATGTTAGTCAATATAGGTAGTATGGTTTCAGTTTTGGGTAGAAAATGGCGTATTTACCCTTGAACATGTCATAAACACTTGAAATACATCGATTTGAGACAAACACGGTCCAACGGAGTATAAATGGTCCTAAACACATTCAATAGGATGATATGACTAAATATAGGTGAAATGTGATTGGTTTCGGGTAGAAAATGATGTATTTACCATTAAACATGTCATAAACACTTGATATACATCGATTTGAGTCAAACTCGGTCAAATGGGACATGTTTTAAGTAAAGAAGGACCGAAACAATTAGAATAGGATTGGATTAGTCAATATAGGTCAAATGTGATCGGTTTTGGGTTAAAAATGATGTATTTACCCTTGACCATGCCATAAACACATGAAATAAATCGATTTTAGTTGAACTCGATCAAACAGGAGAAGGTTTTGGTATAAAATGATGTGAATCTAGGTATTGAAACCTTAATCCACACAAAAGGGATAGAACTAGATAGAAAACCCTCTAAAGCTACGCACCAAAGGTTTAAAATCTAGGGCGAAAGTTTAAGAATTGATTAAAGCAAAGCACCCTCAATTCCTACACTTCCTCACGTGAATCTAAAGCTTTAAGCACCAATTCACAACTCTTTGTTACACACAAAGAAAAACAACAAACTCTCTAAGTTTATTGAAGAATATATAGAAAAGAATCTCCAAATCTGATTTTTCCAAGCTTGGGTGCACATCTATTTATACCCATAGCTTGAGAGTTTCAATCATATTATGACTAGGCCTCCTACTTCTAAAAGGACTCCTAATAACCAATAGGATAATGCCACCTATTTATTACATAATCCTACCAAAACTCTAACACTATCTTATCTTAATTAGAATCTTATCCTATCAAAAAAGATAATATTACAAATTAACTACTCTAATCCTATTTTATTTAAAGTAAAACACTAAATATCCAATCCCATGTGTGTAGCCACGTCCATACCCATGCCATGTCACTTGCCATGTCACTTAAGTCGTAATAAAGCACCGATAAGATGTAATAAGCACATCTCAATGTAACAAGCACCTCCCCTTGTCTTAAAATTTTCCTCCTTGGTCAAAATTTTCAATCTTCAAAAATTACTCCAAGATTTTAGCTTTTGATCAAGGCCTTCCATCAATCATCACCTCCATGGCTTCCACACATTATAGAATCATAAAACCTGAAAAAGGAAAGTTTGAAAACACACCTATGCCTAAAATGAGAAAAACCCTATCAAATGAAATGGGAGAAAACTCATAGGCAAAACCAACTTATTCCCCATGTCCACCAATCCTCATTCACATTTGCATGTTATCATACACATGCAAATGTTCCCCTTTGATGCACCTAGAAGATTCGTGTCTCCATAAGCCAACAACTCTCCCATGGTAACATCCTTCTTTGAAGCTTCAATCAACCCTTCGAAGTTGATATCCTCTATCATATCATCCTCCTCTTCTTCAAAAGAGTTTGTCCTCAAACCTCGAAGTTGATCATCAGGCACATAAGGTGCTAAGTCGCCTATATTGAATGTGGCGTGAACTCCATAGTCTCGAGGCAACTCAAGCTTATATGCATTATCACCCACCTTACTAATGATTTTGAATGGACCATCACACCTAGGCATAAGCTTGTTCTTACGTTGATTAGGAAATCTTTCCTTCCTCAAGTGCAACCAAACCAAGTCTCCCTCCTTGTAAGTATGTTGAGTCTTGTGTTTGTTAGCTCTAGCCTTATAGATATCATTGACCTTCTCAATCCTTGCTCTCACTTGGGCGTGAAGCTTCTGCATATAGTCAACCTTGGCCTTCGCATCCTTGTGAACTAATTCCCCTTTGGGAATCCCCATGAAATCAATAGGTAGTCTTGGGTTCACTCCATAGACAACCTCGAATGGTGAATGTTTTGTTGCATAGGTTGGAGATCTGTTGTAAGCAAACTCTGCATGTGCTAGCTTCAAATCCCAATCCTTTTGTGTTTTACTCACCAAACCACGTAAGAGAACACCTAAAGTTCGATTCGTGACTTCTGTCTGTCCATCTGTCTGGGGATGATAAGAAGTGCTAAATAAAAGCTTAGTCCCTATCAATCTCCATAATGATTTCCAGAAATAGCTCATGAACTTCGTGTCTCTGTCACTCACAATCGTCTTTGGAACTCCATGCAAGCGAATGATGTCTCTAAAGTACAAATCTGCAACATTCATTGCATCATCTGTTTTATGGCATGGTGTGAAGTGTGCCATCTTGGAGAACCTATCAACCACCACCATGATTGAATCCTTCCCCCTAGCAGTTCTTGGCAACCCCACAATAAAGTCTATAGACACGTCCTCCCAAGGAAACTCCGGAACAGGCAATGGAGTATAAAGACCTTGGTGAAAAGTAGCCTTTGCCTTTTGACACGTCGCACATTGGGATAGGATGGTTCCAACATCTACAATCATCTTTGGCCAATAGAAGTGTTCTTGGAGCATAGCCAAAGTCTTTGTGATCCCAAAGTGTCCTGCTATTCCTCCACCATGCGCTTCTCTCACGAGCAATTCACGAATTGAGCACCTAGGAATGCACAATTGATTTCCCTTAAACAAGAAACCATCATGAAGAACATAGGAACCCATGGCCCCTTTGTTGATTTGTTGCATGATTGGCCCAAAATTCTCATCTTGGTCATAATATTGTGTAATGAGATCCAAACCAAGTAATTTGGAGTTTAGGACACCTAGCAACGAATACCTCCTTGAAAGTGCATCTGCCACCACATTAGACTTACCGTCCTTATACTTCGAAGAAAAGTGAAAGGATTGCAAGAATTCAACCCACTTGGCATGTCGTGGATTAAGCTTGTGTTGGCCATTGATGTGCTTCAAAGCTTCATGATCAGAATGCAATATAAAGTGATTTGGCCTTAGATAGTGACTCCAATGGTCCAAAGCCCTTATAATTGCATAAAATTCCTTGTCATAAGTTGAGTAGTTCAATTTGGCCCCATTAAGCTTCTCACTAAAATATGCAATGGGCCTCTTCCCTTGAATGAGCACAGCGCCAATTCCAACTCCACTAGCATCAGTCTCCACCTCGAAAGGTCTAGAGAAATCTGGCAAGGCTAGAATAGGTGTATGACATAGCATCTCCTTAATAGCTTCAAAGGCCTTATTTGCATCTCTGGTCCATTCAAACTTCTTGTCCTTCTTGATACATTCAGTCATAGGAGCAACAATGGACGAGAAATTCTTCACGAACCTTCGATAGAATGAGGCTAGCCCATGAAAAGCACGCACCTCTGTCATATTTTTAGGAATAGGCCATGACTTGATTGCTTCCACTTTGGATGGATCCACCGAAACCCCATCCTTGGACACAATATAGCCCAAAAACGTGACACTAGGCACCATGAAGTAGCACTTTTCGAGCTTAGCATACAATTTCTGTTTTCTCAAAACCTCAAACACACTCCTTAGGTGGCTTAGATGATCATCAATAGAAGTGCTATAAATTAGAATATCATCTAAGTAAACAACAACAAATTTACCTAGGAATGGTTTTAAGACTTCATTCATCAAACGCATGAAGGTACTAGGTGCATTAGTTAAGCCAAAAGGCATAACCAACCATTCATAAAGCCCAAGTTTTGTTTTGAAACCTGTCTTCCATTCATCACCTTCCTTCATTCGTATTTGATGATATCCACTTCGAAGATCGATCTTGGAGAAGACCTGCGCACCATACAACTCATCAAATAAATCATCAAGTCTTGGAATAGGAAACCTATATTTGATGGTGATGTTGTTTACAGCCCTCGAATCAATGCACATCCTCCAAGTTCCATCTTTCTTTGGCACAATCAAAGTAGGCACTGCACAAGGACTCATACTCTCCCTTACATACCCACGTGCCATGAGTTCTTCGATTTGCCTTTGAATTTCCTTTGTTTCTTCCGGATTGCACCTATAAGCTGGCTTGTTAGGTATTTGTGCTCCCGGAATGAGATCAATTTGATGTTCAATCCCTCGAATTGGTGGTAAGCCCGGAGGCAAATCATCAGGAAAAACATCTTCAAACTCGGTGAGTAATGGTGTCAAAGATCTTGGAACCACGTGGGCTCCGTTCTCTACCTCCTTAGCCACCAGCACATAAACCATGCTACTTGCCTTTGCCTCCTTCTCCAATTCCTTTCCATCCACCAATAACACTCCCTTGCCATCATCTTTGTTGGAACAAGTTTTTGGAGTCATTGAAGGCTTCAAAGCAAATGCTTTGGCTTGCGCATTCTTCCTCACAACATATATGTTTGTCCTCCCATCAAACTTCACAAATCTGTCATATTGCCAAGGTCTTCCCAAGAGAATATGACACGCATCCATGGGACAAACATCACAAAGCACTTGATCTTCATAATTGCCAATTTTGAACGAAATCAATGCTTGTTTACTAACCTTTACGTCACTTGACTTGCTAAGCCAATGGAGCTTATATGGTTGAGGATGGATTTGAGTGGGCACCTCCAACTTGTCCACCAAGAGTGTAGAAACCACGTTAGTGCAGCTCCCTGAATCTATAATCACATCACATAGTCTTCCATGGACATTGCATCTTGTGAGGAAGATTTTCTCCCTTTGGCTCTCCTCTAATGGTAAGGACTTGGATTGCAATGCCCTTCGCAACACTAGGCTAGATCCCCTAGTTTCTGCCATCACCTCCTCCACATCCTCCTCTAGGACTTCAAAAGATGTGTTACCTTCTTCCTCTTCAAGCTCATGCTCCTCTTCTTCAAAGGTTTCATCTTCCTCCCAAGTCCGAGTAGTAGCAATCCTAGCATGGGGACAATCCCTTTGGATATGGCCTTGTCCCTTACATTTGAAGCAAGTTCGTTGATCTCCCATAGGGGGCCTCAAACTTCCTCCCTTATCTCTCCCAAAAGGTTGTGGCTTTATGGATTTCTCGAGATTAGGCTTCACATTAGACATCTCACGCACCCCTTTAGCTTCAAATGATCGAAAGATCCCTCTAGGTTTACGTGTTTGCCTTTCAACCCTAGTTGCTATTGTACACACCTCATCAAAGCTCCAATAGGGTTGTAATTCCACCTTTTCCTTGATTGGGTCATTTAACCCAGCCACAAAACGAGCCACCTTGTGGTCTTCTTTCTCCTCTAGCCCACACACCATGGCTAGATTTTCGAATTCCATCAAGTATTCCTCCACATACCTCCTTTCTTGCTTCAAAGTATGCATTTTTATAAAATTGTTTTGTTCAAAGTCTTGAGGAACAAACCTTTTTTGCATGTACTTCTTTAGTTTTGTCCAAGATGAGATCTTGGAATGCCCCTCCTTTCTCCTCTTCTTTTGCAAACCTTCAAGCCACAAACTTGCATAAGAAGTGAGTTTGAGTTCAGCAACCTTAAAGGATCTATGATCATCATAGTCCTTATATCTGAAAATTCGTTCAACTCTACGGATCCAATCTAGGAATTTGTCTGGGTCCAAACTGCCATTGAACTCAGGGATTTCAAGTCTCAAGCTTTGATCCTCTTTCCCCCTTAAACTCTTTCTCCTACGCCCTTTATATGATTCCTCATCATCACCTGAGGAGGATGGGTCCCTCTTGCTAGGCCTCCTTGAGCTTCTAACACTGGATTCACCATCACTTTCGCTAGAGTTAGATTCATGAGAAGAGAGTTTACCTTTGCTTGAGGACTTTTCCTTCTTCCCCACGATTTGCAACAGCTCATTCATACGTTCCTTCAGTTCCTTCAACTCGCGTTCCATGCACAAGGCTTTGGCTTCTTGTAAGGTTAAACCTTTTTTGAAGCCTGGTGGCATCTCGTGTGCATCATCACCACTGGAATCCATATTGCTTGAGTATTCTTCGAATCCTCTTAATGAATCCTCTCAACGAGAGCACCAAAAGTTGATGTGAATCTAGGTATTGAAACCTTAATCCACACAAAAGGGATAGAACTAGATAGAAAACCCTCTAAAGCTACGCACCAAAGGTTTAAAATCTAGGGCGAAAGTTTAAGAATTGATTAAAGCAAAGCACCCTCAATTCCTACACTTCCTCACGTGAATCTAAAGCTTTAAGCACCAATTCACAACTCTTTGTTACACACAAAGAAAAACAACAAACTCTCTAAGTTTATTGAAGAATATATAGAAAAGAATCTCCAAATCTGATTTTTCCAAGCTTGGGTGCACATCTATTTATACCCATAGCTTGAGAGTTTCAATCATATTACGACTAGGCCTCCTACTTCTAAAAGGACTCCTAATAACCAATAGGATAATGCCACCTATTTATTACATAATCCTACCAAAACTCTAACACTATCTTATCTTAATTAGAATCTTATCCTATCAAAAAAGATAATATTACAAATTAACTACTCTAATCCTATTTTATTTAAAGTAAAACACTAAATATCCAATCCCATGTGTGTAGCCACGTCCATACCCATGCCATGTCACTTGCCATGTCACTTAAGTCGTAATAAAGCACCGATAAGATGTAATAAGCACATCTCAATGTAACAAGCACCTCCCCTTGTCTTAAAATTTTCCTCCTTGGTCAAAATTTTCAATCTTCAAAAATTACTCCAAGATTTTAGCTTTTGATCAAGGCCTTCCATCAATCATCACCTCCATGGCTTCCACACATTATAGAATCATAAAACCTGAAAAAGGAAAGTTTGAAAACACACCTATGCCTAAAATGAGAAAAACCCTATCAAATGAAATGGGAGAAAACTCATAGGCAAAACCAACTTATTCCCCATGTCCACCAATCCTCATTCACATTTGCATGTTATCATACACATGCAAATGTTCCCCTTTGATGCACCTAGAAGATTCGTGTCTCCATAAGCCAACAACTCTCCCATGGTAACATCCTTCTTTGAAGCTTCAATCAACCCTTCGAAGTTGATATCCTCTATCATATCATAAAATGACCTAAACACTTCGAATAGGATGATATGAGTCAATATAGGTCAAATGGGACTGGTTTTGGGTAGAAAATGATGTATTTAACGTAGAACATGTCATAAACACTTTAAATACATCGATTTGATTCGAACTCGGTCAAACAGGAGAGGTTTTGGGTATAAAAGGATGTAAACACTCTAAATAGGACAATATGGGTCAATCTAGGTCAAATAGGATTAGTTTTGGGTAGAAAATGACGTTCTTTCCCTAGAACATGTCATAAACACATGACATACATCAATTTTAGTTAAATGCGGTCAAATGGGAAAGATTTTGGGTATAAAAGGACATAAACACTTCGAATAGGCCGATAGGAGTCAATATAGGTCAAATGAGATTGGTATTGGGTAGAAAATGATATATTTAACGTAAAACATGTCATAAACACTTTAAATATGTGGATTTGAGTCAAACTCGGTAAAATGGGAGAGGTTTTGGGTATAAAATGACCAAATCACATTGAATAGGATGATATGAGTCAATATAGGTCATATGGGTCAGTTTTGCGTAGAAATTGACGTATTTACTCTTGAACATGTCATAAATATTTGAAATTCATCGATTTTAGTCAAACTTAGTCAAACGAGACAGATTTTGGGTATAAAATGACTTAAACACTTCGAATCGGATGATATGAGTTAATATTGGTTAAATAGGATAAGTTTTAGGTAGAAAATGATGTATTTACCCTTAAACATAGCATAAACACTTGTAATACATCGATTTAAGTCAAGCACTTCGAATCGTTTGGTATGAGTCAATATAGGTCAAATTGGATCAGGTTTGGGTAGAAAATGACGTATTTACTCTTGAACATGTCGTAAACATTTGAAATACATCGATTTGAGTCAAACTCGGTCAAACGGAAGAGGTTTTGGGTATAAAATGACTTAAAATCTTCAAATCGGACGATATGAGTTAATAAAGGTCAAATGGGTCAGTTTTCGTAGAAAATGACGTATTTACCCTTGAACATGTCATAAATACTTCAAAGTCATCGATTTTAGTCAAACTAAGTCAAACGAGACAGGTTTTGGGTATAAAATGACTTAAACACTTCGAATCAGATGATATGAGTTAATATTGGTTAAATAGGATAAGTTTTAGGTAGAAAATGACGTATTTACCCTTAAACATAACATAAACACTTGAAATACATCGATTTAAGTCAAGCACTTTGAATCGTACTCTATGAGTCAATATAGGTCAAATTGGATTAATTTTGGGTAGAAAAAGATGTATTTACTCTTGAATATGTGATAAACATTTGAAATACATCGATTTGAGTCAAACTCGGTCAAACGGGAGAGGTTTTGGGTACAAAATGACTTAAAAACTTCAAATCGGACGATATGACTTATTATAGGTCAAATGGGACCAGTTTGGCGTAGAAAATGACGTATTCACCCATGAACATGTCATAAATACTTGAAATTCATTTATTTTATTCAAACTTAGTCAAACGAGACTAGTTTTGGGTATAAAATGACTTAAACACTTCGAATCGGATGATATGAGTCAATATTGTTAAATAGGATAAGTTTTGGGTAGAAAATGACGTATTTACCCTTAAACATAACATAAACACTTGAAATACATCGATTTAAGTCAAGCACTTCGAATTGTACTCTATGAGTCAATATAGGTCAAATTGGATCGGTTTTGGATAGAAATGACATATTTACTCTTGAACATGTGATAAATATTTGAAATACATCGATTTGAGTCAAACTCGGTCAAACGGGAGAGGTTTTGGGTATAAAATGACTTAAAAACTTCAAATTGGACGATATGAGTTAATATAGGTCAAATGGGTCAGTTTTGCGTAGAAAATGACGTATTCACCCTTGAACATGTCAAAAATACTTGAAATTCGACAATTTAAGTCAACCTTAGTCAAATGAGACAGGTTTTGGGTATAAAATGACTTGAACACTTCGAATTGGATGATATGAGTCAATATTGGTTAAATAGGATATGTTTTGGGTAGAAATTGACGTATTTACCCTTAAACATAACATAAACACTTGAAATACATCGATTTAAGTCAAGCACTTCGAATCGTACGGTATGAGTCAATATAGGTCAAATTTGATCAGTTTTGGGTAGAAAATGACGTATTTACTCATGAACATGTCATAAACATTTGAAATACATCGATTTTAGTCAAACTCGGTCAAACGGGAGAGGTTTTGGGTATAAAATGACTTAAAAACTTCCAATCGAACGATATGAGTTAATATAGGTCAAATGGGTTAGTTTTCTGTAGAAAAGGACGTATTTACCCTTGAACATGTCTTAAATACTTGAAATTTATCGGTTTTAGTCAAACTTAGTCAAACGAGACTGGTTTTGGGTATAAAATGACTTAAAAACTTCGAATCGGATGATATGAGACAATATTGGTTAAATAGGATAAGTTTTGGGTTGAAAAAGACGTATTTACCCTTTAACATAACATAAACACTTGAAATACATCGATTTGAGTCAAGCACTTCGAATCGTACGGTATGAGTCAATATAGGTCAAATTGGATCAGTTTTGGGTAGAAAACGACGTATTTACTCTTGAACATGTCATAAACATTTGAAATACATCGATTTGAGTCCAACTCGGTTAAACGGGAGATATTTTGGGTATAAAATGACTTACAAACTTCAAATTGGACGATATGAGTTATTATAAGTCAAATGGGTCAGTTTTGCATAGAAAATGACGTATTCACCCTTGAACATGTCATAAATACTTGAAATTCATCGATTTTAGTCAAACATAGTCAAACGAGACAAGTTTTGGGAATAAAATGACTTAAACACTTCGAATCATATGATATGAGTCAATATTGGTTAAATAAGATAAGTTTTGGGTAGAAAATGACGTATTTACCCTTAAACATAACATAAACACTTGAAATACATCGATTTAAGTCAAGCACTTCGAATCGTACGGTATGAGTCAATATAGGTCAAATTGGATTAGTTTTGGGTAGAAAATGACATATTTACTCTTGAACATGTCATAAACATTTGAAATATATCGATTTGAGTCAAACGGGAGAGGTTTTGGGAATAAAATGACTTAAACACTTCGAATCAGACGATATGAGTCAATATTGGTCAAATGGGATCAGCTTTCGGTAGAAAATGGCGTATTTACCCTTAAACATGTCATAAACACTTGAAATCTATAGATTTGAGTCAAACTGGGTCAATGGGAGAGGTTTTGGGTATTAAAGGACCTAAACACTTTGAATAGGATGATATGAGTCAATATAGGTCAAATAGGATCGGTTTTGGTTAGAAAATGACGTATATAAACTAGAACATGTCATAAACACTTAAAATATATCGAGATGAGTCAAAATGGGTAAAAGGGGAGAGGTTTTGGGTATAAAATGACCTCAACACTTTGAATAGGATGATTTTAGTCAATAAGGGTCAAATGGGATCAGATTTGGGTGGAAAATAATGTATTTATCCTTTTACATGTCATAAACACTTGAAATACATCAATTTAAGTCAAACACGGTCAAACGGGAGAGGTTTTAATTATAAATGGACCTAAGCACATCGAATAGGACAATATGACTTAATGTAGGTCAAATATTATCGTTTTCGGATAGAAAATGATGTATTCACCCTTAAACATGTCATAAACACTTGAAATACTTTGATTTGAATCAAAGTCGGTCAAATAGGATAAGTTTTAAGTAAAAAAGGACCTAAACATTTTGAATAGGATGATTGGAGTCAATATAGGTCAAATGTGTTCGGTTTTGTGTGAACTATGACATATTTACCCTTGAACATGTCATAAACACTAGAAATACATCGATTTTAGTTGAACTCTGTCAAATAGGAGAAGTTTAGGGTATAAAAATACCTAAACACTTCGAATAGGACGATATGAGTCCATATAGGTCAAATGAGATCGATTTTGGGTAGAAAATGACGTATTTACCCTAGAACATGTCATAAACACGTGAAATCTCTTGATTTGAGTCAAACTCGGTCAAACGGGAGAGGTTTTAGGTATAAAAGGGCCTAAACACTTCGAATAGGACGATATGAGTCCATATAGGTCAAATGGGATCGGTTTTGGGTAGAAAATGACGTATGTACCCGTGAACATATCAGAAACACTTGAAATACATCAATTTTAGTCGAACTCGGTCAAAAGGGCGATGTTTTGGGTATAAATTATCCTAAAAACTTCGAATAGGACCATATGAATATAGGTCAAATGGGATCGTTTTTGGGCAGAAAATGACGTATTTAACCTAGGAAATATCATAAACACTTGAAATCTATCGATTTGAGTCAAACTCGGTCACATAGGAGAGTTTTTTGGTATAAAAGGACCTAAACACTTTGAATAGGACAATTTGAGTCAATATAGGTCAAATTGGATCTGTTTTAGTTAGACAATGACGTATTTAACCTAGAACATGTCATAAACACTTTAAATTAAACGACATTATCAAACTTGGTAAAATAGGAGAGGTTTTGGGTGTAAAATGTCTTGAACACTTTGAATATGATGATTTTAGTCAATATAGGTTGTATGGGATTAGATTTGGATAGAGAATGACGTATTTACCCTTGAATATGTCATAAACACTTGAAATACATCGATTTGAGTCAAACACGGTCCAACGGAGTATAAATGGTCCTAAACACATTCAATAGGACGATATGACTAAATATAGGTGAAATGTGATTGATTTCGGGTAGAAAATGATGTATTTACCATTAAACATGTCATAAACACTTGATATACATCGATTTGAGTCAAACTCGGTCAAATGGGACATGTTTTAAGTAAAGAAGGACCGAAACACTTAGAATAGGATTGGATGAGTCAATATAGGTTAAATATGATCGGTTTTGGGTTAAAAATGATGTATTTACCCTTGACCATGCCATAAACACATGAAATAAATCGGTTTTAGTTGAACTCGATCAAACAGGAGAAGGTTTTGGTATAAAATGACCTAAACACTTCGAATAGGACGATATGAGTCAATATCGGTCAAATGGGACTGGTTTTGGGTAGAAAATGATGTATTTAACGTAGAACATGTCATAAACACTTTAAATACATCGATTTGATTCGAACTCGATCAAACGGGAGAGGTTTTGGGTATAAAAGGACCTAAACACTCTAAATAGGACAATATGGGTCAATATAGGTCAAATAGTATCAGTTTTGGGTAGAAAATGACGTTCTTTCACTAGAACATGTCATAAACACATGACATACATCGATTTTAGTCAAATGCAGTCAAATGGGAGAGATTTTGGGTATAAAAGGACATAAACACTTCGAATAGGCCGATAAGAGTCAATATAGGTCAAATGAGATTGGTATTGGGTAGAAAATGATATATTTAACGTAGAACATGTCATAAACACTTTAAATATGTGGATTGGAGTCAAACTCGGTCAAATGGGAGAGGTTTTGGGTATAAAATGACCAAATCACATTGAATAGGACGATATGAGTCAATATAGGTCATATAGAATCGATTTTTGGCAGAAAATGTTGTATTTACCCTTGAACATGTCATCAACACTTCAAATACGTCGATTTGAGTCAAACACGGTCAAACGGGAGAGGTTTGGGTATAAAATGACCTAAACACTTTGAATATGACGATATGAGTTAATATAGGTCAAATGGGATCAAATTTGGGTAAAAATGACATATTTACCCTTCAACATGTCAGAAACACTTGAAATACATCGATTTGAGACAAACATGGTCAACCGGGAAAGATTTTAAGTATAAATGGACCTAAAGACTTTAAATAGGACGATATGAGTTAATATATGTAAAATGGGATCGGTTTTGGTTTAAAAAGGAGATATTTACTGTTAAACATGTCATAAACACTTGAAATGCATCGATTTGAGTCAAACTCAGAGAAACGGGAGAGGTTTTGGGTATAGAATGACCTAAACACTTTCAATAGTACGATATGAGTCAATATAGGTCATATAGAATAGGTTTTGGATAGAAAATGATGTATTTACCCTTGAAGATTGATGTGAATCTAGGTATGAAACCTTAATCCACTCAAAGGGATAAAACTAGATATAAAACCCTCTAAAGCTAAGCACCAAAGGTTTAAAATCTAGGGCGAAAGTTTAAGAATTGATTAAAGCAAAGCACCCTCAATTCCTACACTTCTTCACGTGAATCTAAAGCTTTAAGCACCAATTCACAACTCTTTGTTACACACAAAGAAAAACAACAAACTCTCTAAGTTTATTGAAGAATACAAAGAAAAGAATCTCTAAATCTCATTGTTCCAAGCTTGGGTGCACATCTATTTATACCCATAGCTTAAGAGTTTCAATCATATTCATAACTCTTTGTTACACACAAAGAAAAACAACAAACTCTCTAAGTTTATTGAAGAATACAAAGAAAAGAATCTCTAAATCTGATTTTTCCAAGCTTGGGTGCACATCTATTTATACCCATAGCTTGAGAGTTTCAATCATATTATGACTAGGCGTCCTACTTCTAAAAGGACTCCTAATAACCAATAGGATAATGCCACCTATTTATTACATAATCCTACCAAAACTCTAACACTATCTTATCTTAATTAGAATCCTATCCTACCTAAAAAGATAATATTACAAATTAACTACTCTAATCCTATTTTATTTAAAGTAAAACACTAAATATCCAATCACATGTGTGTAACCACGTCCATACCCATGCCATGTCACTTGCCATGTCACTTAAGTTGTAATAAAGCACCGTTCAATGTAACAAGCACCTCCCTTGTCTTAAAATTTTCCTCCTTCGTCAAAATTTTCAATCTTCGAAAATTACTCAAAGATTTTATCTTTTGATCAAGGCCTTCCATTAATCATCACCTCCATGGCTGCCACACATTATAGAATCATAAAACCTGAAAAAGGAAAGTTTAAAAACACACCTATGCCTAAAATGAGAAAAACCCTATCAAATGAAATGGGAGAAAACTCATAGGCAAAACCAACTTATTCCCCATGTCCACCAATCCTCATTCACATTTGCATGTTATCATGCACATGCAAATGTTCCCCTTTGATGCACCTAGAAGATTCATGTCTCCATAAGGCAACACATCTTCCATGATAGCATCCTTCATTGAAGCTTCAATCAATCCTTCAAAGTTGGCATCCTCTATCATATCAAAGATGTCATCAACACTTGAAATACGTAGATTTGAACAAATCTTGGTCAAACGGGAGAGGTTTTGGGTATAAAATGACCTAAATACTTCAAATAGGACGATAAAACTCAATACAGGTCAAATGGGATCTTGTTTTGGGTAGAAAATGATAAATTTACCCTTGAACATAAAATAAACACTTAAAAAAATCAATTTGAGTCAAACTCGGTCAAATAGGAGAAGTTTTGTGTATAAAATTACCTAAACACTTCGAATCACACGATATGAGTCAATATAGGTCACATGGGATCCGTTTTGGGTAGAAAATGACGTATTTACCCCTGAACATGTCATAAACACTTGAAATACATCGATTTCAATCAAACTCGGTCAAACGAGAGAGGTTAGGTATACAATAACCTAAACAATTCGAATAGGAAGTTATGACTCAATATAGGTCAAATGGGATCAGATTTGGGTAGAAAATGACGTATTTACCGTTAAACATGTCGTAAACATTTGAAATACATCGATTTGAATCAAACACGTTCAAACGGGAGGAGTTTTAAGTATAAAAGGACCTAAAGACTTCAAATAGGACGATATGAGTTAATATAGGTCAAATCGGATAGGTTTTGGGTAATAAATGACGTATTTACTCTTGATCATATTATGAACACTTGTAATACATCGATTTTAGTCAAACTCTATCGAATAGGATAGGTTTTGGTTATAAAATGACCTTAACATTTCGAATAGGACAATTTGAGTCAATATAGCTCGAATGGGATCAGATTTCAGTACAAAATGACGTATTTACCCTGGAACATGTCATAAACACTTGTAATACAACAATTTTAGTCAAACTCGGTCAAATAGGAGAAGTTTTGGTTATAAAATGACCTAAACACTTTGAATTGGATGATATGAGTAAATATAGGTCAAATGGGATCAGTTTTTGGTAGAAAATGACGTATTTACCCTGAAACATGTCATAAACACTTGAAATAACTTTATTTGAGTCAAACTCGTTCAAACGGGAGAGGTTTTTGGTATAAGATGACCTAAACACATCGAATAGAACATTATGAGTCAATATATAACAAATGGGATCAAGTTTGGTTAGAAAATGACGTATTTACCATTGAATATGTCACAAAAACCCTTGAAATACATCGATTTGAGTCAAACACGTTCAAACGGGAGGGGCTTTAAGTATAAAAGGATCTAAACACTTCGAATAGGTCGATATTTGTCAATATAGGTCAAATCAGATCAATATTCTGGTAGAAAATGACTTATTTACCCTTGAACATGTCATAAACACTTGGAATACAACGATTTTAGTCAATCTCGGTCAAAGAGAAGAAGTTTTAGTTATAAAACGACCTAAACACTTTGAATTGAACGATATGAGTCAATATAGGTCAAATGGGATCAATTTTATGTTTAAAATTACGTATTTACCCTTAAACAAATCTTTAGCAATTGAAATACGTCAATTTGAGTCAAACTCGGTCAAACTAGAGAGGTTTTGGGTATAAAATGACATAAACACTACGAATAGGATAATATGAGTCAATATAGGTCAAATGGGATCGATTTTGGTTAGAAAATGACGTATTTACCCTTGAACAAGTCTTTAGCACTTGAAATACATCGATTTGAGTCAAACTCTGTCAAATGGGAGAGGTTTTGGGTATAAAATGACCTAAACACTTTGAATAGGACGATATGAGTCAATATAGGTCATATAGAATCGGTTATGGGTAGAAAATAATGTATTTACCCTGGAACATGTCATCAACACTTAAAATACGTAGATTTGAATCAAACTCGGTCAAATAGGAAAAGTTTTGGGTATAAAATGACCTAAACACTTCACAGGACAATATGAGTCAATAAAGGTCAAATGGGATCCGTTTTGCCTAGAAAACGACGTATTTACCTTTGAACATGTCATAATCACTTGAAATACATCGATTTGAGTCAAACTCGATTAAACAGGAGAAGTTTTGGGTATAAAATAACCTAAACACTTCAAATAGGACGATATGAGTCCATATATGTCAAATAAGTTTGGTTTTTCGTAGAAAATGACGAATTTACCCTTGAACATGTAATAAATGCATGAAATACATCGATTTTAGTCAAACATGGTTAAACGAGAGAGGTTTTGGGTATAAAATGACCCAAACACTTCGAATAGGATGATACGAGTCAATATAGGTCAAATGGGATCAGTTTTGGGTAGAAAATGACGACGTATTTACCCTTGAACATTTCATAAACCCTTGAAATGACTCTATTTGAGTCAAACTCGTTCAACCGGAAGAGGTTTTGAGTATAAGATGACTTTAACACATCGAATAGGACGATATAAGTCAATATAGGACTAACTGGATCAGATTTGGGTTAAAAATGACATATTTACCATTGAATATGTCATAAAAACCCTTGAAGTACATCGATTGGAATCAAAAATGTTCGAACGGGTGGGGTTCTAAGTAAAAAAGGACCTAAACACTTCGAATAGGTTGATATGAGTCAATATAGTTCAAATCGGATTAATTTTGGGTAAAAATGATGTATTTACCCTTGAACATGTCATAAACACTTTTTATACAACGATTTTAGTCAAACTCGGCAAAGAGGAAAAGTTTTAGTTATAAAATGACCTAAACACTTCGAATTGGACGATATGAGTCAATATAGGCCAAATGGGATCAGTTTTGGGTAAAAAATGACATATTTACCCTTGAACTAGTCTTTAGCACTTGAAATACGTCGATTTGAGTCCAACTCGGTCAAACAGGAGAGGTTTTGGGTATAAAATGAACTAAAAAATTTCAATAGGACGATATGAGTCAATATAGGTCGTATAGAATCGGTTTTGGGTAGAAATTGATGTATTTATACTTGAACATGTTATCAACACTTGAAATACGTATATTTGAATCAAACTCTGTCAAACGGGAGAGGTTTCGGGTATAAAATGACCTAAACACTTCAAATAGAACAATATGAGTCAATACAAGTCAAATGGAATCCGTTTTGGGTAGAAAATTATGTATTTACCCTTGAACTTGTCATAAACACTTGAAATACATCAATTTGAGTCAAACTTGGTCAACTATGAGAAGTTTTTAGTATAAAATGACCTAAACACTTCGAATAAAACGATATGAGTCAATATAGGTAAAATGGGATGTTTTGGGTAGAAAATGACGTATTTACCTTTGAGCATGTCATAAACACTTGAAATACATCGATATAAGTCAAACTCGATCAAATAGGAGAGGTTTTGGGTATAAAATGACCTAAACACTTCAAATGGGATGATATGAGTCAATATACGTCAAATGGGATCAATTTTTGGTAGAAAATGATGTATTTACCCTTAAACATGTCATAAACACATAAAATAAATCGATTTAAGTTAAACACGGTCAAACGGGAGAGGTTTTGGGTATCAAATGACCCAAACACATCGAATAGGATGATATGAGTCAATATAGGGCAAATGGGATTGGTTTTGTGTAAAAAATAACGTATTTACCCTTGAACATGTCATAAACACTTGAAATACATAAATTTGAGTCAAACTCGGTCAAACGGGAGAGTTTTTGTGTATAAATTAACCTGAACACTACAAATAGGACGATAGATTGGTCAAAAGGGACGGATTTTGAGTAGAAAATGATGTATTTACCCTAGAACATGTTATAAACACTTGAAATACATTGATTTACTCGGTCAAACGGGAGAGGTTTTGGGTATAAAATTACCTAAACAATTCGAATAGGACGATCTGAGCGAATATAGGTCAAATGGGATCAATTTTGGATAAAAATTGACGTATTTAACCTAGAACATGTCATAAACACTTTAAATACGTCAATTTGAGTCAAACTCGGTGAAACGAAATAGGTTTTGGGTATAAAATAATATAAACTTTTGAATAGGACAGTATGAGTTAATATAGGTCAACCGGGATAGTTTGTGGTTGAAAATGATGTATTTACCCTAGAACATGCCATAAACACTTAAAATACATCGATTTGAGTTTTACTCGGTCAAACGGGAGAGGTTTTGGATATAAAAGAACCTAAACACATCGAATAGGACTATGTGAGTCAATATAGGTGAAATGGGATCGATTTTAAGTAGAAAATGACGTATTTAACCTAGAACATGTCATAAACACTTTAATACATCGATTTGAGACAAACTCGGTCAAATGAGAGAGGTTTTGCGTATTAACAGATTGGTATTGGGTAGAAATTGATGTATTTACCCTTGAACACGTCATAAACACTTGAGATACATTTATTTGAGTCAAACTCGATCAAATAGGAGAGGTTTTGGGTGTAAAATGACCTAAACACTTCGAACAGGACAATATGAGTCAATAATTGTCAAAAAGGATTGGTTTTGGAAAGAAAATGACGTATTTACCCATGACCATGTCATAAACACTTAAAATCCATTGATTTGAGTCAAACTAGGTTAAACAAGAGCAGTTTTGGGTATAAAATGCTCTAAACACTTCGAATAGGACTGTATGAGTCAATATAGGTAAAATGGAATCAAATTTGGGTAGAAAATGACGTATTTACCTTTGAACATGTCATATAAACTTGAAATACGTCGATTTGAGTTAAACTCGGTAAACGGGAGAGGTTTTGGGTATAAAATGACGTAAACACTTTGAATAGGACGATATGAGTCAATATTGGTCAAATGGGATTGGTTTTAGGTAGATTTACTTAAGAACAAGTCATAAACATTTGAAATACATTGATTTGAGTCAAAATCGGTCAAATGGGAGAGGTTTTGGATAAAAAATTACCTTAACAATTTGAATAGGACGATATTAGTCAATATTAGTCAAAAGGGATTTGTTTTGGGTAGAAAATTAAGTATTTAACCTTAAACAAGTCATAAATACTTGAAATATATCGATTTGAGTCAAACGGGAGAGGTTTTGGTTTAAAATGACATTAACACATCGAATAGGACAATATTAGTCAAAATAGGTCAAATGGGATCAGATTTGGGTAAAAAATGAAATATTTCCCTTGAACAAGCTATAAACAAAGGAATTACATCGGTTTGAGTCAAACTTGGTTAAACGGGAGAGGTTTTGGATATAAAATGACCTTAACACATCGATTAGGATGATATGACTCAATATAGGTCAAATGAGATCGGTTCTGTGTAGGAAATGACGTACTTACCCTTGAACACGTCATAAACACTTGAAATATGTTGATATGAGTCAAACTAGGTCAAATGGGAGAGCTTTTGGGTATAATATGACCTAACACTTCGAATAGGATGATATGAGTCAATGTAGGTCAAATGGCATCATATTTGAATTGAAAAATGACCTTAAACATGTCATAAACACTTGAAATACATCAATTTAAGTCAAACACCGTCAAATGGGAGACATTTTAAGTATAAAAGGACCTAAACACTTCGAATAGGACGATATGAGTCAATATAGGTCAAATACAATCGATTTTGGGTAAAAATGACACATTTACCCTTAAACATGTCATAAACACTTGTAATACATATATTTAAGTCAAACTCGATTAAACAAAAGAGGTCAAATAGGATCAGTTTTGGGTAGAAAATAACGTATTTACCCTTAAACATGTCACTAACATTTGAAATACATTGATTTGAATCAAACACGTTCAAACGACAGAAGTTTTAAGTATAACAGGACCTAAACACTTCGAATTAGACAATATGAGTCAATATAGGTCCAATAGGAATTGTTTTGGGTAGAAATGATGTATTTACCCTAGAACATGTCATAAACACTTGAAATAATTCGATTTGAGTCAAACTCTGTCAAACGAGAGAGATTGTAGGTATAAAATTACCTTAACATTTTGAATAGGACTATACGAGTCAATATAGGTCAAATGAGATCAGATACGAGTAGAAAATGACGTATTTACCCTTGAACATGTCATAAACACTTGAAATACATCGATTTGAGTCAAACTCGGCCAAGCGAGAGAGGTTTTGGGTATAAGATGACCTAAACACATCGATTAGGACGATATGAGTCAATATAGGACAAATGGGATCAGATTTGGGTAGAAAATGACAAATTTACCATTAAACATGTCATAAACACTTGAAATACATCGATTTTTGTCAAACTCGGTTAAATAGAAGAGGTTTTGGGTATAAAATGATGTATTTACCCTTTGAATAGGACTATATGAGTCAATATAGGTCTAATTGGATCAGTTTTTGGTAAAAAATGACGTATTTACCCTAGAACAAGTTATAAACACTTATAATACACTGATTTTAGTCAAACTCGGTCAAATAGGAGAAGTTTTGGTTATGAAACGACCTTAACACTTCGAATTGGATGATGAGTCATTATAGGTCAAATGGATCAGTTTTGTTGGAAAATGACGTCTTTACCCTTGAACATGTCATAAAAACTTGAAATAACTCAATTTGAGTCAAACTCATTAAAACGGGAGAGGTTTTGGGTATAAGATGACCTAAACAAATCGAATAGGATGATATGAGTCAATATAGGACAAATGGGATCAAATTTTGGTAGAAAATGACGTATTTACCTTTAAACATGTCACAAAAACCCTTAAAGTACATCGATTTTAGTCAAACACATTCAAACGGTAGGGATTTTAAGTATAAAAGGACCTAAACAATTCGAATAGGATGGTATAAGTCAATATAGGTCAAATGAGATCGATTTTGGGTAAAAAATGACGTATTTACCGTTAAACATGTCATAAACACTTGTAATATAACAATTTTAGTCAAACTCGGTCAAAGAGGAGAAGTTTTGGTTATAAAATGACCTAAACATTTTGAATTGGACGATGTGAGTCAATATAGATCAAATGGGATCAGTTTTGGGTAGAAAATGATGTATTTACCCTTAAACACGTCATAAACACTATAAATACACCGATTTGAGTCAAACTTGGTCAAACGGGAGAGGTTTTGGGTATAAAATGACCTAAGCACTTCAAATAGGACGATATGAGTCAATATTGGTCAAAAGAGATTAGTTTTGGCTAAAAAAAGACGTATTTACCGTTGTACATGTCATAAACACGTGAACTACATCGATTTGAGTCAAACTTTGTCAAACGTGAGAGTTTTCTGGTAGACAATAACTTAAACATTTTGAATAGAAAGATATGACTCAATATAGGTTAAATGGGATCAGATTTGAGTAGAAAATAACGTATCTACCCTTGAACATGTCATAAACACTTGAACTACATTGATATGAATTTAACACGTTCAAACTGGAGGGGTTTTAAGTATAAAAAGACCTAATCACTTCGAATAGGACGATATGAGTTAATATAGGTCAAATCGGTTTTAGGTAAAAAATGACGTATTTACCCTTGAACATGTCATAAACACTTATAATACATTGATTTTAGTTAAACTCAATCAAATGGGAGAGGTTTTGTTATAAAATGACATTACATTTCGAATAGGACTATATGAGTCAATATAAGTCAAATGGGAACTGATTTTAGTACAAAATGACGTATTTATCCTATAACATGTCATAAACACTTGAAATAACTCGATTTGAGTCAAACTCAGTCAAACGATTGAGGTTTTAGGTATAAAATTACCTTAACATTTCGAATAGGATAATACGAGTTAATATAGGTCAAATGAGATCAGATTCGAGTAGAAAATGACGTATTTATCCTTGAATATGTCATAAACACTTAAAATACATCGATTTGAGTCAAATTCGGTCAAACGGGAGAGGTTTTGGGTATAAGATAATCTAAACACATCAAATAGGACGATATGAGTTAATATAGGACAAATGGGACAAATTTGGATAGAAAATGATGTATTTACCCTTGAAAATGTCTCAAAAACCCTTAAAATTTATCAGATAGAGTCAAACACGTTCAAACGAGAGGAGTTTTAAGTATAAAAGGACCTAAACACTTCGAATAGGACGATATGAGTCAATATAGGTCAAATCGGATCATTTTTGGTGAAAAATGACGTATTTACCCTTGAACATGTTCTAAACACTTGTAATACACTTATTTTAGTCAAACTTGGTCAAACAGGAGAAGTTTTGGTTATAAAACGAGCTAAACACTTCCAATTGGATGATATGAGTCAATATACGTCAAATGGGAACAGTTTTGGGTAGAAAATGACGTATTTACCCTTGAACATGTCATAAACACTTGAAATAGATTGATTTGAGTCAAACTCGGTCAAGCGGGAGCAGTTTTGGGTATAAAATTATGTAAACACTTCGAATAGGATAATATGAGTCAATATAGGTCAAATGGGATCGATTTTGGGTAGAAAATGACGTATTTACCCTTGAACAAGTCTTTAACATTTGAAATACGTCGATTTGAGTCAAACTCGGTCAAGTAGGAGAGGTTCTGGGTATGAAATGACCTAAGCACTTCAAATAGGACGATATGAGTCAATATAGGTGAAAAGGGATATGTATTGGGTAGAAAATGACGTATTTTCCCTTTTAGATGTCATAAACACTTGCAATATATCGATTTAAGTCAAACTCGGTTAAACGGGAGAGATTTTGTATATAATCTAAACACTTCAATTAGGACTATATGAGTCAATATAGGTCAAAGGGATCAGATTTGGGTAGAGAATTACGTATTTACCCTTGAACATGACAACAACAATTGATATACATCGTTTTAAGTCAAACTTGATTAAACCATAGAGTTTTTGTGTAAAAAATGACCTTACCACTTTGAATAGGACGATTTAAGTCAATATAGGACAAATGGTACCAAATTTGGGTGGAAAATGACGTATTTACCCTTGAACAAGTCATAAATACTTGAAATACATTGATTTGAGTCAAACTCGGTCAAATGGGAGAGGTTTTGCGTATAAAATGACCAAACACATCGAATAGGATGATATTGGTCAATATTGGTCAAATGGGATCGATTTTTGGTAAAAAATGACTTATTTACCCGAGAACAAGTAATAAACTCTTTATATACATCGCTTTGAATCAAACTCGGTCAAACTGGACAGGAATCGTTATAAAATAACCTAAACACTTCAAATAGGACGATATGAGTCAATATTGGTATAAAGTAATTAGTTTTGGGTAGAAAATAATGTACTTAACCTTGAATGTCATAAACACTTGATATACATCGATATGAGTAAAATTCGGTAAAACAAGAGAGGTTTTGGGTAAAAACTAACCTTAACACTTTGAATAGGATGATTTGAGTTAATATAGGAGAAATGGGATCAGATTTGGGTAGAAAATGACGTATTTACCCTTGAACATGTTAGATACACTTGAAATTCAATGATTTGAGTTAAAATCGGTCAAATGGGAGAGGTTTTGGGTATAAAATATGACTCAATATAGGTCAAATAAGATCAATTTTGGGTAGGAAATAACGTATTTACCCTTGAACATGTCATAAACACTTGAAATAACTCGATTTGAGTCAAACGGGAAAGATTTTGTGTATAAAAAGACCTAAACACTTCGAATAGGACGATATGAGTCAATATAGGAAAAATGAGATCAGATTTGGGTAGAAATTGACATATTTACCCTTGAACATGTCATAAACACTTGAAATAAATCGATTTGAGTCAAACTCGGTCAAACGGGAAAGATCTTGGGTATAAAAAGTCCTAAACACTTCGAATAGGACGATATGAGTCAATATATGACAAATGAGATCACATTTGGGTAGAAATTGATGTATTTACCCTTGAACATGTCATAAACACTTGAAATACATCGATCTTAGTCAAACTCGTGCAAACGGGAGAGGTTTTGGGTATAAAATGACCTAAACACTACGAATAGGACGATATGAGTCAATATTGGTCAAAAAGGATTGAGTCAAACTCGGTTAAACGAGAGAGGTTTTGGGTATAAAATGATCTAACACTTTGAATAGGACTATATGAGTCAATATAGGTCAAAGGGATAAGATTTGAGTGGAAACTTATGTATTTACGCTTGAATATTTCATAAACACTTAAAATACATAGATTTGAGTCAAACTCGGTCAAACAAAAGAGGTTTTGCGTATTAAATGACCTAAACACTTCGAATTAAAGGAGTTTGTTTTGGCTAGAAAATGACGTATTTACCCCTAAACATGTCATAAACACTTAAAACACGTCGCTTTAAGTCAAACTCGGTAAACGTGACAAGTTTTGGGTATAAATTGACCTAAACATTTCGAATAGGACGATATGAGTCAATATTGGTCAAAAGGGATTGATTTTGGGTAAAAAATGATGTATTTACACTTCAACATGTCATAAACACTTGAAATACATCGATTTGAGTCAAACTCGGTTAGACGAGAGAGGTTTGGTATAAAATGAACTAAAGACTTCGAATAAGACTATATGAGTCAACATAGATCAAAGGGATTACATTTGGGTAGAAAATTACGTATTTATCCTTGAAAATGGCATAAACACTTGAAATACATAGATTTTAGTCAAACTCGGTCACAATGGAGAGGTTTTGGGTATAAAATGACCTAAGCACTTCGAATAGTACGATTTGAGTCAATATAGATCAAAGGGATTGGTTTTGGGTATAAAAATGACGTATTTACCCTAGAACATGTCATAAACACTTAAAATACATCAATTTGATTCAAACTCAGTCAAACCGGAGAGGTTTTAGGTTGGAAATGACATATTTACCTTTGAACATGTCATAAACACTTGATATACACCGATTTTACTCAAACTCGATTAATCGGGAGAGGTTTTGGGTATAAAATGACCTTAACACTTCGAATAGGATGACTGGAGTCAATATAAGTCAAATGGGATCAGTCAAATGGGACGACTGCAGTCAAATGGGTAGAAAATGACGTATTTAACCTTGAACATGTCATAAACACTTAAAGTGAATTGATTTGAGTCAAACTCAGTCAATCGATAAAGGTTTGTAATATTTAATGACCTAAACACTTTGAATCGGACGATATGAGTCAATATAGGTCAAATGGGATCAGTATGAGTAGAAAATGATGTATTTACCCTTGAACATGTCATAAACACTTGAAATACATCAATTTGAGTCAAACTCGATAAAACGGGACAGGTTTTGTGTATAACATGAGCTTAACATTTCGAATAAGACGATATGAGTCAATATAGTTCAAATGGGATCAGATGTTGGTAGAAAATGACGTATTTACCCTTAAACATTATAGAAACACTTAAAATACATCGATTTGAGTCAAACTCAGTCAAAAAAGAGAGGTTTTAGGTTGGAAATGTCGTATTTACAATTGAACATATCATGAAAACTTGAAATAAATCGATTTGAGTCAAACTTTGTCAAATAGGAGAAGTTTTGGGTATAAAATGGCCTAAACACTTTGAATAGGACAATTTGAGTGAATATACGTAAAATGAGATCGGTTTTGGGAAGAAAATGACGTATTTACCCTTGAACATGTCATAAACACTTAAAATACATCGATTTGAGTCAAACTCAGTCAAAAAAGAGAGGTTTTTGGTTCGAAATGACGTATTTACCCTTGAACGTATCGTGAACACTTGAAATAAATCGATTTGAGTCAAACTTGGTCGGAAAGGAGAAGTTTTGGGTATAAAATGGCCTAAACACTTCGAATAGGACAATTTGAGTGAATATAGGTAAAATGAGATCGGTTTTGGAAAGAAAATGGCGTATTTACCCTTGAACTTGTCATAAACACTTAAAATACATCAATTTGAGTCAAACTTGGTAAAACGGGACAGGTTTTGTGTATAACATGAGCTTAACATTTCGAAAAAGACGATATAAGTCAATATAGTTCAAATGGAATCAGATTTTAGTAGAAAATGACGTATTTACCCTTGAACATGTTAGAAACACTTGAAATACCTCGATTTGAGTCGAACTTAGTCAAAAAAGAGAGGTTTTAGGTTGGAAATGACGTATTTACCCTTGAACATATCGTGAACACTTGAAAAAATCGATTTGAGTCAAACTTGGTCAAATGGGAGAAGTTTTGGGTATAAAATGGCCTAAACACTTCGAATAGGACAATTTGAGTGAATATAGGTAAAATGAGATCGGTTTTGGGAAGAAAATGACGTATTTACCCTTGAACATGAAATAAACACTTAAAATACATCGATTTGAGTCAAACTCAGTCAAAAAAGTATGACTGCAGTCAAGGGTATAAAATGACCTTAACACTTCGAATAGTACGATTTGAGTCTATATAGATTAAAGGGATTGGTTTTGGGTATTAAAATGACGTATTTACCCTAGAACATGTCATAAACACTTAAAATACATCAATTTGATTCAAACTCAGTCAAACGGGAGAGGTTTTAGGTTGGAAATGACATATTTACCATTGAACAAGTCATAAACACTTGTTATACACCGATTTTACTCAAACTCGATCAAACGGGAGAGATTTTGGGTATAAAATTACCTTAACACTTTGAATAGGACGACTGCAGTCAATATAAGTCAAATGGGATCAGATTTGGGTAGAAAAGACGTATTTAACCTTGAACATGTCATAAACACTTAAAGTGAATTGATTTGAGTCAAACTCAGTCAATCGATAAAGGTTTTTAATATTTAATGGCCTAAACACTTTGAATCGGACAATATGAGTCAATATAGGTCAAATGGGATCAGTATGAGTAGAAAATGACGTATTTACCCTTGAACATGTCATAAACACTTGAAATACATCAATTTGAGTCAAACTCGGTAAAACGGGACAGGTTTTGTGTATAACATGAGCTTAACATTTCGAATAAGACGATATAAGTCAATAAAGTTCAAATGGAATCAGATTTTGGTAGAAAGTGACGTATTTACCCTTGAACATGTTAGAAACACTTGAAATACCTCGATTTGAGTCGAACTCAGTCAAAAAAGAGAGGTTTTAGGTTGGAAATGATGTATTTACCCTTGAATAGGACAATTTGAGTGAATATAGGTAAAATGAGATTGGTTTTGGAAAGAAAATGGCGTATTTACCCTTGAACATGTCATAAACACTTGAAATACATCGATTTGAGTCAAACTCAGTCAAAATAGAGAGGTTTTAGGTTGGAAATGACATATTTACCCTTGAACATATCATGAACACTTGAAATAAATCGATTTGAGTTAAACTTGCTCAAATGGGAGAAGTTTTGGGTATAAAATGGCCTAAACACTTCGAATAGGTTAATTTGAGTGAATATAGGTAAAATGAGATCGGTTATGGAAAGAAAATGGTGTATTTACCCTTGAACATGTCATAAACACTTGAAATACATCGATTTGAGTCAAACTCAGTCAAAAAAGAGAGGTTTTTGGTTGGAAATGACGTATTTACCCTTGAACATATCGTGAACACTTGAAATAAATCGATTTGAGTCAAACTTGGTCGAATAGGAGAAGTTTTGGGTATAAAATAGCCTAAACACTTCGAATAGGACAATTTGAGTGAAAATAGGTAAAATGAGATCGGTTTTGGGAAGAAAATGATGTATTTACCCTTGAACATGTCATAAACACTTAAAATACATCGATTTGAGTCAAACTCAGTCAAAAAAGAATGACTGTAGTCAAGGGTATAAAATGACCTTAACACTTCGAAAAGGATGACTACAGTCAATATAAGTCAAATGGGATCAGATTTGGGTAGAAAATGTCGTATTTAACCTTGAACATGTCATAAAAACTGAAAAAATGCTTTGATTTGAGTCAAACCCAGTCAATTGAGAAAGATTTTCAATATTAAATGACCTAAACACTTTGAAAGGATGATATGAGTTAATATAGGTCAAATGGGATCAGTTTTGGATAGGAAATGACGTATTTACCCTTGAACATGTCATAAACACTTGAAATACATCGATTTGAGACAAAGTCGTTAAAACGGATAGGTTTTGGGTATAAAATGAGCTTAACATTTCGAATAAGATGACATGAGTCAATAGTTCAAATGGGATCCGATTTGGGTAGAAAATAACGTATTTACCCTTAAACATATCAAAAACATTTGAAATACGTTGATTTGAGTCAAACTCGGTAAAACGAGAGAGGTTTTGGGTATAAAATGATCTAAACACTTCGAATAGGACTATATGAGTCAAAACAGGTCAAATGGGATCAAATTTGGGTAGAAAATAACATATTTACCCTTGAACATGTTAAAAACACCTGAAATACATAGATTTAACTCAAACTAAGTCAAACTGGAGAGGTTTTAGATACAAAGGGATCGAAACACTTCGAATAAGACGATATGAGTCGATATTGGTAAAAAGGGATTGGTTTTGGGTAGAAAATGACGTATTTATCCTTGAATGCTTCATAAACACTTGAAATACATTGATTAAATCAAACTCGGTAAACGTGAGAGGTTTTGGGTATAAAATGACCTAAACACTTCGAATAGGACGATATGAGCCAATATTGGTCACATGGGATCGGTTTCAGATAGAAAATGATTTATTTACCCTAAAACATGTCATAAATACTTGAAATGCATCAATTTGAGTCAAACTCGGTCAAATGGGAGAGGTTTTGGGTATAAAATGATCTAAACACTTCGAATAGGACTATATGAGTCAATATTAGTTAAAAGGGATTTGTTTTCAGCTGAAAATGACGTATTTACCCTTAAACATATCATGAACACTTGAAATAAATCGATTTGAGTCAAACTTGGTCAAACGGGAGAAGTTTTCGAAGTAAAATGACCTAAACACTTCAAATAGGACAATTTGAGTGAATATAGGTAAAATGACGTATTTACCCTTTAACATAGCATAAATTACATCGATTTGAGTCAAACTCGATCTAACGGGAGAGGTTTTGGGTATAAAATGACCTTAACACTTCGAATGGACGATATGAGCCCATATTGGTTAAAAGGGATTGGTTCTATGTAGAAAATGACGTCCCCTTGCGCATGTCATAATCACTTGAAATATATCGATTAGAATCAAACTCGGTAAAACGAAAGAGGTTTTGGGTATAAAATGATCTAAACACTTCAAATATGACTATATGAGTCCATATAGGTCAAACAGGATAAGATTTGGGTCGAAAATGAGGTATTTACCCTTGACTATGTCATTAGCACTTGAAATACATCGATTTCAGTCAAATTCGGTAAAACAAGAGAGGTTTTGGGTATAAAATGATCTAAACACTTCGAATAAGACTATATGAGTCAAAACAGGTCAAATGGGATCAAATTTGGGTAGAAAATAACATATTTACCCTTGAACATGTCAAAAACACCTGAAATACATAGATTTAACTCAAACTAAGTCAAACTAGAGAGGTTTTAGATACAAAGGGATCGAAACACTTCGAATAAGACGATATGAGTCGATATTGGTAAAAAGGGATTGGTTTTGGGTAGAAAATGACGTATTTATCCTTGAATGCTTCATAAACACTTGAAATACATTGATTAAATCAAACTCGGTAAACGTGAGAGGTTTTGGGTATAAAATGACCTAAACACTTCGAATAGGACGATATGAGCCAATATTGGTCACATGGGATCGGTTTCAGATAGAAAATGATTTATTTACCCTAAAACATGTCATAAATACTTGAAATGCATCAATTTGAGTCAAACTCGGTCAAATGGGAGAGGTTTTGGGTATAAAATGATCTAAACACTTCGAATAGGACTATATGAGTCAATACAGGTCAAATGGGATCAAATTTGGGTAGAAAATAACATATTTACCCTTGAACATGTCAAAAACACCTGAAATACATAGATTTAACTCAAACTAAGTCAAACTGGAGAGGTTTTAGATACAAAGGGATCGAAACACTTCGAATAAGACGATATGAGTCGATATTGGTAAAAAGGGATTGGTTTTGGGTAGAAAATGACGTATTTATCCTTGAATGCTTCATAAACACTTGAAATACATTGATTTAAGTCAAACTCGGTAAACGTGAGAGGTTTTAGGTATAAAATGACCTAAACACTTCGAATAGGACGATATGACCCAATATTGGTCACATGGGATCGTTTCAGATACAAAATGATTTATTTACCCGAAAACATGTCATAAATACTTGAAATGCATCAATTTGAGTCAAACTCGGTCAAATGGAAGAGGTTTTGGGTATAAAATGATCTAAACACTTCGAATAGGACTATATGAGTCAATATTAGTTAAAAGGGATTTGTTTTCAGCTGAAAATGACGTATTTACCCTTGAACATATCATGAACACTTGAAATAAATCGATTTGAGTCAAACTTGGTCAAACGGGAGAAGTTTTCGAAGTAAAATGACCTAAACACTTCAAATAGGACAATTTGAGTGAATATAGGTAAAATGACGTATTTACCCTTTAACATAGCATAAATTACATCGATTTGAGTCAAACTCGATCTAACGGGAGAGGTTTTGGGTATAAAATGACCTCAACACTTCGAATGGACGATATGAGCCCATATTGGTTAAAAGGGATTGGTTCTATGTAGAAAATGACGTCCCCTTGCGCATGTCATAATCACTTGAAATACATCGATTAGAATCAAACTCGGTAAAACGAAAGAGGTTTTGGGTATAAAATGATCTAAACACTTCAAATATGACTATATGAGTCCCTATAGGTCAAACAGGATAAGATTTGGGTTGAAAATAAGGTATTTACCCTTGACTATGTCATTAGCACTTGAAATACATCGATTTCAGTCAAACTCGGTAAAACAAGAGAGGTTTTGTGTATGAAATGATCTAAACACTTTGAATAGGACTATATGAGTCAATATAGGTCAAATGGGATCAGATTTGGGTAGAAAATGACGTATTTACCCTTGAACATGTCAAAAGCACTTGAAATACATAGATTTAACCTAAACTCAATAAAACGGGAGAGATTTTGGGTACAAAATGATGGAAACACTTTGAATAGGACGATATGAGTCGATATTGGTAAAAAGGGATTGGTTTTGGGTAGAAAATGACGTATTTATCCTTGAATGCGTCATAAACACTTGAAATACATCGCGTTAAGTCAAACTCGGTAAACGTGAGAGGTTTTGGGTATGAAATGACCTAAACACTTTGATTAGGAAGATATGAGTCAATATTGGTCATATGGGATCGGTTTTGGGAAGAAACCGATTTATTTACCCTAAAACATGTCATAAATACTTGAAATGCATCGATTAGAGTCAAACTCGATAAAATGGGAGAGGTTTTGGGTATAAAATGATCTAAACACTTCGAATAGGACTATATGAGTCAATACTAGTCAAAAGGGATTTGTTTTCAGCTTAAAATGACGTATTTACCCTTGAACATCTCCTGAACACTTGAAATAAATCGATTTGAGTCAAACTTGGTAAAACGGGAGAAGTTTTGGGTATAAAGGGACCTAAACACTTCGAATAGGACAATTTGAGTGAATATAGGTAAAATAAAAAGATCGGATTTGGGAATAAAATGACGTCTTTACATTTAACATAGCATAAACACTTGAAATACATCAATTTGAGTCAATTTCGGTCTAACACGAGAGGTTTTGGGTATAAAATGGCCTTAACACTTCGAATGGACGAAATGAGCCCATATTGGTTAAAAGGGATTGGTTCTAAGTAGAAAATGATGTCCCCTTGAGCATGTCATAATCATTTGAAATACATCGATTAGAAACAAACTCGGTAAAACGAAAGATGTTTTGGGTATAAAATGATCTAAACACTTCCAATATGACTATATGAGTCAATATATGTCAAATAGGATAAGATTTGGGTCGAAAATGAGGTATTTACCCTTGACTATGTCATTAGCACTTGAAATACATCGATTTAAGTCAAACTCGGTAAAACAAGAAAGATTTTGTGTATAAAATGATCTAAACACTTCGAATGGGACTATATGAGTCAATATAGGTCCAATGGGATCAGATTTGGGTAGAAAATGATGTATTTACCTTTGAACATGTCAAAAACACTTGAAATACATATATTTAACTTAAACTCAGTCAAACGGGAGAGATTTTAATTACAAAATGATCGAAAAACTTCGAATAGGATGATATGAGTTGATAATGGTAAAAAGGGATTGGTTTTGGGTAGAAAATGACGTATTTATCCTTGAATGCGTCATAAACACTTGAAATACATCGAGTTAAGTCAAACTCGGTAAACGTGAGAGGTTTTGGGTATAAAATGACCTAAACACTTCGAATAGGTCGATATGAGTCAATATTGGTCATATGGGATCGATTTTGGGTAGATAATGATTTATTTTCCCTAAAACATGTCATAAACACTTTAAATGCATCGATTTAAGTCAACCTCGGTCAAATGGGAGAGGTTTTGGGTATAAAATGATCTAAACACTTCGAATAGGACTATATGAGTCAATATTATTCAAAAGGGATTTGTTTTCACCTTAAAAATGACGTATTTACTCTTGAACATCTCATGAACACTTGAAATAAATTGATTTGAGTCAAACTTGGTCAAACGGGAGAAGTTTTGGGTATAAAATGAACTAAACACTTCGAATTGGACAATTTGAGTGAATATAGGTAAAATGAGATCGGATTTGGGAAGTAAATGAGGTATTTACCCTTTAACATAGCATAAACACTTCAAATATATCTATTTGAGTCAAACTCGGTCTAATAGGAGAGGTTTTGGGTATAAAATGAACTTAACACTTTGAATGGGCGATATGAGCCCATATTGGTTAAAAGGGATTGGTTCTGTGTAGAAAATGACGTCCCCTTGAGCATGTCTTAATCACTTGAAATACATCGATTAGAATCAAACTCGAAAACACGAAAGAGGTTTTGGGTATAAAATGATCTAAACACTTCCAAGATGAGTATATGAGTCAATATAGGTAAAATAGGATAAGATTTGGGTCGAAAATGAGGTATTTACCCTTGACTATGTCATTAGCACTGGAAATACATCGATTTAAGTCAAACTTGGTAAAACAAGAGAGGTTTTATGAATAAAATAATCTAAACACTTCGAATAGGACTATATGAGTTAATATAGGTCAAATGGGATCAGATTTGGGTAGAAAATGACGTATTTACCCTTGAACATGTCAAAAACACTTGAAATACATAGATTTCACTTAAACTCAGTCAAACGGGAGAGATTTTGGGTACAAAATGATCGAAACACTTTGAATAGGACGATATGAGTCGATATTGGTAAAAAGGGATTGGTTTTGGGTAGAAAATGACGTATTTATCCTTCAATGCGTCATAAACAATTGAAATACATCGAGTTAAGTCAAACTCGGAAAACGTGAGAGGTTTTGGGTATAAAATATCCTAAACATTTTGAATAGGACAATATGAGTCAATATTGGTCATATGGTATCGGTTTTGGGTAGAAAATGATTTATTTACCCTAAAACATGTCATAAGTACTTTAAATGCATCGATTTGAGTCAAACTCGGTCAAATGGGAGAGGTTTTGGGTATAAAATGATCTAAACACTTCGAATAGGACTATATGAGTCAATATTAGTCAAAAGGGATTTGTTTTCAGCTGAAAATAACGTATTTACCCTTGAACATATCATGAACACTTGAAATAAATCGATTTGAGTCAAACTTGGTTAAACCGGAGAAGTTTTAGGTATAAAGGGACCTAAACACTTCGAATAGGACAATTTGAGTGAATATAGGTAAAATAAACAGATCGAATTTGGGAAGAAAATGACTTATTTTCATTTAACATAGCATAAACACTTGAAATACATCGATTTGAGTCAAACTCGGTCTAACGGGAGAAGTTTTGGGTATAAAATGGCCTTTGCACTTCGAATGGACGATATGAGCCCATATTGGTTAAAAGGGATTGGTTTTAAGTAGAAATTGATGTCCCCTTCAGCATGTCATAATCACTTGAAATACATCGATTGGAATCAAACTCAGTAAAACGAAAGAGGTTTTGGGTATAAAATGACCTAAACAATTCCAATATGACTATATGAGTCAATATAGGTCAAATAGGATAAGATTTGAGTCGAAAATGAGGTATTTACCCTTGACTATGTCATTAGCACTTGAAATACATCGATTTAAGTCAAACTCGGTAAAACAAGAGAGGTTTTGTGTATAAAATGATCTTAACACTTCGAATAGGACTATATGAGTCAATATAGGTCAAATGGGATCAGATTTGGGTAGAAAATGACGTATTTACCCTTGAACATGTCAAAAACACTTGAAATACATAGATTTAACTTAAACTCAGCCAAACGAGAGAGATTTTGGGTTCAAAATGATCGAAACACTTCGAATAGGACGATACGAGTCGATATTGGTAAAAAGGGATTGGTTTTGGGTAGAAAATGACGTATTTATCCTTGAATGCGTCATAAACACTTGAAATACATCGAGTTAAGTCAAACTCGGTATACGTGAGAGGTTTCGGATATAAAATGATCTAAACACTTCGCATAGGTCGATATGAGTCAATATTGGTCATATGGGATCGGTTTGGGTAGAAAATAATTTATTTACCCTAAAACATGTCATAAACACTTAAAATGCATCGATTTGAGTCAAACTCGGTCAAATGGGGGAGGTTTTGGATATAAGTTGATATAAACACTTCGAATAGGACTATATGAGTCAATATTAGTCAAAAGGGATTTGTTTTCAGCTGAAAAAGACGTATTTACCTTGAACATATCATGAGCACTTGAAATAAATTGATTTTAGTCAAACTTGGTCAAACGGGAGATGTTTTGGGTATAAAATGACCTAAACACTTCGAATAGGACAAATTGAGTGAATATAGGTAAAATGAGATCGGTTTTGGGATGAAAATGACGTATGTACCCTTTAAAATGGCATAAACACTAGAAATACATCGATTTGAGTCAAACTTAGTTTAAGGGGAGAGGTTTTGGGTATAAAATGACCTTAACACTTCAAATGGACGATTTGAGCCCGTATTTGTTAAAAGGGATTTGTTCTGTTTAGAAAATGACGTCCCCTTGAGCATGTCATAATCACGTGAAATACATCGATTAGAATTAAACTCGGTAAAACGAAAGAGGTTTTGGGTATAAAATGATCTAAACACTTCCAATATGACTATATGAGTCAATATAGGTCAAATAGGATAAGATTTGGGTCATAAATGAGGTTTTTACCCTTGGCTATGTCATAAACACTTGAAATACATCGATTTAAGTCAAACTCGGTAAAACAAGAGAGGTTTTGTGTATAAAATGATCTAAACACTTCGAATAGGACTATATGATTCAATATAGGTCAAATGGGATCAGATTTGGGTAGAAAATGACGTATTTACCCTTGAACATGTCATAAACACTTGAAATACATAGATTTCACTTAAACTCAGTCAAACGGGAGAGATTTTGGGTACAAAATGATTGAAACACTTCGAATAAGACGATATGAGTCGATTATTGTAAAAAGGGTTTGGTTTTAGGTAGAAAACGACGTATTTATCCTTGAATGCGTCATAAACACTTGAAATACATCGAGTTAAGTCAAAGTCGGTAAACATGAGAGGTTTTGGGTACAAAATGACCTAAACACTTCGAATAGGACGATATGAGTCAATATTGGTCATATGGGATCGGTTTTGGGTAGAAAATCAATCATATACCCTAAAACATGTCATAAATACTTAAAATGCGTCGATTTGAGTCAAACTCAGTCAAATGGGAGAGGTTTTGTGTATAAAATGATCTAAACACTTCGAATAGGACTATATGAGTCAATATTAGTCAAAAGGGATTTGTTTTCAACAAAAAATGACGTATTTACCCTTGAACATATCATGAACACTTGAAATAAATCGATTTGAGTCAAACTTCGTCAAACCGGAGAAGTTTTGGGTATAAAATGACCAAAACACTTCGAATAGGACAAATTGAGTGAATATAGGTAAAATGAGATCGATTTTTGGAAGAAAATGACTTATTTACCCTTTAACATAGCATAAACTTTTGAAATACATTGATTTGAGTCAAACTCAGTCTAATGGGAGAGGTTATGGGTATAAAATGACCTTAACACTTCGAATGGACGATATGATCCCATATTTATTAAAAGGGATTGGTTCTGTGTAGAAAATGACGTCCCCTTGAGCATGTCATAATCACGTGAAATACATCGATTAGAATAAAACTCGGTTAAACGAAAGAGGTTTTGGGTAAAAAAAGATCTAAACACTTCCAATATGACTATATGAGTCAATATAGGTCAAATAGGATAAGATTTGGGTTAAAAATGAGGTTTTTACCCTTGACTATGTCATTAGCACTTGAAATACATCGATTTAAGTCAAACTCGGTAAAATAAGAGAGGTTTTGTGTATAAAATGATCTAAACACTTCGAATAGGACTATATGAGTCAATATCGGTCAAATGGGATCAAATTTGGGTAGAAAATGACGTATTTACCCTTGAACATGTCATAAACACTTGAAATACATAGGTTTTGGGTATAAAATGATCTAAACACTTCGAATAGGACTATATGAGTCAATATTAGTCAAAGGGATTTGTTTTCAGCTGAAAATGACGTATTTACCCTTGAACGTATCATGAACACTTGAAATAAATCGATTTGAGTCAAACTTGGTCAAACAGGAGAAGTTTTGGGTATAAAATGACCTAAACACTTCGAATAGGACAATTTGAGTGAATATAGGTAAAACGAGATCGGTTTTGGGAAGAAAATGACGTATTTACCCTTTAACATAGCATAAACTCTTGAAATACATCAATTTGAGTCAATCTCATTCTAATAGGAGAGGTTTTGGGTATAAAATGACCTTAACAATTCGAATGGACGATTTGAGCTCATATTGGTTAAAAGGGATTTATTCTGTGTAGAAAATGATGTCCCCTTGAGCACGTCATAATCACCTAAAATACATCGATTAGAATTAAATTCGTTAAAACGAAAGAGGTTTTGGGTATAAAATGATCTAAACACTTCCAATATGACTATATGAGTCAATATAGGTCAAATAGGATAAAATTTGGGTCAAAAATGAGGTATTTACCCTTGACTATGTCATTAAACCTTGAAATACATCGATTTAAGTCAAACTCGATAAAACAAGAGAGGTTTGTGTATAGAATGATCTAAACACTTCGAATAGGACTATATGAGACAATATAGGTCAAATGGGATCATATTTGGGTAGAAAATGACGTATTTACCCTTGAACATGTCATAAACACTTGAAATACATAGATTTCACTTAAACTCAGTCAAACGGGAGAGATTTTACGTACAAAATGATCGAAACACTTCGAATAGGACGATATGAGTCGATATTGGTAAAAAGGGATTGGTTTTGGGTAGAAAATGACGCATTTATCCTTGAATGCGTCATAAACACTTGAAATACATCGAGTTAAGTGAAACTCGGTAAACGTGAGAGGTTTTGGGTATAAAATAACCTAAACACTTTGAATAGGATGATATGAGTCAATATTGGTCATATGGTATCGGTTTTGGGTAGAAAATCATTCATATACCCTAAAACATGTCATAAATACTTTAAATGTATCAATTTAACTCAAACTCAGTCAAAAGGGAGATATTTTGGGTATAAAATGATCTAAACACTTCGAATAGAACTATATGAGTTAATATTAGTCAAAAGGGATTTGTTTTCAGCTGAAAATGACGTATTTACCCTTGAACATATCATGAACACTTGAAATAAATCGATTTGAGTCAAACTTGATCAAACCGGAGAAGTTGTGGGTATAAAATGACCTAAACACTTCGAATAGGACAATGTTAGTGAATATAGGTAAAATGAGATCGCTTTTTGGAAGAAAATGACTTATTTACCATTTAACATAGCATAAACTCTTGAAATACATTTATTTGAGTCAAACTCAGTCTAATGGGAGAGGTTATGGGTATAAAATGACCTTAACACTTCGAATGGACGATATGAGTGAATATAGGTAAAGCGAGATCGGCTTTGGGAAGAAAATGACGTATTCACCCTTGAACATAGCATAAACTCTTGAAATACATCGATTTGAGTCAAACTCATTCTAATGGGAGAGGTTTTGGGTATAAAAAGACCCTAACACTTCGAATGGACGATTTGAGCTCATATTGGTTAAAAGGGATTTGTTCTGTGTAGAATATGACGTCCCCTTGAGCATGTCATAATCACCTCAAATACATCGATTAGAATTAAATTCGTTAAAACGAAAGAGGTTTTGGGTATAAAATGATCTAAACACTTCCAATATGACTATATGAGTCAATATAGGTCAAATAGGATAAGATTTGGGTCATAAATGAGGTTTTTACCCTTGGCTATGTCATAAACACTTGAAATACATCGATTTAAGTCAAACGCGGTAAAACAAGAGAGGTTTTGTGTATAAAATGATCTAAACACTTCGAATAGGACTATATGATTTAATATAGGTCAAATGGGATCAGATTTGGGTAGAAAATGACGTATTTACCCTTGAACATGTCATAAACACTTGAAATACATAGATTTCACTTAAACTCAGTCAAACGGGAGAGATTTTGGGTACAAAATGATCGAAACACTTCGAATAGGACGATATGAGTCGATATTGGTAAAAAGGGATTGGTTTTGGGTAGAAAATGACATATTTATTCTTGAATGCGTCATAAACACTTTGAATAGGACGATATGAGTTAATATTGGTCATATGGGATTGGTTTTGGGTAGAAAATCATTCATATACCCTAAAACATGTCATAAATACTTGAAATGCATCGATTTAACTCAAACTCAGTCAAATGGGAGATGTTTTGGGTATAAAATGATCTAAACACTTCGAATAGAACTATATGAGTTAATATTAGTCAAAAGGGATTTGTTTTCAGCTGAAAATGACGTATTTACCCTTGAACATATCGATGTATTTCAAGTGTTTATGACATGTTCAAGGGTAAATACGTCTTTTTCTACCCAAAACTGATCCCATTTGACCTATATTGACTCATATCGTCCGATTCGATGTGTTTAAGTCATTTACATAAAACCTCTATCGTTTGACCGAGTTTTACTCAAATTGATTTTCAAGTGTTTATAACATGTTCAAGGGTAAATACGTCATTTTCTACCCAAACTAATCCCATTTGACATATAGTGACTCATATCGTCCGATTCGAAGTGTTTAAATAATTTTATACCCAAAACCTCTCCCATTTGACCGAGTTTGACTCAAAACAATGTATTTCAAGTGTTTACGACATGTTAAAGGGTAACTAAGTAATTTTCTACCCAAAACTGGTCCCATTTAACGTATATTGACTCATATTGTCCGATTCCAATTGTTTAAGTTATTTTTTACTTAGAACCTCTCCCATTTGACCGAGTTTGACTCAAATCTATGTATTTCAAGTGTTTATGACAAGTTCAAGGGTAAATACTTCTTTTTCTACCCAAAACTGATCCTATTAGACCTATATTGACACATATCGCCGGATTCAAATTTTTAAGTCATTTTATAACCAAAACCTCTCCCATTTGACCGAGATTGACTCTAATGGATGTATTTCAATTGTTTATGACATGTTTAAGGGTAAATACATCATTTCTATCTAAAATTGATCCTATGTGACCTATATTGACTCATACCGTCCGATTCGAAGTGTTTAGGTCATTTAATACACAAAACCTCTCCTATTTGAACGAGTTTGACTCAAATCTATTTATTTCAAGTGTTTATGACATGTTGATCCTATGTGACCTATATTGACTCATATCGTCTAATTCAAAGAGTTTAAGTCATTTAATCCACAAAACCTCTCCCGTTTGACCGAGTTTGACTCAAATCAGTGTATTTTAACTATTGATGACATGTTTAATGGTAAATACGTCATTTTCTATTGAAAACTGATCCCATTAGACCTTTAGTGACTCATATCGTCCGATTCAAAGTGTTTAAGTTATTTTAATCCCAGAACCTCTCCTGTTTGACCGAGTTTAACTCAAATCGATGTATTACAAGTGTTAATGACATGTGCAAGGGTAAATACGTCATTTTCTACCCAAAATTGATCCTATTTGATCTATATTGACTAATATCGTTTGATTTGAAGTGTATAGGTAATTTATTAACCAAAACCTCTCCCGTTTGACCTTGTTTGACTCAAATCGATGTATTTCAAGTGTTTAGACATGTTCTAGGGTAAATATGTCATTTTCTTCCCAAAACTGATCCCATTTGACCTATATTGACTCATATCGTCGGATTTGAAGTTTTTAGATCATTTAATAAAAACCTATCTCGTTTGACCGAGTTTGACTCAAATTGATGTATTTCAAGTGTTTATGACATGAATAAGGGAAATACGTCATTTTCTACCCAAAACTGATCCCATTTGACCTATATTGACTCATATTGTCCGATTCGATGCGTTAAGGTATTTTTAAAACCTCTCTTATTTGAATGAGTTTGACTTAAATCGATGTATTTCAAGTGTTTATGACATGTTCAAGGGTAAATACGTAATTTTCTACCCAAAATTGATCCTATTTAATCTACATTGACTAATATCGTCCGATTCGAAGTGTTTAGGTCATTTATTACACAAAACCTCTCTCGTTTGACCGTGTTTGACTCAAATCGATGTATTTAAAGTGTTTATGACATGTTCAAGGTTAATTACGTCATTTACTACCAAAAACTGATCCCATTTGACCTATATTGACTCATATCGTACGATTCAGAGTGTTTAGGTCATTTATTACACAAAACCTCTTCAGTTTGACCGTGTTTGATTTAAAACGATGTATTTCAAGTGTTTAGGACATGTTAAAGGGTAAATACGTCATTTTCTACCCAAAACTGATCCTATTAGACCTATATTGACTCATTTCGTCCGATTCAAAGTGTTTAGGTCATTTATACACAACACCTCTCCTATTTGAATGAGTTTGACTCAAATCGATGTATTTCATGTTTTTATGACATGTTCAAAGGTAAATACGTCATTTTCTACCCAAAAATAATCTTATTTGATCTATATTGACTAATATTGTCTGATTTGGAGTGTTTAGGTCATTTATTACATTAAACCTCTCCAATTCAACCGCGTTTGACTTAAATCAATGTATTTTAAGGGTTTATGACATTTTCAAGGGCAAATACGTCATTTTCTACCCAAAATTGATCTTATTTGACCTATATTGACTCATATCATCCAATTCGAAGTGATTAGGTCATTTAATACAAATAATCTCTCCCGTTTGATCGAGTTTTACTCAAATTGATGAATTTCAAAAGTTTATGACATGTTTGATGTGCTCATTTTAGAGCACGTTTACAACCTCATTTTAGTGTCGAGTCTCGTGCTTTTATATTGGTTTTATGCACGTTACATTCAATTTTACCTTGATCTTGTCCTCGAGATGCGTTTAGGTCATTTCAGGTGATCTTGATGATTTCGAGGTAAAATGAGAGGTGTTCGAGGCTTTGACACTTCTATCAAGAGTTTGGATGCGCATATCATAGCTTGGGCATACGTTCCAAGTCACTCTCAAAGATCCCATAAACTCTAGAAGCCACTAGACACTTCAAAGGAACTATTCAGCAAGGTTAAGGTTCAGATTCGACCGAATCTAACATCCATTCGGTCGAATGGAAGACAGGGATTCAAGCACATAAATAAAGCTCTCGGGAATAGCCGAATAAAGACTCATTCGGCCGAATCAAGACTCATTCGGCCGAATCAAGACCCATTCGGCCGAATGGTTCCACTCATTCGGCCAATGGTGGACAGAATGAAAAAAATACCAAGCTTCTGTTTTAGGCGAATGGCCACACCATTCGGCCGAATGGCCACCCATTCGGCTGAATCCACCATTCATTCGGCCGAATGGCCTTCTTTCCTGCAGATTTTGGTTCTTTCTTTAGTCGGCGCTCAAGGGTTTTTCCTCGGGTTTTACTCCTTTTGTCCCTAGGGTATAAATACCCTCTTTCTCTGTACATAACCTTATGCCTACTTTGAGAGCTCTTGTGCCTCAACCTAGAACATCACTTTAAAGCTTTTCATTTCTTTCATGCATTAGTTTAGATTTACAGCTTTCGTTGTTCTCGTTTTCAAGCTTTGTATTTCGAATTCGGTTTCTCTTTCGTTCAAGCAGTTTCATTTATACAAGGTATTGTTTCTTTTCTGTTTTAGTTCGTTTAATGCTTTCAAGTATTGTTTTTCTTAATTTCATTCCTCTAGATATTATTGTTGTTTCGTTTACAGTTTTGATAAAGTAGTTGTCGGTTCGGTTACAGTTCTTAGTTTTCGTTCTCTTGTTCATTTGCATTCAATTCGTTCATAATTTCAATCATGTCCTTTATCATTTTGTATGCCCTAGTCGTTATTACTATGTGTGAGTAGTCTTCGTAGGGGTTTGATTGGTGAAACCCTAGGTTGGCTTGTTCTTCATGCGTAGAGTTAGGATTTGAGATTGTTGATGATTGATTGATATTCGATGCGAATCTTGTCCTGCCACTCCTTTGGAGAAATAGGGCGATTATAGGTTGTTCGTGTGATTTATAGGGTCATAAAGTTCCTCTCGTCATCTTGAGTGTCATGATTCATTGTTGACTGATTTCTCCTAATTTAGCGTATTGATAGTTCGATTGTCCTTCCTAGGGTGGAACTGATCTATCCCCGTTTTCCCTTCATAGCATAATATCGTTTTAGTTCTTGCTTATTTTCTGTCATTAGATTCATTTTATCAAATATCAAATAACTCCTTTACATCAAGTCTATAAGCTATCGCCCCTTGTCCTTGTGGTTCGATCCCCGACTTACCACTACACTAGTTATAGTAGTATTAGGGTGTTTATAAATTTAGTTTGCATAACTATTCTTTTAGTCAAACGACCTAAAAGAATGGATATCAAAATGGCGCCGTTGCCGGGGACAAGGCGTAGTGTTTAGATTATAGCCTTCGTGTAATTTATTTTTGTTTTATATATTTTATTGTCTTTTAATCTGCTCGTCAGTGCTTACATTTGGTTTCTAGTGTTGTTTGCATGCCCTATAGCACATGTCGATCAAACCAACAACTAGAACCATACGACCCTGAGGTTCAACGTAGCAAACGGAGAATTCCAACCCAAACCTCATCGCAACCAAATACCTCAAACCACCCTACACCACCAATGGACAAAAACCACCAACAACTATTTGGTCAATTTGGGACACCTGGTTCCCGAGAATTTCAAGGAGGTGTAGTGTTACCCATAGCCCCGAACCCTTACCACATACATCCTCAATTCACCCGGATGGTGAAAGAGACCCCTTTTTGCGGTTTGAGAAATGAATGCCCTCTCCAACACTTGGAGGCATTCTCAGATATTTGCGGTCTCATACCTCCATGCCCCAATAGCCCGGATTATGTACGAATGCATTTATTTCACTTGAGTTTATCTGGTGATGCTCGGGATTGGTATAAATGCTTAGAGCCTAACTCAATCATTAATTGGGCTCAATTAAAGACAACATTTCTAGAAAGGTTCTCTCCCACAGTTCGAACGCAGGATTGGCGTAAGAAAATTGCGTCATTCACTCAAGAGGATGATGAGAACCTTAGTGCCACTTGGAGTCGGTTTAAGAGAATGATAAGAGCATGCCCCCATCATGAGTACGGGGAGAACCATCTCAATACATTCTTCTATGATGGTCTAAATGACTCCACCAAGGCACTCCTAGACTCAGCTGTTGGCGGCCAACTTTCGAAAGTCCCATGCAATCAAGTGAGGGCTAAGATTGAGGAGGTCTTCAAAAATAGCTCTTGGGGAGGAGCAAGGGGTAGTGGATTACCGAGGGGAGGGATGGATTCAAGCAACTTGGACACGATTACTTCAAAAATCGAGGCTATCATGGATAAGAAGCTGTCCAAGTTCAAATACGCCCAAGGTAGCTCCAATGTATCATCGGTTAAAGAGACGCCCTTTTCATGTAGAATCTGTGGGGGCACCAATCATGATACATCATATTGTGGGGGTGCAAATTCTGAGCACATAGCGGCTGTTAACTACGGGGGGTATAACCAAGAAGGAACCCCAATCATGAACTATGATGGATAGTGGCAGCTGTAGGATATGGTGGTCAAAACCAAGGGTTTTCTCAGTAAGGTCCTTACAATAACCAACCCTTTAGACCTACCTTCAATCCGAATTCTAGCCAAGGAAACTCCTCCCAAGGGTATAATTCCAACAATCAAGCGAATGGGAGTTTTCCTAGGCCGAATGGGAATAGGCCATACCCTCCAATGCCAAGACCTAACACCAACCTACCCTATCCAGCTATACAGCCTCAACCAAACCCGCCTCTAACTAATGAATTCCTTTCCACCCAAGTGAACTCCCTTGCGCAGCAAAACCAAACCTTCTCGCACATCAATCAAACTTTGATGAATTAAATGCAACAACTTCAGGCGCAGCAGAAGTTGTTTGAAACATAGCTTGCGCAGATGGTGAGTCCACCCCCACCATTGCCATTTCCTTCTCACCCTCAACAAAACCCATCCACCCAGCCTCCACCACAAAACTCTCCTGACTCTAAGCATCACACCTGTAAGGCAATCTTCCTAGGATCTAGAACCTCACATCCTTCTCTAGCTTTAGCCAATGGAGATGATTTAGGGGAAGATCCCTCGAAGGGTAGTGGTTTTCTAAGAGAAAATGAGCACAAGGAGAACCTTGAGGGAAGAGAAGAAAAGGAGGGTGGTGAAGAAATTGAGGGGCACAATGTCAAAATCAATGGGTATGAGGGGAAGAAGAACGATGAAGAAGAGAGATGGAGGGAGATACAGGAAAGGAGGAAACTCGAGCGTCAACATGCTCCGCCTCTACCTTTTCCTTACAAAAAGGTAGAGAAGCAACTTCAAGAAAAGTTTCTTAAATTCCTAGAGCATATGCGGCAGCTTGAAATGAAAATACCATTCCTAGAGGTCATGGAGCAAATGTCGCAATATGCTACGTATCTGAAAACCCTCTTAAGGAACAAGAGAAAGCTTGAGGGCGAAGTGATTAGTTTGCCAGAGCAAGTAAGTGCCATCATTCAGGGCACATGGGCAAAGAAAGAAAAAGCTAGAGGACCCTTTATGCTCCCAGTCACCCTTGGAAAACTCAATTCTAAGGGAGCACTCACTGACCTTGGGGCCTCCATTAGCCTAATGCCGATGTCCATCGCCAAGAAACTCACTTTCGACCTTAAGCCATCAAAGAAAATAATCCAGCTAGCCGACCGTAGTATAAAAGTGCCATGTGGGGAGTTTGAGGACCTTCCGATCCAAGTAGGGAACATAGTAGTACCATGTGACTTCGTGGTGCTTGATATGGCCGAAGATCCGTATACTCCCCTCATCTTAGGGAGGGATGCTTTGAAGACTTTGGGTGCCCTGATCGACTGTGAATCAGAAACTATAACCGTTAGGGTAGCCCACGAGAAGGTTGTGTTTGCCTTTTCTAAATCTTCAAAGGAACCCATGGTCAAGCGGATTTGTTCCTTTGGGGTGGTCGAGAATGATGTTGCAAAAGAAGTCGAGAGGTGTAGTGCTTTTGTTGCTCCAATGACAGTTGAGGTGTCAGATGAAGAGGACGCGCAAAAGCGTCTTATTTATGGGGTTACAAATGGAATTGCTCCGCCAACGGAGACATATTATAAATTTGAAGGAACTGACGAGCCAGCCCGTAAATGGAAAAGGGCTAGACAAAGAAAAAAAATACTGATGGCTCCACCCTGGCTTGGGAGAGCCCCGCATTCTAACCCACCTCCAGATGACCCTGGTTCTCCATTGCTTACTTCCGCCACTGCGGCTCGGTGGAGAGTTTTGACTCCCCACGCTGGAGGTGATGGTGATGCTAGGAGTGAATCCACTCCTACGGCAGGTATAATTTCCTTATTTTCTTTTTATGTATAAAGTTGTGCCTAAATGTGTCGAACTTACCGACGTTAAACAAAAGTACTTACGGGAGATAACCCGGTGTTTGTTTTGTTTGTTTATTTGTATAGCAACAGCTTCCATAATGCTGATCTTTCTGCCTTTTATTTCTTCTCTCCCAAGTGCCGGGATGGCTCTTGAGCTAGCTTGGGGGAGGGTCCTTGTGTTTTCAAAACTTCGAAAGATCAGCATTATTGAAACTATTACCTTGTTTTTTTTTATTTTAGTTTTTCTTTGCATGTCTAGGTGTGTTAAGATTAATGTGCTTGAGTTGTGAAACTGACATGCTAGCTCCTGACGTGTACATTATAGTGGTCTTATGCATACTCATGCTTTTCCTAGCCTTGTGCCTGTTTTCGGACCGACTTGGGGGATCTGGTCCTGCTTGGTTTGCGGCTTGGATGACTACCTTTTGAGGCACATTTCGACTAGCCTAGTGAGGATTGAGCCTTCTAGGACTCCATTATGAGTCCTATGTTATTAAGTTCTAGTTAGAGAGTCTAAGTATTGTGTCTGTTCTCCTCCAACATAGTCTTCTTTTCTAAAGGCCAGGGATGATAACATGTTTGTAGTTATAGCTACATGGCCAAATTGCCTACCATGAATATTAATTGACTTTAGGGTAAGCCAATTTTGTGCCTTAACTTTTTCTCCGTAGCTACATCACCTAACTCCACATGAGCTAAATATTCCCTCTTCTTACCTAGAGGATAGTCAAGTGATTACAGTGAAGTGGTGCCCGTTACATTGTGGTTAAAGATTTTGGTTGGAAAAATCATTGTCGTATGATATGACTCTTTACGTTACTCTTAGTTTATTTCAGAAGCATTTTCTTAAAAACAAAAAGAAAAAAAAAAGAAAAAAAAGAAAGAAAAAGAAAAAGAAAAGAAAAAAAATAGAAAAAGAAAAATTCGAGAATAAAGTTGGTGTAATGAACTCATTTATGCGTATCCAGATAATTTTTGGAAGTGGCATGGTTTTCGGAAGTCGTAGCCATCCTTGGTTTGATTACCTTGGGTTGCTTACTATCCTCTATTTGAACTCCACATCCCCAAATTTTACCCAACCTTGATCCCAGCCTACATTGCAACCGTTTCCAAACCTGTTCGACTTGGCCTGATTAGCAAGTTCTGTGCTGGAGAGTAGATAGGATACAATCCCTAAGATTTCTCCTTGATTGAGTGTTTAATTTCTGACTTATCTTAAGTTGGATGATTCTGAGTGAAACACATACCGTATTAAACACACGAGCATACTAGAAATTTCCCACATCTTTTGGGAAATAGCATGGGGAGCGTGGACTTGTGATCTCATTAGGTAGTGGGTGGCATGGCCTGTGTTGTAGCTTTTCCAGTGATCCCGAGTTTGTGGAAAACGTTGTTTATCTTGGTATTATGCTCTTTTGAGCCCATTGTACTTGCACACACATGGCTAGGGAAGAGTTTTGCACGTACACGGCTGGCATTGTCCTGTTTTCCGCTCACCTTGCTTTTCATGAGTTTTGCTCACGGTGCTGCCTTGCTAGTTCATTTGCTAGGGACTAGCAAAGGTTTGGCTTGGGGGAAGTTGATGTGCTCATTTTAGAGCACGTTTACAACCTCATTTTAGTGTCGAGTCTCGTGCTTTTATATTGGTTTTATGCACGTTACATTCAATTTTACCTTGATCTTCTCCTCGAGCTGCTTTTAGGTCATTTCAGGTGATCTTGATGATTTCGAGGTAAAATGAGAAGTGTTCGAGGCTTTGACACTTCTATCAAGAGTTTGGATGTGCATATCATAGCTTGGGCATGTGTTCCAAGTCACTCTCGAAGATCCCATAAACTCTAGAAGCCACTAGACACTTCAAAGGAACTGTTCAACAAGGTTTAAGTTCAGATTCGACCGAATCTAACATCCATTCGGTCGAATGGAAGACAGGGATTCAAGCACATAATTCAAGCTCTCGGGAATAGCCGAATGAAGACTCATTCGGCCGAATCAAGACCCATTCGGCCGAATGGTTCCACTCATTTGGCCGAATGGTGGCCAGGGTGAAAAAAATACCAAGCTTCTGTTTTAGGCGAATGGTCACACCATTCGGCCGAATGACCACCCATTCGGCCGAATCCACCATTCATTCGGCCGAATGGCCTTCTTTCCCGCAGATTTTGGTTCTTTCTTTAGTCGGCGCTCGAGGGTTTTTCCTAGTGTTTTACTCCTTTTGTCCCTAGGGTATAAATACCCTCTTTCTCTGTACATAACCTTATGCCTACTTTGAGAGCTCTTGTGCCTCAACCTAGAACATCACTTTAAAGCTTTTCATTTCTTTCATGCATTAGTTTAGATTTACAGCTTTCGTTGTTCTCGTTTTCAAGCTTTGTATTTCGGATTCGGTTTCTCTTTCGTTCAAGCAGTTTCATTTATGCAAGGTATTGTTTCTTTTCTGTTTTAGTTCGTTTAATGCTTTCAAGTATTGTTTTTCTTAATTTCATTCCTCTAGATATTATTGTTGTTTCGTTTACAGTTTTGATAAAAGTAGTTGTTGGTTCGGTTATAGTTCTTAGTTTTCGTTCTCTTGTTCATTTGCATTCAATTCGTTCATGATTTTAATCATGTCCTTTATCGTTTTGTATGCCCTAGTCGTTATTACTATGTGTGAGTAGTCTTCGTAGGGGTTTGATTGGTGAAACCCTAGGTTGGCTTGTTCTTCATGCGTAGAGTTAGGATTTGAGATTGTTGATGATTGATTGATTGATATTCGATGCGAATCTTGTCCTGCCACTCCTTTGGAGACATAGGGCGATTATAGGTTGTTCGTGTGATTTATAGGGTCATAAAGTTCCTCTCGTCATCTTGAGTGTCATGATTCATTGTTGACTGATTTCTCCTAATTTAGCGTATTGATAGTTCGATTGTCCTTCCTAGGGTGGAACTGATCTATCCCTGTTTTCCCTTCATAGCATAATATCGTTTTAGTTCTTGCTAATTTTCTGTCATTAGATTCATTTTATCAAATATCAAATAACTCCTTTACATCAAGTCTATAAGCTATCGCCCCTTGTCCTTGTGGTTCGATCCCCAACTTACCACTACACTAGTTATAGTAGTATTAGGGTGTTTATAAATTTAGTTTGCATAACTATTCTTTTAGTCAAACGACCTAAAAGAACGGATATCAATGTTCAATAGTAAATACGTCATTTTCTACCCAAAATTGATCTCATTAGACCTATATTAACTAGTTTCGTCTGATTCGAATTGTTAAGTCATTTTATACCCAGCACCTCTCCCATTTGACCGAGTTTGACTCAAATAGATGTATTTTAAGTTTATGACATGTCCAAGGGTAAATACATCATTTTGTACCCAAAATTGATCCTATTTGACTTATATTGACTCATATTGTCCGATTCGAAGTGTTTAGGTTATTTAATACACAAAACTTCTCCTATTTGACTGATTTTGACTCAAATCGATGTATTTCAAGTGTTTATGACATGTTCAAGGGTAAATACGTCATTTTCTACCAAGTTTGATTCCATTTCACCAATATTGACTAATATCGTCCGATTTAAAGTGTTTAAGTCATTTTATACCCAGAACTTCTCCCATTTGACCAAGTTTGACTCAAATCAATGTATTTCAAGTGTTTATGACATATTCAAGGGTAAATACGTCATTTTCTACCCAAACTGATCCCCTTTAACCTATATTTACTTATATTATCAGATGCGAAGTGTTTAAGTCATTTTATACCCAGAACTTCTCTCATATGATCGAGTTTGACTAAAATCGATGTATTTAAAGTGTTTATGACATGTTCAATGTTAATTACACAATTTTCTACCCAAAATTGATCTTATTTGACCTTTATTGACACATATCGTTCGATTCAAAGTGTTTTGGTCATTTGACACACAAAATCTCTCCTGTTTGACCAAGTTTGACCAAATCGATGTATTTCAAGTGTTAATGACATGTTCAAGGGTAAATACGTCATTTTCTACCCAAATTGATCCCTTTTGACCTACATTAACTCATATCATCCGATTCGAAGTGCTTAAGTCATTTTATACCCAAAACTTCTCCCACTTAACTGAGTTTGACTCAAATCGATGAATTTCAAGTGTTTATGACAAGTTCAAGGGTAAATACATCATTTTCTACCCAAAATTGATCCTATTTAACCTATATTGACTCATATCATCCGATTCAAAGTGTTAAGGTCATTTATTAGCTAGAACCTCTCCTGTTTGATCAAGTTGACTCAAATCTATGTATTTCAAGTGTTTAAGACATGTTCAAGGGTTAATACGTCATTTTCTACCCAAAACTAATCCCATTTGACCTATATTGATTCATATCGTCCAATTCAAAGTGTTTAGGAAATTTAATACACAAAACTTCTTCCATTTGACCGAATTTGACTCAAATCGATGTATTTAAAGTGTTTATGACATAGTCAAGGGTAAATATGTCATTTTCTACCCAAAGTGATCCCTTTTGACCTAAATTGACTCATATCGTCCGATTCGAAGTGTTTAAGTCATTTTATACCCAGAACCTCTCCCATTTGAACGAGTTTGACTCAAATCGATGTATTTCAAGTATTTATTACATGTTCAAGGGTAAATACGTCATTTTCTACGCAAAATTGATCCTATTTGACCTATATTCACTTATATCGTCCAATTCGAAGTGTTTATGTCATTTAATATCAAGAATCTCTCTTGTTTGTTCGAATTTAACTCAAATTGATGTATATCAAGTGTTTATGACATGTTGATAACCGGTATTTTAGGTCGTTAACTAAAGGACAAGTTATGCAAACAAATTTTATTCCAACCTACAAACTATACGAGTATAGTGGAGTAGGTTGGAATAAAAATTGTTTGCATAACATGTCTTTTAGTTAACGACCTAAAATACCGGTTATCAAAATGGCGCCGTTGCCGGGGACAAGGCGTAATATTTAGACCTAACTTGTCTTAGCATAACTTTATTTCATTTCATTTCTGTTTTAGCTTTTCTTTTTATGCGTGGTTGTCTTTGACTTAGGTGTTTGCATGCCCCATAGCACGCGTAGGTCAAACCAGCTAATTACAACCTTAAATACTGAAATCCAACATGTGAGTAGACAACGCCCTTCAAAGTATACCTCACAATCTGTCCAAAACCCATCCATATCCATAATGGCCGACGAACATCAATTGTTTGGCCAATTCAGAACTCCTGGCTCACAAAAGTTCCAAGGGGGTGTAGTACTTCCTGTTGCCACTACACCTTACCAAATACACCCTTAGTTCACAAGAACAGTTAAGGAAACACCATTCAGTGGCTTAAGAAATGAATGTCCTCTTCAACACCTAGAGGCATTCTCAGATATTTGTGGACTTATTCCCCCTTGTCCTAATAGCCCTGATTATGTGCGAATGCACCTATTCCATCTGAGTCTAGCGGGAGATGCCAAGGATTGGTACAAATGCTTATAACCCAATTCGATTATTAATTGAGCTCAACTAAAAACCGCATTTCTAGAAAGGTTTTATCCTACGGTTCGAACGCAGGATTGGCGTAAGAAAATTGCCTCTTTCACCCAAGAGGATGATGAGAACCTTAGTCCTACCTGGAGTAGGTTTAAAAGAATGATTAGAGCATGCCCCTACCATGAGTATAGGGAAAACCATCTCAACACATTCTTTTATGATGGTCTTAATGACTCCACCAAAGCACTTCTAGACTCAGCTGTAGGTGGCCAGCTTTCCAAAATTCCTTGCACCTAGTTAAAAGCCAAAATAGAGGAAGTCGCTAAGAATAGTGCCTGGGGAGGAACTAGGAGTCAGGGATTACCGAGAGGGATGATAGACACAACTAACTTGGACAATATTAGCGCCAAAATAGAAGGTGTTATTGATAAAAAGTTGTCCAAGCTAAGCCTAGCCAGTAGTTCGAACACACCTCCAGTGCGTGAAAAACATTTTGCATGTGCCATATGTGGGGGTACCAACCATGATACATCTTATTATGGTGGTTCGCACTCCGAACACGTAGCTGCAGTTGACTATGGAGGGTATAACCCAGAACCGCAGGTGATGAACTATGACGGTTATGGGTATAACCTTGATCATGTAGCAACCCTTAACTATAGTGGACAGGGACAAGGGCCAGGGTATGGACATCAACCTTTCCCGAACAACCAACAGTACAAACCTCCCTTTAACTCCAAAAAAAACCAGGGAAACTTCCACTTGGGATACAACAGAAATGGTCAAGGTGGGTTTAACAACCAAGGTTTCCAGGGGAACCAGACTAATGGGAACGTACCTAGGGCCAATGTGTATAGACCCCTAGGGTTTCACCAAGGACCTAGAAATGGTTCAAACCTACCTTTTCTACCTAGTCAACCTAATCATGTGGCCCCTCAACCACAACATTGTCATGCTTCAACCAATGACCATTTAGCCTCCCAAGTAACAACTCTTGCTCAGTAAAACCAGAGTCTGACTCAAATTGATAAGACTCTCATCTAACAAATACAACAACTTCAAGCTCAACAAAAGTTGTTTGAAACTCAACTGGCCCAAATGGCTAATCCTCTTGCACCACCGCTATTCCCATCTCAGCCTCAACCTAACCCCTCTATACAGCCTCCACCTCAGCACCTGAACCCAAACCAGCACACTGGTAAGGCTATCCACCTAAGATCAGGGACTCAATATAATGGTCCTTCATATCCGGTTGATGCACCTTTGGTACAGGTGAGTGATGAAACGAGAGTGCACAAAGATGGAAAAGAGGAGGAATATGGTAAGGGGCCAGAGGTTGAGGATGAAAGAGGTAGAGAGGACGTCAATGCTAAGGCAGGGAGTGAGAAGCCAGTAGAGAGTGAGGAAGAGAGGAGGAAGAAGACTGAGGAGAGAAAGAGGTTAGAACGGTTATATGCACCCCCACTTCATTTTCCCTATAGGAAAGTTAAGAAGCAACTTGATGATAAGTTCAAGAAGTTTCTTGAACATCTTCAAAAGATGGAGATGAAAATCCCATTCCTCGACGCTATGGCACAAATGCCAAAGTATGCTAAATTCTTGAAGGACTTACTGTCCAACAAGAAAAAGCTTGAGGAAGAGGTAATTAGTCTCCCCCATCAAGTTAGCTCCATATTGCAAGGGAAAATGCCTATGAAGGAGCGAGATCCCGGTCCTTATAACCTCCCTGTAAAGTTGGGAAACCTTGATCCTAAAGGGGCGCTTTCCAATCTAGGGGCTTTGATCAGTCTTATGCTTCTATTGATCGCCTAAAAGCTCCCCTTTGACCTCAGACCTTCAAGAAAAACAATCCAACTGGCTGATAGGAGCATTAAAGTGCCATGTGGAGAGCTTGACGACATACCTATCCAGGTAGGAGAACTAGTGGTCCCTTGTGATTTTGTAGTAATGGAAATGGAAGAGGACCCTTATACTCCACTTATCTTGGGCAGAGCCGTTCTGAAAATGATTCGGGCAGTTATTAATTGCCATGATGATACTATAACGGTAGAAGTAGCCCAGATAAAGGTAGTCTTCAAAATCTCTCCCCTTTTAAAAAAACCTATAGTTGAGCAAGTTTGTCACCTTGAAGAGGGCGATAGGGAGAGTGAGGATTGTTATGGGGACAGGGAAATAGAGGTTGGGTGTCAAACAAATGATGAGGATACCTCTGCTATAGATGAGCCGTTGGAGGGCCAATTAGATAAGGCCCAAGATTATGAAAACGAAGCAGAATATGAGCACCTTTATGAGGTCGAGGAAAGTATTACGCATAAGGGGGAAAGTCCTAAGTCTTCCCCCAAAGTGACTTTGAAACCTTTACCTCCTAGCTTAAAATATGCCTATCTCGATGAAGATGAAGGAAGCCCTGTCATAGTGAATTCTGAGCTTGATGACATTTCTTTGGAAAAACTACTTATTTTATTAAGGAAATATCGAGATGTCATTGGATATTCACTAGGTGATTTAAAAGGGATTAGTCCATCCCTTGTTATGCACCGGATTCATCTTGACGATGAACATTTTTCCTCCATTGAGCTACAAAGAAGGCTGAATCCAAACATGAAAGAGGTAGTTAAGGATGAAATCCTTAAACTCCTCAAGGCCAGCATCATCTACTCAATTTCAGATAGTACATGGGTTAACCCAGTTCATGTTGTTCCCAAAAAGGAAGGAATGACCATCGTCAAAAATGATAGAGGAGAGATGATCTCCACTAGAGCCACCACAAGATGACGAGTTTGCATTGACTATCGCAAATTTAATAAGGCTACAAGAAAGGATCACTTTCCCTTACCCTTCATTGATGAAATGCTTGAAAGACTGGCCAGGCACAAGTACTATTGTTTTCTAGATGGTTACTCGGGTTTCTTTCAAATCCCAATCCACCCCGAGGACCAACAGAAAACAACTTTCACTTGTCCTTTTGGGACTTTTGCCTATAGGAGAATGCCCTTTGGTTTATGCAATGCTCCATCTACATTCCAGAGGTGCATGTCGGCTATATTTGCTGATATGTTAGAAGACTTCATGGAAGTGTTCATGGACGATTTTTCCGTTGGAGGGTCCTCTCTTGACACTTGCTTGACACACCTTGAGAAAGTTTTATTAAGGTGTCAAGAAACGAATCTTGTACTAAATTGGGAGAAATGTCACTTTTTAGTTCAAGAGGGCATCGTCCTAGGCCACAAAGTGTCTTTCAAAGGCATAGAGGTAGATCCTGCCAAAATTGATGTGATAAGGAATCTTCCTGGACATACCTCAGTTACAGGAGTATGATCCTTTCTTAGACACGCAGGTTTCTATAGGCGTCTCATCTTAGGATTTTCGACTCTAGCAAAACCCTTGAATGAACTGCTTCAGAAAGATGTTGAATTTCAGTTCGATGAAAGATGCCTAAATGCCTTTAACAGGCTAAAAGACGCTCTAATATATGCACCCATCGTGCAACTCCAGATTAGAGTTTTCCATTTGAACTGATGTGCGATGCCAGTGATATTTCTATTGGTGCTGTCCTTGGGCAGAAAAAGGAAGGAAAGCACCATGTTATATGCTATATCAGTAAAACACTGGATCCTGCACAACGTAATTACTCTACAACTGAAAAGGAAATACAAGCGGTAGTCTACGCTTTTGAGAGACTACGCCAATATCTTATTTGTTCAAAAGTTGTAGTTTTTACTGATCACTCGGCTCTGAAGTTTTTAATGACAAAGAGAGATGCAAAGCCGAGGTTGATCCGTTGGGTGCTCCTACTGCAGGAGTTGGATTTTGAATTAAAAGATAGGAAAGGTAGCAAAAATGTGGTAGCCGACCATTTGTCTAGGTTACCGGAGCGTAATAATGATGCCTTACCTATCCAAGATAAAATGGTCGAAGAAACCATAATGATAACAATAGTAGTTGGGAAAGCCCCTTGGTTCGCGGATATTGTGAACTACTTAGCTTGTGGAGAACTTCTAGAGTTTGAGTCAAGGGCTATGAAAAAGACTTTCTTTGGTAAAGTCGGGAACTTCTTTTGGGATGATCCCTATTTATTTCATGCTTGCGCAGACAACATATCCGTCATTGTGTCACTGAAGAGGAAGTTCCCAAAATCCTAACTCACTATCATTCATACGTGTGTGGCGGTCACCATGGTATAATGAACACCGCTGCTAAGGTTGCCATCGCAGGTTTTTATTGGCCAACATTACACAAGGATGTTGAAACTTTTGTGAAAAGCTGTGAGAGGTGCCAAAAAGTTGGCAACATCTCAATGCGAAATGAGATGCCTTAAAACTACATCCTTGAGTGCGAAGTGTTCGACCGTTGGGGAATTGACTTTATGGGCCCATTTGTTTCAACTCATGGGAACCAATATATTTTAGTAGGGATTGATTATGTGTCTAAGTGGGTGGAGGTCGTCGCCTCACCTACAAACGATCACAAAGTGGTTATTAAGCTTTTTAGAAGCATAATCTTTCCTCGATTCGGTGTTCCCAAAATAGTCATAAGTGATGGGGGTTCACACTTTGCTAAGCACGAACTAAACAAATTCTTGAAAAATTATGGAGTCGGCACAAAGTCGGCTCTCCCTACCATCCCCAAACTCAAGGACAGGTGGAAGTAGCTAATAGGGAAATCAAGAGAATTCTCAAGAAGGTGGTAAACCCAAACAGGAAGGATTGGTCTCTAAAGTTAGATGACGCTCTTTGGGCCCACCGGACATGTTACAAAACCCCTATTGGCACCACCCCGTTCTGGCTATTGTATGGGAAATCCTATCATCTACCGGTGGAATTGGAATGCAAGTCTTTGTGGGCGATCCAAACTCTAAATTTGGACCCTACCTTATTCTGCAAGAAGCGAGCCGCCCAATTACGAGAATTGGAAGAACTACGGCTCGATGCATTCCATAACATGCACATTTACAAGGAACGTACTAAGCGTTGGCATGACCAATGTATCATCCAACGAGAGTTCCTTGTAGGAGATAAAGTGCTGCTCTTTAATTCAAGAGCTAAGTTATTCCCCAGGAAATTAAAATCAAGGTGGTCTAGGCCATTCGAGATTTTACAAGTTTTCCCCTATGGAACGGTAGAGCTAAAAGACCATCATGGAGGAAGTTTCATTGTTAATGGACATCGATTAAAACTCTTCCATGAAAGCAGCCTTTACAATGTCAACACCATTGAGCTTATAAGGTTAGATGATGTCAAAGTCGAATGATTGGTATAATCATTGGCACTTATCGAGTATCCTTACTTTGAATCATCGTTCTTTAGCGTTTTGTTAGGTTTTAAGTACTTACTTTAACTTTTGTCCTTGTGTCTTAATTACCTGAGCCAACCAAACATGCAGAGGCCCCGAGTCCTACCTTTCTATTCCCCGGGAAACTCTATTCTATTATTTGGAGAATTAGGCTTCCATATTTTGGATTTTCATCAAACTTACTCATAGTACCTCGATTGATTTTGAGAAGGCGGGTGTTTTGATTACTCAAAGCAAAGAAGTGCAAAAATCACACCCCATTCGGTCGAATGATAATTGCACATAAGCTTAATCAAATTTGGGCAAGTTCCTGAAAGAGCCGAATGACGAAATCTATTAGGCCGAATAGATTTCATTCGATCGAATGGAGGATTCCATTCGGTAGAATGGATCTGCTGAGGGAAATTTTGAAGCTGCTGGTAACCCCGAATGAACATAACATTTAGACGAATGATACTCCATTTGACCGAATGTACAATGTACTCGGTTGAATGGGAGCGAAGAATTCTTTGCAGCGCACAACCATTCGACCGAACAGGGCATCCATTCGGGCGAATGGGGCTCTATTCGACCGAATGGAGACCTCATTCGGCCGAATGGAATCCAGGCTTATAAATATAAGCTTATTCCACGGGATTTCGCATAGAAAAATTTTCACTCCTCCAATTCGGCCGTCTCCCCTCACACTCTTGCTCTCTCTCAAATTCCTCTACTCCCTTCCCAATCATCCCCAACTACTATGGTTCCAAGGAGAACCTTGAGGAACCCCTTCAAGAGGTCCAAAAAGCATGGAGAAAGTTCCTCTTCGGGTGCGGCACGGGAAGCTCAACAAACCGATTCTCAACAACCGGAGGGCCAACAAAGACTTCCCGGCCAGGAATTATGGTTCAATGAGGACCATCCAACGGTAATTTTTGTATCTTTGGAGCAATATGAACGTTTCCAAAGGCTTAAGGTACAAAAAATCTACTCCACTTGTTATTTAGACCTTTTAATTTTGCAACGAATGGGTATATACGAGCAATTTGTTACACTATTAACTGCATGTGGGTTAGAGAACAAGATAAACATGTGGCACCCGACTCATAAGCTCTTAACTTATGAGTTTCTTAGTTCCCTAAACCCGTGTCAACGGGATGGTAGGCTGTATTTGTCTTTTAGGCTAAGGAATACATCCTATTTTCTTGATTATGCTGCATTTTGCACCGTGTTTGGTTTCCATAATAAGCCTATTCCGGATAAACAACTAGACAACTCTCGAGTTTCCGAGTTATGGCTTCAAATAGCTGGCCGACTTGTTTATCCGAATAGAAACATATATGCTTTTGATGTACAACACCCCATTTTACGCATGTTCTTTAAATTTGCTAGGGATACTTTGTTCCCTTCCCCTAGCCCTCACCTAGTATGAATACACGAGGTGCACATCTTGCACCGTTACCTTACACCACATGAAGACATTGCACTAAGCATGCCAATGACACTGTGGAAGTTTCTAAACAACACAGCCATCCTGAATGGAACTACTGACTTATGTTTAAGGGGACACGTATTTCGTATTGTTGAATTCTTGAACGTCATGAATCCTGTGGAATTCGATGAATGATATGCCAGTTCCACTACCCTTCACGAGCAATGTCTCGTGCGGGCTGGCTTTATTTTTGTGGACCCCATGCGATGGCGGTACTTGAAAGACCGCACCATCCCCCTTCCTTGTCCTCAATTACCTCCCCTAGTCCAGTTTGGGGCCTCGTATCTCTTAGAAGACAATGTGCCGTGATACGCCGTAGAGCCCCCACTTGTACCACCTCCCCGCCCTCACACTCTTTCTATGCATGACAGACCTAGGGCCTCTACCTTAGTCTTACCAGACCATGACGATTTAGATGATGAATCTGAATCCGATATTATGTCCTCCCTAGGACGCATAGAGAGAAGGCTTGACCAGGTCCTCACCACCCAAGCCCACCACACCGCCCGGCTCGAACACCTCGAGCAAAACTTCGAGCGGGAGAACTACCCATGGTATGATATGGCCTATCGCTCCCACATGGTCGGCAAAAGCATGGCCACCCCTTCCTGGTACCCTCGCCATGACAACTATAACGAGATATCACTAAGTCATGGGTTTGACTGGTTGCGGGTGGGTAGGCGTAGGTTTAATAACTTTACCCCACCGGCTCCTAAAAGAGCCTCGCATGACTATGGGATGGATTATACGGGTGGGGAGGAGGAGGTTAATGAGGAGGAAGACCAAGGGGATGATGAGGAATTTATGGGGGATGAGTAGTGGTAGACCTAACAGCCCCCTTAGCGCCGAGGACGGCTTCACCCTAGCTTAGGGGGTATCCATAGTCCACTACTCATTCTTTCGCGTGTCCTTTGGTCTTGGCTGTCAGTTTAGTGTTGTGTAGTGTTACATTGCTTCGTGTTTTGTATCTATTTCTAGGTGTTATTTTGTGTTTTGCGCTTTGCTTTTTTTGGTGTTGTTTTCAGGTGTTTATATAATAAGTTCCACATGCCGCTGCACCCACGTACTGGTATGATTGCGTACTTGAAAATCCAAATTTATGTATTTAGTTATTCTTATATTTGTTTTTACCTTTCTTTGCATCATGTGCCCTCTTCCTTTGTTCATCATAAGCATACAAGCTTCTGTTATGCACTTTATGTTGATTTTATGCAAACTCATATTCCCCTAGCCTTGTGCCTGTTTTGGGTCTTAGTTTCTCGACTGTTTTTCGCTTAGCTTGGGGGATCTGAGCTTGCTTGGTATGTGGTTTGGATGACTACCTATCGAGGCGCATTTCGACTAACCTAGTGAGGATTAAGCCTTTTAGGACTTTATTATGAGTCCTATATTGTTGAGTGTTAGTCAGGGAATCTTAAGAATTGTGTCTGTTCTCCTCCAGCATAGTCTACTTTTCTAAAGGTTAGGGATGATAACACGTTTGTAGTTAAAGCTACATAGCCAAAGTGCCTACCATGAAAATCAATTTACTCTAGGTTGAGCCAAATTTGTGCCTTTACCTTCTTTTGTAGCACGCTATCTAACTCTACATGAACCAAATACTCCCTCTTTTTACCTAGAGGATAGTAATGTGATCATAGTGAAGTTAATATTTGTAGTATTATAATATAGGATCTCGGTATTGGGGAGATGATTAATGGGTAATTTGACTATATACACTAGTCTTAGTGCATTTCAAAGAAGTATGCACATAGAAAGTTCAGAAAAAGCTTGAAAAGAAAAAAAAGAAAAAAAGGAAAAAGAAAGAAAAAAAAAGAAAAAAAAAAGAGAAAAAGAAAAGAAAATAAAAAAAAAAATTAGAGAAAAAGGTTGAGAATAAAGTTGACATAGTGTATTAGAGTCTATTATTGGAAATTTTGGGATTGACATGGTTGTCGGAAGGCGTAGTCTTCCTCGGTTTTATTTCCTTGGATCACTTACTATCCTCTATTTCAACTCCACATTCCCAAATTCTACCGTACCTCGATCCGAGCCTGCATTACAACCCTTTCCAAACATGTTCGACCTAACCTGATTAGTAAGATCAGTGCTGGAGAGCAGATAAGACACGATTTACGAGATTTCTCCCTGTTTAGGTGTTTAATTCCCAACTCATCTTCAGTCAGATGATTTCGAGCGAAACACATACCCTATAAACACATGAGCGTAATGGAAATTTCCCACACCTCTTGGGAAATAACCTTGGGAGCGTAGACTTGTGACCTCGTTAGGTAGTGGGTGGAATGAACTATGATGTAGCTTGCTTGGTGATCCCGAGTAGGTGTAAAAAGTTGATTATGCTTTCTAAATCCCATTGTACTTGCACACCTATGGCTAGGGAAGAGTTTTGCACATGCACGGCTTGCCTTGTCTTGATTTCCACTTCTCATGATCTTCATTCATCTATTCATTCATTTCTTCATTCATTTTGCCCTAAGCTATCACTTCACCTTCCTATTTCGTTTTCTAGGGACTAGCAATGGTTTAGCTTGGGGGAAGTTGATGTGCTCATTTTAGAGCACGTATATTACCTCGTTTTAGTGTCAAGTCTCGCAGTTTTGTATTGGTTTTATGCATATTGTGCTTAATGTTACCTTGATCTTGTTTTCGAGTTGTCTTAAGTTCATTTCAGGTACTTTTGATGATTTCAAGGTGAAATGCGAGGTATTCGAGCCTTTGACACACGTATCATAGCTTGGGCAAGTGTTTGAAGCCACTCATGAAGATCCCATAGAGTTCAGAAAAGAGAGAAGAGAAAAAGAGGAAAGAATGGTCTCAGATTCGACCGAATCTGAGAGACATTCGACCGAATGGTTCAAAATCGACCGAATCTGAGACTCATTCAATCGTATGAGAGGTAGTCTTCAGAGATTTCCAGCCTTGCCACTGGAAAAGCCGAATGGAACTCATTCGAGCGAATGACAGTGTTTTCCTCCTGATCAACTACTTCTTTTTAGGACCGGCTCCTATGCATTTTAGGGTTTTCATAGGTTTTTCTTGTTTTGTTATAAATACCCCCTTCCTCTAATGAGAGGAGGGGGGAGCTAGGTTTTATACTTTTATGCACTTTTAGATTTCTTTAGCCTCCAAATTCTTTTAGGTTTAGCTTTCGGTTTTCAATTTCCTCAACGCTTTGTAGTTCGAATTCTTTTCGTGCGTATCAAATTGAAGCTTTTGTAAGTTTTAATCTATTCCTTTGCTCTTAATTAATTACTTTACTTCATTGCATGTCTAGTTATATATTTGTCGGTTATTAGCATAATTTCTGATTTTGTTTTCATTCTCGCGATTTCATTCCATGTTTGTTTATGTTTCATCTTTGAATATCTTTATGTTTTTAAGCATGAATATGTGTGAGTAATTCCTTTAGGGGTTTTGATTGGTGAAACCCTAGGAAATCTATAATCTTTATTGCTTAAGGTTGTAGAAGCGATGATAATAAATAATTTTGGAATCCGATGCGAATCTTGTCCTGCCACTCCTTTGGAGACATAGGGCGATTATAGGTCGTTCGTTGTGATTTGTGGAATCACCAACTTCCTCTCGTATTCTTGGATGTCCATGCTAGTTATTATCAAATTTTCTCTAATCTATCATGTTCGGTTTTGAAAGCTTCATTCCTAGGGTGAATCCAATCTTGTCCTCATTTTTCTTTACTTGCTTTATTTCATCCATCTTCTGGTTATTAGTTTTAATTGTGTTGAGTCCCTTAGGTTTTGAGTGATGACAAACGGTTATAGGAAATAGGTTATAATAAGCATTGTGAATAGTTGGCTGGAACCAGCTAGAATTGAACACTGTTCTCCTAGACAAGTTATTACTTATTTATGTTATTCATTTAACTAACTTGTCTATATGTAGGAAATGGTTGGATGTAAATTGATCCATGTACTGGTGGGAAACCAGTAGGAACTGTTTCCTGGACTGCTATGCTAAAAAGCAGTCACATACTCCTTATTGTATAATAACCTTGTTACATGTGCAGTAGTTAAGTTAATTCCAAGACTTGGATCATGGAGGCCTTTCGAAAACATTCGAAGAAAGATACATTGCTCAAAATGGAAGTATTCAAGGAAGATTCAAGTCTTGAAGATTACATGAAGAAAAGAAGATTTATACTTTAATGCATAAATCATGTAATGTGCTCCGTAGTATGACTTGCATGTTTAGGTAAAATAAGTGCTTATAAGTGTATTGAGTCATATTAGGAATTCTGGTACAAAGCTGGAACAAAATTCATAACATACTCAATTCAGGGAACCAGGTTCACTGTACAGAATATCCGAGCTGCATGTTTTGAGAAAAATAAAAGATTTTGTAAAAATACTTTTTTGAAGAATTATTCTAAAAATATCCTAAGCAGCTGGAGATTAGATGATAATATTATGGTTACCTAAAAACTAGGAGTATCTATCTTATTTGATTTTATCTTTATGATTAAATCAAATAAGATAAATACTTTCCTAAAATCACCCTGTTACTTGCTCATAAAGTTTACGTGATTTAAGGAAACTAGGGTTTTTGTATCCGAGTATATAAACCCATCTAGTCTCTCATATTCTGGTAAGTCTTTCTAGAATTAAAAAGGAGTATATTTGAGAGCCATATACACTTAAGCACAAAAGCCTCTTCATCGAGTCATATACAAGAGCACTATTAGAGCTTAAACATTTTCTCTTAATTAGCTTTTAGAAGTGAGATTAAAAGAGAACATTTGATTTTGTCAAAGCTTTTAACAGAGGGGTTGAAAGGCTGGGTGAGTGTTTGTGAGTTTAAACACAAGGGGCTTACTAGTGTAAGTTGAGCGCACATTCAGAGTAGAGTGTGGGGTATACTGGTTCCCGGAGTAGGGAAACAGTAGAGCATCTGTGTTCTTTATTTTTCGGAGTAGATTAATAAAGGAGCATAGGGTAGGAGGACATAGGCCATAGTTGGCTGAACCTCATTAAATCTTGTGTTTTCTTTATTGCCTTTCGTACATTTCGCTGCTTATAGGAACCAGCCCAACTGGTTCCTCTCATAGATCGAAAAGAAAGAAAAATAGGCCAAGGCTACTTAACACTCAATTCACCCCCCCCCCCTTGAGTGCTATAAAACCTTCAATTGGTATCAGAGCCTAGGCTTATCACAAGAGTAACATCTAGAGGAGTCAAGCATGAGTACTCAAGATCTAAATGCTATGGGCTATGACAATAAGACACCAAAGTTCAACAGAAATAACTATGCTTGGTGGAAAAATAGGATCAAGAATGTAATCATGGGAATTGATTATGAATGTTGGCTAGTTGTCAAGAATGGTCCCAACATCTTCCACAAGACAGATGCTGAGGGAAACCTGGTTCCCAAGAAAGACAGTGAATTAGTATCTGCTGATTATAATTTGCTGGAGAAGAATGCCAAAGCTATGTCAATTCTACAACAGGCTATAGGTGAGAATGAAATAAACCGGATCTCAGGTTGTAGCAATGCAAAAGAGATTTGGGATACCCTCGAACTTGCTTTTGAGGGAACCAGCGAGGTAAAAAGGTCCAAAATTGATTTACTTATGTCTAAGTATGAGTTGTTTACTACGAATAAAAATAAAAAGATTAATGATTTTTTTCGTAGATTTATGACAATCATCAATGATCTTAGATCTCTTGGTAAGAATTTTTCTGATGAGGATCTTGTGAGAAAAGTTTTGTGTAGCTTGACAGATGCATGGACAGCTAAAGTAACAGCTATCTATGAAGCAAAAGATCTATCCACCTTGTCTCTAGAACAGCTGATTGGCTCCCTCATGACTCATGAGATGTTGATTGATTCTAAGTCTGAGAAAGAACCAGCCAGAGGCATGGCTCTTAAGGGAACAGTAGAAGAGGAAGAAGATGAGATTGGCATGATTGCTAAAAGATTTGAGAGATCACTTCTTAACCAGAGGAAGAACTTCAAAGGTAAGAGTTTTAAGAAGTCTAACCTCTCTTCTGCAGGTTGCTTCAAGTGTGGTGATAAGGGACATCTTATTCGAGATTTTCCTAAGTGGAAGGATAAACAGTCCCAATCCGGAGATAAACGAGCCTTTAAGAATGCTATGATAGCATCCATATGGGGTGAGTCTGATTCAAGGTCCGATGAGGATGAAGAATCACCTAACTCTGATGTTTGCTTGACTGCCTTTGCATACATTAAGGGAAACAACACTAATCCAGGAACCAAAAGGGGAACCAGTACATTCAGAAAATGCTTGATGGCAAAGAAGGATGTACTACATGAACACAAGGTAAACTTAGAACAAGTTAGAGAAGATATGCATGAATATGATAGAGATAATATGATTGCCTTTATTAACTCTTTATTAGATGATTGCTATAAATTGGGTGAAACTTACGTTACTGGCAAAAGAGAGCTTAAAGAAAAACGTGTTAAATGTGAAATTGATGTTGCTAGTTGTGACTACCTAGAAGAAGTTTGCCATAATCTAAAAAATCAAGTAGAAGAGCTAGAAGTTGAATTGGACAAGTATAAAGTGGAAGTGGAAAAGGCAAGATCTTCTAAACCTGACTATCTTAGTGATGGTGAAGAAGATCTGACCTCCTGGTTCCCCATATACTTATCAACCACTAGTGAATATCTTGATCTTTCAGCAGCTAGGGGTAAAGCAAATTCCTGTAGCAGAACTTCTTTGTTGAAAGCCTTTGAGATATTGGCTCGCAACTTGGAAGATTCTCATAAGGAAATTACTTCACTTAAAGCTGCTCAGTTCACTGTCTCCCTTCGGGTACCAGCGTAGAAATTAGTGATGTAACAAATAAATATGAAAATACTATTTGTGAATTGTATGCTGAAATCTATCAATTGAAAAAGGGCAAGCAGCCAGTAGTTATTGACATGATTATTGACTCTATGGTTTCAAAGCTTAATTTACAACTTGAAGCCTTAAAAAGTAATTTTGATTTTCTAAAAGAGAAAAATGAAGTGTTAACTAAGACTCTTGAAGCTAGAGAAAAGGAACTTCATGATATTCATAGACATGTTACAAAAATTATTGACTGCACAGGAAACTTTGAGTTTTTTAACCTCATCGAAAGGTAACAAGGGGAAGGTTGGTCTTGGATATACCAGACTGAGAACCAGGACTAACTGGTCCCCCAGAGAAACCACATGGATTAAAGAATTCAAAAGAGGTAAGTATGTTATGACTAAAGAGATGTTTGTTTGCTATCATTATGGTATAAGCGGACATAAGATTCATGAATGTCTAGCTAGGAGAAACAGTGTGAATAAGAACAATAAACATATGGAATTGGTCTGGAGAAGAAAAGACAAATAAGAGCTTATTGTTGTTGAAAAGGAACCCAAGGATGTTTGGGTTCCTAAATCTAATGTTTAATTTGTTCTTGCAGGCTAAAGTGAAGGGAAGTACCTATTGGTATTTCGACAGTGGGTGCTCAAGACACATGTCCGGGGATAAGAAGAAATTCCTTTCACTAGTAGCCTTTGATGGTGGAAGTGTCACCTTTGGAGATAACGGTAAGGGAACCATCAATGGTTTAGGTAAAGTAGGTAAGACACTTTCAAACATAATTGATGATGTGTATTATGTTGAAGGCTTACAACATAATCTTTTGAGTATTTCTCAATTATGTGATAAAGCTAATAGAGTTGAGTTCCAAGCCAATCTTTGTCACATAATTAACTCTCTAACAGGCGAGCTTGTGTGTGAGGGAATTAGGAAACATGATGTTTACATTACCTTTCTGGATAAAATTCCTTAAGACAAGTCTGTTTGTTTGAGAGCTATGTCTGACAATAATCAATGGATTTGGCATAAGAGATTTGGACATGCTAGCTTGACACTCTTGAATAAACTAAAATCTCGTGACTTGGTGGTAGGACTCCCTAACATCACGTACGAGGCAGATAAAGTTTGTTCAGAATGTGTCAAAGGGAAACAAGTCAAGATCTCTTTTAAGCCTAAAATAGTTTTGAGTACCAACAGATCCTTTGAACTTGTACACATTGATTTATGTGGTCCCATGAGAGAACAAAGTTGAAGAGGTCATAGATATGTCTATGTTATGGTTGATGATTATTCCAGGTACACTTGGGTGATAATGCTACATTCAAAAGATGAAACATTTGACGAATGGGCAGCATTGGTGAAGCAGGTTGAGAACCAGCTTTCTCACAAGCTGGTCTCGGTAAGATCAGACCATGGTACTGAATTTGATAATGCTAACTTTGTTGATTATTGCAGGGAACAAGGAGTTAGTCACAACTTCTCAGCCCCCAGAACACCACAACAAAATGGTGTTGTTGAAAGAAAGAATAGAACTCTTGAGGAAATGGCGAGGACGATGCTCATTAAGAGTGGACTCCCCAAGAGTTTCTAGGGTGAAGTTGTTGACACTGCTTGCTATATACTAAATAGAGGTCTCATTAGACCAAAGTTAAATAAGACTCCCTATGAACTCCTTAAAGGTTGAAAGCCTAATATTGCATACTTTCGTGTCTTTGGATGCAAATACTATGTACATAACAATGGGAAGAACCAGGTAGATAAATTTGATCCTAAGAGTAATGAAGGAATATTTCTTGGATATTCTGCTCAAAGAAAAGCATATAGAGTCTTTAATAAGAGGGCTTTGTGTATTGATGAGAGTGTCCATGTCATTTTTGATGAATTTAACATGTCTTCTGAGATTACGCATAGACAACCTGATGAAATGATTGGACTAATGGAGTTTATGGGGAACCATGATGCTGGTTCTCTAAGTGAAGTACAAGCAGATCTAGGCTCTCCTAATGCTTCACCAGATGATGATGGTGAAGATCCTAGAGAAGAAAATGAGAACAATGAGAATTCAGAAGGGGAACTAAGACCTAATGGCTTCCCAAGTAACAGACAGGTAAGAAGTTCAGGGGGAATGGATGAAGAGGCCTCCCCTGAACTTGAGGTAAGTGATGTTAATGGAAACAGCGTTAACATGAATTCTTCCTGTTCCACAGAAGAAAAAGTGATTCACGATCATGCTGGTTCCTAACTTAATGAAGAAGCACAAAATGATTTTACTTCCAAAAGTTATAAATACCTATCCTCTCATCCCCCATATCAGATCATTAGTAACATTAACAAGGGAATTCAAACGAGAAGAAATGTTTTTCAAAACTTTTGTGCTTCTTATTCTTTCCTGTTTAGTGTAGAGCCAACTGACTACAAAATGGCTTTGACCGATCCTGATTGGGTTCTAGCAATGCAAGATGAATAGGAACCAAGTTTGGCATCTTGTACCTATACCAAAGGACAGGTTAGCCATTAGTACAAAATGGGTCTTCAGAAACAAATTGGATGACCTAGGTACAATAGTCAGAAATAAAGCAAGGCTAGTGGTGCAAGGTTATAATCAACAAGAAGGAATTGACTATGATGAAACTTTTGCACTTGTAGCTAGATTAAAGGCCATTAGAATTTTGATTGCTTATGCTTCTCACATGAATCTGAAATTATTTCAGATGGATATAAAGACTGCCTTCCTGAATGGCTACTTAAAGGAAGAGGTATATGTAGAGCAGCCACCTGGTTTTGAGGATAAGCTATTCCCCCATCATGTATACAAGCTGGACAAAGCGTTATATGGATTGAAAGAAGCTCCAAGAGCTTGGTATGAAAGGTTGTCTACATTTTTGATGGAGAATGAATATAAGAGAGGAATAGTGGATAAGACATTGTTCATCAAAACCAGAGGGAACCACTTGATTATAGTACAAATTTAAGTTGATGATATTTTATTTGGTGCTACTAATCAGGTACTATGTGATGAGTTTGCTAATCTTATGCAGAGTGAGTTTGAGATGAGCATGAAAATTAGGATTCTTCCTAGGATTGCAGATTAAGCAAATGGAAAATGGAATCATGATTCATTAGAAAAAGTACTTGAAAGAGTTGCTGAAGAAATTTGGCATGGAGAACAGCAAGGCTTATGATACAATTGTTCCCACATACACTAAATTAGATTCTGATCTAAAAGGAAAAGATGTTGAAGCCTCACTATAGAGAGGGATGATTGGCTCCCTCCTTTATCTAACAGCATGTAGGCCTGATATTGTGTTCTCTGTTGGATTATGTGCCAGGTTTCAAAGCAATCCAAAAGAGTCTCATTTGATGGTTGTTAGAAGGATACTTAGATATCTTGTGGGAACAACAGATCTGTGCTTGTGGTACCCCAAAGGTAGTTCAATTGATCTCATTGGGTACACGGATGCAGATTATGCTGGCTTTCTTGTTGATAGGAAGAGCACTTCAGGTATGGCACACTTTCTTGGCCCTTGCCTAATTTCTTGGGGTTCTAAAAAGAAAAATTCAGTGGCTTTATCCACAGCAGAGTCAGAGTATATTGCTGCAGCTTCATGTTGTTCCCAGTTACTGTGGATAAGGAACCAGCTGAAGGATTTTGGTGTTGTTTATGATAGAGTTCCTATCTATCTGACAACACTAGTGCTATCCATATTTCAAAGAATCTTGTCCAACATTCCAAAACCAAACACATTGAGATAAGACATCACTTCTTAAGAGATAATGTGGAGAAAGGTTTGGTGGAGTTGTTATTTTGTAAAAGTGAACATTAGATCACTGATATCTTCACAAAACCTTTGTGTCGAGAGTCTTTTTGTAAGTTAAGAGTCTTATTAGGTCTAGTTAGATTTTAGGTCTTTGGCTTCAATTACTTCCCTCAATGATTGGCTAGAATGGTATTCTTTTGTATAGTATGTGTATATACCTATGTCAAAATCCTTCAAGTTTTGTATAAATGGTTCAAGATCCCAAAAGGGTTGATAATTATTGGTGCAAGAAACAGGTAAAATCAAGCTAAATTACCAAAAATAGGGTGACGTGGTTCTGTATAGGTACCAGCAAAGGGAAACAACAGATCAGCTCAGATATGTCATCCGATTAATACCTTTATATTTTTTGGAAGATTACTATAAGATATTTTCCTTTTGGAAGGAAATAATCTTATTTCAGTTATTTGACCTATTGATCAAGGCAATATATCACATGCCTAAATTTTAGGTCGGTTGAGATATTCAAGACAAAGAATCATTGCCAAAACTGAATTTTTAAATTTGTGTCGTTGCTCTTCTTGGCTTAACCGACTTATTTTTTTCCCCTCTCTTCTCTCCTCTTTCTGTGCTATAAATATATGATCTCTAACCCCTTGTGCAGCTCACATCTATCATCGTCATTTGAAATTCTCTCTCTTTCTTGTGCTCTATACAAAATTCTCTGCTCACAACGGTTACTGTTCATCAGCCTCGTCTTCAATCCTTGATCTTCAACTACATAATCGCCATGGGTAAGAAATCATGCGCATCCAAAAGAGGCAAGGGAAGGGGACATGCAAGTGATTCCTCACAATCTCAGGGAAACACTAATGTGACTCCTCACTCTCCTCACCTCGATCAATATCCAACCAAACCACCACCTAATTTCACTTCCACAACTTCATCACCCATAAAATTACCAACCACCATCCTCGATCCACCACAAGAATCTACCTCACCACCAAATCAACCCAACCAAAATCACAACAAACCGTGCTTGTTACCGATCCTTCAGAAACTGGTGGTTTCATCATCAAGGAACCAGCTCAGTCTTAGGGGGAACATCAACATGAAGCACGAAAAACCTTAAGCCAGGAGTTGGAAGATATCAGTGATAACCATTCTTTTAGGTCGTTTAACTAAAAGAATAGTTTTGCAAACTAAATTTATAAATACCCTAATACTACTACAACTAGTGTAGTGGTAAGTCGGGGATCGAACCACAAGGACAAGGGGCAATAGCTTTTAGACTTGATGCAAAGAGTTTATTTGGAGATGTGATTGGATGAATCTAATGACAAAAAAATAAAGCAAGAACTAAAATGATGTTATGCTATGAAGGGAAAACGGGAACAGATCAGTTCCACCCAAGGAAGGACAATTGAACTATCAATACGCTAAATTAGGAGAAATCAGTCAACAATGAATCATGACACTTAAGATGATGAAAGGAAGTTTGTGACCCTATGAATCACACGAACAACCTATAATCGCCTTATGTCTCCAAAGGAGTGGCAGGACAAGATTCGTGAAGGTTCAATGGGCACTCAAGAGGGGGGGGGGGTGAATTGAGTGTTAAGTAATCGTTGGCAATTTTTACTTCTTTTCGGATTATGTGTAAGTAACCAGTTGAGCTGGTTCCCTTATGTAGCGGAATAAAACAAGGCTATAAAGAACACCACAGACTTAACGAGGTTCAGCCAACTCTGGCCTACGTCCTCCTACTCTAAATTCTTTATTGATCTACTCCGAAAAATAAAGATAAAGAACACTCTACTGTTTCCCTACTCCGGGAACCAGTAAACCCCACACTCTACTCCGAATGAGCTTTAAACTTACCCTCGTAAGTTCCTAGTGTGTTTGAACTCACAAACGCTCACCAAGTCTTCAACCCCTCTGTCAAAGACTTAATACAAGATCAAGAACTCTCTAATGATCTAACTCTCAAAAGTCAAATAGAGAAAAACGTTAAAACACTATTATGCTCTTGTGTATCACTTAATAATTGAATTAGTGCTTTTAGCTCTCAAAGATCAAACTCTACTAAAAATGCGTGAGAGCTCAGTTTTTGATTATTCAGAGCAAGATGTATTTATAGGTTAGTTGGCTAAACCCTAAAATCATGCATATAAGATATATATACGATTTTAGGATAAGTATTTATCCTAATTGATTTGATCACAAGATAAGATCAACTTAGGATAAGATACTTCCCGGTTTTTAGCTAACCAAAAATATCATCTTATCTTTTAGCTGCTTAGATATATCTTAAATCAATATATTTCGGAAAATATCCTTTTTGTAAAATCTTTGTAAAAACCGCAGCTTGAATAATCTGTTTAGTTAACCTGGTTCCCTGACCTGGTTCCCTGAACTGAATATTATTTATGACATGTTCAAGGGTAAATACGTTATTTTTTACCCAAAACTGATCTTATTTAAACTCTATTGATTCATATCATCCGATACGAAGTGTTTAGGTCATTTATTATACAAACCCTCTCTCGTTTGACCAATTTTGACTTAAATCGTTGTATTTCAAGTGTTTCTGACATGTTTAATGGTAAATACATCATTTTCTACCCAAAACTGATCCCATTTGACCTATATTGACTCATATCTTCTGATTCGAAGTGTTTAAGTTATTTTATACCTTGATCTTCTCCCATTTGACCGAGTTTCACTAAAAGCGATGTATTTCAACTGTTCATAACATGTTTAAGGGTAAATACATCATTGTCTACCCAAAATTGATCCTATTTAACCTATAGTGACTCATATCGTCCGATACAAAGTGTTTAGGTCATTTAATTCACAAAACCTCTCCCATTTAACCAAGTTTGACTCAAATCTATGTATTTCAATTATTTATGACATGTTCAAGGTTAAATACGTCCATTTCTACCCAAAACTGATCCCATTTGACCTCTATTGACTAATATCGTCCGATTAGAAGTGTTTAGGTCAAGTTATATCCAAAACCTCTCCTGTTTGACCGAGTTTGACTCAAATCGATGTATTTCAAGTATTTATGACATGTTTAAGGGTAAATACGTCATTTTGCCCATAACTTATCTAATTTAGCCTATATCGACACATATCATCCGATTCCTATTGTTTAGGTCATTTAATAAATAAAACCTCACCCGTTTGGCCGAGTTTGACTTAAATCGATGTATTTCAAGTGTTTATTCATTGTTCAAGGGTAAATACGTCATTTTCTACTCAAAACTGATCCCATTTGACCTATATTTACTCATATCGTCTGATTCGAAGTGTTTAAGACATGTTCATGGACAAAACCTCTCCCGTCTGATTTAAAGTGTTTAAGTCATTTTATACCCAGAACCTCTCCATTTTGACAGAGTTTGACTGAAATTTTCGATGTATTTCAGGTGTTTATGACATGTTCAAGGGTAAATACGTCATTTTCTCCCTAAAACTGATCCCATTTGACTGATATTGACTCATATTGTTCGATTCGAAGGGTTTTAGGTATTTTATACCCAGAACCTATCCCATTTTAGCGAGTTTGACTTAAATCGATGTATTTCAAGTGTTTATGATATGTTTTAGGGTTAATACGTAATTTTCTACCAAAACCTGATCCCATTTGACTTATATTGACTCATATAAGCCGATTCAAAGTGTTTAAGACAATTAATACACAAAACCTCTCCCGTTTGACGGAGTTTGACTCAAATCAATGTATTTCAAGTGTTTATGACATGTTCAAGGGTCAATACGCTATTTTCTCCCCCAAACTGATCCCATTTAACCTCTATTGACTCGTATCTTTTGAATTGAAGGGCTTAAGTCATTTAATACCCTGAATCTCTACCATTTCACTGAGTTTGACTCAAATCGATGTATTTCAAATGTTTATGACATGTTCAAGGGTAAATTAATCATTTTCTCCCCAAAACTGGTCCTATTTGACCTCTATTGACTCATATCGTCAGATTCGAAGTGTTTAAGTGATTTTATACCCAAAACCTCTTCATTTTGACTGAGTTTCACTCAAATCGATGTGTTTCAAGTGTTTATGATATGTTCAAGAGTTAAAACGTCATTTTCTACCCAAAACTGATCCCATTTGACCTATATTGACTCATATAATCCGATTTGAAGTGTTTAAGTCATTTAATACCCAGAATCTCTCCCATTTGACCAAGTTTTACTCAAATCAATGTATTTCAAGTTTTTATGACATGTTCAAGTTTGACCCAAAACTGATCCCATTTGACTTATATTGACTCATGTCATCCAATTGAAGTGTATAGGTCACTAAATACACAAAACCTCTCCCGTTTGACCGAGTTTCACTCAAATCGATCTAATTCAACTTAATATGACATGTTCAAGTGTAAATACCTCAATTTCAACCCAAAACTGATCCCATTTGACCTATATTGATCATATCGTCCAATTCAAAGTTTTTAAGTCATTTTATACCCAAAGCGTCTCCCATTTAACCGAGTTTGACTCAAATCTATGTATTTCAACTGTTTATGACATGTTCTATGGTTAATACGTCATTTTCTACCCAAAACTAATCCCATTTGAGCTATATTGGCTTATATCGTCTGATTCAAAGTGTTTAGGACATTTAATACACAAAACCTTTCCTGTTTGACCGAGTTTGACTCAAATCAATGTAATTAAAGTGTTTATGACATGTTCAAGGGTAAATACGTCATTTTCTACCCAAAATTGATCCTATTTGACTTCTACTAACTCATATAGTCCGATACGAACTGTGTACGTCATTTAATACACAAACACTTTCCCGTTTGACCGAGTTTAACTCAATTCGATGTATTTTAAGTGTTTATGACATGTTTAATGGTGAATACATCATTTTCTACGCAAAACAAATCCCATTTGGCCTATATTGACTCATATCGTCCTATTCGAAGTGTTGAAGTTATTTTATACCTTGAACCTCTCCCATTTGACCGAGTTTCACTCAAATCGATGTATTTCAACTTTTTATGACATATTCAAGGTTAATTACGTCATTTACTACCCAAAATTGATCCTATTTGACCTCTATTGACTCATATTGTCCGATACAAAGTGTTTAGGTCATTTAATTCACAAAACCTCTCCCGTTTGACCTAATTTGACTCAAAACGATGTATTTAAAGTGTTTATGAAACATTAAAGGGTAAATACGTCATTTTCAACCCAAAACCTCTCCCATTTGACTGAGTTCGACTCAAACTGATGTATTTCAAGTTTTTATGACATGTTCAAGGGTAAACACGTAATTTTCAACCAAAAATTGATCCCATTTGACCTCTCCCATTTGAACGAGTTTGATTCAAATCGATGTATTTGAAGTGTTTACGACATGTTTTACGGTTAATACATCATTTTCTACCCAAAACTAATCCCATTTGACCCATATTGACTCATATCGTCCGATTCGTAGTGTTTAAGTTATTTTATACCCAAAACCTCTCGCGTTTGACTGAGTTTGACTTAAATCGATGTATTTCAAGTGTAAATATGTCATTTTCTACTCAAAATTAATCCCATTTGACCTATACTGACTCATATCGTCTGATTTGAAGTGTTTAGGTCATTCAATACCCAAAACCCAAATGACGTATTTATGACATGTTCTAGGGTTAATATGTGATTTTCTACCAAAAACAGATCAAATTTGACCTATTGACTCAAATCGTTCGATTTAAAGTGTATAGGAAATTTAATACACAAAACCTCCCCTGTTTGACCGAGTTTGACTCAAATCGATGTATTTCAAGTGTTTATGACATGTTTTATTGTAAATACGTCATTTTTACCAAAAACTAATCCCATTTTACCTATATTGACTTATATCGTCTGATTCAAAGTGTTCAAGTCATTTTATACCCAAAACATCTCCTATTTGACCGAGTTTGACTCAAATCGACGTATTTCAAGTGTTTATGACATGTTCTACGGTAAATACATCATTTTCTTCCCAAAATTGATCCTATTTGACCTATATTGACTCATATCATCCAATTTGAAGTGTTTAGGTCACTTAATACAAAAAACCTCTCCCGTTCGACCAAGTTTCCGTCAAATAGTTGTATTTCAATTGTTTATGACTTGTTCAAGGGTAAATACGTCATTTTTAATCCAAAATTGATCCTATTTGACCTATATTGACTCATATGTCCAATTCGAATAGTTTAGGTCATTTAATACCCAGAACCTCTCCCGTTTGACCGATTTTGACTCAAATCGATGTATTTCAAGTGTTTATGACATGTTTAAAGACTCCACCTTGATTACTAATGTTTTTATGTTTAATGATGGAAGTCAAAATGCAAAGTCAAATAGAGTTGAAAACATGATGGAAACCAAAATGCATAGAGTTGACAATGTGTTGGAAGTAATGGAAGCTATAATGCAAAGCTTTATGCATTCTGTCAAAGGACAAGAATAACTCTTGAGCCACGTCTTCAAAAGCTTAAGCCACGTCTCAAAACAGTCAGCAAAGTTCAAACACTTTGTCAAAGGATAAGAATCTTCTAATTGCCTAAATCTTGTGTTTTATCCTTTCCCTATTTCACTTATTTTATGCTCTAACCTAACTTATTTATACATGATTTTATTGTCAAAAATATCTCTTATTTTCAGCAAATAAGTGATGCTCATATATGTTGAAGATTGTTCAAGTTAACTTTAGTAATTACCAAAATTCAAGCATTGTGGTTATGGAAAAAGAAATCTATTTTGAAGCTTCAAGGTGCAGTAAATAAAGTGAAAATATTCTTGTTGTAAAATATTCAATGATATCAATCTTCTACAGCCAAAATGAATTATTCTCTACAACCATATTGGAGGAAATATTGCTGAAAGTATTAAAGGCAAATCAGATTTTCAGCAGCCTATTTTGAGCCTCCTTTCAACGGCTTGAAATTAAGTTTAGTATATATTCCAAGCTTTGAAGATGAAGAAAGGTAGAGAGACAACGTGAGACACAACGAGACAAAAAGTAAAGAGCAGAAGCTTTAATCGTGATTTTCAGTCACAAGCACATCAACAAAGCTTCATTATTTTCTCTCTAGTTTCATAAACTTTATCTTGTATTTAGATTGAGAGAAAATCAAAGTATAATCTCTTGAGTGTTTAAAAGAATATTTTCAGAGAGTGTTATAATAAGAGTATACCCATAATACTCAAACGTATAGAAAAAGAGAGAGCTTTTTATTACTAGGATCTGAGATGCTAAAGTGTAGCTGGGGTGCTATGGAGTAGAAGATGGGGATTAAGATCTTCTAGGGTGCTTTAGGTCTCTAAGGGAAGTAATAAAAGAGCGAGTTAAATCCTAAGGGTTAGACAACCCTAGGCGGAGACGTAGGCAAATTAGTTGCCGAACTTCGTATCAAATCTTCGTGTTTTGTCTCATCTTATTTCTGTCTTCATTGCTTACGTTTTATGTTTTGCTTCGCTCATCAATCAAAGCAACGAACAGTCAAAGCGTGAGCAAAAGCCTTTGAAACCAATTTCAAGGCTTTGACGTCTAGTTTCAAAGATAAGCCTTAACGCTTATATTCCGCCTTTGAAAGTCAGTTCAAGACCTTAAGATCCTGAACGCGAAAATCGGTTATACTCTATTCACCCCCCCTCTAGAGTATAATTAATCATATTCCATCTCCCTATTGATTCTTCAATGTTCAAGGGTAAAAACGTCATTTTCTACCCAAAATTGATACTATTTGACCTATATTGACTCATATAGTCCTATTCAAACTATTTCAAGTGTTTATGACATGTTCAAGGGTAAATACGTCATTTTCAACCCAAAACTGATCCTATTTGACCTAAATTGACTCACATCATCCGATTCGAAGTGTTTAAGAAGTTTTATACCCTAAACCTCGCCTATTTGACAGAGTTTGACTCAAATCAATGTATTTCAAATGTTTATGACATGTTCAAGGCTAAATAAGTCATTTTCTACCAAAACTTATCCGATTCGCCTATATTGTCACATATCATCCGATTAAATGTTTATGTCATTTTATACCCAAAACCTCTCCCATTTGACCGAGTTTGACTCAAATCGATGTATTTCAAGTGTTTATGACATGTTCTATTGTAAATACGTCATTTTTTACTAAACTCATCCAATTTTACCTATATTGACTCATATCGTCCGATTCAAAGTGTTCAAGTCATTTTATACCCTGACCCTCTCCCATTTTGACCGAGTTGGACTCAAATTGATGTATTTCAAGTGTTTATGACATGTTAAAGGGTTAATACGTCATTTTCCATCCAAAACTGATCCCATTTGACCTATATTGACTCATATCGTCCGATTTGAAGTGTTTAAGACATTAAATAAACAAACCTCTCTCGTTTGACCGAGTTTGACTTAAATCAATGTATTTGAAGTGTTTATGACATGTTCTAGGGGAAATACGTCATTTTGTTCCCAAAATTGATCTTATGTGACCTATATTGACTCATATTATCCAATTCGAAGTGTTTAGGTCATTTAATACACAAAACCTCTCCCGTTCGACTGAGTTTCACTCAAATAGTTGTATTTCAAGTGTTTATGACTTTTTCAAGGGTAAATACATCATTTTTTACCCAAAACTGAAACCATTTGACGTATATTGACTCTTAACGTCCGATTAGAAGTGTTTACGTCATTTAATACACAAAACCTCTCCCATTTGACCGAATTTTACTCTAATCGATGTATTTCAATTTTTTATGACATATTGAAAGGTAAATACATCATTTTCTACCCTAAATTGATCCCATTATACCTATATTAAATCATATCATCCGATTCAAAGTGTTTAGGTGATTTAATATCGTACGATTAGTAGTGTTTAAGTCATTTTATACCCATAACCTCTCCCATTCGACCGAGTTTGACTCAAATCGATGTATTTCAAGTGTTTATGACATATTCAAGGGTACATATTTCATTTTCTAGACAAAATTGATCCCATTTCACTTATATTGACTATTATTGTCCGATTCAAAGTGTTTAGGTTATTTAATATACAAAACGTCTCCCATTTAACCGAGTTTGACTCAAATCAATGTATTTTAAGTGTTTATGACATGTTAAGGGGTAAATACGTCATTTTCTACACAAAATAGATCTCATTTGACATTTATTGACTCATATCATCCGATTCAAAGTGGTTACGTTATTTTATACCTAAAACCTATCCCGTTTTACCTAGTTTGACTCTAATCGTTGTATTTCAAATGTTTATGACATATTCAAGGTTAAATATGTCGTTTTCTACCCAAAACTGATCCTATTTGACCCATATTGACTCATATCGTCCGATTCGAAGTGTTTCGGTCATTTAATACACAAAACCTCTCCCGTTAGACCGATTTTGACTCAAATCGATGTATTACATGGTAAAGGTTAAATAGGTCATTTTCTACCCAAAACTGATCAGGTTTAAACTATATTGACTCCTATCATCCGATTCAAAGTGTTAAGGTCGTTTAATACACAAAACCTCACCCGTTAGACGGAGTTTGACTCAAATTGATTTATTGGAAGTGTTTCTGACATGTTCAAGGGTAAATACATCATTTTCTACCCAAAAATGATCCCATTTTACCTATATTGACCAATATCGTGCAATTCAAAGTTTTTAGGTCATTTAGTACACAAAACCTCTCCCGTTTGACCGAGTTTGACTCAAATTGATGTATTTCAAGTGTATATGACATGGTAAAGGTTAAATACATCATTTTCTACCCAAAACTAATCCCGTTTAAACGATATTGACTTCTATCGTCCGATTCAAAGTGTTAAGATAGCTTAATACAAAAAACCTCTCTCGTTGGACCAAGTTTGACTTGAATCGATGTATTTCAAATGTTTATGACATGTTTAGGAGTAAATACGTCATTTTCTACCCAAAACTAATCCCATTTGACCTGTATTGACTCCTAACGTTCGATTCGAAGTGTTTCGGTCATTTAATACACAAAACCTCTCCCGTTAGACCGATTTTGACTCAAATCGATGTATTACATGGTAAAGGTTAAATAGGTCATTTTCTACCCAAAACTGATCAGGTTTAAACTATATTGACTCCTATCATCCGATTCAAAGTGTTAAGGTCGTTTAATACACAAAACCTCACCCGTTAGACGGAGTTTGACTCAAATTGATTTATTGGAAGTGTTTCTGACATGTTCAAGGGTAAATACATCATTTTCTACCCAAAAATGATCCCATTTTACCTATATTGACCAATATCGTGCAATTCGAAGTTTTTAGGTCATTTAGTACACAAAACCTCTCCCGTTTGACCGAGTTTGACTCAAATTGATGTATTTCAAGTGTATATGACATGGTAAAGGTTAAATACATCATTTTCTACCCAAAACTAATCCCGTTTAAACGATATTGACTTCTATCGTCCGATTCAAAGTGTTAAGATAGCTTAATACACAAAACCTCTCTCGTTGGACCAAGTTTGACTTGAATCGATGTATTTCAAATGTTTATGACATGTTTAGGAGTAAATACGTCATTTTCTACCCAAAACTAATCCCATTTGACCTGTATTGACTCCTAACGTCCGATTCGAAGTGTTTAGGTCATTTAATACACAAAACCTCTCTCGTTTAACCAAGTTCCACTCAAATCGATTTATTTCAAGTGTTTATGACTTGTTCAAGGGTATATACGCCATTTTATACCAAAACTGATCCCATTTGACCTACACTGAATTATATTTGTCCGATTCGTAGTGTTTAGGTCATTTAATACACAAAACCTCTCCCGTCTGACCCAATTTGACTCAAATCGATGTATATAAAATGTTTGTAACATGTTCAACGTTAAATATGTCTTTTTTACCCAAAAACTATCACATTTGACCTATATTGACTCATATCGTCCGATTCAAAGTGTTTAGGTCATTTAATACACAAAACCTCTCCCATTGGACTAAGTTTGACTCAAATCAATGTATTTCAAATGTTTATGACAAGTTCAAGGGTAAATACGTCATTTTCAACAAAAAACTGATCCCAGTTGACCTATATTGTCTTATATCGTCCGATTCAAAGTGTTTAAGTCAAGTTATACCCAAAACCTCTCTCTTTTGACCGAGTTTGACATAAATCGACGTATTTTAAGTGTTTATGACATATTTAAGGGTAAATATATCATTTTTTACCCAAAACTAATCCCATTTGACCTATAGAGACTCCTATCATCCGATTCGAAATGTTTAGGTAATGTAATACACAAAAGCTCTCTTGTTTGACCTAGTTTGACTCTAATCGATGTATTTTAAATTTTTTTGACATGTTCACGGGTAAATACGTCATTTTCTACCTAAAACTGATCCTATTTGACCTATATTGACTCATATCGTCCGATTCAAAGTGTTTAGGTTATTTTATACCTAGCACCTCTCCCGTTTAACCGAGTTTGACACAATTCGATGTATTTCAAGTGTTTAGGACATGTTCGAGGTTAAATACGTCATTTTCTACCCCAAACGGAATATATTTAATCTATATTGACTCATAACTGTTTAGGTCATTTAATACACAAAACCTCTCCCGTTTGATCGAGTTTGACTCAAATCGATGTATTTTAAGTGTTAATGACATGTTCAAGGGTATATGCGTCATTTTCTACCCAAAATTGATCCTATTTGACCTATATTGACTAATATTGTCCGATTTGAAGTGTTTAAGTCATTTAATACATAAAACCTTTCTTGGTTTACTACGTATGACTCAAAACGATGTATTTCGAGTTTTTATGACATGTCCAAGGGTAAATACATCATTTTCTACCCAAAACTGATCCTATTTGACATGTATTGACTCATATCGTTCGATTTGAAGTGGTTAGGTCATTTAATACACAAAACTTTTCTCATTTCACCGAGTTTGACTCAAATCGATGTATTTGAAGTGTTTATGACTTGTTCAAGGGTAAATACGTCATTTTCTACCCAAAACTGATCCCATTTTTCTTTTATTGACTTATATCGTCGGATTCAAAGTGTTTAAGTCAATTTATACCAAAAACCTCTCTCTTTTGATCGAGTTGACATAAATCGATGTATTTCAAGTGTTTATGACAATTTCAATGGTAAATATTTCATTTTCTACCCAAAACTAATCCCATTTGACCTTTATTGACTCTTATCATCCGATTCAAAGTTTTTAGGTTATTTAATACACAAAACCTCTCCCGTTTGACCAAGTTCCACTCAAATCGATTTATTTCAAGTGTTTATGACATGATCAAGGGTAAATGCGTCATTTTCTACCCAAATTTGATCATGTTTGACCTATATTGACTCATATCATTCGATTCGAAGTGTTTAGGTCATTTAATACACAAAACCTGTCCCGCTCAACCAAATTTGACTCAAATCGATGTATTTGAAGTGTTTATGACATTTTCAAGGTTAAATACGTCATTTTCTTTCCAAAACAGATCCTGTTTGTCCTTTATTGACTCATATCATCCAATTTAAAGTGTTAATGACATTTATGCACAAAACCTCTCCCGTTTGACCGAGTTTTACTCAAATCGATGTATTTCAAGTGTTTATGACATGTCCAAGGTTAAATACATCATTTTCTACCCAAAACTGATCTGGTTTTACCTATATTGATTCCTAGCGTCTGTTTTAAAGTGTTAAGGTCATTTAATACACAAAACCTCTCTCTTTTAACCGAGTTTAACTAAAATCGATGTATTTCAAGATTTTATGACATGTTTAAGGGTAAATAGGTCATTACCCATAACTGATCCCATTAGACCTAAATTGGTAAATATTATGCGATTCGAAGTGTTTAGGTCATTTAATACACAAAACTTCTACTGTTTGACCGAGTTTGACTCAAATCGATGTATTTCAACTGTTTATGACATGTTCAAGGGTAAATACGTCATTTTCTACCCAAAACTGATCCTATTTTAACTAGAATTACAAATATCGTGGGCTTCAAAGTGTTTAGGTCATTTAATACACAAAACCACCCACGTTTTATCGAGTTTGACTCAAATCGATGTATTTCAAGTGTTTATGACATGGTCAAGGTCAAATACGTCATTTTCTATGCCGAAACTGATCTTGTTTAACCTATATTGACTCGTATCTTCCGATTCAAAGTGTAAAGGTCAATAAATACACAAAACCTCTCCCTTTAAATGATGTTTCACTCAAATCAATGTATTCCAAGTGTTATGACGTGTTCAAAGGTTAATACGTCATTTTCTACCAAAAACAGATCCCATTTTACCTATACAGACAAATATCATGCGATTCGAAGTGTTTAGGTCATTTAATATACGAAACCTCTCCTATTTGAACGAGTTTGACATAAATTGATGTATTTCAAGTGTTTATGATATTGTCAAGGTTAAATACGTCATTTTCTACCCAATAGTGATCCCATTTGATCATATTGACTCATATCGTCTGATTAAAAGTGTTAAGGTCATTTAATACACGAAACCTCTCCCGTTTGACCAAATTTTACTCAAATCAATGTATATCAAGTGTTTATGACATGTTCAAGGGTAAATACATTATTTTGAACCCAAAACTGATCCCATTTAACCTATATAGACTTATAACGTCCAATTAAAAATGTTTAAGTCAATTATACACAAAACGTCTCTCTTTTGACAAATTTTGACTTAAATTGATGTATTTCAAGTGTTTATGACATGTTTAAGGGTAAATATATCATTTTCTACCCAAAGTTGATCCTGTTTAACCTATATTGACTCATATCGTCCGATTCGAAGTGTTTAGGTCATTTAATACATAGATCCTTTTATGTTTGGCTAAGTTTGACTAAAATCGATGTATTTAAAGTGTTTATGACTTGTTCAAGGGTAAATACGTCATTTTTACCCAAAAAAATCCCTTTTGACCTATATTGACAAATATCGTGCGATTCAAAGTGTTTAGGTCATTTAATACACAAAACCTCTCCTATTTGACCGAGTTTAACTCAAATCGATGTTCTTCAATTATTTATGACATGTCTCACGATAAATACGTCATTTTCTACCCAAAATTCATCCTAATTGACTTTATTGACTCAATTCGTCCAATTAAAAGTTTTAATACACAAAACCTCCCCCGTTTCCCTAAGTTTGACTCAAACCAACGTATTTCAAATGTTTATGACATGTTCAAGGTTAAATACGTCATTTTGTATCCCAAACTGTCGTATATGTCTTATATTGACTCATATCGTCCGATTCGAAGGGTTTAGGTCATTTAACACGCAAAACCTCTCACGTTTTACCAAGACCAAAAACATTGTATTTCAAGTGTTTATGAGATTCAAAGTGTTTCGTTTTACCGAGTTTGACCCAAATCGATGTATTGACTCAATTCGTCCAATTCAAAGTTTTAATACACAACACCTCTCTCGTTTTACTGAGTTTGACCCAAATCGATGTATTTCAAGTGTTAATGAGATATTCAAGGTTAAATATGTCATTTCATACCCACAACTGATCCCATTTTACCTTTTTTGACTCATATCATCCGATTCGAAGTGTTTAGGTCATTTAATACCCAAAACCTCTCGCGTTTGACCGAGTTTGACTCAAATTGATGTATTGCAAGTGTTTTTGACATGTTTTAGGGTAAATACGCCATTTTCTACCCAAAATTGATCATAATTGACCTATATTGACTCATATAATCCGATTCAAAGTATTTAGGTCATTTAATACACAAAACCTCTCCCGTTTGATCGAGTTTAAGTCCAATTGATGTATTTCATGTGTTTATGAGATGTTCAAGGGTAAATACGTCATTTTCTACCCCCAAATTGATCCTATTTGATCTAATTTGACTAATATTGTCTGATTCAAAGTGTTTAGGTCATTAAATACACAAACCTCTCCCGTTTGACCGAGTTTCACTCAAATCAATGTATTTCAAGTATTTATGACATGTTCAAGGATAAATACATCATTTTCAACCCAAAACTTATCATATTTGACCTATATTGACTCATATTGTCCATTTCGAAGTGTTAATGTAATTTAATAAATAAAACCTCTCTTGTTTGATCGAGTTTGACTTAAATCGATGTATTTCAAGTTTTTATGAAATGTTCAAGGGTAAATTTGTCATTTTCTACCCAAAATTGATCCCATTTTACCGATATTGACTCATATCGTCCAATTCGAAGTGTTAAAGTCATTTAATACACAAAACCTCTCCCGTTTGACCGAGTTTGACTCAAATCGATGTATTTCAAGTGTTTATGACATGTTCAAGGGTAAATAGGTTATTTTCTACTCATATCATCCGATTCGAAGTGTTTTGGTCATTTAATACCCTAAACCTCTCGCGTTTGACTGAGTTTGACTTAAATCGATGTATTTCAAGTTTTAATTACATGTTCAAGTGTAAATACGTCATTTTCTACTCAAAATTAATACCATTTGACCTATACTGACTCATATCATTCGATTTGAAGTGTTTAGGTCATTCAATACCCAAAACCTCTTCTATTTGACCAAGTTTGACTCAAATTGATGTATTTCAATGGTTTAAGAAACGTTTAAGATTAAATACGTCTTTTTCTACCACAAACTGATCCTATTTGATCTATATTGACTCATATCTTCCCCCAAGCCAAACCTTTGCTAGTCCCTAGCAAATGAATTAGCAAGGCAACACCGTGAGCAAAGCTCATGAAAAGTAAGGTGAGCGGAAAACAGGACCATGCCAGCCGTGTACGCGCAAAACTCTTCCCTAGCCATGGGTGTGCAAGTACAATGGGCTCAAAAGAGCATAATACCAAGATAAACAACGTTTTCCACAGACTCGGGATCACTGGAAAAGCTACAACACAGGCCATGCCACCCACTACCTAATGAGGTCACAAGTCCACGCTCCCCATGCTATTTCCCAAAAGATGTGGGAAATTTCTAGTACGCTCGTGTGTTTAATATGGTACGTGTTTCGCTCATAATCATCGAACTTAAGATGAGTCGGGAATTAAACACTCAATCAAGGAGAAATCTTAGGGATTGCATCCTATCTACTCTCCAGCACAGAACTTGCTAATCAGGCCAAGTCAAACAGGTTTGGAAATGGTTGCAATGTAGGCTGGGATCAAGGTAGGGTAAAATTTGGGGATGTGGAGTTCAAATAGAGGATAGTTATGAGCGATCCAAGGTAATTAAACCAAGGATGGCTACAACTTCCCAAAACCATGCCACTTCCCAAAATTCTCTGGATACGCATAAATGAGCTCATTACACCAACTTTATTCTCGAATTTTTCTTTTTCTATTTTTTTCTTTTCTTTTTCTTTTTCTTTCTCTTTTTTTTCTTTTTTTCTTTTTGTTTTTAAGAAAATGCTTCTGAAATAAACTAAGAGTAATGTAAAGAGTCATATCATATGACAACGATTTTTCCAACTAAAACCTTTCACCATAATGCAACGGGCACCACTTCACTGTAATCACTTGACTATCCTCTAGGTAAGAAGAGGGAATATTTGGCTCATGTGGAGTTAGGTGATGTAGCTACGAAGAAAAAGTAAAGGCACAAAATTGGCTTACCCTAAAGTCAATCAATATTCATGGTAGGCAATTTGGCCATGTAGCTGTAACTACAAACGTGTTATCATCTCTGGCCTTTAGAAAAGAAGACGATGCTGGAGGAGAACAAACACAATACTTAGACTCTCTAACTAGCACTTAATAACATAGGACTCATAATGGAGTCCTAGGAGGCTCAATCCTCACTAGGCTAGTCGAAATGTGCCTCAAAAGGTAGTCATCCAAGCCGCAAACCAAGCAGGACCAGATCCCCCAAGTCAGGCGGAAAACAATCAATTATTCGGTCCCAAAACAGGCATAAGGCTAGGAAAAGCATGAGTATGCATAAGACCACTATAATGTACACGTCAGGAGCTAGCATGTCAGTTTCACAACTCAAGCACATTAATCTTAACACACCTAGACATGCAAAAAAAAACTAAAATAAAAAAAACAAGGTAATAGTTTCAATAATGCTGATCTTTCGAAGTTTTGAAAACACAAGGACTCTCCCCCAAGCCAGCTCAAGAGTCGTCCCGGCACTTGGGAGAGAAGAAACAAAAGGGAGAAAGATCAGCATTATGGAAGCTGTTGCTATACAAATAAACAAACAAAAAAAAACACCGGGTTATCTCCCGTAAGTACTTTTGTTTAACGTCGGTAAGTTCGACACATTTAGGCACAAATTTATACAGAAAAAGAAAACAAATAAATTATACCTGCCGTAGGAGTGGATTCACTCCTAGCATCACCATCACCTCCAGCGTGGGGAGTCAAAACTCTCCACCGAGCCGTAGTGGCGGAAGTAAGCAATGGAGAACCAGGGTCATCTGGAGGTGGGTTAGAAGGCGGGGCTCCCCCAAGTCAGGGTGGAGCCATCAGTCTTTTTTTTCTTTTTCTAGCCCTTTTCCATTTACGGGTTGGCTCGTCAGTTCCCTCAGATTTATAATATGTCTCCGTTGGCGGAGCAATTCCATTTGCAACCCCATAAATAAGACGCTTTTGCGCGTCCTCCTCATCCGACACCTCAACTGTTATTGGAGCAACAGAAACACTACACCTCTTGACTTCTTTTGCAGCATCATTCTTGACCACCCCAAAGGAACAAATCTGCTGGACCATAGGTTCCTTTGAAGATTTAGAAAAGGGAAACACAACCTTCTCGTGGGCTACCCTAACGGTTATAGTCTTTGATTCACAGTCGATCAGGGCACCCAAAGTCTTCAAAGCATCCCTCCCTAAGATGAGGGGAGTATAAGGATCCTCGGCCATATCAAGCACCACGAAGTCACATGGTACTACTATGTTCCCTAGTTGGATCGGAAGGTCCTCAAACTCCCCACATGGCACTTTTATACTACGGTCGGCCAGCTGGTTTATTTTCTGTGATGGCTTGAGGTCAAAAGTGAGTTTCTTGGTGATGGACATGGGCATTAGGCTAACGGAGGCCCCAAGGTCAGCGAGTGCTCCCTTAGAATTGAGTTTTCTAAGGGTGACTGGGAGCACAAAGGGTCCTCTAGCTTTTTCTTTCTTTGCCCACGTGCCCTAAATGATGGCACTTACTTGCTTTGGCAAACTAATCATTTCGCCCTCAAGCTTTCTCTTATTCCTTAGGAGGGTTTTCAGATACGTAGCATATTGCGGCATTTGCTCCATGGACTCTAGGAATGGTATTTTCATTTCAAGCTGCCGCATATGCTCTAGGAATTTAAGAAACTTTTCTTGAAGTTGCTTCTCTACCTTTTTGTAAGGAAAAGGTAGAGGCGGAGCATGTTGACGCTCGAGTTTCCTCCTTTCCTGTATCTCCCTCCATCTCTCATCTTCGTCGTTCTTCTTCCCCTCATACCCATTGATTTTGACATTGTGGCCCTCAATTTTTTTCACCACCCTCCTTTTCTTCTCTTCCCTCAAGGTTCTCCTTGTGCTCATTTTCTCCCAGAAAACCACTACCCTTCTAGGGATCTTCCCCTAAATCATCTCCATTGGCTACAACTAGAGAAGAATGTGAGGTTCCAGATCCTAGGAAGATCGCCTTACAGGTGTGATGCTTAGGGTTAGAGTCAGGAGAGTTTTGTGGTGGAGGCTGGGGGGATGGGTTTTGTTGGGGGTGAGAAGGAAATGGCAATGGTGGGGGTGGACTAGCCATCTGCGCAAGCTGTGATTCGAACAACTTCTGCTGCGCCTGAAGTTGTTGCATTTGGTTCATCAAAGTTTGGTTGATGTGCGAGAGGGTTTGGTTTTGCTGCGCAAGGGAGTTCACTTGGGTGGAAAGGAATTCATTAGTTGGAGGCGGGTTTGGTTGAGGCTGTATAGATGGATAGGATAGGTTGGTGTTGGGTCTTGGCATTGGAGGGTATGGCCTATTCCCATTCGGCCTAGGAAAACTCCCATTCGCTTGATTGTTGGAATTATACCACTGGGAGGAGTTTCCTTGGCTAGAATTCGGATTAAAGGTAGGTCTAAAGGGTTGGATATTGTAAGGACCTTGCTGAGAAAACCCTTGCTTTTGACCACCATATCCCACAGCTGCCACATTGTCGGGATTGTACCCGTATCCATCATAGTTCATGATTGGGGTTCCTTCTTGGTTATACCCCCCGTAGTTAACAGCCACTATATGCTCAGAATTTGTACCCCCACAATATGATGTATCATGATTGGTGCCCCCACAGATTTTACACGAAAAGGGCGTCTCTTTAACCGATGATACATTGGAGCTACCTTGGGCGTATTTGAACTTAGACAGCTTCTTGTCCATGATAGCCTCGATTTTTGAAGTTATTGCGTCCAAGTTGCTTGAATCCATCCCTCCTCTCGGTAATCCACTACCCCTTGCTCCTCCCCAAGAGCTATTTTTAGCAACCTCCTCAATCTTAGCCCTCACTTGATTGCATGGGACTTTCGAAAGTTGGCCACCAACAGCTGAGTCTAGGAGTGCCTTGGTGGAGTCATTTAGACCATCATAGAAGAATGTATTAAGATGGTTCTCCCCGTACTCATGATGGGGGCATGCTCTTATCATTCTCTTAAACCGACTCCAAGTGGCACTAAGGTTCTCATCATTCTCTTGAGTGAATGACGCAATTTTCTTACGCCAATCCTGCGTTCGAACAGTGGGATAGAACCTCTCTAGAAATTCTGTCTTTAATTGAGCCCAATTAATGATTATGTTGGGCTCTAAGCATTTATACCAATCCCGAGCATCACCAGATAAACTCAAGTGAAATAGATGCATCCGTACATAATCCGGGCTATTGGGGCATGGAGGTATGAGACCGCAAATATCTGAGAATGCCTCCAAGTGTTGGAGAGGGCATTCATTTCTCAAACCGCAAAAAGGGGTCTCTTTCACCATCCGGGTGAGTTGAGGATGTATATGATAGGAGTTCGGGGCTATGGGTAACACTACACCTCCTTGAAATTCTTGGGACCCAGGTGTCCCAAATTGACCAAATAGTTGTTGGTGGTTTTCGTCGATTGGTAGTGTAGAGGGGTTGGAAGTATTTGGTTGAGACGAGGTTTGGGTTGGAATTCTCCGTTTGCTACGTTGAACCTCAGGGTCGAATGGTTCTAGTTGTTGATTTGATTGACGTGTGCTATATGGCATGCAAACAACACTAGAGACCAAGCGTAAGTACTGACAAGCAGATTAATGTTCAATAAAATAAATAAAACAAAAATGAATTACTTCAAGACTATAATCTAAACTCAACGCCTTGTCCCCGGCAACGACGCCATTTTGATAACCGTTCTTTTAGGTCGTTTAACTAAAAGAATAGTTATGCAAACTAAATTTATAAACACCCTAATACTACTACAACTAGTCTAGTGGTAAGTCGGGGATCGAACCACAAGGACAAGGGGCGATAGCTTATAGACTTTATGTAAAGGAGTTATTTGATATTTGATAAAATGAATCTAATGACAGAAAATAAGCAAGAACTAAAACAATGTTATACTATGAAAGGAAAACGGGGACAGATCAGTTCCACCCTAGGAAGGACAACCGAGCTATCAATACGCTAAATTAGGAGAAATCAGTCAACAATGAATCATGACACTTAAGATGACGAGAGGAAGTTTGTGACCCTATAAATCACACGAACAACCTATAATCGCCCTATGTCTCCAAAGGAGTGACAGGACAAGATTCGCATCGAATATCAATCAATCAACCATTAACAATCTCAAATCCTAACTCCACGCATGAAGAACGAGCCAACCTAGGGATTCACCAATCAAACCCCTAAGAAAACTACTCACACATAGTAAAAAACATGATTGAAAGCATGAATAGACTGAATGGAATGAACAAGAGAATGAAAACTAAGAACTATAACCGAACCGACAACTACTCTATCAAAACTATAAACGAAACAACGATACTATCTAGAGGAATGAAATTAAGAAAAACAATACTTGAAAGCATTAAACGAACTAAAACAGAAAAGAAATAATACCTTGTATAAACGAAACTGTATGAACGAAAGAGGAACCGAATCCGAAATACAAAGCTTGAAAACGAGAACAACGAAAGCTGTAAATCTAAACTAATGCATGAAAGAAATGAAAAGCTTTAAAGTGATGTTCTAGGTTGAGGCACAAGAGCTCTCAAAGTAGGCATAAAGGTTATGTATAGAGAAAGAGGGTATTTATACCCTAGGGACAAAAGGAGTAAAACCCTAGGAAAAACCCTCGAGCGCTGACTAAAGAAAGAACCAAAATCTGCGGGAAAGAAGTCCATTCGGCCGAATGAAGGGAAGATTCGGCCGAATAAGTGGCCATTCGGCCGAATGGGTATGCCATTCGCCTATATCAGAATCTTGGCGTTTTTGCACCCTGTCTACCATTCGGTCGAATGAGTGGAACCATTCAGCCGAATGGGTCTTGATTCGGACGAATGAGTGTTCATTCGGCTATTATCGAGAGCTTGATTTATGTGCTTGAATCCCTGTCCACCATTCAACCGAATAGATGTCAGATTCGGTCGAATCTGAACCTAAACCTTGCTGAACAGTTCCTTTGAAGTGTCTAGTGGCTTCTAGAGTTTATGGGATCTTCGAGAGTGACTTGGAATGCATGCCCAAGCTATGATACGCGCATCCAAACTCTTGATAGAAGTGTCAAAGCCTCGAACACGTCTCATTTTACCTCGAAATCATCGAGATCACCTGAAATGACCTAAAAGCAGCTCGAGGACAAGCTCAAGGTAAAATTGAATGTAATGTACAGAAAACCAATATAAAAGCACGAGACTCGACACTAAAATGAGGTTGTAAACGTGCTCTAAAATGAGCACATCATCAATGTATTTCAAGTGTTTGTGACATGTGAAAGGGTAAATACGTCATTTTCTACCCAATTCTGATCCTAGTTGACGTATATTGACACATATAGTCTGATTCGAAGTGTTCAGGTCATTTGAAACACAAAACCTCTCCTAATTGACCAAGTTCGATTCAAATCGATGTATTTCAAGTGTTTATGACTTGTTTAGGGGTAAATACGTCATTTTCAACCCAAAATTGATTGTAATTGATGTACATTGACTCATATCGTCCGATTCAAAGTGTTTAGGTCATTTAATACATAAAACCTCTCTCGTCAGACCGAGTTTGACTCAAATCGATGTATTTCAAGTTTTTATGACATGTTCAAGGGAAAATACGTCCTTTTCTACCCAAAGTTGATCCCATTTGACCTATATTGACAAATATCGTGCGATTCGAAGTGTTTAGGTCATTGAATACACAAAACCTCTCTCGTTTAACTAAGTTTTACTCAAATCGATTTATTTCAAGTGTTTATGACATGGTCAAGGTTAAATATTTCATTTTCTACCCAAAACTGATCCCGTTTGACCTATATTGACTCTTCTCATCCAATTCGAAATGTTTAGGTCAGTTTAAACACAAAACCTCTCCAATTTGACCGAGTTTGACTCAAATCAATGTATTTTAATTGTTTATGACATATTCAAGGGTAAATAGGTCATTTTTTACCCTAAACTAATCTCATTTGACCTATATTCTTTCATATCTTCCCATTCAAACTGCTTAGGTCATTTAATACACAAAAACTCTCCTATTTTACCGAGTTTGACTCAAATCAATGTATTTTAAGTGTTAAGACATGTTTAAGGGTAAATACGTCATTTTCTTCCCAAAATTGATACCATTTGAACTATATTGACTCATATCGTTCGATTTGACGTGGTTAGGTCATTTAATACCCAAAACCTCTCGCGTTTGACCGAGTTTGACTCAAATCGATGTATTTCAAGTGTTTATGACCTGTTTTAGGGTAAATACGTCATTTTCTACCTAAAATTGATCATAATTGACCTATATTGACTCATATCATCCGACTCGAAGTAATTAGGTCATTTAAAACACAAAACCTCTCCCGTGTGATCGAGTTTGACTCAAATTGATGTATTTCAAGTTTTTATGACATGTTTTCAAGTTTTTATGACATGTTCAAGGGCAAATACGTCCTTTTCTACCCAAAGTTGATCCCATTTGACCTATATTGAAAAATATCGTGCGGTTCGAAGTGTTTAGGTCATTGAATACACAAAACCTCTCCTTTTTAACTGAGTTTGACTCAAATCGATGTATTTCAAGTGTTTATGACATGGTCATGGTTAAATATTTCATTTTCTACCCAAAACTGTTCCCGTTTGACCTATATTGACTCTTCTCATCTGATTCGAAATGTTTAGGTCAATATAAACACAAAACCTCTCCTATTTGACCACGTTTGACTCAAATCAATGTATTTTAATTGTTTATTACATGTTCAAGGGTAAATAGGTCATTTTTTACCCAAAACTAATCCCATTTTACCTATATTCTTTCATATCATCCCATTCAAACTATTTAGGTCCTTTAATACACAAAAACTCTCCTATTTTACCAAGTTTGACTCAAATCGATGTATTTTAAGTGTTAAGACATGTTCAAGGGTAAATACGTCATTTTCTTCCCAAAATTGATCCCATTTGAACTATATTGACTTATATCGTTCGATTTGAAGTGGTTAGGTCATTTAATACCCAAAACCTCTCGCGTTTGACTGAGTTTGACTCAAATCAATGTATTTAAGGTGTTTATGACATATTCAATGGTAAATACGTCATTTTCTACCTCTAAACTGATCCTATTTGATCTATATTGACTAATATTATCTGATTCGAAGTGTTTAGGTCATTAAATACACAAAACCTCTCAAGTTTGACTAAGTTTCACTCATATCGATGTATTTCAAGTGTTTATGGCATGTTCAAGGAGAAATACGTCATTTTCAACCCAAAACTTGCCATATTTGCCATATATTGACTCATATTGTCCGATTTGAAATGTTAAGGTCATTTAATAAATAAAACCTCTCCTATTTGACCGAGTTCGACTTAAATCGATGTATTTCAAGTTTTTATGAAATGTTCAAGGGTAAATACGTCATTTTCTACCCAAAACTGATCCCATTTTACCGATATTGACTCATATCGTCCCATTCGAAGTGTTAAGGTCATTTAATTCACAAAACCTATCCCATTTGAGTGAGTTTGACTCAAGTCAATGTATTTCAAGTGTTTATGACATGTTCAAGGGTAAATAGTTTTTTTCAACCCAAAACTGATCCCATTTGACCTTTATTGAGTCATATCATCCAATTCGAAGTGTTTAGGTCATTTAATACCCTAAACCTCTCGTATTTGACTAAGTTTGACTCAAAGCAATTTATTTCAAGTTTTTATTACATGTTCAAGTGTAAATACGTCATTTTCTACGCAAAATTAATCCCATTTGACCTACAATGACTCATATCGTCCGATTCGAAGTGTTTAGGTCATTCAATACCCAAAACATTTCCTTTTTGACTGAGTTTGACTCAAATTGATGTATTTCAATGGATTATGAAATGTTTAAGATTAAATACGTCGTTTTCTACCCCAAACTGATCCTATTTGACCTATATTGACTCCTATCTTCCGATTAGAAGTCTTTAGGTCATTTGATACACAAAACCTCTCCCGTTTGATAGAGTTTGACTCAAATTGATGTATTTCAAGTGTTTATGACATGTTCAAGGGTAAATACGTCATTTTCTACCCAAAACTAATCCCATTTGACCTATATTGACTCATATCGTCCGATTCGAAGTGTTTAGGTCATTTTAAACACAAAACCTCTTCTATTTGACCGAGTTTGACTCAAATTAATGTATTTAAAGTGTTTATGACATATTTAAGGGTAAATACATCATTTTCTACCCAAAATTTAATCCTAATTGACCTATATTGACTCGTATTGTCCGATTTAAAGTTTTTAGTCCATTTATTACACAAAACCTCTCCCATTTGACTGAGTTTGACTGAGTTTTACTCAATCAATGTATTTCAATAGTTTATCACATGTTGAAGGGTAAATACGTTATTTTCTACCCAAAACTGACCCCATTTGACCTATATTGACACATATCGTCTGATTGAAAGTGTTTATGTCATATAATACACAAAACTTCTCACGTTAGACCGAGTTTCACTTAAATCGATGTATTTCAATTATTTATGATATGTTCATGGGTAAATATGTCATTTTCTACCAAAACTGATCCTATTTGACCTATATTTACTCATATCATCCCTTTCGAAGTGTTTAGGTCATTTAATACACAAAACCTCTACCGTTTTACCAAGTTTGATGGATATCGATGTATTTTAAGTGTTTATGACATGGTCAAGGGTAAATACGTCATTTTCAACCCAAAATTGATCCCACTTCACCTATATTGACTCATATCATTCGATTCAAAGTGTTTAGGTTGTATAAAACACAAAACCTCTCTTGTTTGACTGAGTTTGATTCAAATCGATGTATTTTAAGTCTTTATGACATGTTCTAGGTTAAATATGTCATTTTCTAACCAAAACGGATCCCATTTGACCTATATTGACTCATATTATCCTATTCAAACTGTTAAGGTCATTTAATACACAAAACCTGTCTTGTTTGACCGAGTTTGACTCAAATCGACGTATTTCAAGTGTTTATGACATGTTCAAGGGTAAATAGGTCATTATCTACCCAAAATTGATCCTATTTGACCTATATTGACACGTATCGTCCGATTCAAAGTGTTTAGGTCATTTAATACACAAAACCTCTCCTGTTTGATCGAGTTTGACTCAAATCGATGTATTTCATGTGTTTATGACATGTATGTAGAAAATCAGAAGATAAAGCAAGATAAAGAGTTATAGTATAACTCAAGTCTTAAGAGATATAATTGTATTAGTAATAGGGTTATCTAGGACTCTGTACTTAGTCTTATCTTTATGTGTAGGTATTAGTATAAATACCAAAAGTAATGTACAAATTCAGATATACGAAATAAAGTAAAAAACTTTCTATTCTTCAACTTTCTTGGTATCAGCAGCCAGGCATATTGAAGGTGTTTATTTAGCCAAATTTTCATCCTTTACCAAGAATTTCTTACCTAAAACACTCGAAAAAACACATATTATGGATGAATCACCAAAAAATTCCAATAAAGAGCATGTTACTATGGCTCAACTATTGCAAGTTATAGAAAAACTGAACAATAAGAGCCAAGAAAATCATGGATCTTCAGTCAAAATTGTGGAAAAACTCAATAATCAAAACTACAGTAAATAGTCACGGCTGATGCTCATGGCGATCGAAGGGAGGGGACGGCTCAATCATATCATGGCCAATCCCCCCCTAACACAGATGAGTACAGCCTATGGTGCTTAAAGGACACCATAGTCAAGACATGGGTCATTAAAAATATTGAACCCGAACTAGTTAATCAATTTATCAATTTCCCAACATCAAAAGAATTATGGAGGGGAATCGAGGCAGTGTATGGCAGTGGTAAGGATGGATTACAAATCTTTGACCTTACTACACGAGCCAATACTATCAGACAGGACAAGTGATAACCATTCTTTTAGGTCGTTTAACTAAAAGAATAGTTATACAAACAAAATTTGTAAACACCCTAATACTACTACAACTAGTGTAGTGGTAAGTCGGGGATCGAACCACAAGGACAAGGGGCGATAGTTTCTAGACTTGATGCAAAGGGTTAATTTGGAGATTTGATAGAAGAATACTAATAACAGGAAAATAAAGCAAGAACTAAAACAATAATATGCTAGGGAAGGAAAACGGGGACAAATCAGTTCCACCCTAGGAAGGACAATCAAACTATCAATACGCTAAATTAGGAGAAATCAGTCAATAATAAATCATGACACTCAAGATGACGAGAAGAAGTTTGTGACCTGATGTGCTCGTTTTAGAGCACATTTATTAACTCATTTTAGTGTCAAGTCTCATAGTTTCGCATTGGTTTTATGTACATTATGCTTGATTTTACCTTGATCTTGTTTTCGAGTTGTCTTAAGTTCATTTCAGGCACTTTTGATGATTTCATGGTGAAAGACGATACATTCGAGCCTTTGACACACGTATCTTAGCTTGGGCAAGTGTTTGAATTCACTCATGAAGATTTCATGGAGTTCAGAAAAGAGGGAAGTGAAAAGAGGAAAAAATGCTCTCAGAGTCGACCGAATCTGAGAGACATTCGACCGAATGCTTGCAGATTCGACCGAATCTGAGACTCATTCGGTCGAATGAGAGGCAGTCTTCAGAGTCCTCGAGCCTTGCTACTGGAAAGGCCGAATGGAACTCATTCGGGCGAATGAGCTTCCATTCGGCCGAATCAACCTGTACATTCGGGCGAATGCTTAACAGAGATCGATTCCCCGAAGACTCTGGAATAGGCGAATGGAAGACCATTCGGGCGAATGGGATCACATTCGCCCGAATGAGACCTATATTCGGGCGAATGACAGTGTTTTCCTCCGGATCAACTACTTCTTTTTAGGGCCGACTCCTATGCATTTTAGTGTTTTTCGTAGGTTTTTCTTATTTTGTTATAAATACCCCCTTCCTCTGATGAGGAGGGGGAGAGCTAGGTTTAATACTTTTATGCACTTTTAGATTTCTTAGCCTCCAAATTCTTTTAGTTTTAGCTTTCGATTTTCAGTTTTTCTTCAACGCTTTGTAGTTCGAATTCTTTTCGTGGATATCAATTTGAAGCTTTTGTAAGTTTAATTCCTTCCTTTAATCTTAATCCATTGGTTTATTTCATTGCATGTTTAGTTCTAAGTTAATCGTTTATTAATTCTGATTTTGTTTTCATTCTCGCGATTTCACTCCATGTTCGTTTCTGCTGAATCTTTTAATATCTTTATGTCTTTAAGCATGAATATGAGTGAGTAATTCCTTTAGGGGTTTTGATCGGTGAAACCCTAGGAAAGCTATGATCTTTATTGCTTAGGGTTGTAGAAATGATGTTAATAAATAGTTTCGGATTCCGATGCGAATCTTGTCCTGCCACTCCTTTGGAGACATAGGGCGATTATAGGTCGTTTGTGTGATCTATAGGGTCACCAACTTCCTCTCGTATTCTCGGATATCCATGCTAGTTATTAACAGATTTTCTGTAATCTATCATGTTCAGTTTTAAAGCTTCATTCCTAGGGTGAATCCAATCTTGTCCCCGTTTTTCTCTACTTGCTTTACTTCGTGATTTGTCGTCATCTATTTTCCACCTATTAGTTTTAACTGAATTTCCAACCCCAAATAGTCCGGTTGTGTTAAAAGTCAAAGTCTTGATATACCTTGTCTTCGTGGTTCGACCCCCTACTCCGCTATACTCGTATAGTTTGTAGGTTGGAATAAATATTGTTTGCATAACTTGTCTTTTAGTTAACGACCTAGAAAACCGGTTATCAAAATGGTGCCGTTGCCGGGGACAAGGCGTAATATTTACACTTAACTTGTTTTAGCATAACTTTATTTATTTTATTTCTATTTTTGTTTTCCTTTCTGTGTGTGGTTGTCTTTGACTTAGGTGTTTGCATGCCCCATAGCACGCGTAGGTCAAACCAGCCAATTACACCCTTAAATCCTGAAATCCAACGTGTTAGTAGACAACGCCCTTCAAAGTATACCTCACAATCTGTCCAAAACCCTACCATATCATTAATGGCCGAAGAACATCAATTGTTTGGCCAATTCGGAACTCCTGGCTCACAAGAGTTCCAAGGGGGTGTAGTACTTCCTGTTGCTACTACACCTTACCAAATTCACCCTCAGTTCACAAGAATGGTTAAGGAAACACTATTCAGTGGCTTAAGAAATGAATGTCCTCTTCAACACCTAGAGGCATTCTCGGATATTTGTGGACTTATCCCTCCTTGTCCTAATAGCCCTGATTATGTCCGAATGCACCTTTTCCATCTGAGTCTAGCGAGAGATGCCAAGGATTGGTATAAATGCTTAGAACCCAATTCAATTGTTAATTGGGCTCAACTAAAAACCGCATTTCTAGAAAGGTTCTATCCTACGGTTCGAACGCAGGATTGGCGTAAGAAAATTGCGTCATTCACCCAAGAGGATGATGAGAACCTTAGTGCTACATGGAGTAGGTTTAAAAGAATGATTAGAGCATGTCCCCACCATGAGTACGGGGAAAACCATCTCAATACATTCTTTTACGATGGTCTTAATGACTCCACCAAAGCACTTCTAGACTCAGTTGTAGGTGGCCAGCTTTCCAAAATTCCTTGCACCCAGGTAAAGGCCAAAATAGAGGAAGTTGCTAAGAATAGTGCCTGGGGAGGAACTAGGAGTCAGGGATTACCTAGAGGGATGCTAGACACAACTAACTTGGACAACATTAGCGCCAAAATAGAAGCCGTTATTGATAAAAAGTTGTCCAAGCTAAGCCTAGCCGGTAGTTCGAACAACCCCCCAATGCGTGAAAAGCAATTTGCATGTGCCATATGTGGGGGTACCAACCATGATACATCTTATTGTGGTGGTTCGCACTCCGAGCATGTAGCTGCAGTTGACTATGGAGGGTATAACCCAGAACCGCAGGTGATGAACTATGACGGTTATGGGTATAACCCTGATCATGTGGCAGCCCTTAACTATAGTGGACAGGGCCAAGGAGTAGGGTATGGGCAGCAACCTTTCCCGAACAACCAACAGTACAAACCTCCCTTTAACTCCAACCAAAACCAGGGAAACTTCCACCCGGGATACAATAGAAATGGTCAAGGTGGATTTAATAACCAAAGTTTCCAGGGGAACCAGACTAATGGGAACGTACCTAGGGCCAATGTGTATAGACCCCCAGGGTTTCACCAAGGACCTAGAAATAGTTCAAACCTGCCTTTTCCCCCTAGTCAGCTTCATCATGTGGCTCCTCAACCACAACATGGTCACACTTCAACCAATGACCATTTAGCCTCCCAAGTAACAACTCTTGCTCAACAGAACCAGAGTCTAACGCAAATTAATCAGACTCTCATCCAACAAATTCAGCAACTTCAAGCTCAGCAGAAGTTGTTTGAAACTCAACTGGCCCAAATGGCTAATCCTCCTGCACCACCGCTATTCCCATCTCACCCTCAACCTAACCCCTCTATACGACCTCCACCTCAGCAAACGAACCCAAACCAACACACTGCTAAGGCTATCCACCTGAGATCAGAGACTCAATATAACAGTCCTTCATATCCGGTTGATACACCTTTGGTGTGGGTGAGTGATGAGACGAGAGTACACAAAGATGAAAAAGAGGAGGAACATGGTAAAATGCCAGAGGTTGAAGATGAAAGTGGTAGGGAGGACATCAATGCTAAGGCAGGGAGTGAGAAGCCAGTAGAGAGTGAGGAGGAGAGGAGGAAGAAAGCTGAGGAAAGAAAGAGGTTAGAACGGTTATATGCACCACCGCTTCCTTTTCCCTACAGGAAAGTTGAGAAGCAACTTGATGATAAGTTCAAGAAGTTTCTTGAACATCTTCAGAAGATGGAGATGAAAATCCCATTCCTCGATGCTATGGCACAAATGCCAAAGTATGCTAAGTTCTTGAAAGACTTATTGTCCAACAAGAAAAAGCTTGAGGAAGAGGTAATCAGTCTGCCTCATCAAGTTAGCTCTATACTGCAAGGGAAAATGCCTATGAAGGAGTGAGATCCCGGTCCTTATAACCTCCATGTGAAGTTGGGAAACCTTGATCCTAAAGGGGCGCTCGCCAATTTAGGGGCTTCGATCAGTCTTATGCCCCTATCGATCGCCAAAAAGCTCCCCTTTGCCCTCTGACCTTCAAGGAAAACAATCCAACTGGCTGATAGGAGCATTAAAGTGCCATGTAGAGAGCTCGACGACATACCTATACAAGTAGGAGAACTAGTGGTCCCTTGTGATTTTGTGGTAATGGAAATGGAAGAGGACCCTTATACTCCACTTATCTTGGGCAGAGCCGTTCTGAAAACGCTTCGGGCAGTTATTAATTGCTATGATGATACCATAACGGTAGAAGTTGCCCAAGTAAAGGTAGTTTTCAAAATCTCTCCCCTTTTAAAGAAGCCTATGGTTGAGCAGGTCTGTCGTCTTGAAGAAGGTGAAAGGGAGAGTGAGGTTAGTTATGAGAACAAGGAAGTAGAGGTTGGGTGTCAAATGATTGATGAGGATACCCCTACTATAAATGAGCTGTTGGAAGGCCGGTTAGATACGGCCCATGATTCTGAAAAAGAAGTAGAATATGAGCACCTTTACGAGGTAGAGGAAAGTATTAAGCACAAAAGGGAAGGTCCTAAACCTTTCTCCAAAGTGACTTTGAAACCTCTACCTCCTAGCTTAAAATATGCCTATCTCGATGAAGATGAAGGAAGCCCGGTCATAGTGAATTCTGAGCTCGATGACATTTCTTTGGAAAAATTACTTGTTTTATTAAGGAAATATCGAGATGTCATCGGGTATTCACTAGGTGATTTAAAAGGGATTAGTCCATCCCTTGTTATGCACCGGATTCATCTTGATGATGAACAATTTTCCTCCGTTGAGCCTCAAAGACGGCTGAATCCCAACATGAAAGAGGTTGTTAAGGATGAAATCCTCAAACTCCTCCAGGCCGGCATCATCTACTCAATTTCAGATAGTAGATGGGTTAGCCCAGTTCATGTTGTTCCTAAAAAAGGAGGAATAACCATCGTCGAGAATGACAGAGGAGAGATGATCCCCACAAGAGCCACCACGGGATGGCGAGTTTGCATTGACTATCGCAAACTCAATAAAGCAACCAGAAAAGATCACTTTCCCTTACCCTTCATCGATGAGATGCTTGAAAGACTGGCCAGGCACATGTACTATTGTTTTCTAGATGGTTACTCGGGTTTCTTTCAAATCCCAATCCACCCCGAGGACCAACAGAAAACAACTTTCACCTGCCCTTTTGGGACTTTTGCCTACAAGAGAATGCCCTTCGGTTTATGCAATGCTCCATCCACCTTCCAGAGGTGCATGTCGGCTATATTCGCCGATATGTTAGAGGACTTTATGGAAGTGTTCATGGATGATTTTTCTGTTGGAGGGTCCTCTCTTGACACGTGCTTGACACATCTTGAGAAAGTACTATTAAGGTGTCAAGAAACGAATCTTGTACTAAATTGGGAGAAATGTCACTTTTTAGTTCAAGAAGGCATCGTCCTAGGCCACAAAGTGTCTTACAAAGGCATAGAGGTGGATCCTGCCAAAATTGACGTGATAAGGAATCTTCCTGTACCTACCTCAGTTACAGGAGTACGATTCTTTCTTGGACACGCAGGATTCTATAGGCATCTCATCCTAGGATTTTCGACTCTAGCAAAACCCTTGAATGAACTTCTTCAGAAAGATGTCGAATTTCACTTCGATGAGAGATGCACGAATGCCTTTAACAAGCTAAAACAGGCTCTAATTTCTGCGCCCATCGTGCAAGCTCCGGATTGGAGTTTGCCATTTGAATTGATGTGCGATGCCAGTGATATTTCTGTTGGTGCTGTCCTTGGGCAGAAAAAGGAGGGAAAGCACCATGTTATATGTTATATCAGTAAAACACTGGACCTTGCACAACGCAACTACACTACAACTGAAAAAGAAATGCTAGCAGTAGTCTATGCTTTTGAGAGACTGCGCCAATATCTCATCTGTTCAAAAGTTGTAGTATTCACTGATCACTCGGCTCTGAAGTTTTTAATGACCAAGAGAGATGCAAAGCCGAGGTTGATCCATTGGGTGCTCCTATTACAGGAGTTTGACTTTGAGTTGAGAGATAGGAAAGGTAGCGAAAATGTGGTAGCTGACCATTTGTCTAGGCTACCCGAGCTTAATAACGACGCCGTACCTATCCAAGACGAAATGGTCGAAGAAACCCTAATGACAGCAATAGTAGTTGGGAAAGCCCCTTGGTTCGCAGATATTGCGAATTATTTAGCTTGTGGAGAACTTCCAGAGTTCGAATCAAGGGCTATGAAAAAGGCTTTCTTTGGTAAAGTCGGGAACTTCTTTTGGGATGATCCGTACTTATTTCATGCTTGCGCAGACGGCATAATCCACCGCTGCGTCACTGAAGAGGAAGTTCCAAAAATCCTAACTCATTGTCATTCCTACGCGTGTGGCGGTCACCATGGTATAATGAACACTGCTGCTAAGGTTGCCACCGCAGGTTTCTATTGGCCAACGTTACACAAGGATGTAGAAACGTTTATGAAAAGCTGTGAGAGGTGCCAAAGAGTTGGCAACATCTCAATGTGAAATGAGATGCCTCAAAACTACATCCTTGAGTGTGAAGTGTTCGACTGTTGGGGAATTGACTTTATGGACCCATTTGTTTCATCTCATGGGAACCAATATATTTTAGTAGGAATTGATTATGTGTCTAAGTGGGTGGAAGCCATCGCCTCACCTACGAATGATCACAAAGTGGTTATTAAGCTTTTTAAAAGCATAATCTTTCCTCGATTCGGTGTTCCCAAAATAGTCATAAGTGATGGGGGATCACACTTTGCTAAGCACGAACTAAATAAATTATTGAAAAATTATGGCGTCGTGCACAAAGTCGGATCACCCTACCATCCCCAAACTCAAGGACAGGTGGAAGTAGCTAATAGGGAAATCAAGAGAATTCTCGAGAAGGTGGTAAACCCAAATAGGAAAGATTGGTCTCTAAAGTTAGATGACGCTCTTTGGGCCCACCGGATGTGTTACAAAACCCCTATTGGCACCACCCCGTTCCGGCTTTTATATGGGAAATCCTGTCACCTACCGGTGGAACTGGAATGCAAATCTTGGTGGGCGATCCAAACTCTAAATTTGGACCCCACCTTATTCTGCGAGAAGCGAGCCGCCCAATTACGAGAATTGGAAGAACTACGGCTCGATGCATTCCATAACATGCACATCTACAAGGAACGTACTAAGCGTTGGCACGACCAACGTATCATCCAATGAGAGTTCCTTGTAGGAGATAAAGTGCTGCTCTTTAATTCAAGAGCTAAGTTACTCCCCGGAAAGTTAAAATCATGGTAGTCTGGGCCATTCGAGATTTCACAAGTTTTTCCGTATGGAACGGTAGAGCTAAAAGACCATCATGGAGGATGTTTCGTTGTTAATGGACATCGGTTAAAACTCTTCCATGAGAGCAGCCTTCACAACGTCAACACCATTGAGCTTATAAAGTTAGATGATGTTAAAGTCGAATGATTGGTATAATCATTGACCCTTATCGAATATCCCTACTTTGAATCATCGTTCTTTACCGTTTTTTTTTTTTAGGTTTTAATTGCTTAGTTTCCCTTTTGTCTTTGTTTAATTACCCGAGCTACGTCGAGCTAAACGACGTTAAACAAAGCACTTACGGGAGGTAACCCAGTTTATTTGGGTTTTCAAACAACTTAATCATAGTATATTGATTGATTTTGAGAGGGCACAAGTGATTTGATCTAAACAGAGCGAAATCGCTCCCATTCGGCCGAATGATAATTCCATTCGGCCGAATGAAATTGAAGATGGAGCTAAAACCAATTCTGGCCAAGTTCCTGATAATGCCGAATGAAGCTTCAATTCGGCCGAATGAATCTCATTCGACCGAATGAAGTGATCCATTCGGTCGAATAGATCTTATGGGAGTATTTACGAGGCCGCTGATAATGCCGAATGCAGCCAACATTCGGTCGAATGAAGTTACGTTCGACCGAATTGAGAAACCTATTCGGTCGAATGGGAGCGAAGATTTCTTCGTAACACTACTCCATTCGACCGAACAGGTTATACATTCGGTTGAATAGGACACCATTCGACCGAATGGAAGACCCATTCGACCGAATGGAGGTCAGTTCTATAAATATCAGCTCATTCCACGTAAAATCGCACCGAAACTTTTCCACTTCTTTCATTCGGCCGACTCCCCTCCCACATTCTTGCTCTTTCTCAAATCCTTCTACTCCCCTCCAAATCACCTTCAACTACCATGGGTCCAAGGAGAACTTTAAGGAACCCCTTCAAAAGGTCCAAGAAGCATGGAGAGGGTTCCTCTTCGGGTGCGGCTCAGGAAGCACAACAAACCGGTTCTCAACAACCGGAGGGTCAACAAAGGCTTCCTGGCCAGGAACTATGGTTCGATGAGGACCACCCTACGGTTATTTTCGTATCTTTGGAGTAATATGAGCGTTTCCAAAGACTTAAGGTACGAAAAATCAACTCTACTCGTTATTTAGACCTATCAATTTTGCAACGAATGGGTATATACGAGCAATTTGTTGCATTATTAACTGCATGTGGGTTAGAAAACTGGATAAACATGTGGCACCCGACTCATAAGCTCTTAACTTATGAGTTTCTTAGTTCCCTAACCCCGTGCCAACGGGATGGTAGGTTGCATTTATCTTTTACGCTAAGGAATGCAACCTATTTTCTTGATTATGCTGCATTTTGTGCCGTATTTGGTTTCAATAACGAGCCTATCCCGGATAAACAACCGGACAACTCTCGGGTTTTCGAGCTATGGCCTAAAATAGCTGGCCGGCTTGTTTATCCGAATAGGAACATATATGCTTCTGATGTGCAATACCCAGTTTTGCGCATGTTCTTTAAATTTGCTAGGGAGACTTTGTTCCCTTCCCCTAGCCCTCACCTAGTACGAACGCACGAGGTGCACATCTTGCACCGCTATCTTGCACCACACGACGACACTGCACTAAGCCTGCCAATGACGCTGTGGAAGTTTCTAAACAACACAGTCACCCTAAACGCTACTACTGACTTATGTTTAGGGGGACATGTATTCCGCATTGTTGAATTTCTGAACGTCATGAATCCTGTGGAATTCAGCGAAAGATATGCCAGTTCCACTACCCTTCACGAGCAATGTCTCGTACGGGCTGGCTTTATTTTTGCGGACCCCATGCTATGGCGGTACTTGAAAGACCGCACCATCCCCCTCCCCTGCCCTCATTTACCTCTCCTGGTCCAGTTTGGGGCCTCGTATCTCTTAGAGGGCGATGTGCCGAGATATGCTGTCGAGCCCCCACTTGTACCACCTCCTCGCCCTCACACCCTCTCTATGCATGACCGACCTAGAGCCTCTACCTCGGTCTTACCGGACCATGACGATTCAGACGATGAGTCTGCATCTGACATTATGTCCTCCCTAGGACGCATAGAGAGAAGGCTTGATCAGGTCCTCACCACCCAAGCCCACCACACCGCCCGGCTCGAACACCTCGAACAAAACTTCGAGCGGGCGAACTACCCATGGTATGATATGGCCTACCGCTCCCACATGGTCGGCGAAAGCATGGCCACCCCTTCCTGGTACCCTCGCCATGACAACTATAACGAGATATCACTAAGTCATGGGTTTGACCGGTTGCGGGTGGGTAGGCGTAGGTTTAATAACTTCACTCCACCGGCTCCTAGAAGAGCCTCGGACGACTATGGGATGGACTACACGGGTGGGGAAAAGGAGGTTAATGAGGAGGATGACCAGGGGGATGATGAGGAATATATGGGGAATGAGTAGTGGTGGACCTAACGGCCTCCCTTAGCGCCGAGGACGGCTTCATCCTAGCTTAGGGGGGGATATCCATAGTCCACTACTCATTCTTTCACGTGTCCTTTGGTCTTGGTTGTTAGTTTAGTGTTGTGTAGCGTTTCGTTGCTTCGTGTTTTATTTCTAGGTGTTATTTTCTGCTTTGCGTTCTGCTTTTTGGTGTTGTTTTCAGGGATATATACAAGAAGTTCCATATGCCGCTGCACCCAGTACTGGTATGATCTCCTATGCGAAAATCCAAATTTATGTATTTTAGTTATTTTTTATATTTGTTTTTTTTACCCTTCTTTGCATCACATGCCCCCTTTCCCATCATATATCCCAAACAAGCATGCAAGCCTCTGTTGTGCACTGACTTTATGCAAACTCGTATTCCCGTAGCCCTGTGCCTGTTTTGGGTATGAGTTTATCAACTGTTTTTCACTTAGCTTGGGGGGATCTAAGCTTGCTTGGTATGTGGTTTGGATGACTACCTATTGAGGCGCATTTCGACTAACCTAGTAAGGATTGAGCCTTTAGGACTCTATTATGAGTCCTATATTGATGAGTGTTAGTCAAGGAATCTTAAGAATTGTGTCTGTTCTCCTCCAGCATAGTCTACTTTTCTAAAGGTTAGGGATGATAACACGTTTGTAGTTAAAAGCTACATAGCCAAAGTGCCTACCATGAAAATCAATTTACTCTAGGTTGAGCCAAATTTGTGCCTTTACCTTCTTTTGTAGCCACGCTATCTAACTCCACATGAACCAAATACTCCCTCTTTTTACCTAGAGGATATTCATGTGATCATAGTGAAGTTGATATTTGTAGCATTGTAATATAGGATTTCGGTTTGGGGGAATGATCATTGGATGATTTGACTACATACACTAGTCTTAGTACATTTCAAAGAAGTATGCACATAGAAAGTTCAGAAAAAGCTTGAAAAACACAAAAGAAAAAAAAAAGAAAAAAAAGAAAAAAAAAGAAAAGAAAAAAAAGAAAACAAACAAAAGAAATTAGAGAAGAAGTTGAGAATAAAGTTGACATAGTGTATTAGTCTACTATTGGGAATTTTGGGATTGACATGGTTGTCGGAAGGCGTAATCTTCCTCGGTTTTACTTCCATGGATCACTTACTATCCTCTATTTCAACTCCACATTCCCAAATTCTACCATACCTCGATCCAAACCTACATTACAACCCTTTTTCAAACCTGTTCGACTTAACCTGATTAGTAAGATCAGTGCTGGAGAGCAGATAAGACACGATTTACGGGATTTCTCCCTGCTTAGGTGTTTAATTCCCGACTCAACTTTAGTCGGATGACTTCGAGTGAAACACATACCCCATAAACACATGAGCGTAATGGAAATTTCCCTTGGGAAATAACCTTGGGAGCGTAGACTTGCGACCTCATTAGGTAGTGGGCGGAATGAATTATGATGTTGCTTGCTCGGCAATCCCGAGTAAGTGAAAAAAGTTGATTATGCTCTTTAAATCCCATTGTACTTGCACACCCATGGCTAGGGAGGAGTTTCGCATGTGCACGGCTTGCATTGACTTGAGCTTCACTTCTCATGTTTTTCATTAGTCTCTTCATACATATTGCCTTAAGCTGTCATTTCACCTTTCTATTTCGTTTGCTAGGGACTAGCAACGGTCTAGCTTGGGGGAAGTTGATGTGCTCATTTTAGAGCACATTTATTAACTCATTTTAGTGTCAAGTCTCATAGTTTCGCATTGGTTTTATGTACATTATGCTTGGTTTTACCTTGATCTTGTTTTCGAGTTGTCTTAAGTTCATTTCAGGCACTTTTGATGATTTCAAGGTGAAAGGCGATACATTCGAGCCTTTGACACACGTATCTTAGCTTGGGCAAGTGTTTGAAGTCACTCATGAAGATTTCACGGAGTTCAGAAAAGAGGGAAGTGAAAAGAGGAAAAAATGCTCTCAGATTCGACCGAATCTGAGAGACATCCGACCGAATGCTTGCAGATTCGACCGAATCTGAGACTCATTCGGTCGAATGAGAGGCAGTCTTCAGAGTCCTCGAGCCTTGCTACTGGAAAGGCCGAATGGAACTCATTCAGGCGAATGAGCTTCCATTCGGCCGAATCAACCTGTACATTCGGGCGAATGCTTAACAGAGATCGATTCCTCGAAGCCTCTGGAATAGGCGAATGGAAGACCATTTGGGCGAATGGGATCACATTCAGCCGAATGAGACCTATATTCGGGCGAATGACAGTGTTTTCCTCCGGATCAACTACTTCTTTTTAGGGCCGGCTCCTATGCATTTTAGGGTTTTTCGTAGGTTTTTCTTATTTTGTTATAAATACCCCCTTCCTCTGATGAGAAGGGGGAGAGCTAGGTTTAATACTTTTATGCACTTTTAGATTTCTTAGCCTCCAAATTCTTTTAGTTTTAGCTTTCGATTTTCAGTTTTTCTTCAACGCTTTGTAGTTCGAATTCTTTTCGTGGATATCAATTTGAAGCTTTTGTAAGTTTAATTCCTTCCTTTAATCTTAATCCATTGGTTTATTTCATTGCATGTTTAGTTCTAAGTTAATCTTTTATTAATTCTGATTTTGTTTTCATTCTCGCGATTTCACTCCATGTTCGTTTCTGCTGAATCTTTTAATATCTTTATGTCTTTAAGCATGAATATGAGTGAGTAATTCCTTTAGGGGTTTTGATTGGTGAAACCCTAGGAAAGCTATGATCTTTATTGCTTAGAGTTGTAGAAATGATGTTAATAAATAGTTTCGGATTCCGATGCGAATCTTGTCCTGCCACTCCTTTGGAGACATAGGGCGATTATAGGTCGTTCGTGTGATCTATAGGGTCACCAACTTCCTCTCGTATTCTCGGATATCCATGCTAGTTATTAACAGATTTTCTGTAATCTATCATGTTCGGTTTTAAAGCTTCATTCCTAGGGTGAATCCAATCTTGTCCCCGTTTTTCTCTACTTGCTTTACTTCGTGATTTGTCGTCATCTATTTTCCACCTATTAGTTTTAACTGAATTTCCAACCCCAAATAGTCCGGTTGTGTTAAAAGTCAAAGTCTTGATATACCTTGTCTTCGTGGTTCGACCCCCTACTCCGCTATACTCGTATAGTTTGTAGGTTGGAATAAATATTGTTTGCATAACCTGTCTTTTAGTTAACGACCTAGAAAACCGGTTATCATGACCCTATGAATCCCACGAACAACCTATAATCACCCTATGTCTCCAAAGGAGGGGAAGGACAAGATCACATCAAATATCAATCAATCAATCATTAACAATCTCAAACTCTAACTCTACGCATGAAGAACGAGCCAACCTAGGGTTTTACCAATCAAACCCCTAAGAAAACTACTCACACATAGTAATAAAGACTAGGGCATAAACAACAAAAAAATAACATGATTGAAAGCACTAACGATTTGAATGTAATGAACAAGAGAACCAAAAACCAAAAACTATAACAAATCCGACAAGTACTCTATCAAAACTGTAAATAAAGCAATGAATATAGCAAGAGAAATGAAATTCACGAAAACAATACTTGAAAACATTAAACGAAATAAAACAGAAAAGAATTGATACCTTGTATAAATGAAATTGTGTGAACAAAAGAGAATCCCAATCCGAAATACAAAGCTTGAAAATGAGAACAACAAAAACTGTAAATCTAAACTAATGCATGAATGAAATGAAAAGCTTTAAAGTGATGTTCTAGGTTAAGGCACAAAAGCTCTCAAAGTAGGCATAAGGGTTATTTATAGAGCAAGAGGGTGTTTATACCCTAGGGACATAAGGGGTAAAACCCTAGAAAAAACCCTCGAGCGCCGGCTAAAGAAAGAACCAAAAACTGCGAGAAAGAATACTATTCGGCCGAATGAAGAGGGCATTCGGCCGAATGGGTAGCCATTCGGCCGAATGGGGTGGCCATTCACCTAATTCAGAAGCTTAACATTTTTGCACCCTGTCCACCATTCAGCCGAATGAGTGCAACCATTCGGCTGAATTGCCTTGATTCGGCCGAATGAGTGTTCATTCGGCTATTCCCGAGAGCTTGATTTATGTGCTTGATTGCTTGTCTTCCATTCGACCGAATGGATGTTAGATTCGGTCGAATCTGAACCTTAACCTTGCTGAACAACTCCTTTGAAGTGTCTAATGGCTTCTGGAGTTTATGGGATCTTCAAGAGTGACTTGGAACGCATGCCCACATTATGATACGTGCATCCAAACTCTTGATAAAAGTGTCAAAGCCTCAGACACGTCTCATTTTACCTTAAAATCATCGAAAGTACCTGAAATAACCTAAAAACAACTCGAGGACAAGATCAAGGTAAAACTAGATGAATTGTGCATAAAACCAATACAAAATAGCGAGACTCGACACTAAAATGGGGTTGTAAACGTGCTCTAAAACGAGCATATCAACTTCCCTGAAGCCAAAACTTGGCGAGTCCCTAACAAGTGAACTAGCAAGGCAACACCGTGAGTAAAGCATATGAAAAGCAAGGTGAGAGGAAAACAAGACAATGCCAGCCGTGCGCGCAAAACTCTTCCCTAGCTATGGGTGTGCAAGTACAATGGGCTCAAAAGAGCATAATACCAAGATAAACATCATCTTCCACAGACTCGGGATTACTGGAAAAGCTACAACAGAGGCCATGCCACCCACTACCTAATGAGGTCACAAGTTCAGTCTCCCCATGCTATTTCCCAAAAGATGAGGGAAATTTCTAATATGCTCGTGTGTTTAATACGGTATGTGTTTCACTCAGAATCATCCGACTTAAGATGAGTCAGGAATTAAACACTCAATTAGGGAGAAATCTTAGGGATTGTATCCTATCTACTCTCCAGCACAGAACTTGCTAATCAGGACAAGTCGAATAGGTTTGGAAACGGTTGCAATGTAGGCTAGGATTAAGGTAGGGTAAAATTTGGGGATGTGGAGTTCAAATAGAGGATAGTAAGCAATCTAAGATAATCAAACTAAGAACGACTATGACTTCCGACGACAATGCCACTTCCCAAAATTCTCTAGATACGCATAAATGAACTCATTACACCAACTTTATTCTTGAATTTTTCTTTTTCTATTTTTTTCTATTTCTTTTCTTTTTCTTTTCTTTTTCTTTCGTATTTTTTTCTTTTTGATTTTGTTTTCATGCTAATGTTTCTGAAATAAACTAAGAGTAATGTAAAGAGTCATATCATATGACAACGATTTTTCAAACTGAAATCTTTCACCACAATGCAACGGGCACCACTTTACTGTGATCACTTGACTATCCTCTAGGTAAAAAGAGGAAATATTTGGCTCATGTGAAGTTAGGTGATGTAGCTATAAAGAAAAAGTAAAGGCACAAAATTGGCTTACCCTAAAGTCAATCGATATTCATGGTAGGCAATTTGGTCATGTAGCTGTAACTACAAACGTGTTATCATCCTTGACCTTTAGAAAAGAAGACTATGCTAGAGGAGAACAGACACAATACATAGACTCTCTAACAAGCAATCGATAACATAGGACTCATAATGGAGTCCTATATGGCTCAATCCTCACTAGGCTAGTCGAAATGCACCTTAATAGGTAGTCATCCAAGCCACAAACCAAGCAGGACCAGATCCCCCAAGTCAGGTGGAAAAAAGTCAATCATTCGATCCCAAAACAGGCACAAGGCTAGGAAAACATGAGTATGCATAGGACCACTATAATGTACACATCAGGAGCTCGCATGTCAGTTTCACAACTCAAGCACATCAACTTGACACACCTAGACATGCAAAGAAAAACTAAAACAAAAACCAAGGCAGTAGTTTCAATAATGCTAATCTTTCAAAGCTTTGAAAACACAAGGACCCTCCCCCCAAGCCAGCTCAAGAGCCGTCTCGGCACTTGGGAGAAGAGAGCCAAAAGGGGGAAAGATCAGCGTTATGGAAGCTATTACTATACAAACACGTAAACAAAACAAACACAGGGTTATCTCCTGTAAGTACTTTTGTTTAACGTCGGTAAGTTCGACACAATTAGGCACAAGTTTATACAGAAAAAAAACAACAAAATTATACCTGCAGTAGGAGTGGATTCACTCCTTGCATCTCCATCGCCTCTAGCGTGGGGAGTCAAAACTCACCACCGAGCCACACTAGCAGAAGTAAGCAACGGAGAACTAGGGTCATCTGGAGGTGGGATATAATGCGGGACTCCCCCAAGCCAGGGTGGAGTCATCGATCTCTTTTTTTTTTCTTTTTCTAGCCCTCTTCCTTTTGCGGGCTGGCTTTTCAGTTCCCTTAGATATGTAATACATCTCCACTGGCGGAGTAATTCCCTTAGCAACCTCAAAAACAAGGCACTTTTGCGCGTCCTCCTCATTTGACACTTCAACCATGATTGGAGCAGAAAAAACATTACACCTCTCAACCTCTTTTGCAGCTGCATTCTCAACAACCCCAAAGGAACAAATCTGCTCGACCATGGGTTCCTTTGAAGACTTAGAAAAGGCAAACACAATCTTCTCTTGGGCTACTCTCACGGTTATAGTTTCTGTTTTACAATCGAAAAGGGCACCCAAAGTCTTCAAAGCATCCCTCCCTAAGATGAGGGGAGTATAAGGATCCTCGACCATATCAAGCACCACGAAGTCACATGGTACCACTATGTTCCCTACTTGGATCGGAAGGTCCTCAAACTCCCTACATGGCACTTTTATACTACAGTCAGCTAGTTCTTTGAAGGCTTGAATTCAAAGGTTAGGTGCTTAGCGATGGACATTGGTATTAGGCTAATAGAGGCCCCAAGGTCAATAAGTGCTCCCTTAGAATTGAGATTTCCAAGGGTGACCGGGAGCACAAAGGGTCCTCTTAGTTTTTCTTTCTTTGCCCACGTCCCCTGTATGATGGCACTCACCTGTTCCGGCAAACTAATTACTTCTCCCCCAAGCTTTCTCTTATTTCCTAGGAGGGTTTTCTAATACTTAGCATATTGAGGCATTTGCTCCATGGCCTCTAAGAATGGTATCTTCATTTTGAGCTGTCGCATATGCTCTAGGAATTCAAGAAACTTTTCTTATAATTGCTTCTCTACCTTTTTGTAAGGAAAAGGTAGAGGTGGAGCATGTTGACGCTTAAGTTTCCTCCATTCCTGTATCTCCCTCCATCTCTCATCCTCATCTTTCTTCTTCCTCTCATGCCCATTTACTTTGACATTGTGTCCCTCATCTTCTTCACCACCCTCCTTTTCTTCTTTCCCCTTAAGACTCTCCTTGTGCTCATCTTCTCTTAGATAACCACTACCCTTCGAGGAATCTTCCCCTAAATTATCTCCATTAGCTACAACTGGAGCAGGGTATGAGGTTCCAAATCTTAGGAAGATCGCCTTACAGGTGTGATGCTTAGGGTTGGAGTCAGGAGGGTTTTGTGGTGGAGGTTGGGTGGATGGGTTTTGTTTAGGGTGAGAAGGAAGTAGCAATGGTGGGGGTGGACTAGCCATCTACGCAAGCTGTGATTCAAACAACTTCTGATGCACTTGAAGTTGTTGTATTTGATTTATCAAAGTTTGATTGATTTGTGAGAGGGTTTGATTTTGCTGCGCAAGGGAGTTCACTTGGGTGGAAAGGAATTCATTAGTTAGAGGCGGGTTTGGTTGTGGCTGTGTAGATGGATAGGGTAGGTTGGGGTTGGGTCTTGGCATTTGAGGGTACGGCCTATTCCCATTCGGCCTACGAAAACTCCCATTCGCTTTATTGGTGGAGTTATACCCTTGGTAAGAGTTCCCTTAGTTAGAATTCAAATTGAAGGGAGGTCTAAAGGGTTGATTGTTGTAAGGACCTTGCTGAGCAAACCCTTGGTTTTGACCACCATACCCTACAGCAGCCACAAAATCGGGATTATAGCCGTATCCATCATAGTTCATGATTGGGGTTCCTTCTTGGTTATACCCCCCGTAGTTAACAGCCACTATATGTTCGGAATTCGAACCCGCTAATAGGATGTATCATGGTTGGTGCCCCCGTAGATTCTACATGAAAAAGGAATCTCTTTAACCGATGATATATTGGCACTACCTTGTGCAAATTTAAACTTAGACATCTTCTTATCCATGATAGCCTTGATTTTTGAACTAATCGTGTCCAAGTTACTTGAATCCATCCCTCCTCTTAATAATCCATTACCCCTAGCTCCTCCCCAAGAGCTATTTTTAGCAACCTCCTCAATCTTAGCCTTCACCTGATTGCATGGGACCTTAGAGAGTTGGCCACTAACAGCCGAGTCTAGGAGTGCCTTGGTGGAGTCATTTAGACCATCATAAAAGAATATATTGAGATGGTTCTCCCTATACTCATGATGGGGGCATACTCTTATCATTCTCTTAAACCGACTCTAAGTAACACTAAGGTTCTCATCATCCTCTTGAGTGAATAAAGCAATTTTCTTACGCCAATCCTGTGTTCGAACTATGGGATAGAACCTTTCTAGAAATGTTGTCTTTAATTGAGCCCAATTAATGATTAAGTTAGGCTCTAGGCATTTATACCAATCCCAAGCATCACCAGATAAACTTAAGTGAAATAAATACATCCGTACATAATTCGGGCTTGGGGCATGGAGGTATGAGACCGCAAATATCTAAGAATGCCTCCAAGTGTTGGAGAGGGTATTCATTTTTCAAACCGCAAAAAGGGGTAACCTTCACCATCTGGGTGAATTAAAGATGTATGTGATAAGGGTTCGGGGCTATGGGTAACACTATACCTCCTTGAAATTCTTGGGACCTAGGCGTCCCAAATTGACCAAATAGTTGTTGGTTTTCGTCCATTGATAGTGTAGGGGGGTTGGAAATATTTGGTTGTGATGAGGTTTGGGTTGGAATTCTCTGTTTTCTACGTTGAACCTCAGGGTTGTATGGTTCTAGTTGTTGATTTGATCTACGAGTGCTATATGGCGTGCAAACAACACTAGAGACCAAGCGTAAGTACTAATAAGCAAATTAATAGACAATAATATAAATAAAACAAAAATAACTTACACCAAGACTATAGTCTAAACACAACGCCTTATCCCCGGAAACGGCGCCATTTTGATAACCATTCTTTTAGGTCGTTTAACTAAAAGAATAGTTATACAAACAAAATTTGTAAACACCCTAATACTACTACAACTAGTGTAGTGGTAAGTCGGGGATCAAACCACAAGGACAAGGGGCGATAGTTTCTAGACTTGATGCAAAGGGTTAATTTGGAGATTTGATAGAAAAATACTAATAACAGAAAAATAAAGCAAGAACTAAAACGATGTTATGCTATAGAAGGAAAATGGGGACAGATCAGTTCCACCCTAGGAAGGATAATCGAACTATCAATACGCTAAATTAGGAGAAACCAGTCAATAATAAATCTTGACTCTCAAGATGACGAGAGGAAGTTTGTGACCCTATAAATCCCACGAACAACCTATAATCGCCCTATGTCTCCAAAGGAGTGGCAGGACAAGATTCGCATCAAATATCAATCAATCAATCATTAACAATCTCAAACCATAACTCTACGCATGAAGAATGAGCCAACCTAGGGTTTCACCAATCAAACCCCTAAGAAAACTACTCACACATAGTAATAAAGACTAGGGCATAAACTACGAAAAAGAAAATGATTGAAAGAACTAACGATTTGAATGTAATGAACAAGAAAACCAAAAACCAAAAACTATAACAAATCCGACAACTACTCTATCAAAGCTACAAATAAAGCAATGAATATAGCAAGAGAAATGAAATTCACGAAAACATTACTTGAAAACATTAAACGAAATAAAACAGAAAAGAATTAATTCCTTGCATAAATGAAATTGCGTGAACGAAAGAGAATCCGAATTTGAAATACAATGCTTGAAAATGAGAACAACGAAAGCTGTAAATCTAAATTAATGCATGAATGAAATGAAAATATTTAAAGTGATGTTCTAGGTTAAGGCACAAAAGCTATCAAAGTAGGCATAAGGGTTATTTATAGAGCAAGAGGGTATTTATACCCTAGGGACATAAGGGGTAAAACCCTAGAAAAAACCCTTGAGCGCCGGCTAAAGAAAGAACCAAAAACTGTGGGAAAGAATACCATTCGGCCTAATGAAGAGGGGATTTGGCCGAATGGGGTGGCCATTCGCCTAATACAGAAGCTTAACGTTTTTGCACCTTGTCCACCATTCGGCCGAATGAGTGCAACCATTTGGCTGAATGGGCCTTGATTTGGCCGAATGAGTGTTCATTCGGCTATTCCCGAGAGCTTGATTTATGTGCATGATTCCCTGTCTTCCATTCGACCGAATGGATGTCAGATTTGATCGAATCTGAACCTGAACCTTGCTGAACAGCTCCTTTGAAGTGTCTCTTGGCTTTCGGAGTTTTTGAGATCTTTGAGAGTGACTTGGAACGCATGCCCAAGCTATGATACGTGCATCCAAACTCTTGATAAAAGTGTCAAAGCCTCAAACACGTCTCATTTTACCTCGAAATCATCGAAAGTACCTGAAATAACCTAAAAACAGCTCAAGGTTAAGATCAAGGTAAAACTGGATGTAATGTGCATAAAACCAATACAAAATAGCGAGACTTGACACTAAAATGGGGTTGTAAATGTGCTCTAAAATGAGCACATCAACAAGGAATCCATCGAGACATATTATGGCAAGCTTATCACAATTTGGAAGGAAATCGACAGAAGGATGCAAAATCTAATGTCATGTACAGAAGATATAATCAGGTTTAATAAATTAACACAACAAACAAGGTTATATCAATTTCTAGCAGGCATAGACGAAACATTGGATGAAGATCGAAAGAATCTAGTAAATCAAGACCCTTACCTACTATGGATATGGCCTTCAGTACAATCTGGCGAGAATTAGCAAGGAGGGAGGTTATGAAAGTAACCTTACCTTACTTACCTCTAGTCGAAGCTCATGGAGTAGGGAGTGGTCTTGTCTCACGCAACTCCAATAGCCGGTTAGGGACATCATCCCGGAGAGGAGAGGACAAGAGTCACCTCAAGTGTTCCCACTATGGGGGAACACGTCACACAAGGGATGGGGTGATGAATCAAGACAAGGAGGACAAGTGGCCATGGTGAGAGGAGGTGAGGAGCTAGATGGAGCCCGAAAGGAGACGGGTGAAGAGGGAAGCTGTGAGAAGATGTCCAAATCAAGAGAGGAGCAGCGAAACAAAACTAGCAAAGGAGGTATGAAGGTTTGGTGGGGAAATGAAACCCTAGGGGGAGATGCGGCCGAGGGAGACACAAAGGGAGACAATGAAACCCTAGAGAGGTGCAGCGGCTGAGGGATACACAAAGGGAGGCACCCATGTTCTTTTAAACCCCAAAACAAACCCTAAACCAATCCCCAAAAAAACCCTAATACTTCCCTTATATACGGCCCACCTCACTACATCAAACAAATCCATATTGGGCCAGCCCCGCAAAGCCCAAACGTAATCTCTAAAGAATTATGTTGCATAGCATTAGAGGGCATTACGTGTTCCGCAAAACCCAAAACCCGATGGATCTTTGACTGTGGAGCGACTCATACCATGTCTTATGATAAAACTGATTTTTTTGAACCTATTAAACCACAAAAAACCTTTATTCAAACGGCCAATGGCGAATGTATGGAGGTTGCGGGAATTGGAAAAATTAAAATTGGGACTATTATTATATATAAATGTATTTATATCCCATCATTGTCTTATAAACTACTATCTGTAAGTCAGTTAACAAAAGATTTAAGCTGTACTATTTTGCTAAAATCTGGTTATTGTACTGTGCAGGATGTTCAGACCAAGGAGATTATTAGGCATGGTATTGAACGTAATAGATTGTATTACATAGATGGAATGATGAGGGAGAATGATGTAGCTCTTATCTGCAGAACAACGGAGGATCAAATTCGAATATGGCATCGTCGCTTAGGTCATCTGTCATTAGGGTACTTGGAACACCTTTTTCCTTCTCTCACTAAAACTAAAATTAGTTTAAATTGTGAAGCTTGTTATTTAGCAAAAAGTCATAAACAGAGATATCCTAGTAGCTTAAATCGTGCATCAAAACCATTTTACCTTATTCATTCTGATGTGTGGGGTCCTGCACCAGAACTTGGTCAACATAAATTTCTATATTATTTTCTTTTAATTGACGATTAAACAAGTATGAGTTGGGTTTATTTTATGACGCTTAAATCTGAAGTCTATAAGTTATAACCGTTATTTCAGGTCGTTTAACTAAAAGAATAGTTATGCAAACTAAATTTATAAACACCTTAATACTACTACAACTAGTGTAGTGGTAAGTCGGGGATCGAACCACAAGGACAAGGGGCGATAGTTTCTAGACTTGGTGCATAGGGTTTATATCGAGATTTGAAAGAATTATACTAATAACAAAAAAGTAAAGCAAGAACTAAAACAATGTTATGCTATGAAGGAAAAACGGGGACAGATCAGTTCCACCCTAGGAAGGACAATCAAACTATCAATATGCTAAATTAGGAGAAATCAGTCACCAATGAATCATGACACTCAAGATGACGAGAGGAAGTTTACGACCCTATAAATCACACGAACAACCTATAATCGCCCTATGTCTCCAAAGGAGTGGCAGGATAAGATTCGCATCAAATATCAATCAATAAATCATCAACAATCTCAAATCCTAACTCTACGCATGAAGAATGAGCAAACCTAGGGTTTCACCAATCAAACCCCTAAGAAAACTACTCACACATAGTAATAACGACTAGGGCATACACAATTATAAAAGACATGATAGAAAGCATGAACAGACTGAATAAAAACCGTAAACAAAGCAATGATAATAGCAAGAGGAATGAAATTCAGAAAAACAATACTTAAAAGCATTAAAAGAAATAAAACAGAAAAGAATCAATACCTTGCATAAATGAAATTGCGTGAACAAAAAGATATCTGAATCCGAAATACAAAGCTTGAAAGGAAGTGCAATGAAAGCTGTAAATCTAAACTAATGCATGAAAGAAATGAAAAGCTTTAAAGTGATGTTGTAGGTTGAGGCACAAAAGCTCTCAAAGTAGGCATGAGGGTTATTTACAGAACAAGGGGGTATTTATACCCTAGGGACATAAGGGGTAAAACCCTAGAAAAACCCTCAAATGCCGGCTGATGAAAGAACCAAAAACTGCAGGAAAAAAAACCATTCGGCCGAATGGAGTAGGGATTCGGCCGAATAGGTGGCCATTCGGCCGAATGGGGTGGCCATTCGCCTAAAACAAAAACTAGACGTTTGTGCACCCTGTCCACCATTAGGCCCAATGAGTGCAACCGTTCGGCCGAATGGGTCTTGATTCGGCCAAATGAGTCTTCATTCGGCTATTCCCGAGAGCTTGAGTTATGTGCTTGAATCCCTGTCTTCCATTCGACCGAATGGATGTCAGATTCGGTCGAATCTGATCCTGAACCTTGCTGAATGAATCTTTTGAAGTGTCTAATGGCTTCTAGAGTTTATGGGATCTTCGAGAATGATTTGGAACGCATGCCCAAGCTATGATACCCACATCCAAACTCTTAATAAAAGTGTCAAATCCTTGAACACGTCTCATTTTACCTCGAAATAATCGAAATCACCGGAAATGACCTAAAAACAGCTCGAGGACAAGATCATGGTAAAATTGAATGTAATGTGCATAAAACCAATATAAACGCATGAGACTCGACACTAAAATCGGGTCGTAAACGTGCTCTAAAACGAGCACATCAACTTCCCCTAAGCCAAACCTTTGCTAGTCCCTAGCAAATGAACTAGCAAGGCAACACCATGAGCAAAGCTCATGAAAAGCAAGGTAAGCAGAAAACAAGACAATGCCAGCCGTGTACGCGCAAAACTCTTCCCTAGCCATGGTTGTGCAAGTACAATGGACTCAAAAGAGCATAATACCAAGATGAACAACATTTTCCATAGACTCGGGATTACTGGAAAAGCTACAACACAGGCTATGCCACCCACTACCTAATGAGGTCACAAGTCCACGCTCCCCATGCTATTTCCCAAAAGATGTGGGATATTTCTAGTACGCTCGTGTGTTTAATATGGTACTTGTTTCGGTCATAGTCATCTGACTTAAGATGAGTCCGGAATTAAACACTCAATCAAGGAGAAATCTTAGGGATTGTATCCTATCTACTCTCCAGCACAGAACTTGCTAATTAGGCCAAGTCGAACAGGTTTGGAAATGGTTGCAACGTAGGCTTGGATCAAGGTAGGGCAAAATTTTGGGATATGGAGTTCAAATAGAGGATAGTAAGCAATCCAAGGTAATCAAACCAAGGACGGCTACGACTTTCGACGATAATGCCACTTTCCAAAATTCTCTAGATACGCATAAATGAACTCATTACACCAATTTTATTCTCGAATTTCTCTTTTTCTATATTTTTTTTTGTTTCTTTTCTTTTTGTTTCTTTTTTTTTTGTTTTTTTCTTTTTGTTTTCATGATAATGTTTCTGAAATAAACTAAGAGTAATGTAAAGAGTCATATTATACGACAATGATTTGTTCAAACAAAAATCTTTCACCATAATACAACGGGCACCACTTCACTGTGATCACTTGACTATCCTCTAGGTAAGAAGAGGGAATATTTGGCTCATGTGGAGTTAGGTGATGTAGCTATGATGAAAATGTAAAGGCACAAAATTGGCTTACCCTAAAGTCAATCGATATTCATGGTAGGCAATTAGGCCATGTAGCTGTAACTACAAACGTGTTATCATCCGTGGCCTTTAGAAAAGATGACTATGCTAGAGGAGAACAGACACAATACTTAGACTCTCTAACTAGCACTTAATAACATAGGACTCACAATGGAGTTCTAGAAGGCTCAATCCTCACTAGGCTAGTCAAAATGTGCCTCAATAGGTATTCATCCAAGCCATAAACTAAGCAGGACTAGATCCCCCAAGTCAGGTGGAAAACAATCAATCATTCGGTCCCAAAACAGGCACAAGGCTAGGAAAAACATGTGTATGCATAAGACCACTATAATGTACACGTCAGGAGCTAGCATGTCAGTTTCACAACTCAAGCACATTAACCTTAACACACTTAGACATGCAAAGAAAAAAAACTAAAACAAAAACCAAGGCAATAGTTTCAATAGTGCTAATCTTTTGAAGCTTTGAAAACACAAGGACCCTCCCCCAAGCCAGCTCAAGAGCCATCTCGGCACTTGGGAGAGGAGAAACAAAAGGGAGAAAGATCAGCATTATGGAAGTTATTGTTATACAAATTAACAAACAAAACAAACACCAGGTTATCTCCCATAAGTGCTTTTGTTTAACGTCGATAAGTTCGACACATTTAGGCATAAGTTTATACAGAAAAAGAAAACAATGAAATCGTACCTGCCAGAGGAGTGGATTCACTGCTAGCATCGTCATCACCTCCATCATGGGGAATCAAAACTCTCCACCGAGCTGCAGTGGCAGAAGTAAGCAATAGAGAACTAGGGTCATTTGGAGGTGGGTTATAATGCAGGGCTCCCCCAAGCCATGGTGGAGCCATTGGTCTCTTTTTAGATTTTTTTCTTTTTCTTGCCCTTTTCCGTTTGCGGGCTGGCTCGTCAGTACCATTTGATTTGGAATACATCTTCTTTTGCGGAGCAATTCCCTTCACATCCCCAAAAATAAGACGCTCTTGCTCGTCTTCCTCATCCGACACCTCAACTATAATTGGGGTAGCAAAAACATTACACCTCTCAACCTCTTGCACAGCGTCATTCTCGACCACCCCAAAGGAACAAATCCGCTTGACCATGGGTTCCTTTGAAGACTTAGAAAAGGCAAACACAACCTTCTCTTGGGCTACCCTGACGGTTATAGTTTCTGATTCACAGTCGATCAGGGCACCCAAAGTCTTCAAAGAATCCCTCCCTAAGACGAGGGGAGTATAAGGATCCTCAGTCATATCAAGCACCATGAAGTCACATGGTACCACTATGTTCCCTACTTGGATCAGAAGGTCCTCAAATTCCCCATATAACACTTTTATACTACGGTCAGCCAGCTGGATTATTTTCTTCGAAGGCTTAAGCTCACAGACTAGCTGTTTGGCGATGGACATTCGCATTAAGCTAATGAAGGCCCCAAGGTCAGCAAGTGCTCCCTTAGAATTGAGTTTTCCAAGGGTGATTGGGAGCACAAAGGATCCTCTAGCCTTTTCTTTTTTTGCCCATGTGCCCTGAATGATGGCACTTACCTGCTTTGGTAAATTCATAACCTCGCCCTCAAGCTTTCTCTTATTCCTTAAGAGGGTTTTCAGATACTGAGCATATTGTGGCATTTGCTCCATGGCCTCTAAAAATGGTATGTTCATTTCAAGTTGCCTCACATGCTCTAGGAATTTAAGAAACTTTTCTTGTAGTTGCTTCTCTACCTTCTTGTAAGGAAAAGGTAGAGGCAGAGCATGTCAACGCTTAAGTTTGCTTCGTTCCTTTATCTCCCTCCATCTTTCTTCTTTATCTTTCTTCTCCCTCTAATGCCCAATGACTTCGACATTGTGCCCCTCATTTTCTTCACCACCATCCTTTTTGTTTTCTCTCCTCAAGGTTCTCCTTGTGCTCATTTTCTTTTAGACTGGCACTACCCTTTGAGGAATCTTCCCTTAAATCATCTCCATTCGCTACAATTGGAGTAGGATATGAGGTTCCAGATCTTAGGAAGATCGCCTTACAGGTGTGATTCTTAGGGTTAGAGTCAGGAGAGTTTTGAGGTGGAGGTTGGGTGGATGGGTTTTGTTGAGGGTGAGAAGGAAGTAGCAATGGTGGGGGCGGACTAGCCATCTACGCAAGCTATGATTCAAACAACTTCTGCTGCGCTTGAAGTTGTTGCATTTAGTTTATCAAAGTTTTATTGATTTGCGAGAGGGTTTGATTTTGCTGCGTAAGGGAGTTCACTTGGGTAGAAAGGAATTCATTGGTTGGAGGAGGGTTTGGTTGAGGCTGTGTAGATGGATAGGGTACGTTGGTGTTGGGTCTTGGCATTTGAGGGTACAACCTATTCCCATTCGGCCTAGGAAAACTCCCATTCGCTTGATTGGTGGAGTTGTACCCTTGGTAGGAGTTTCCTTGGTTAGAATTCGGATTAAAGGGTGGTCTAAAGGGTTGATTGTTGTAAAGACCTTGCTGAGCAAACCCTTGGTTATGACCACCATACCCTACTGCTGCCACATAATCAGGATTATACCCGTATCCATCATAGTTCATGATCGGGGTTCCTTCTTGGTTATACCCCCCGTAGTTAACAGCCGCTATGTGCTCGGAATTTGCACCCCCACAATATGATGTTTCATGATTAGTGCCCCCACAGATTCTACATGAAAAGGGCGCCTCTTTAACCGATGATACATTAGAGCTACCTTGGGTGTTTTTGAACTTGGACAGCTTCTTATCTATGATAGCTTTGATTTTTAAACTAATCGTGTCCAAGTTGCTTGAATCCATCCCTCCTCTTGGTAATACACTACCCCTTGCTCCTCCCCAAGAGCTATTTTTAGCAACCTCCTCAATCTTAGCCTTCACTTGGTTGCATGGGACTTTCGAGAGTTGGCCACCAACAGCCGAGTCTAGGAGTGCCTTATTGGAGTCATTTAGACCATCATAGAAGATTGTATTGAGATGGTTCTCCCCGTACTCATGATGGGGGCATGCTCTTATCATTCTCTTAAACCGACTCCAAGTGGCACTAAGGTTCTCATCATTCTCTTGAGTGAATGACGCAATTTTCTTACGCCAATCTTGTGTTCGAACTGTAGGATAGAACCTTTCTAGAAATGCAATCTTTAATTGAGCCCAATTAATGATTGAGTTAGGCTCTTGGAGTTTATACCAATCCCGAGCATCACCAGATAAACTCAAGTGAAATAGATGCATCCTTACATAATCCGGGCTATTGGGGCATGGAGGTATGAGACCGCAAATATCTGAGATTGCCTCGTGTTAGAGAGGGCATTCATTTCTCAAACCGCAAAAAGGGGTCTCTTTCATCATTCGGGTGAATTGAGGATGTATGTGAAAAGGGTTCGGGGCTATGGGTAACACTACACCTCCTTGAAATTCTAGGGACCCAGGCATCCCAAATTGACCAAATAGTTGTTGGTGGTTTTCGTCCATTGGTGGTGTAGGGTGGTTGGAAGTATTTGGTTGCGACGAGGTTTGGGTTGGAATTCTTTGTTTGCTACGTTGAACCTCAGGGTCGTATGGTTCTAGTTGTTGGTTTGATCTATGTGTGATATAGGGCATGTAAACAGCACTTGAAACCAAATGTAAGTACTGACAAGCAAATTAATGGACAATAAAATAAATAAAAAAAATGAATTACACCAAGACTATAATCTAAACACAACGCCTTGTCCCCGGCAACGGCGCCATTTTGATAACCGTTCTTTTAGGTCGTTTAACTAAAAGAATAGTTATGCAAACTAAATTTATAAACACCCTAATACTACTACAACTAGTGTAGTGGTAAGTCGGGGATCGAACCACAAGGACAAGGGGCAATAGTTTCTAGACTTGGTGCAAAGGGTTTATATGGAGATTTGAAAGAATTATACTAATAAGAGAAAAGTAAACCAAGAACTAAAACGATGTTTTGCTATGAAGGAAAAATGGGGACAGATGAGTTCCACCCTGGGAAGGACAATCAAACTATCAATACACTAAATTAAGAGAAATCAGTCAACAATGAATCATGACACTCAAGATGACGAGAGGAAGTTTGCGACCCTATAAATCACACGAACAACCTATAATCGCCCTATGTCTCCAAAGCAGTGGCAGGATAAGATTTGCATCGAATATCAATCAATCAATCATCAACAATCTCAAATCCTAACTCTACGCATGAAGAACGAGCCAACCTAGGGTTTCACCAATCAAACCCCTAAGAAAACTACTCACACATAGTAATAACGACTAGGGCATACACAATTATAAAAGACATGGTTGAAAGCATGAACAGACTGAATGGAAATGAACAAGAGAACAAAAACTATCCTATCAAAACTGTAAACAAAGAAATGATAATAGCAAGAGGAATGAAATTCAGAAAAACAATACTTGAAAGCATTAAACGAAAAAAAAGAAATGAATCAATACCTTGCATAAATGAAATTGCGTGAACAAAAAGATATCTGAATCCGAAATACGAAGCTTAAAAGGAAGTGCAATGAAAGCTATAAATCTAAACTAATGCATGAAAGAAATAAAAAGATTTAAAGTGATGTTCTAGGTTGAGGCACAAATGCTCTCAAAGTAGGCATGAGGGTTATTTATAGAACAAGGGGGTATTTATACCCTAGGGACATAAGGGGTAAAACCCTAGAAAAACCCTCAAGCGCCGGCTGATGAAAGAACCAAAAACTGCGGGAAATAAAACCATTCGGGCCGAATGGAGTAGGGATTCGGCCGAATGGGGTGGCCATTCGCCTAAAACAGAAACTTGACGTTTGTGCACCCTGTCCACCATTCGGCCGAATGAGTGCAACCGTTCGGCCGAATGGGTCTTGATTCGGCCGAATGTGTCTTCATTCGGCTATTCCCGAGAGCTTGAGTTATGTGCTTAAATCTCTGTCTTCCATTCGACCGAATGGATGTCAGATTCGGTCGAATCTGATCCTGAACCTTGCTGAACGGCTCTTTTTAATTGTCTAATGGCTTCTAGAGTTTATGGGATCTTCGAGAATGATTTGGAATGCATGCCCAAGCTTTGATACGCACATACAAACTCTTGATAAAAGTGTCAAAGCCTCAAACACGTCTCATTTTACCTCGAAATCATCGAAATCACCGGAAATGACCTAAAAACAGCTCGAGGACAAGATCAAGGTAAAATTGAATGTAATGTGCATAAAACCAATATAAAAGCATGAGACTCGACACTAAAATGGGGTCGTAAACGTGCTCTAAAATGAGCACATCAACTTCCCCCAAGCCAAACCTTTGCTAGTCCCTAGCAAATGAACTAGCAAGGCAACACCACGAGCAAAGCTCATGAAAAGCAAGGTAAGCAGAAAACAAGACAATGCCAGCCGTGTACGCGCAAAACTCTTCCCTAGCCATGGGTGTGCAAGTACAATGGACTCAAAAGAGCATAATACCAAGATGAACAACATTTTCCATAGACTCGGGATTACTGGAAAAGCTACAACACAGGCTATGCCACCCACTACCTAATGAGGTCACAAGTCCACGCTCCCCATGCTATTTCCCAAAAGATGTGGCATATTTATAGTACGCTCGTGTGTTTAATATGGTACGTGTTTTGCTCATAGTCGTCTGACTTAAGATGAGTCCGGAATTAAACACTCAATCAAGGAGAAATCTTAGGGATTGTATTCTATCTACTCTCCATCACAGAACTTGCTAATTAGGCCAAGTCGAACAGGTTTGGAAATGGTTGCAACGCGGGCTGGGATCAAGGTAGGGCAAAATTTTGGGATGTGTAGTTCAAAATAGAGGATAGTAAGCAATCCAAGGTAATCAAACCAAGGACGACTACGACTTTCGATTATAATGCCACATTCCAATTTTCTCTAGATACGCATAAATGAACTCATTACACCAATTTTATTCTCGAATTTCTCTTTTTCTATTTTTTTTTTGTTTCTTTTCTTTTTCTTTCTTTTTTTCTGTTTTTTTCTTTTTGTTTTCAAGATAATGTTTCTGAATTAACTAAGAGTAATGTAAAGAGTCATATTATACGACAATGATTTATTCAAACCAAAATCTTTCACCACAATGCAACGGGAACCACTTCACTATGATCACTTGACTATCCTCTAGGTAAGAAGAGGGAATATTTGGCTCATGTGGAGTTAGGTGATGTAGCTATGAAGAAAATGTAAAGGCACAAAATTGGCTTACCCTAAAGTCAATCGATATTCATGGTAGGCAATTTGGCCATGTAGTTGTAACTACAAACGTGTTATCATCCGTGGCCTTTAGAAAAGATGACTATACTAGAGGAGAACAGACACAATACTTAGACTCTCTAACTAGCACTTAATAACATAGGACACACAATGGAGTCCTAGAAGGCTCAATCCTCACTAGGCTAGTCGAAATGTGCCTCAATAGGTAGTCATCCAAGCTACAAACCAAACAGGACCAGATCCCCAAGTCAGGTGGAAAACAATCAATCATTCGGTTCCAAAACAGGCACAAGGCTAGGAAAAACATGAGTATGCATAAGACCACTATAATGTACACGTTAGGAGCTAGCATGTCAGTTTCACAACTCAAGCACATTAACCTTAACACACTTAGACATGCAAAGAGAAAAACTAAAACAAAAACCAAGGCAATAGTTTCAATAGTGCTGATCTTTTGAAGCTTTGAAAACACAAGGACCCTCCCCCAAGCCAGCTCAAGAGCCATCTCGGCACATGGGAGAGGAGAAACAAAAGGTAGAAAGATCAGCATCATGGAAGTTATTGCTATACAAATAAACAAACAAAACAAGCACCGGGTTATCTCCCATAAGTACTTTTGTTTAACGTCGATAAGTTTGACACATTTAGGCACAAGTTTATAAAGAAAAAGAAAACAATGAAATCGTACCTACCGTAGGAGTGGATTCACTCCTAGCATCGCCAACACCTCTAGCATGGGGAATCCAAACTCTCCACCTAGCTGCAGTGGCGGAAGTAAGCAATGGAGAACCAGGGTCATCTGGAGGTGGGTCATAATGCAGGGCTCCCCTAACCCATGGTGGAGCCATTGGTCTCTTTTTAGATTTTTTTCTTTTTCTTGCCCTTTTCCGTTTGCGGGCTGGCTCGTTAGTACCGTCAGACTTGGAATACATCTTCGTTTCATAGCAATTCCCTTCACATCCACAAAAATAAGACGCCCTTACTCGTCTTCCTCATCCGACACCTCAACTATAATTGGGGCATCAAAAGCATTACACCTCTCAACCTCTTGCACAGCATCATTCTCGACAACCCCAAACGAACAAATCCGCTTGACCATGGGTTCCTTTGAAGACTTAGAAAAGGCAAACACAACCTTCTCTTGGGCTACCCTAACGGTTATAGTTTCTAATTCACAGTCGATCAGGGCACCCAAAGTCTTCAAAGCATCCCTCCCTAAGATGAGGGGAGTATAAGGATCCTCGATCATATCAAGCACCACGAAGTCACATGGTACCACTATGTTCCCTACTTGGATCAGAAGGTCCTCATATTCCCCATATGGCACTTTTATACTACAGTCAGCAGGCTGGATTGTTTTCTTCGAAGGCTTAAGCTCATAGACTAGCTGTTTGGCGATGGACATTGGCATTAGGCTAATGGAGGCCCAAGGTCAGCAAGTGCTCCCTTAGAATTGAGTTTTCAAAGGGTAACTGGGAGCACAAAGGGTCCTCTAGCCTTTTCTTTTTTTGCCCATGTGCCCTGAATGATGGCACTTACCTGCTCTGGTAAATTAATAACCTCTCCCTCAAGCTTTCTCTTGTTCCTTAAGAGGGTTTTCAGATACTGAGCATATTGTGGCATTTGCTCCATGGCCTCTAAAAATGGTATGTTCATTTCAAGTTGCCTCATATGCTCTAGAAATTTAAGAAACTTTTCTTGTAGTTGCTTCTCTACCTTCTTGTAAGGAAAAGGTAGAGGCAGAGCATGTTGACGCTCAAGTTTCCTTCGTTCCTGTATCTCCCTCCATTTCTCTTCTTTATCTTTCTTCTCCCTCTCATGCCCAATGACTTCGACATTGTGCCCCTCATTTTCTTCACCACCCTCCTTTTCTTTTCTCTCCTCAAGGTTCTCCTTGTGCTCATTTTCTTTTAGACTGGCACTACCCTTCGAGGAATCTTCCCTTAAATCATTTCCATTGGCTACAATTGGAGTAGGATATGAGGTTCCAGATTTTAGGAAGATCGCCTTATAGGTGTGATGCTTAGGGTTAGAGTCAGGAGAGTTTTGAGGTGGGTGGATGGGTTTTGTTGAGGGTGAGAAGGAAGTAGCAATGGTGGGGGCGGACTAGCCATCTACGCAAGCTGTGATTCAAACAACTTCTGCTGCGCTTGAAGTTGTTGCATTTAGTTTATCAAAGTTTTATTGATTTGCGAGAGGGTTTGATTTTGCTGCGCAAGGGAGTTCACTTGGGTGGAAAGGAATTCATTGGTTGGAGGAGGGTTTGGTTGAGGCTGTGTAGATGGATAGGGTACGTTGGTGTTGGGTCTTGGCATTTGAGGGTATAACCTATTCCCATTCAGCCAAGGAAAACTCCCATTCGCTTAATTGGTGGAGTTGTACCCTTGGTAGGAGTTTCCTTGGTTAGAATTCAGATTAAAGGGAGGTCTAAAGGGTTGATTGTTGTAAAGACCTTGCTGAGCAAACCCTTGGTTATGACCACCATACCCTACTGCTGCCACATAATCGAGATTATACCTGTATCCATCATAGTTCATAACCGGGGTTCCTTCTTGGTTATACCCCCGTAGTTAACAGCCGTTATGTGCTCGGAATTTGCACCCCACAATATGATGTATCATGATTAGTGCCCCCTTAGATTCTACATGAAAAGGGCGCCTCTTTAACGGATGATACATTAGAGCTACCTTGGGTGTATTTGAACTTGGACAGCTTCTTATCCATGATAGCTTTGATTTTTAAACTAATCGTGTCCAAGTTGCTTGAATCCATCCCTCCTCTTGGTAATACACTACCCCTTGCTCCTCCCCAAGAGCTATTTTTAGCAACCTCCTTAATCTTAGCCTTCATTTGGTTGCATGGGACTTTCGAGAGTTGGCCACCAACAGCCGAGTCTAGGAGTGCCTTGTTGGAGTCATTTAGACCATCATAGAAGATTGTATTGAGATGGTTCTCCCCGTACTCATGATGGGGGCATGCTCTTATCATTCTCTTAAACCGACTCTAAGTGGCACTAAGGTTCTCATCATTCTCTTGAGTGAATGACGCAATTTTCTTACGCCAATCCTGTGTTCGAACTGTAGGATAGAACCCTTATAGAAATGCTGTCTTTAATTGAGCCCAATTAATGATTGAGTTGGGCTCTAGGCGTTTATACCAATCCCGAACATCACGAGATAAACTCAAGTGAAATAGATGCATCCGTACATAATCCGGGCTATTGAGGCATGGAGGTATGAGACCGCAAATATCTAAGAATGCCTCCAAGTGTTGGAGAGGGCATTCATTTCTCAAACCGCAAAAAGGGGTTTCTTTCATCATCCGGGTAAATTAAGGATGTATGTGATAAGGGTTCGGGGCTATGGGTAACACTATACCTCCTTGAAATTCTTGGGACCCAGGCATCCCAAATTGACCAAATAGTTGTTGGTGGTTTTCGTCCATTAGTGGTGTAGGGTGGTTGGAAGTATTTGGTTGCGACGAGGTTTGGGTTGGAATTCTCCGTTTGCTACGTTGAACCTCAGGGTCATATGGTTCTAGTTGTTGGTTTGATCTACGTGTGCTATAGGGCATGTAAACAGCACTAGAAACCAAATGTAAGTATTGACAAGCAAATTAATGGACAATAAAATAAATAAAAAAAATGAATTACACCAAGACTATAATCTAAACACAACGCCTTGTCCCCGGCAACAGCGCCATTTTGATAATCGTTCTTTTAGGTCGTTTAACTAAAAGAATAGTTATGCAAACTAAATTTATAAACACCCTAATACTACTACAACTAGTGCAGTGGTAAGTCGGGGATCGAACCACAAGGACAAGGGGCGATAGTTTCTAGACTTGGTGCAAAGGGTTTATATGGAGATTTGAAAGAATTATACTAATAAGAGAAAAGTAAACCAAGAACTAAAACGATGTTTTTCTATGACGAAAAAACGGGGACAGATAAGTTCCACCCTAGGAAGGACAATCAAACTATCAATACGCTAAATTAGGAGAAATCAGTCAACAATGAATCATGACACTCAAGATGACGAGAGGAAATTTGCGACCCTATAAATCACAGGAACAACCTATAATCGCCCTATGTCTCCAAAGGAGTGGCAGGACAAGATTCGCATTGAATATCAATCAATCAATCATCAACAATCTCAAATCCAAACTCTACGCATGAAGAACGAGCCAACCTAGGGTTTCACCAATCAAACCCCTAAGAAAACTACTCACACATAATAATAACGACTAGGGCATACAAAATTATAAAAGACATGATTGAAAGCATGAACAGACTGAATGGAAATGAACAAGAGAGCGAAAACTATCCTATCAAAACCGTAAACAAAGCAATGATAATAGCAAGAGGAATGAAATTCAGAAAAACAATACTTGAAAGCATTAAACGAAATAAAATAGAAAAGAATCAATAGCTTGCGTAAATGAAATTGTGTGAACAAAAAGATATCTGAATCCGAAATAAAAAGCTTGAAAGGAAGTGCAATGAAAGCTGTAAATCTAAACTAATGCATGAAACAAATGAAAAGCTTTAAAGTAATGTTCTAGGTTGAGGCACAAAAGCTCTCAAAGTAGGCATGAGGGTTATTTACAAAAAAAGGGGGTATTTATACCCTAGGGACATAAGGGGTAAAACCCTAGAAAAACCCTCGAGTGTCGGCGGATGAAAGAACCAAAAACTGCGGGAAATAAAACCATTCGGCCGAATGGAGTAGGGATTCGGCCGAATGGGGTGGCCATTCGCCTAAAACAGAAACTTGACGTTTGTACACCCTGTCCACCATTCGGCCGAATGAGTGCAACCGTTTGGCCGAATGGGTCTTAATTCGGCTTAATGAGTCTTCATTCGGCTATTCCCGAGAGCTTGAGTTATGTGCTTAAATCCCTGTCTTCCATTCGACCGAATGGATGTCAGATTCTGTCGAATCTGATCCTGAACCTTGCTTAACGGCTCTTTTTAAGTGTCTAATAGCTTCTAGAGTTTATGGGATCTTCGAGAATGATTTGGAACGCATACCCAAGCTATGATACGCACATCCAAACTCTTGATAAAAGTGTCAAAGCCTCGAACACGTCTCATTTTACCTCAAAATCACCGGAAATGACCTAAAAACAGCTCGAGGACAAGATCAAGGTAAAATTGAATGTAATGTGCATAAAAACAATATAAAAGCATGAGACTCGACACTAAAATGGGGTCGTAAACGTGCTCTTAAATGAGCACATCAACTTCCCCCAAGCCAAACCTTTGCTAGTCCCTAGCAAATGAACTAGCAAGGCAACACCACGAGCAAAGCTCATGAAAAGCAAGGGAAGCTGAAAACAAGACAATGCCAGCCGTGTACGCACAAAACTCTTCGCTAGCCATGGGTGTGCAAGTACAATGGACTCAAAAGAGCATAATACCAAGATGAACAACATTTTCCATAGACTCGGGATTACTGGAAAAGCTACAACACAGGCTATGCCACCCACTACCTAATGAGGTCACAAGTCCACGCTCCCCATGCTATTTCCCAAAAGATGTGGGATATTTCTAGTACGCTCGTGTGTTTAATATGGTACGTGTTTTGCTCATAGTCGTCTGACTTAAGATGAGTCGGGAATTAAACACTCAATCAAGGAGAAATCTTAGGGATTGTATCTTATCTACTCTCCAGCACAGAACTTGCTAATTAGGCCAAGTCGAACAGGTTTGGAAATGGTTTCAACGTAGGCTGGGATGAAGGTAGGGCAAAATTTTGGGATGTGGAGTTCAAATAGAGGATAGTAAGCAATCCAAGGTAATCAAACCAAGGACGGCTATGACTTTCGACGATAATGCCACTTTCCAAAATTCTCTTGATACGCATAAATGAACTCATTACACCAATTTTATTCTCGAATTTCTCTTTTTCTATATTTTTTTTTTGTTTCCTTTTGTTTCCTTTCTTTTTTTTTTGTTTTTTTCTTTTTGTTTTCATGATAATGTTTCTGAAATAAACTAAGAGTAATGTAAAGAGTCATATTATACAATAATAATTTGTTCAAACAAAAATCTTTCACCACAATGCAACGGGCACCACTTCACTATGATCACTTAACTATCCTCTAGGTAAAAAGAGGGAATATTTGGCTCATGTGGAGTTAGGTGATGTAGCTACGAAGAAAATGTAAAGGCATAAAATTGGCTTACCCTAAAGTCAATCGATATTCATATAAGGCAATTTGGCCATGTAGCTATAACTACAAACGTGTTATCATCCGTGGCCTTTAGAAAAGATGACTATGCTAGAGGAGAACAGACACAATACTTAGACTCTCTAACTAGCACTTAATAACATAGGACTCACAATGGAGTCCTAAAAGGCTCAATCCTCACTAGGCTAGTCGAAATGTGCCTCAATAGGTAGTCATCCAAGCCACAAACCAAGCAGGACCAAATCCCCCAAGTCAGGTGGAAAACAATCAATCATTCGGTCCCAAAACAGGCACAAGGCTAGGAAAAACATGAGTATGCATAAGACCACTATAATGTACACGTCAGGAGCTAGCATGTTAGTTTCACAACTCAAGCACATTAACCTTAACACACTTAGACATGCAAAGAAAAAAACTAAAACAAAAACCAAGGCAATAGTTTCAATAGTGCTGATCTTTCGAAGTATTGAAAACACAAGGACCCTCCTCCAAGCCAGCTCAAGAGCCATCTCGGCACTTGGGAGAGGAGAAACAAAAGGGAGAAAGATCAGCATTATGGAAGTTATTGCTATACAAATAAACAAACAAAACAAACACCGGGTTATCTCCCATAAGTACTTTTGTTTAACGTCGGTATGTTCGACACATTTCGGCACAAGTTTATACAATAAAAGAAAACAATGAAATCGTACCTGACGTAGGAGTGGATTTACTCCTAGCATCGCCACCACCTCCAGTGTGGGGAATCAAAACTCTCCACCGAGCTGCAATGGCGGAAGTAAGCAATGCAGAACCAGGGTCAATTGGAGGTGGGTTATAATGCAGGGCTCCCCAAAGCCATGGTGGAGCCATTGGTCTCTTTTTAGATTTTTTTCTTTTTCTTGCCCTTTTCTGTTTGCGAGCTGGCTTGTCAGTACCATTAGATTTGGAATACATCTTCATTTGCAAAGCAATTCCCTTCGCATCCCCAAAAATAAGACGCTCTTGCTCGTCTTCCTCATCCGACACCTCAACTATAATTGGGGCAGCAAAAGCATTACACCTCTCAACTTCTTGCACAGCGTCATTCTTGACCACCCCAAAGGAACAAATCCGCTTGACCATGGGTTCCTTTGAAGACTTAGAAAAGGCAAACACAACCTTCTCTTGGGCTACCCTAACAGTTATAGTTTCTGATTCACAGTCGATCAGGGCACCCAAAGTCTTCAAAGCATCCCTCCCTAAGATGAGGGGAGTATAAGGATCCTCGATCATATCAAGCACCACGAAGTCACATGGTACCACTATGTTCCCTACTTGGATCAGAAGGTCCTCAAATTCCCCATATAGCACTTTTATATTACGGTCAGCCAGCTGGATCGTTTTCTTCGAAGGTTTAAGCTCACAGACTAGTTGTTTAGTGATGGACATTGGCATTAGGCTAATAGAGGCCCCAAGGTCAGCAAGTGCTCCCTTAGAATTGAGTTTTCCAAGGGTGACTGGGAGCACAAAGGGTCCTCTAGCCTTTTCTTTTTTTGCCCATGTGCCCTAACTGATGGCACTTACCTACTCTGGTAAATTGATAACCTCGCCCTCAAGCTTTCTCTTGTTCCTTAAGAGGGTTTTCACATACTGAGCATATTGTGGCATTTGCTCCATGGCCTTTAAAAATGGTATGTTCATTTTAAGTTGCCTTATATGCTCTAGGAATTTAAGAAACTTTTCTTGTAGTTGCTTCTCTACCTTCTTGTAAGGAAAAGGTAGAGGCAGAGCATGTTGACGCTCAAGTTTCCTTCGTTCCTATATCTCCCTCCATCTCTCTTCTTTATCGTTCTTCTCCCTCTCATGCCCAATGACTTCGACATTGTGCCCCTCATTTTCTTCACCATCCTCCTTTTCTTTTCTCTCCTCAAGGTTCTCCTTGTGCTCATTTTCTTTTAGACTGGCACTACCCTTCGAGCAATCTTCCCTTAAATCATCTCCATTGGCTACAATTGGAGTAGGATATGAGCTTCCAGATCTTAGGAAGATCGCCTTACAGGTGTGATGCTTAGGGTTAGAGTCAGGAGATTTTTGAGGTAGAGGTTGGGTGGATGGGTTTTGTTGAGGGTGAGAAGGAAGTAGCAATGGTGGGGGCGGACTAGCCATCTACGCAAGCTGTGATTCAAACAACTTCTGCTGCGCTTGAAGTTGTTGCATTAAGTTTATCAAAGTTTTATTGATTTGCGAGAGGGTTTGATTTTGTTGCGCAAGGGAGTTCACTTGGGTGAAAAGGAATTCATTGGTTGGAGGAGGGTTTGGTTGAGGCTGTGTAGATGGATAGGGTACGTTGGTGTTGGGTCTTGGCATTTGAGGGTACAACCTATTCCCATTCGGCCTAGGAAAACTCCCATTCGCTTGATTCGTGGAGTTGTACCCTTTGTAGGAGTTTCCTTGGTTAGAATTCGGATTAAAGGGAGGTCTAAAGGGTTGATTGTTGTAAAGACCTTGCTGAGCAAACCCTTGGTTATGACCACCATACCCTACTACTGCCACATAATCGGGATTATACCTGTATCCATCATAGTTCATGACCGAGGTTCCTTCTTGGTTATACCCCCCGTAGTTAACAGCCGCTATGTGCTCGGAATTTGCACCCCCACAATATGATGTATCATGATTAGTGCCCCCACAGATTCTACATGAAAAGGGCGCCTCTTTAACCGATGATACATTAGAGCTACCTTAGGTGTATTTGAACTTGGACAGCTTCTTATCCATGATAGCTTTGATTTTTAAACTAATCGTGTCCAAGTTGCTTGAATCCATCCCTCCTCTTGGTAATACACTACCCCTTGCTCCTCCCCAAGAGCTATTTTTAGCAACCTCCTCAATCTTAGTCTTCACTTGGTTGCATGGGACTTTCGAGAGTTGGCTACCAACAGCCGAGTCTAGGAGTGCCTTGTTGGAGTCATTTAGACCATCATAGAATATTGTATTGAGATGGTTCTCCCCGTACTCATGATGGGGGCATGCTCTTATCATTCTCTTAAACCGACTCCAAGTGGCACTAAGGTTCTCATCATTCTCTTGAGTGAATGACGCAATTTTCTTACGCCAATCCTGTGTTCGAACTGTAGGATAGAACCCTTCTAGAAATGTTGTCTTTAATTGATCCCAATTAATGATTGAGTTGGGCTCTAGGCGTTTATACCAATCCCGAGCATCACCAGATAAACTCAAGTGAAATAGATGCATTCGTACATAATCCGGGCTATTGGGGCATGGAGGTATGAGACCGCAAATATCTGAGAATGCCTCCAAGTGTTGGAGGGGCATTCATTTCTCAAACCGCAAAAAGGGGTCTCTTTCATCATCCGGGTGAATTAAGGATGTATGTGATAAGGGTTCGGGGCTATGGGTAACACTATACCTCCTTGAAATTCTTAGGACCCAGGCATCCCAAATTGACCAAATAGTTGTTGGTGGTTTTCGTCCATTGGAGGTGTAGGGTGGTTGGAAGTATTTGGTTGCGACGAGATTTGGGTTGGAATTCTCCGTTTGCTACATTGAACCTCAGGGTCGTATGGTTCTAGTTGTTGGTTTGATCTACGTGTGCTATAGGGCATGTAAACAGCACTAGAAACCAAATGTAAGTACTGACAAGCAAATTAATGGACAATAAAAAAAATAAAAAAAACGAATTACACCAAGACTATAATCTAAACACAACGCCTTGTCCCCGGCAACGGCGCCATTTTGATAACTGTTCTTTTAGGTCGTTTAACTAAAAGAATAGTTATGCAAACATAATTTATAAACACCCTAATACTACTACAACTAGTGTAGTGGTAAGTCGGGGATCGAACCATGAGGACAAGGGGCGATAGTTTCTAGACTTGGTGCAAAGGGTTTATATGGAGATTTGAAAGAATTATACTAATAAGAGAAAAGTAAACCAAGAACTAAAACGATGTTTTGCTATGACGGAAAAACAGGGACAGATAAGTTCCACCCTAGGAAGGACAATCAAACTATCAATACGCTAAATTAGGAGAAATCAGTCAACAATGAATCATGACACTCAAGATGACGAGAGGAAGTTTGCGACCCTATAAATCACACGAACAACCTATAATCGCTCTATGTCTCCAAAGGATTGGCAGGATAAGATTTGCATCGAATATCAATCATCAACAATCTCAAATCCTAACTCTACGCATGAAGAACGAGCCAACCTAGGGTTTCACCAATCAAACCCTAAGAAAACTACTCACACATAGTAATAACGACTAGGGCATACACAATTAAAAAAGACATGATTAAAAGCATGAACAGACTAAATGGAAATGAACAAGAGAACGAAAACTATCCTATCAAAACCGTAAACAAAGCAATGATAATAGCAAGAGGAATGAAATTCAGAAAAACAATACTTGAAAGCATTAAACGAAATAAAATAGAAAAGAATCAATACCTTGCATAAATGAAATTGTGTGAACAAAAAGATATCTGAATCCGAAATAAAAAGCTTGAAAGGAAGTGCAATGAAAGCTGTAAATCTAAACTAATGCATTAAAAAAATGAAAAGCTTTAAAGTAATGTTCTAGGTTGAGGCACAAAAGCTCTCAAAGTAGGCATGGGGGTTATTTACATAACAAGGGGGTATTTATACCCTAGGGACATAAGGGGTAAAACCCTAGAAAAACCCTCGAGTGTCGACTGATGAAAGAACCAAAAACTGCAGGAAATAAAACCATTCGGCCAAATAGAGTAGGGATTCGGTCGAATGGGTAGCCATTCGGCCGAATAGGGTGGTCATTCGCCTAAAACAGAAACTTGACGTTTGTGCACCCTGTCCACCATTCGGCCGAATGAGTGCAACCATTCGGTCGAATGGGTCTTGATTCGTCCGAATGAGTCTTCATTCGGCTCTTTTCGAGAGCTTGAGTTATGTGCTTGAATCCCTGTCTTCCATTCGATCGAATGGATGTCAGATTCGGTCGAATCTGATCCTGAACGCTGAACGGCTCTTTTGAAGTGTCTAATGGCTTCTAGAGTTTATGGGATCTTCGAGAATGATTTGGAACGCATGCCCAAGCTATGATACGCGCATGCAAACTCTTCATAAAAGTGTCAAAGCCTCGAACACGTCTCATTTTACCTCGAAATCACCTGAAATGACCTAAAAACAGCTCGAGGATAAGATCAAGGTAAAATTGAATGTAATGTGCATAAAACCAATATAAAAGCATGAGACTCGACACTAAAATGGGGTTGCAAGCGTGCTCTAAAACGATCACATCAATAATATATTTATGGCCTTTTACCAAATGATACTTGCCCAATTTCAAACAAAAATAAGATTTTAGATCTGATAATGGCGGGGAATTTGTAAACCAAAATATGAAACTCTTCTGTCAAAATTAGGGTATAATCCATCAAACTCCTTGCCCAGATATACCCCAATAGAATGGGATATCCGAAAGGAAAAACTGTACCCTTCTTAACATGACCCGAGCCATGATGATAGAAGCCCATACTCCCACTACACTATGGCCAGAAGCCATAGCTACCACTAATTATCTCACAAATCGGCTTCCAAACAAAACCCTTCAATACAAAACCCCTTTGGAAGTCCTTAAATCTTTGATGACCAATGTACCGTTTCATTCTCTAAAACCTCGAGTCTTTGGGTGTGTGACCTATGTTCATCTTCTTAAAAGGAGTAGACACAAATTAGAACCTCGGGCTATTAAGTGTGTCTTTGTAAGATATGGTGTCTCTCAAAAGGGGTACAAGTGCTTCGATCCAATGACAAATCAACTATACACCTCCATGGATTGTGAGTTCGTTGAGGATGAATACTTTTATATCCAACATCATCGTCAGGGGGAAAGTGTACAAGACGATGTAAGTTGGTTGATGTACTCTATACCATATTAAGGAGCTAAAGAGACTAGTCACAACACCACTATAATGCAGCCCACAACAACAATACCATGTCCGATGGACTCTGCCGCTAAACATCCGCAAAATGAGGTACATTCTCCAACTAATGAGAACTTATTAAACTCTAACAGTATGAGTGAAGTAGCAGTACAGGAGAATGAGGAAACTATAACAGAAAATGTCAAGAATATTAAAAGGACATATCGACTACCACCTCGAAACATTAGAGGTATTCCACCTAGGCGATATGATCCTGAATATGAAGCTCAAAGATCAAAATATCCTATAAGTGTCTTGACGAATGCAGCCATAAAATCAGAAGACATTCCAGGTACAGTTGAGGAGGTCTTGCAAAGTAAAAACTGGAGAAAAGCAATGAAAGAGGAGATTGAAGCACTAGATAAATAATGATACATGGGAGCAGTGCATAATTCTTATGGGAAAAAGGTTGTGGGATGTAGATGGGTCTTTACGGTCAAGCACAGAGTAGATGGAAGCATTGAAAGATATAAGGCGAGACTGGTTGCTAAAGGGTATACCGAGGTCTATGGAATTGATTATTCAGAAACTTTCTCTCCAGTTGCAAAAACTGATACAATACGAGTATTATTTTCAGTTGCAGCAAATAAAGGATGGCCTTTACACCAGTTTGATGTTAAAATCGCATTCTTACATGGAGAAATAACTGAAGAAGTGTACATGGAAGCACCGCCTGGGTTCTCACAAGGGTACAGAAAGGGTGAAGGATGTAGGTTAAAAAGGGCACTATATGGACTCAAACAATCCCCAAGAGCCTGGTTCAGGAGGTTTACTTTGGCAATGAAGAGGTTCGGGTATCAACAAAGTAACTCTGATCATACTTTGTTTCCTAAAAAGGAAAGGAATTTAGTAACATGCCTATCATTTATGTCGATGACATGTTTATTACAGGGGACAATGAGAAAGAAATCAAAATGTTGAAAGATAAACTATTTCAGGAATTTGAAATGAAAGATCTTGGTTAGTTATAATATTTCTTAGGAATTGAGGTTCTTAGAACAGATATTGGAATCTTTATTTCTCAGCAGAAGTATATTCTTGATTTACTAGCTGAATCAGGAATGATAGACTGTAAACCAGCAGAGACTCATACTATGGTAAATCATGGGCTGCAAATTCTTAAAGATGCAGAGTTAGTGAATCAAACTCAATACCAAAGACTTGTGGGAAGGACCTAATGTAGCGTATGCAGTAGGAGTCGTTAGCAGATTCATTCATAGACCACAATTTCAGTACCTGGAAGCAGTGTATAGGATTCTAAGATATTTAAAAGGAACTCCTGGGAAGGGAGTGATGTTCAGAAGAAATAACCATGTGGATCTTTAGATATATACAGATGCAAACTGGGCAGGAGATCTTGATAGCAGAAAATCCACTTCTGGATACTCCGCTCTTATTGGAGGGAATTTGGTATCCTGGAGGAGTAAAAAGAAGAAAGTAGTAGCTATATCTAGTGCAGAGGTTGAATTTCCGGGAATAGCAAAAGGAATCACTGAAGGTTTATGGCTAAGAAAGTTGTTAACTGAACTAGGCTTTCCTCAAAAGAAGAGTTGTGAGTTGTGTTGTGATAATAAAGCAGCAATAAGTATTTCAGAAAATCCTATTCAACATGATCGAACAAAACATGTTGAGACTGACAGACACTTTACTAAAGATAATTTGGAGTCTAAGTCTGTTAGTCTTAAACTTGTTCGATCAGAAGATCAGTTGGCAGATATTCTGACCAAAACAGTCAATACTCGGAGTTTTGAAGATATACTCTGCAAGTTGGGTATCAAAAATCCCGAGACCCAACTTGAGGGGGAGTGTAGAAAATCAGAAGATAAAGCAAGATAAAGACTTATAGTATAACTCAACTCTAAAGAGATATAATTGTATTAGTAACATGGTTATTTAGGACTCTGTATTTAGTCTTATCTTTATGTGTAGGTATTAGTATAAATACCGAAAGTAATGTACAAATTCAGATATATGAAATACAGTAAAAAACTTTCTATTCTCTAACTTTCTATGTTCAAGGGTAAATACCTCATTTTCTACCCAAAATTGATCCAATTTGACCTAAATTGACTCATATCATCTGATTCAAAGTGTTAAGGTCATTTAATACACAAAACCTCTCCCGATTTACTGAGTTTGACTCAAATCGATGTATTTCAAGTATTTTATGACATGTTCAAGGGTAAATATGTCATTTTCGACCCAAAATTTATCCCATTTGACCTATATTGACACATATCGTCTCATTCGAAGTGTTTACGTCCTTTAATACACAAAACCTCTCTCGTTTGACCGAGTTTGACTCAAATCGACGTATCTCAAGTGTTTATGACATGTTCAAGGGTAAATAGGTCATTTTCTTCCCAAAATTGATCCCATTTAACCTATGTTGACTCATTTCATCTGATTCGATGTTTTTAGCTCATTTAATACCCAAAACCTCTCCTATTTGACCAAGTTTGACTCACATTGATGTAATTCAATTATTTATGACATGTTAAAGGGTATATAGGTCATTTTCTACCCAACACTTATCCCATTTGACTTATATTGACTCACATCGTCCAATTCAAAGTGTTAAGGTCATCAAATACACAAAACCTCTCCCAATTGACTCAGTTTGAATCAAATACATGTATCTCAAGTTTTTATGACATGTTCAAGGGTAAATACGTCATTTTCTAACTAAAACTGATCCCATTTGACCTTTATTAACTCATATCGTCGGATTCAAAGTGTTTAGGTCATTTTATGTATAAAACCTCTCCCGTTTGACCGAGTTTGACTCAAATTTATGTATTTTAAGTGTTTATGATGTTTAAGAGTAAATACGTCATTTTCTACCCAAAACTGATCCCATTTAACTTATATTGACTCATATCGTTTGATTCGAAGTGTTTAGGTCATTTAATACACAAAACATCTCCTGTTAGACCGAGTTTGACTAAATTCGATGTATTTAAAGTGTTTATGACATGTTCAAGGATAAACACGTCATTTTCTACCCAAAACTAATCCCATTCGAACAATATTAACTTATATCGTCCGATTCAAAGTTTTTAGGTGATTTCATACATAAAACATCACCTATTAGACCGAGTTTGACTCAAATTCTATGTATTTCAAGTGTTTTTGACATGTTCAATGGTAAATACGTCATTTTCTACCCAAAACTGATCCCATTTGACCTATATTGACACATATCATCTGATTCGAAGTATTTAAGTCCTTTAATACACAAAACCTCTCTCGTTTGACCAAGTTTGACTCAAATTTGATGTATTTCAAGTGTTTATGACATGTTCAAGGGTAAATACGTCTTTTTCAACCCAAAACTTACCCCATTTGACCTATATTGACACATATCATTTGATTCGAAGTATTTAAGTCCTTTAATACACAAAACCTCTCCCGTTTGATTGAGTTTGACTCAAATTGATGTATTTCAATTATTTATGACATGTTAAAGGGTAAATAGGTCAATTTCTACCTAAAACTTGTCCCATTTGACTTATATTGACTCATATCGTCCGATTCGAAGTGTTAAGGTCATTTAATACACAAAACCTCTTCCGTTTGACTAAGTGTGACTTAAATCCATGTATCTCAGGTGTTTATGGCATGTTCATGGGTAAATACGTCATTTTCTACCCCGTAACTGATCCTATTTGAACTATATTGACTAATATCGTTCGATTCGAAGTGTTTAGGTCATTTAATACACAAAACCTCTCCCATTTGACCGAGTTTGACTCAAACCGATGTATTTAAATTATTTATGACATGTTAAAGGGTAAATAGATCATTTTCTACCCAAAACTTATCCCATTTGACTTATATTGACTCATATCGTCTGATTCGAAGTATTAAGGTCATTAAATACACAAAACATCTCCCAATTGACTTAGTTTGACTCAAATCCAAGTATCTCAAGTGTTTATCACATGTTCAAGGGTAAATACATCATTTTCTACCCAAAACTGATCCCATTTAATCTAGATTGACTCATATCGTCTGATTCAACGTGTTTAGGTCATTTAGTACACAAAACATCTCCTATTAGACCGAGTTTGACTCAAATCGATGTATTTAAAATGTTTATGACATGTTCAAGGGTAAATACGTTATTTTCTACCAAAAACTGATCCCATTTGACCTATATTAACTCATATCGTCCGATTCAAACTGTTAAGGTGGTTCATTACACAAAACCTCTCCCATTTGACGAATTTTGAATTAAATCGATGTATTTCTAGTGTTTATGACATGTTTGAGGGTACATACGTAATTTTGTACCCAAAATTGATCCCATTTTAACTATATTGACACATATCGTCTGATTCGAAGTGTTTAGGTCATTTAATACAATTTGACTAAGTTTGACTCAAATCGATGTATTTCAAGTATTTATGACATGTTCAAGGGTAAATACATCATTTTCAACCCAAAACTGATCCCATTTGACCAATATGGAGTCATATCGTCCGATTCGAAGTATTTAGGTCATTTAGTACACAAATCCTCTCCCATTTGACTAAGTTTGACTCAAATCGATGTATTTCAAGTATTTATGACATGTTCAAGGGTAAATACATCATTTTCTACACCAAACTGTTCCTATTTCACCAATATTGATACATATCTTCCGATTCGAAGTGTTTAGGTTATTTAATACACAAAACCTCTTCCATTACACCGACTTTCACTCAAATTGATGTATTTCAAATATTTATGACATGTTCAAGTGTACATACGTCATTTTCTACCCAAAGCTGAACCTATTTAATACACAAAACCTCTCCTCTTTGACCGAGTTTGACTCAAATAGATGAATTTTAAGTGTTTATGACATGATTAAGGATAAATACATCATTTTCTACCCTAAATTGAACCCATTTGACCTATTTTGACTCATATTGTTCGATTTGAAGTGTTTAGGTCATTTAATACACAAAACCTCTCCTATTTGACCTAGGTTGACTCAAATCGACGTATTTCAGGTGTTTATGACATGTTCAAGGGTAAATACTTCATTTTCTACCCAAAATTAATCCCATTGCACCTATATTGACTCATATCATCCGATTGAAAGTGTTTAGGTCATTTAATACACAAAACCTCTCCCGTTTGACCGAGTTTGATTCAAGTCGATGTATTTAAAGTCTTTATGACATGTTCAAGAGTAAATACATTATTTTCTACCCAAAACTGATCCCATTTGACGTACATTGACTCATATCGTCCGATTCGAAGTGTTTAAGTCATTTTATACCCAAAAACTTTCCTATTTGACCGAGTTTGACGAAAAATGATGTATTTCAAGTTTTATGACATGTTTAAGGGTAAATACGTCATTTTCTAACTAAAACTGATCCCATTTGACCTTTATTAACTCATATCGTCGGATTCAAAGTGTTTAGGTCATTTTATATATAAAACCTCTCCCGTTTGACCGAGTTTGACTCAAATTTATGTATTTTAAGTGTTTATGATGTTTAAGAGTAAATACGTCATTTTCTACCCAAAACTGATCCCATTTAACTTATATTGACTCATATCGTTTGATTCGAAGTGTTTAGGTCATTTAATACACAAAACATCTCCTGTTAGACCGAGTTTGACTAAATTCGATGTATTTAAAGTGTTTATGACATGTTCAAGGATAAACACGTCATTTTCTACCCAAAACTAATCCCATTCGAACAATATTAACTTATATCGTCCGATTCAAAGTTTTTAGGTGATTTCATACATAAAACATCACCTATTAGACCGAGTTTGACTCAAATTCTATGTATTTCAAGTGTTTTTGACATGTTCAATGGTAAATACGTCATTTTCTACCCAAAACTGATCCCATTTGACCTATATTGACACATATCATCTGATTCGAAGTATTTAAGTCCTTTAATACACAAAACCTCTCTCGTTTGACCAAGTTTGACTCAAATTTGATGTATTTCAAGTGTTTATGACATGTTCAAGGGTAAATACGTCTTTTTCAACCCAAAACTTACCCCATTTGACCTATATTGACACATATCATTTGATTCGAAGTATTTAAGTCCTTTAATACACAAAACCTCTCCCGTTTGATTGAGTTTGACTCAAATTGATGTATTTCAATTATTTATGACATGTTAAAGGGTAAATAGGTCAATTTCTACCTAAAACTTGTCCCATTTGACTTATATTGACTCATATCGTCCGATTCGAAGTGTTAAGGTCATTTAATACACAAAACCTCTTCCGTTTGACTAAGTGTGACTTAAATCCATGTATCTCAGGTGTTTATGGCATGTTCATGGGTAAATACGTCATTTTCTACCCCGTAACTGATCCTATTTGAACTATATTGACTAATATCGTTCGATTCGAAGTGTTTAGGTCATTTAATACACAAAACCTCTCCCATTTGACCGAGTTTGACTCAAACCGATGTATTTAAATTATTTATGACATGTTAAAGGGTAAATAGATCATTTTCTACCCAAAACTTATCCCATTTGACTTATATTGACTCATATCGTCTGATTCGAAGTATTAAGGTCATTAAATACACAAAACATCTCCCAATTGACTTAGTTTGACTCAAATCCAAGTATCTCAAGTGTTTATCACATGTTCAAGGGTAAATACATCATTTTCTACCCAAAACTGATCCCATTTAATCTAGATTGACTCATATCGTCTGATTCAACGTGTTTAGGTCATTTAGTACACAAAACATCTCCTATTAGACTGAGTTTGACTCAAATCGATGTATTTAAAATGTTTATGACATGTTCAAGGGTAAATACGTTATTTTCTACCAAAAACTGATCCCATTTGACCTATATTAACTCATATCGTCCGATTCAAACTGTTAAGGTGGTTCATTACACAAAACCTCTCCCATTTGACGAATTTTGACTTAAATCGATGTATTTCTAGTGTTTATGACATGTTTGAGGGTACATACGTAATTTTGTACCCAAAATTGATCCCATTTTAACTATATTGACACATATCGTCTGATTCGAAGTGTTTAGGTCATTTAATACACAAAACCTCTCCAATTTGACTAAGTTTGACTCAAATCGATGTATTTCAAGTATTTATGACATGTTCAAGGGTAAATACATCATTTTCAACCCAAAACTGTTCCCATTTGACCAATATGGAGTCATATCGTCCGATTTGAAGTATTTAGGTCATTTAGTACACAAATCCTCTCCCATTTGACTAAGTTTGACTCAAATCGATGTATTTCAAGTATTTATGACATGTTCAAGGGTAAATACATCATTTTCTACACCAAACTGTTCCTATTTCACCAATATTGATACATATCTTCCGATTCGAAGTGTTTAGGTTATTTAATACACAAAACCTCTTCCATTACACCGACTTTCACTCAAATTGATGTATTTCAAATATTTATGACATGTTCAAGTGTAAATACGTCATTTTCTACCCAAAGCTGAACCTATTTAATACACAAAACCTCTCCTCTTTGACCGAGTTTGACTCAAATAGATGAATTTTAAGTGTTTATGACATGATTAAGGATAAATACATCATTTTCTACCCTAAATTGAACCCATTTGACCTATTTTGACTCATATTGTTCGATTTGAAGTGTTTAGGTCATTTAATACACAAAACCTCTCCTATTTGACCTAGGTTGACTCAAATCGACGTATTTCAGGTGTTTATGACATGTTCAAGGGTAAATACTTCATTTTCTACCCAAAATTAATCCCATTGCACCTATATTGACTCATATCATCCGATTCAAAGTGTTTAGGTCATTTAATACACAAAACCTCTCCCGTTTGACCGAGTTTGATTCAAATCGATGTATTTAAAGTGTTTATGACATGTTCAAGAGTAAATACATTATTTTCTACCCAAAACTGATCCCATTTGACGTACATTGACTCATATCGTCCGATTCGAAGTGTTTAAGTCATTTTATACCCAAAAACTTTCCTATTTGACCGAGTTTGACGAAAAATGATGTATTTCAAGTTTTATGACATGTTTAAGGGTAAATACGTCATTTTCTAACTAAAACTGATCCCATTTGACCTTTATTAACTCATATCGTCGGATTCAAAGTGTTTAGGTCATTTTATATATAAAACCTCTCCCGTTTGACCGAGTTTGACTCAAATTTATGTATTTTAAGTGTTTATGATGTTTAAGAGTAAATACGTCATTTTCTACCCAAAACTGATCCCATTTAACTTATATTGACTCATATCGTTTGATTCGAAGTGTTTAGGTCATTTAATACACAAAACATCTCCTGTTAGACCGAGTTTGACTAAATTCGATGTATTTAAAGTGTTTATGACATGTTCAAGGATAAACACGTCATTTTCTACCCAAAACTAATCCCATTTGAACAATATTAACTTATATCGTCCGATTCAAAGTTTTTAGGTGATTTCATACATAAAACATCACCTATTAGACCGAGTTTGACTCAAATTCTATGTATTTCAAGTGTTTTTGACATGTTCAATGGTAAATACGTCATTTTCTACCCAAAACTGATCCCATTTGACCTATATTGACACATATCATCGGATTCGAAGTATTTAAGTCCTTTAATACACGAAACCTCTCTCGTTTGACCAAGTTTGACTCGAATTTGATGTATTTCAAGTGTTTATGACATGTTCAAGGGTAAATACGTCTTTTTCAACCCAAAACTTACCCCATTTGACCTATATTGACACATATCATTTGATTCGAACTATTTAAGTCCTTTAATACACAAAACCTCTCCCGTTTGATTGAGTTTGACTCAAATTGATGTATTTCAATTATTTATGACATGTTAAAGGGTAAATAGGTCAATTTCTACCTAAAACTTGTCCCATTTGACTTATATTGACTTATATCGTCCGATTCGAAGTGTTAAGGTCATTTAATACACAAAAGCTCTTCCGTTTGACTAAGTGTGACTTATATCCATGTATCTCAGGTGTTTATGGCATGTTCATGGGTAAATACGTCATTTTCTACCCCTTAACTGATCCTATTTGAACTATATTGACTAATATCGTTCGATTCGAAGTGTTTAGGTCATTTAATACACAAAACCTCTCCCATTTGACCGAGTTTGACTCAAACCGATGTATTTAAATTATTTATGACATGTTAAAGGGTAAATAGATCATTTTCTACCCAAAACTTATCCCATTTGACTTATATTGACTCATATCGTCTGATTCAAAGTATTAAGGTCATTAAATACACAAAACCTCTCCCAATTGACTTAGTTTGACTCAAATCCAAGTATCTCAAGTGTTTATCACATGTTCAAGGGTAAATACATCATTTTCTACCCTAAATTGAACCCATTTGACCTATTTTGACTCATATTGTTCGATTTGAAGTGTTTAGGTCATTTAATACACAAAACCTCTCCTATTTGACCTAGGTTGACTCAAATCGACGTATTTCAGGTGTTTATGACATGTTCAAGGGTAAATACTTCATTTTCTACCCAAAATTAATCCCATTGCACCTATATTGACTCATATCATCCGATTCAAAGTGTTTAGGTCATTTAATACACAAAACCTCTCCCGTTTGACCGAGTTTGATTCAAATCGATGTATTTAAACTGATCCCATTTGACGTATATTGACTCATATCGTCCGATTCGAAGTGTTTAAGTCATTTTATACCCAAAAACTTTCGTATTTGACCGAGTTTGACAAAAATTGATGTATTTCAAGTTTTATGACATGTTTAAGGGTAAATACGTCATTTTCTACCCAAAATTAATCCTAATTGATCTATATTGACCCATATTGTTTTGATTCGAAGTGTACAGGTCATTTAATACACAAAACCTCTCCCGTTTGACCGAGTTTGACTCAAATTGATCTATTTCAATGGTTTATGACATGTTCAATATTAAATACGTCGTATTCTACCCCAAACTGATCCTGTTAGACCTCTATTGACTTATATATTCCAATTTGATGTATTTAGGTCATTTAATACACAAAACCTCTCTTATTTGACTGAGTTTAAATCAAATCGATGTATTTCAAGTGTTTATGACATGTTCATTGGTAAATACTTCATTTTCTATCCAAAACTGATCCCATTTGACCTATATTAACTCATATCCTCCAATTCAAAGTGTTTAAGTCATTTTATACCTAGAACCTTTCCCATTTGACCGAGTTTGACTCAAATTGTTGTATTTTAAATGTTTATGACATGTTCAAGGTTAAATACGTCGTTTCTACCCCCAAACTGTTCCTATTTGAACTATATTGACTCATATCGTCCGATTCAAAGTGTTTCGGTCATTTAATACAAAAAACCGCTTCCGTTTGACCGAGTTTGACTTAAGTCGATGTATTTAAATTATTTATGACATGTTAATGGGTAAATAGATAATTTTCTACCCAAAACTTATCCCATTTGACTTATATTGACTCATATCGTCCGGTTCGAAGTGTTAAGGTCATTAAATACACAAAACCTCTCCCAATTGACTCAGTTTGACTCAAATCCATGTATCTCAAGTGTTTATCACATGTTCAAGGGTAAATACATCATTTTCTACCCAAAACTGATCACATTTAACCTAGATTGACTCATATTGTCTGATTTGAGGTGTTTAGGTCATTTAATACACAAAACATCTCCTATTAGACCGAGTTTCACTCAAATCGATGTATTTAAAGTGTTTATGACATGTTCAAGGGTAAATACGTCATTTTCTAGCCAAAACTGATCCCATTTGACCTATATTAACTCATATCATATGATTTAAAATGTTAACGTGATTTATTACACAAAACCTCTCCCATTTCACTAATTTTGACTTAAATCGATGTATTTCTCGTGTTTATGACATGTTTAAGGGTAAATACGTAATTTTCTACCGAAAACTGATCCCATTTTAACTATATTGACACATATCGTCTGATTCGAACTGTTTAAGTCATTTAATACACAAAACCTCTCCCATTTGACTCAGTTTGACCCAAATTGATGTATTTCAAGTATTTATGACATATTCAAGGGTAAATACGTCTTTTTCAACACAAAACTGATCCCATTTGACCTATATGGACTCAAATCGTCTGATTCGAAGTGTTTAGGTCATTTAGTACACAAATCCTCTCGCGTTTGACTAAGTTTGACTCAAATCGATGTATTTCAAGTATTTATGACATGTTCAAGGGTAAATAGACGTCATTTTCTACCCAAAACTGATCCTATTTAATACACAAAACCTCTCCTCTTTGACCGAGTTTGACTCAAATAGATGAATTTCAAGTGTTTATGACATGATTAAGGATAAATACATTATTTCCTACCCTAAACTGAACCCATTTGACCTATTTTGACTCATATTGTCCGATTTGAAGTGTTTAGGTCATTTAATACACAAAACCTTTCCTATTTGACTTAGGTTGACTCAAATCGACGTATTTCAGGTGTTTATGACATGTTCAAGGGTAAATACTTCATTTTCTACCCAAAACTGATCCCATTTCACCTATATTTACTCATATCATACGATTCAAAGTGTTTGGGTCATTTTAAAACACAAAACCTCACCCATTTGAGCAAGTTTGACACAAATCGATGTATTTCAAGTGTTTATGACATGTTCAAGGTTAAATACGTCATTTTCTACCCAGAAGTGATCCCCTTTCACCTATATTAACTCATATCATCCGATTCAAAGTGATTAGGTCATTTAATATACAAAACCTCTCCTATTTGACCAAGTTTGACTCAAATCGCTGTATTTAAAGTGTTTATGACATGTTCAAGAGTAAATACTTCAATTTCTACCCAAAACTCATCCCATTTACGTATATTTCCTTATATCTTCTGATTTGAAGTGTTTAAGTCATTTTATACCCATAACCTTTCCCATTTGACCGTGTTTGACTAAAATTAACGTATTTCAAGTGTTTATGACATGTTTAACGGTAAATACGTCATTTTCTACCCAAAATTGGTCCTAATAGACCTAAATTGATTCATTGTTTTGATTAGAAGTGTGTAGGTCATTGAATACACAAAACCTCTCCTCTTTGACTGAGTTTGACTCAAATTGATGTATTTCAATGGTTTATGACATGTTCAATATTAAATACGTCATTTTCTACCCCAAGCTTATCCTTTTTGACCTATATTGACTCATATCTTCCGACTCGAAGTGTTTAGGTCATGTAATACACAAAACCCCTCTTGTTTGACCGAATTTCACTCAAATCGTTGTATTTCAAGTGTTTATGACATGTTAAAGGGTAAATACTTCATTTTCTACCGAAAACTGATCCCATTTGACTTATATTGACTCATATTATCCAATTCAACGTGTTTAAGTCATTTTATATCCAGAACCTTTCCCATTTCATCGAGTTTAGCTCAAATTGTTGTATTATAAACGTTTATGACATGTTCAAGGTTTAATACGTCATTTCATACCCAAAAGTGATCTCATTTAACCTATATTGACTCATATCGTCCAATTTGAAGTTTAGATCGTTTAAAACACAAAACCTCTCCCGTTTGACCGAGTTGATTCAAATCGATGTATTTCAAGTGTATATGACATGTTCAAGGGCAAATACGTCATTTTCTACCCAAAACTGATCCCATTTCACCTATATTGACTCATATCGTCCGATTGGAAGTGTTTAGGTTATTTTAAACGTAAAACTTCTCCATTTGATCGAGTTTAACTCAAATTGATGTATTTCAAGTGTTTATGACATGTTCAAGGGTAAATACGTCATTTTCTACCCCAAACTGATCCCATTTGACCTATATTGAGTCATATCGTCCGATTCAAAGTGTTTAGGTCATTTAATACACAAAACCTCTCCCGTTTGACCGAGTTTGATTCAAATCGATGTATTTAAAGTGTTTATGACATGTTCAAGAGTAAATACATCATTTTCTACCCAAAACTGATCCCATTTGACGTATATTGACTCATATCGTCCGATTCGAAGTGTTTAAGTCATTTTATACCCAAAAACTTTCGTATTTGACCGAGTTTGACAAAAATTGATGTATTTCAAGTTTTATGACATGTTTAAGGGTAAATACATCATTTTCTACCCAAAATTAATCCTAATTGATCTATATTGACCCATATTGTTTTGATTCGAAGTGTACAGGTCATTTAATACACAAAACCTCTCCCGTTTGACCGAGTTTGACTCAAATTGATCTATTTCAATGGTTTATGACATGTTCAATATTAAATACGTCGTATTCTACCCCAAACTGATCCTGTTAGACCTCTATTGACTTATATATTCCAATTTGATGTATTTAGGTCATTTAATACACAAAACCTCTCTTGTTTGACCGAGTTTAACTCAAATCGATGTATTTCAAGTGTTTATGACATGTTCATTGGTAAATACTTCATTTTCTACCCAAAACTGATCCCATTTGACCTATATTAACTCATATCGTCCAATTCAAAGTGTTTAAGTCATTTTATACCTAGAACCTTTCCCATTTGACCGAGTTTGACTCAAATTGTTGTATTTTAAATGTTTATGACATGTTCAAGGGTATATACGTCATTTCTACCCCCAAACTGATCCTATTCGAACTATATTGACTCATATCGTCCGATTCAAAGTGTTTCGGTCATTTAATACACAAAACCGCTTCCGTTTGACCGAGTTTGACTCAAATCGATGTAGTTAAATTATTTATGACATGTCAATGGGTAAATAGATTATTTTCTACCCAAAACTTATCCCATTTGACTTATATTGACTCAGATCGTCCGGTTCGAAGTGTTAAGGTCATTAAATACACAAAACCTCTCCCAATTGACTGAGTTTGACTCAAATCCATGTATCTAAAATGTTTATCACATGTTCAAGAATAAATACATCATTTCCTACCCAAAACTGATCCCATTTAACCTAGATTGACTCATATCGTCTGATTCAAAGTGTTTAGGTCATTTAATACACAATACATCTCCTATTAGACCGAGTTTGACTCAAATCGATTTATTTAAAGTGTTTATGACATGTTCAAGGGTAAATACGTCATTTTCTACCCAAAACTGATCCCATTTAACCTATATTAACTCACATCATCCGATTTAAAGTCTTAAGGTGATTTATTACACATAACCTATCCCATTTCATGGATTTTGACTTAAATCGATGTATTTCTAGTGTTTTTGACATGTTTAAGGGTAAATACGTAATTTTCTACCCAAAACTGATCCCATTTTAAATATATTGACACATATCATCTGATTCGAAATGTTTAAGTCATTTAATACACAAAACCTCCCCCATTTGACTGAGTTTGACTCAAATCGATGTATTTCAAGTATTTATGACATATTGAAGGATAAATACGTCTTTTTCAACCCCAAAACTTATCCCGTTTGACCTACATGGACTCATATCGTCCGATTCGAAGTGTTGAGGTCATTTAGTACACAAATCCCTTCCTCTTTGACTGAGTTTGACTCAAATTGATTTATTTCAAGTGTTTATGACATATTCAAGGGTAAATACTTCTCTTTCTACCCCAAGCTGTTCCTATTTTACCTATATTGACACATATTGTCCGATTCGAAGTGTTTAGGTAATTTATTACACAAACCTCTCCCGTTAGACTCATTTTCACTCTAATATTTAATACGTCATTTTCTACCCAAAACTGATCCTATTTGACCTATATTGACTCATGTCGTCCGTTTCGAAGTGTTAAGGTCATTTAATACACAAAACCTCTCCTATTTAACCGAGGTTGACTCAAATCGATGTATTTCAAGTGTTTATGACGTGTTCAAGAGTAAATAGGTTATTTTCTACCCAAATCTAATCCCATTTGACCTATATTGACTCATATCGTCCGATTCGAAGTGTTTTTGTGATATAATATACAAAACCTCTCCCGTTTGACCGAGGTTTGCTCAAATCGTTGTATTTCAAGTATTTATGACATAATCAAGGTTAAATACGTAATTTCCTACCCAAAACTGATCCCATTTTAACTATATTGACACTTATCGTCTGGTTCTAAGTGTTTAAGTCATTTAATACACAAAACCTCTCCCATTTGACTCAGTTTGACCCAAATTGATGTATTTCAAGTATTTATGACATGTTCAAGGGTAAATACGTCTTTTTCAACACAAAACTGATCCCATATGACCTATATGGACTCATATCACCCGATTCGAAGTGTTTAGGTCATTTAGTAAACAAAACCTCTCCTGTTTGACTGAGTTTGGCTCAAATCAATGTATTTCAAGTGTTTATCACATGTACAAGGGTAAATACATCACTTTCTACCCCAAACTAGTCCTGTATTACTTATATTGACACATATCGTCCGATTCAAAGTGTTTAGGTCATTTAATACACAAAATCTCTCCCGTTAGACTGACTTTCACTCAAATATTTAATACGTGATTTTCTACCAAAAACTGATCCCATTTTAACTATATTGACACATATCATGTAATTCGAAGTGTTTAAGTCATTTAATACACAAAACCTCTCCCATTTGACTGAGTTTGACTCAAATCGATGTATTTCAAGTATTTATGACATGTTGCAGGATAAATACGTCTTTTTCAACCCAAAACTTATCCCGTTTGACCTACATGGACTCATATCGTTCGATTTGAAGTGTTTAGGTCATTTCGTACACAAAACCTCTCCTGTTTGACTGAGTTTGACTCAAATCAATGTATTTCAAGTGTTTATGACATGTTCAAGGGTAAATACTTCTCTTTCTAACCCAAGCTGTTCCTATTATACCTATATTGACACCTATTGTCCGATTTGAAGTGTTTAGGTCATTTAATACACAAAACCTCTCCAGTTAGACTCACTTTCACTCTAATATTTAATACGTCATTTTCTACCCAAAATTGATCCTATTTGACCTATATTGACTCATGTCGTCCGATTCGAAGTTTTAAGGTCATTTAATACACAAAACTCTCCTATTTGACCAAGGTTGACCCAAATCGATGTATTTCTAGTGTCTATGACATGTTCAAGGGTAAATAGGTCATTTTCTACCAGAATCTTATCCCATTTGACCTATATTGACTCATATCGTCCGATTCGAAGTGTTTTGGTGATATAATATACAAAACCTCTCCCGTTTCACCGAGGTTTACTCAAGTTGTTGTATTTCAAGTATTTATGACATAATCAAGGTTAAATACGTCATTTTCTACCCAAAACTAATCCCATTTTACGTATATTAACACATATCGTCCAATTTGAAGTGTGTAGGTCATTTAATACACAAAACCTCTCCCGTTAGACTGACTTTCACTCAAATTGATGTATTTCAAATATTTGTGACATGTTCAAGTGTAATTAAATCATTTTCTACCCAAAATGGATCCAATTTAATACACAAAACTCTCCTATTTGACCGAGTTTAACTCAAATAGATGAGTTTCAAGTGTTTATGACATGATCAAGGATAAATACGTGATTTTCTACCCTAAACTAATCTCATTTGACCTAATTTGACTCATATCGTCCGATTCGAAATGTTTAGGTCATTTAATACACAAAACCTCTCTTATTTTACCGAGTTTGACTCAAATCCATGTATTAAATCACCCAAAACTGATCCCATTTGACCTCTATGGACTCATATCGTCTGATTCGAAGTGTTTAGGTCATTTAGTACACAAAACCTCTCTTGTTTGACTGAGTTTGACTTAAATCGATGTATTTCAAGTTTTTATGACATGTTCAAGGGTAAATACTTCACTTTCTACCCCAAACTGTTCCTATTTTACCTATATTGACATATATCGTCCGATTCGAAGTGTTTAGGTCATTTAATACACAAAGCCTCTCCCGTTAGACTGACTTACACTCAAATATTAAATATGTCATTTTCTACCCAAAATTGATCCTATTTGACCTATATTGACTCATGTCGTCCGATTCGAAGTGTTAAGGTCATTTAATACACAAAATCTCTCCTATTTGAGCAAGGTTGACTCAAATCGGTGTATTTCAAGTGTTTATGACATGTTCAAGGGTAAATAGGTCATTTTCTACCCAAATCTGATCCCATTTGACCTATATTGACTCATATCGTCCGATTCGAAGTGTTTTGGTGATATAATATACAAAACCTCTCCCGTTTCACCGAGGTTTACTCAAATTGTTGTATTTCAAGTATTTATGACATAATCAAGGTTAAATACGTCATTTTCTACCCAAAACTGATCCCATTTTACGTATATTAACACATATCGTCCAATTTGAAGTGTGTAGGTCATTTAATACACAAAACCTCTCCCGTTAGACTGACTTTCACTCAAATTGATGTATTTCAAATATTTGTGACATGTTCAAGTGTAATTAAATCATTTTCTACCCAAAATTGATCCCATTTAATACACAAAACTCTCCTATTTGACCGAGTTTAACTCAAATAGATGATTTTCAAGTGTTTATGACATGATCAAGGATAAATACGTGATTTTCTACCCTAAACTAATCTCATTTGACCTAATTTGACTCATATCGTCCGATTCGAAATGTTTAGGTCATTTAATACACCAAACCTCTCTTATTTTACCGAGTTTGACTCAAATCCATGTATTTGAAGTGTTTATGACATGTATAAGCGTAAATACCTCATTTTCAACCCAAAACTGATCCCATTTGACCTATATTGACTCATATTGTCCGATTCGAAGTGTTAAGGTCATTTAATTCACAAAACTCTCGTATTTGACCGAGGTTGACTCAAATCGATGTATTTCAAGTGTTTATTACATGTTCAAGGGTAAATACGTCATTTTCTACCCAAAACTGATCCCATTTGACCTATATTAACTCATATCATCCGATTTAAAATGTTAACGTGATTTATTACACAAAACCTCTCCCATTTCACGGATTTTTGACTTAAATCGATGTATTTCTAGTGTTTATGACATGTTTAAGGGTAAATACATAATTTTCTACCCAAAACTGATCCCGTATTAACTATATTGACACATATCGTCTGATTCGAAGTGTTTAAGTCATTTAATACACAAAACCTCTCCCATTTGACTTAGTTTGACCCAAATTGATGTATTTCAAATTTTTATGACATATTCAAGGGTAAATACGTCTTTTTAAACACAAAACTGAAACCATTTGACCTATATGGACTCATATCGTCCGATTCGATGTGTTTAGGTCATTTAGTACACAAATCCTCTCCCGTTTGACTAAGTTTGACTCAAATCGATGTATTTCAAGTATTTATGACATGTTCAAGGGTAAATATACGTCATTTTCTACCCAAAACTGATCCCATTTGACCTATATTAACTCATATCATCCGATTTAAAGTGTTAAGGTGATTTATTACACAAAACCTCTCCCATTTCACGGATTTTGACTTAAATCGATGTATTTCTAGTGTTTATGACATGTTCGAGGGTAAATACGTAATTTTCTACCCAAAAATGATCCTAGTTTAACTATATTGACACATATCGTCTGATTCAAAGTGTTATGTCATTTAATACAGAAAACCTCTCCCATTTGACTGAGTTTGACTCAATTCGATGTATTTCAAGTATGTATGACATGTTCAAGGGTAAATACGTGTTTTTCAACCCAAAACTGATCCCATTTGACCTCTATGGACTCATATCGTCTGATTCGAAGTGTTTAGGTCATTTAGTACACAAAACCTCTCTTGTTTGACTGAGGTTGACTTAAATCGATGTATTTCAAGTTTTTATGACATGTTCAAGGGTAAATACTTCACTTTCTACCCCAAACTGTTCCTATTTTACCTATATTGACATATATCGTCCGATTCGAAGTGTTTAGGTCATTTAATACACAAAGCCTCTCCCGCTAGACTAACTTTCACTCAAATATTAAATATGTCATTTTCTACCCAACATTGATCCTATTTGACCTATATTGACTCATGTCGTCCGATTCGAAGTGTTAAGGTCATTTAATACACAAAATCTCTCCTATTTGACCAAGGTTGACTCAAATCGATGTATTTCAAGTGTTTATGACATGTTCAAGGGTAAATAGGTCATTTTCTCCCCAAATCTGATCCCATTTGACCTATATTGACTCATATCGTCCGATTCGAAGTGTTTTGGTGATATAATATTCAAAACCTCTCCCGTTTGACCGAGGGTAACTCAAATCGTTGTATTTCAAGTATCTATGAATGACATAATCAAGGTTAAATACGTAATTTTCTACCCAAAACTGATCCCATTTTAACTATATTGACACATTTCGTCTGATTCTAAGTGTTTAAGTCATTTAATACACAAAACCTTTCCCATTTGACTCAGTTTGACCCAAATTGATGTATATCAAGTATTTATGACATGTTCAAGGGTAAATAAGTCTTTTTTAACACAAAACTGATCCCATATGACCTATATGAACTCATATCACCCGATTCGAAGTGTTTAGGTCATTTAGTACACAAAACCTCTCCTATTTGACTGAGTTTGACTCAAATCAATGTATTTCAAGTGTTTATCACATGTTCAAGGGTAAATACGTCATTTTCTACCCCAAACTAGTCCTATTTTACTTATATTGACACATATCGTCCGATTCGAAGTGTTTAGGTCATTTAATACACATAACCTCTCCCGTTAGACTGACTTTCACTCAAATATTTAATACGTCATTTTCTACCCAAAACTGATCCCATTTTAACTATATTGACACATATCATCTGATTCGAAGTGTTTAAGTCGTTTAATACACAAAACCTCTCCCATTTAACTGAGTTTGACTCAATTCGATGTATTTCAAGTATGTATGACATGTTCAAGGGTAAATACGTCTTTTTCAACCCAAAACTGATCCCATTTGACCTCTATGGACTCATATCGTCTGATTCGAAGTGTTTAGGTCATTTAGTACACAAAACCTCTCTTGTTTGACTGAGTTTGACTTAAATCGATGTATTTCAAGTTTTTATGACATGTTCAAGGGTAAATACTTCACTTTCTACCCCAAACTATTCCTATTTTACCTATATTGACAAATATCGTCCGATTCGAAGTGTTTAGGTCATTTAATACACAAAGCCTCTCCCGTTAGACTGACTTTCACTCAAATATTAAATATGTCATTTTCTACCCAAAATTGATCCTATTTGACCTATATTGACTCATGTCGTCCGATTCGAAGTGTTAAGGTCATTTAATACACAAAATCTCTCCTATTTGACCAAGGTTGACTCAAATCGATGTATTTCAAGTTTTATGACATGTTCAAGGGTAAATAGGTCATTTACTACCCAAATCTGATCCCATTTGACCTATATTGACTCACATCGTCCGATTCGAAGTGTTTTGGTGATATAATATACAAAACCTCTCCCGTTTTACCGAGGTTTACTCAAATTGTTGTATTTCAAGTATTTATGACATAATCAAGGTTAAATACGTCATTTTCTACCCAAAACTGATCCCATTTTACGTATATTAACACATATCGTCCAATTTGAAGTGTGTAGGTCATTTAATACACAAAACCTCTCCCGTTAGACTAACTTTCACTCAAATTGATGTATTTCAAATATTTGTGACATGTTCAAGTGTAATTAAATCATTTTCTACCCAAAATTGATCCCATTTAATACACAAAACTCTCCTATTTGACCGAGTTTAACTCAAATAGATGATTTTCAAGTGTTTATGACATGATCAAGGATAAATACGTGATTTTCTACCCTAAACTAATCTCATTTGACCTAATTTGACTCATATCGTCCGATTCGAAATGTTTAGGTCATTTAATACACAAAACCTCTCTTATTTTACCGAGTTTGACTCAAATCCATGTATTTGAAGTGTTTATGACATGTATAAGCGTAAATACCTCATTTTCAACCCAAAACTGATCCCATTTGACCTATATTGACTCATATTGTCCGATTCGAAGTGTTAAGGTCATTTAATTCACAAAACTCTCGTATTTGACCGAGGTTGACTCAAATCGATGTATTTCAAGTGTTTATTACATGTTCAAGGGTAAATACGTCATTTTCTACCCAAAACTGATCCCATTTGACCTATATTAACTCATATCATCCGATTTAAAATGTTAACGTGATTTATTACATAAAACCTCTCCCATTTCACGGATTTTTGACTTAAATCGATGTATTTCTAGTGTTTATGACATGTTTAAGGGTAAATACATAATTTTCTACCCAAAACTGATCCCGTATTAACTATATTGACACATATCGTCTGATTCGAAGTGTTTAAGTCATTTAATACACAAAACCTCTCCCATTTGACTTAGTTTGACCCAAATTGATGTATTTCAAGTTTTTATGACATATTCAAGGGTAAATACGTCATTTTAAACACAAAACGGATCCCATTTGACCTATATGGACTCATATCGTCCGATTCGAAGTGTTTAGGTCATTTAGTACACAAATCCTCTCCCGTTTGACTAAGTTTGACTCAAATCGATGTATTTCAAGTATTTATGACATGTTCAAGGGTAAATATACGTCATTTTCTACCCAAAACTGATCCCATTTGACCTATATTAACTCATATCATCCGATTTAAAGTGTTAAGGTGATTTATTACACAAAACCTCTCCCATTTCACGGATTTTGACTTAAATCGATGTATTTCTAGTGTTTATGACATGTTCGAGGGTAAATACGTAATTTTCTACCCAAAAATGATCCTAGTTTAACTATATTGACACGTATCGTCTGATTCAAAGTGTTATGTCATTTAATACACAAAACCTCTCCCATTTGACTGAGTTTGACTCAATTCGATGTATTTCAAGTATGTATGACATGTTCAAGGGTAAATACGTGTTTTTCAACCCAAAACTGATCCCATTTGACCTCTATGGACTCATATCGTCTGATTCGAAGTGTTTAGGTCATTTAGTACACAAAACCTCTCTTGTTTGACTGAGTTTGACTTAAATCGATGTATTTCAAGTTTTTATGACATGTTCAAGGGTAAATACTTCACTTTCTACCCCAAACTGTTCCTATTTTACCTATATTGACATATATCGTCCGATTCGAAGTGTTTAGGTCATTTAATACACAAAGCCTCTCCCGTTAGACTGACTTTCACTCAAATATTAAATATGTCATTTTCTACCCAAAATTGATCCTATTTGACCTATATTGACTCATGTCGTCCGATTCGAAGTGTTAAGGTCATTTAATACACAAAATCTCTCCTATTTGAGCAAGGTTGACTCAAATCGGTGTATTTCAAATGTTTATGACATGTTCAAGGGTAAATAGGTCATTTTCTACCCAAATCTGATCCCATTTGACCTATATTGACTCATATCGTCCGATTCGAAGTGTTTTGGTGATATAATATACAAAACCTCTCCCGTTTCACCGAGGTTTACTCAATTTGTTGTATTTCAAGTATTTATGACATAATCAAGGTTAAATACGTCATTTTCTACCCAAAACTGATCCCATTTTACGTATATTAACACATATCGTCCAATTTGAAGTGTGTAGGTCATTTAATACACAAAACCTCTCCCGTTAGACTGACTTTCACTCAAATTGATGTATTTTAAATATTTGTGACATGTTCAAGTGTAATTAAATCATTTTCTACCCAAAATTGATCCCATTTAATACACAAAACTCTCCTATTTGACCGAGTTTAACTCAAATAGATGATTTTCAAGTGTTTATGACATGATCAAGGATAAATACGTGATTTTCTACCCTAAACTAATCTCATTTGACCTAATTTGACTCATATCGTCCGATTCGAAATGTTTAGGTCATTTAATACACCAAACCTCTCTTATTTTACCGAGTTTGACTCAAATCCATGTATTTGAAGTGTTTATGACATGTATAAGCGTAAATACCTCATTTTCAACCCAAAACTGATCCCATTTGACCTATATTGACTCATATTGTCCGATTCGAAGTGTTAAGGTCATTTAATTCACAAAACTCTCGTATTTGACCGAGGTTGACTCAAATCGATGTATTTCAAGTGTTTATTACATGTTCAAGGGTAAATACGTCATTTTCTACCCAAAACTGATCCCATTTGACCTATATTAACTCATATCATCCGATTTAAAATGTTAACGTGATTTATTACACAAAACCTCTCCCATTTCACGGATTTTTGACTTAAATCGATGTATTTCTAGTGTTTATGACATGTTTAAGGGTAAATACATAATTTTCTACCCAAAACTGATCCCGTATTAACTATATTGACACATATCGTCTGATTCGAAGTGTTTAAGTCATTTAATACACAAAACCTCTCCCATTTGACTTAGTTTGACCCAAATTGATGTATTTCAAATTTTTATGACATATTCAAGGGTAAATACGTCTTTTTAAACACAAAACTGAAACCATTTGACCTATATGGACTCATATCGTCCGATTCGAAGTGTTTAGGTCATTTAGTACACAAATCCTCTCCCGTTTGACTAAGTTTGACTCAAATCGATGTATTTCAAGTATTTATGACATGTTCAAGGGTAAATATACGTCATTTTCTACCCAAAACTGATCCCATTTGACCTATATTAACTCATATCATCCGATTTAAAGTGTTAAGGTGATTTATTACACAAAACCTCTCCCATTTCACGGATTTTGACTTAAATCGATGTATTTCTAGTGTTTATGACATGTTCGAGGGTAAATACGTAATTTTCTACCCAAAAATGATCCTAGTTTAACTATATTGACACGTATCGTCTGATTCAAAGTGTTATGTCATTTAATACACAAAACCTCTCCCATTTGACTGAGTTTGACTCAATTCGATGTATTTCAAGTATGTATGACATGTTCAAGGGTAAATACGTGTTTTTCAACCCAAAACTGATCCCATTTGACCTCTATGGACTCATATCGTCTGATTCGAAGGGTTTAGGTCATTTAGTACACAAAACCTCTCTTGTTTGACTGAGTTTGACTTAAATCGATGTATTTCAAGTTTTTATGACATGTTCAAGGGTAAATACTTCACTTTCTACCCCAAACTGTTCCTATTTTACCTATATTGACATATATCGTCCGATTCGAAGTGTTTAGGTCATTTAATACACAAAGCCTCTCCCGTTAGACTAACTTTCACTCAAATATTAAATATGTCATTTTCTACCCAAAATTGATCCTATTTGACCTATATTGACTCATGTCGTCCGATTCGAAGTGTTAAGGTCATTTAATACACAAAATCTCTCCTATTTGAGCAAGGTTGACTCAAATCGGTGTATTTCAAGTGTTTATGACATGTTCAAGGGTAAATAGGTCATTTTCTACCCAAATCTGATCCCATTTGACCTATATTGACTCATATCGTCCGATTCGAAGTGTTTTGGTGATATAATATACAAAACCTCTCCCGTTTCACCGAGGTTTACTCAAATTGTTGTATTTCAAGTATTTATGACATAATCAAGGTTAAATACGTCATTTTCTACCCAAAACTGATCCCATTTTACGTATATTAACACATATCGTCCAATTTGAAGTGTGTAGGTCATTTAATACACAAAACCTCTCCCGTTAGACTGACTTTCACTCAAATTGATGTATTTCAAATATTTGTGACATGTTCAAGTGTAATTAAATCATTTTCTACCCAAAATTGATCCCATTTAATACACAAAACTCTCCTATTTGACCGAGTTTAACTCAAATAGATGATTTTCAAGTGTTTATGACATGATCAAGGATAAATACGTGATTTTCTACCCTAAACTAATCTCATTTGACCTAATTTGACTCATATCGTCCGATTCAAAATGTTTAGGTCATTTAATACACCAAACCTCTCTTATTTTACCGAGTTTGACTCAAATCCATGTATTTGAAGTGTTTATGACATGTATAAGCGTAAATACCTCATTTTCAACCCAAAACTGATCCCATTTGACCTATATTGACTCATATTGTCCGATTCGAAGTGTTAAGGTCATTTAATTCACAAAACTCTCGTATTTGACCGAGGTTGACTCAAATCGATGTATTTCAAGTGTTTATTACATGTTCAAGGGTAAATACGTCATTTTCTACCCAAAACTGATCCCATTTGACCTATATTAACTCATATCATCCGATTTAAAATGTTAACGTGATTTATTACACAAAACCTCTCCCATTTCACGGATTTTTGACTTAAATCGATGTATTTCTAGTGTTTATGACATGTTTAAGGGTAAATACATAATTTTCTACCCAAAACTGATCCCGTATTAACTATATTGACACATATCGTCTGATTCGAAGTGTTTAAGTCATTTAATACACAAAACCTCTCCCATTTGACTTAGTTTGACCCAAATTGATGTATTTCAAATTTTTATGACATATTCAAGGGTAAATACGTCTTTTTAAACACAAAACTGAAACCATTTGACCTATATGGACTCATATCGTCCGATTCGATGTGTTTAGGTCATTTAGTACACAAATCCTCTCCCGTTTGACTAAGTTTGACTCAAATCGATGTATTTCAAGTATTTATGACATGTTCAAGGGTAAATATACGTCATTTTCTACCCAAAACTGATCCCATTTGACCTATATTAACTCATATCATCCGATTTAAAGTGTTAAGGTGATTTATTACACAAAACCTCTCCCATTTCACGGATTTTGACTTAAATCGATGTATTTCTAGTGTTTATGACATGTTCGAGGGTAAATACGTAATTTTCTACCCAAAAATGATCCTAGTTTAACTATATTGACACATATCGTCTGATTCAAAGTGTTATGTCATTTAATACAGAAAACCTCTCCCATTTGACTGAGTTTGACTCAATTCGATGTATTTCAAGTATGTATGACATGTTCAAGGGTAAATACGTGTTTTTCAACCCAAAACTGATCCCATTTGACCTCTATGGACTCATATCGTCTGATTCGAAGTGTTTAGGTCATTTAGTACACAAAACCTCTCTTGTTTGACTGAGGTTGACTTAAATCGATGTATTTCAAGTTTTTATGACATGTTCAAGGGTAAATACTTCACTTTCTACCCCAAACTGTTCCTATTTTACCTATATTGACATATATCGTCCGATTCGAAGTGTTTAGGTCATTTAATACACAAAGCCTCTCCCGCTAGACTAACTTTCACTCAAATATTAAATATGTCATTTTCTACCCAACATTGATCCTATTTGACCTATATTGACTCATGTCGTCCGATTCGAAGTGTTAAGGTCATTTAATACACAAAATCTCTCCTATTTGACCAAGGTTGACTCAAATCGATGTATTTCAAGTGTTTATGACATGTTCAAGGGTAAATAGGTCATTTTCTCCCCAAATCTGATCCCATTTGACCTATATTGACTCATATCGTCCGATTCGAAGTGTTTTGGTGATATAATATTCAAAACCTCTCCCGTTTGACCGAGGGTAACTCAAATCGTTGTATTTCAAGTATCTATGAATGACATAATCAAGGTTAAATACGTAATTTTCTACCCAAAACTGATCCCATTTTAACTATATTGACACATTTCGTCTGATTCTAAGTGTTTAAGTCATTTAATACACAAAACCTTTCCCATTTGACTCAGTTTGACCCAAATTGATGTATATCAAGTATTTATGACATGTTCAAGGGTAAATAAGTCTTTTTTAACACAAAACTGATCCCATATGACCTATATGAACTCATATCACCCGATTCGAAGTGTTTAGGTCATTTAGTACACAAAACCTCTCCTATTTGACTGAGTTTGACTCAAATCAATGTATTTCAAGTGTTTATCACATGTTCAAGGGTAAATACGTCATTTTCTACCCCAAACTAGTCCTATTTTACTTATATTGACACATATCGTCCGATTCGAAGTGTTTAGGTCATTTAATACACATAACCTCTCCCGTTAGACTGACTTTCACTCAAATATTTAATACGTCATTTTCTACCCAAAACTGATCCCATTTTAACTATATTGACACATATCATCTGATTCGAAGTGTTTAAGTCGTTTAATACACAAAACCTCTCCCATTTAACTGAGTTTGACTCAATTCGATGTATTTCAAGTATGTATGACATGTTCAAGGGTAAATACGTCTTTTTCAACCCAAAACTGATCCCATTTGACCTCTATGGACTCATATCGTCTGATTCGAAGTGTTTAGGTCATTTAGTACACAAAACCTCTCTTGTTTGACTGAGTTTGACTTAAATCGATGTATTTCAAGTTTTTATGACATGTTCAAGGGTAAATACTTCACTTTCTACCCCAAACTATTCCTATTTTACCTATATTGACAAATATCGTCCGATTCGAAGTGTTTAGGTCATTTAATACACAAAGCCTCTCCCGTTAGACTGACTTTCACTCAAATATTAAATATGTCATTTTCTACCCAAAATTGATCCTATTTGACCTATATTGACTCATGTCGTCCGATTCGAAGTGTTAAGGTCATTTAATACACAAAATCTCTCCTATTTGACCAAGGTTGACTCAAATCGATGTATTTCAAGTTTTATGACATGTTCAAGGGTAAATAGGTCATTTACTACCCAAATCTGATCCCATTTGACCTATATTGACTCACATCGTCCGATTCGAAGTGTTTTGGTGATATAATATACAAAACCTCTCCCGTTTTACCGAGGTTTACTCAAATTGTTGTATTTCAAGTATTTATGACATAATCAAGGTTAAATACGTCATTTTCTACCCAAAACTGATCCCATTTTACGTATATTAACACATATCGTCCAATTTGAAGTGTGTAGGTCATTTAATACACAAAACCTCTCCCGTTAGACTAACTTTCACTCAAATTGATGTATTTCAAATATTTGTGACATGTTCAAGTGTAATTAAATCATTTTCTACCCAAAATTGATCCCATTTAATACACAAAACTCTCCTATTTGACCGAGTTTAACTCAAATAGATGATTTTCAAGTGTTTATGACATGATCAAGGATAAATACGTGATTTTCTACCCTAAACTAATCTCATTTGACCTAATTTGACTCATATCGTCCGATTCGAAATGTTTAGGTCATTTAATACACAAAACCTCTCTTATTTTACCGAGTTTGACTCAAATCCATGTATTTGAAGTGTTTATGACATGTATAAGCGTAAATACCTCATTTTCAACCCAAAACTGATCCCATTTGACCTATATTGACTCATATTGTCCGATTCGAAGTGTTAAGGTCATTTAATTCACAAAACTCTCGTATTTGACCGAGGTTGACTCAAATCGATGTATTTCAAGTGTTTATTACATGTTCAAGGGTAAATACGTCATTTTCTACCCAAAACTGATCCCATTTGACCTATATTAACTCATATCATCCGATTTAAAATGTTAACGTGATTTATTACATAAAACCTCTCCCATTTCACGGATTTTTGACTTAAATCGATGTATTTCTAGTGTTTATGACATGTTTAAGGGTAAATACATAATTTTCTACCCAAAACTGATCCCGTATTAACTATATTGACACATATCGTCTGATTCGAAGTGTTTAAGTCATTTAATACACAAAACCTCTCCCATTTGACTTAGTTTGACCCAAATTGATGTATTTCAAGTTTTTATGACATATTCAAGGGTAAATACGTCATTTTAAACACAAAACGGATCCCATTTGACCTATATGGACTCATATCGTCCGATTCGAAGTGTTTAGGTCATTTAGTACACAAATCCTCTCCCGTTTGACTAAGTTTGACTCAAATCGATGTATTTCAAGTATTTATGACATGTTCAAGGGTAAATATACGTCATTTTCTACCCAAAACTGATCCCATTTGACCTATATTAACTCATATCATCCGATTTAAAGTGTTAAGGTGATTTATTACACAAAACCTCTCCCATTTCACGGATTTTGACTTAAATCGATGTATTTCTAGTGTTTATGACATGTTCGAGGGTAAATACGTAATTTTCTACCCAAAAATGATCCTAGTTTAACTATATTGACACGTATCGTCTGATTCAAAGTGTTATGTCATTTAATACACAAAACCTCTCCCATTTGACTGAGTTTGACTCAATTCGATGTATTTCAAGTATGTATGACATGTTCAAGGGTAAATACGTGTTTTTCAACCCAAAACTGATCCCATTTGACCTCTATGGACTCATATCGTCTGATTCGAAGTGTTTAGGTCATTTAGTACACAAAACCTCTCTTGTTTGACTGAGTTTGACTTAAATCGATGTATTTCAAGTTTTTATGACATGTTCAAGGGTAAATACTTCACTTTCTACCCCAAACTGTTCCTATTTTACCTATATTGACATATATCGTCCGATTCGAAGTGTTTAGGTCATTTAATACACAAAGCCTCTCCCGTTAGACTGACTTTCACTCAAATATTAAATATGTCATTTTCTACCCAAAATTGATCCTATTTGACCTATATTGACTCATGTCGTCCGATTCGAAGTGTTAAGGTCATTTAATACACAAAATCTCTCCTATTTGAGCAAGGTTGACTCAAATCGGTGTATTTCAAATGTTTATGACATGTTCAAGGGTAAATAGGTCATTTTCTACCCAAATCTGATCCCATTTGACCTATATTGACTCATATCGTCCGATTCGAAGTGTTTTGGTGATATAATATACAAAACCTCTCCCGTTTCACCGAGGTTTACTCAATTTGTTGTATTTCAAGTATTTATGACATAATCAAGGTTAAATACGTCATTTTCTACCCAAAACTGATCCCATTTTACGTATATTAACACATATCGTCCAATTTGAAGTGTGTAGGTCATTTAATACACAAAACCTCTCCCGTTAGACTGACTTTCACTCAAATTGATGTATTTTAAATATTTGTGACATGTTCAAGTGTAATTAAATCATTTTCTACCCAAAATTGATCCCATTTAATACACAAAACTCTCCTATTTGACCGAGTTTAACTCAAATAGATGATTTTCAAGTGTTTATGACATGATCAAGGATAAATACGTGATTTTCTACCCTAAACTAATCTCATTTGACCTAATTTGACTCATATCGTCCGATTCGAAATGTTTAGGTCATTTAATACACCAAACCTCTCTTATTTTACCGAGTTTGACTCAAATCCATGTATTTGAAGTGTTTATGACATGTATAAGCGTAAATACCTCATTTTCAACCCAAAACTGATCCCATTTGACCTATATTGACTCATATTGTCCGATTCGAAGTGTTAAGGTCATTTAATTCACAAAACTCTCGTATTTGACCGAGGTTGACTCAAATCGATGTATTTCAAGTGTTTATTACATGTTCAAGGGTAAATACGTCATTTTCTACCCAAAACTGATCCCATTTGACCTATATTAACTCATATCATCCGATTTAAAATGTTAACGTGATTTATTACACAAAACCTCTCCCATTTCACGGATTTTTGACTTAAATCGATGTATTTCTAGTGTTTATGACATGTTTAAGGGTAAATACATAATTTTCTACCCAAAACTGATCCCGTATTAACTATATTGACACATATCGTCTGATTCGAAGTGTTTAAGTCATTTAATACACAAAACCTCTCCCATTTGACTTAGTTTGACCCAAATTGATGTATTTCAAATTTTTATGACATATTCAAGGGTAAATACGTCTTTTTAAACACAAAACTGAAACCATTTGACCTATATGGACTCATATCGTCCGATTCGAAGTGTTTAGGTCATTTAGTACACAAATCCTCTCCCGTTTGACTAAGTTTGACTCAAATCGATGTATTTCAAGTATTTATGACATGTTCAAGGGTAAATATACGTCATTTTCTACCCAAAACTGATCCCATTTGACCTATATTAACTCATATCATCCGATTTAAAGTGTTAAGGTGATTTATTACACAAAACCTCTCCCATTTCACGGATTTTGACTTAAATCGATGTATTTCTAGTGTTTATGACATGTTCGAGGGTAAATACGTAATTTTCTACCCAAAAATGATCCTAGTTTAACTATATTGACACGTATCGTCTGATTCAAAGTGTTATGTCATTTAATACACAAAACCTCTCCCATTTGACTGAGTTTGACTCAATTCGATGTATTTCAAGTATGTATGACATGTTCAAGGGTAAATACGTGTTTTTCAACCCAAAACTGATCCCATTTGACCTCTATGGACTCATATCGTCTGATTCGAAGGGTTTAGGTCATTTAGTACACAAAACCTCTCTTGTTTGACTGAGTTTGACTTAAATCGATGTATTTCAAGTTTTTATGACATGTTCAAGGGTAAATACTTCACTTTCTACCCCAAACTGTTCCTATTTTACCTATATTGACATATATCGTCCGATTCGAAGTGTTTAGGTCATTTAATACACAAAGCCTCTCCCGTTAGACTAACTTTCACTCAAATATTAAATATGTCATTTTCTACCCAAAATTGATCCTATTTGACCTATATTGACTCATGTCGTCCGATTCGAAGTGTTAAGGTCATTTAATACACAAAATCTCTCCTATTTGAGCAAGGTTGACTCAAATCGGTGTATTTCAAGTGTTTATGACATGTTCAAGGGTAAATAGGTCATTTTCTACCCAAATCTGATCCCATTTGACCTATATTGACTCATATCGTCCGATTCGAAGTGTTTTGGTGATATAATATACAAAACCTCTCCCGTTTCACCGAGGTTTACTCAAATTGTTGTATTTCAAGTATTTATGACATAATCAAGGTTAAATACGTCATTTTCTACCCAAAACTGATCCCATTTTACGTATATTAACACATATCGTCCAATTTGAAGTGTGTAGGTCATTTAATACACAAAACCTCTCCCGTTAGACTGACTTTCACTCAAATTGATGTATTTCAAATATTTGTGACATGTTCAAGTGTAATTAAATCATTTTCTACCCAAAATTGATCCCATTTAATACACAAAACTCTCCTATTTGACCGAGTTTAACTCAAATAGATGATTTTCAAGTGTTTATGACATGATCAAGGATAAATACGTGATTTTCTACCCTAAACTAATCTCATTTGACCTAATTTGACTCATATCGTCCGATTCGAAATGTTTAGGTCATTTAATACACCAAACCTCTCTTATTTTACCGAGTTTGACTCAAATCCATGTATTTGAAGTGTTTATGACATGTATAAGCGTAAATACCTCATTTTCAACCCAAAACTGATCCCATTTGACCTATATTGACTCATATTGTCCGATTCGAAGTGTTAAGGTCATTTAATTCACAAAACTCTCGTATTTGACCGAGGTTGACTCAAATCGATGTATTTCAAGTGTTTATTACATGTTCAAGGGTAAATACGTCATTTTCTACCCAAAACTGATCCCATTTGACCTATATTAACTCATATCATCCGATTTAAAATGTTAACGTGATTTATTACACAAAACCTCTCCCATTTCACGGATTTTTGACTTAAATCGATGTATTTCTAGTGTTTATGACATGTTTAAGGGTAAATACATAATTTTCTACCCAAAACTGATCCCGTATTAACTATATTGACACATATCGTCTGATTCGAAGTGTTTAAGTCATTTAATACACAAAACCTCTCCCATTTGACTTAGTTTGACCCAAATTGATGTATTTCAAATTTTTATGACATATTCAAGGGTAAATACGTCTTTTTAAACACAAAACTGAAACCATTTGACCTATATGGACTCATATCGTCCGATTCGATGTGTTTAGGTCATTTAGTACACAAATCCTCTCCCGTTTGACTAAGTTTGACTCAAATCGATGTATTTCAAGTATTTATGACATGTTCAAGGGTAAATATACGTCATTTTCTACCCAAAACTGATCCCATTTGACCTATATTAACTCATATCATCCGATTTAAAGTGTTAAGGTGATTTATTACACAAAACCTCTCCCATTTCACGGATTTTGACTTAAATCGATGTATTTCTAGTGTTTATGACATGTTCGAGGGTAAATACGTAATTTTCTACCCAAAAATGATCCTAGTTTAACTATATTGACACGTATCGTCTGATTCAAAGTGTTATGTCATTTAATACACAAAACCTCTCCCATTTGACTGAGTTTGACTCAATTCGATGTATTTCAAGTATGTATGACATGTTCAAGGGTAAATACGTGTTTTTCAACCCAAAACTGATCCCATTTGACCTCTATGGACTCATATCGTCTGATTCGAAGGGTTTAGGTCATTTAGTACACAAAACCTCTCTTGTTTGACTGAGTTTGACTTAAATCGATGTATTTCAAGTTTTTATGACATGTTCAAGGGTAAATACTTCACTTTCTACCCCAAACTGTTCCTATTTTACCTATATTGACATATATCGTCCGATTCGAAGTGTTTAGGTCATTTAATACACAAAGCCTCTCCCGTTAGACTAACTTTCACTCAAATATTAAATATGTCATTTTCTACCCAAAATTGATCCTATTTGACCTATATTGACTCATGTCGTCCGATTCGAAGTGTTAAGGTCATTTAATACACAAAATCTCTCCTATTTGAGCAAGGTTGACTCAAATCGGTGTATTTCAAGTGTTTATGACATGTTCAAGGGTAAATAGGTCATTTTCTACCCAAATCTGATCCCATTTGACCTATATTGACTCATATCGTCCGATTCGAAGTGTTTTGGTGATATAATATACAAAACCTCTCCCGTTTCACCGAGGTTTACTCAAATTGTTGTATTTCAAGTATTTATGACATAATCAAGGTTAAATACGTCATTTTCTACCCAAAACTGATCCCATTTTACGTATATTAACACATATCGTCCAATTTGAAGTGTGTAGGTCATTTAATACACAAAACCTCTCCCGTTAGACTGACTTTCACTCAAATTGATGTATTTTAAATATTTGTGACATGTTCAAGTGTAATTAAATCATTTTCTACCCAAAATTGATCCCATTTAATACACAAAACTCTCCTATTTGACCGAGTTTAACTCAAATAGATGAGTTTCAAGTGTTTATGACATGATCAAGGATAAATACGTGATTTTCTACCCTAAACTAATCTCATTTGACCTAATTTGACTCATATCGTCCGATTCGAAATGTTTAGGTCATTTAATACACAAAACCTCTCTTATTTTACCGAGTTTGACTCAAATCCATGTATTTGAAGTGTTTATGACATGTATAACCGTAAATACCTCATTTTCAACCCAAAACTGATCCCATTTGACCTATATTGACTCATATTGTCCGATTCGAAGTGTTAAGGTCATTTAATTACAAAACTCTCGTATTTGACCGAGGTTGACTCAAATCGATGTATTTCAAGTGTTTATTACATGTTTAAGGGTAAATAGGTCATTTTCTACCCAAAATTGATCCCATTTGACCTATATTGACTCATATTGTTCGATTGGAAGTGTTTAGGTCATTTAATACATCGTACCTCTCCTGTTTGACCGAATTTCACTCAAATCAATGTATTTCAAGTGTTTATTACATGTTTAAGGGTAATAATCATTTTCTACCCAAAAATTGTACCCGTTTGACCTATTTTGACTCATGGCGTTCGATTCGAAGTGTTAAAGTCATTTTATACCCAGAACCACTCCTGTTTGAACCAAGTTTGACTCAAATCGGATGTATTTTAATTGTTTATGACATGTTCAATAGTAAATACGTCATATTCTACCCAAAATTGTACCCGTTTGACCTATACTGACTCATATCATCCGATTCAAAGTGTTTAGGTCATTTAATACCCAAAACCTCTCCCGTTTGACCTAGTTTTACTCAAATCGATGTATTTCAAGGATTATGACATGTTCAAGGGTAAATACGTCATTTTCTACCCAAAACTGATCCCATTTAATACCCAAAACCTCTCCCGTTTGACCTAGTTTTACTCAAATCGATGTATTTCAAGTGATTATGACATAATTAAGGATAAATACGTCATTTTCTACCCTAAAGTGAACCCATTTGACCTATTTTGACTCATATTGTCTGATTTGAAGTGTTTAGGTCATTTAATACACGAAACCTCTCCTATTTGATCGAGTTTGACTCAAATCGATGTATTTGAGGTGTTTATGACATGTTCAAGGGTAAATACTTCATTTTCTACCCAAAACTGATCCCATTTCATCTATATTGACTCATATCATCCGATTCAAAGTGTTTGGGTCATTTTAATACACAAAACCTCACCCATTTGAGCAAGTTTGACATAAATCGATGTATTTCAAGTGTTTATGACATGTTCAAGGTTAAATACGTCATTTTCTACCCAAAATTGATCCCCTTTCACCTATATTAACTCATATTATTCGATTCGAAGTGTTTAGGTCATTTAATACACAAAACCTCTCCTATTTTACCGAGTTTGACTCAAATCAATGTATTTAAATTGTTTATGACATGTTCAAGAGTAAATACTTCATTTTCTACCCAAAACTAATCCCATTTGACGTATATTTCCTTATATCTTCTGCTTCAAAGTGTTTAAGTCATTTTATACCCATAACCTTTCCCATTTGACCGAGCTTGACTAAAATTGACGTATTTCAAGTGTTTATGACATGTTTAACGGTAAATACGTCATTTTCTACCCAAAATTTATCCTAATTGACCTAAATTGATTCATTGTTTTGATTCGAAGTCTGTAGGTCATATCATACACAAAACCTCTCCCGTTTGACCGAGTTTGACTCAAATTGATGTATATCAATGGTTTATGACTTGTTCAATATTAAATACATCTATTTCTACCCCAAGCTGATCCTTTTTTACCTATACCGACTCATATCTTCCGACTTGAAGTGTTTAGGTCATTTTATACACAAAAACCCTCCTGTTTGACCGAGTTTCACTCAAATCATTGTATTTCAAGTGTTTATGACATGTTTAAGGGGAAATACTTCATTTTCTACCGAAAACTGATCCCATTTGACTTATATTGACTCATATCATCCAATTCAACGTGTTTAAGTCATTTTAGATCCAGAATCTCTCCCATTTCACCGAGTTTGACTCAAATCATTGTATTATAAATGTTTATGACATGTTCAAGATTTAATACGTCATTTGATATCCAAAATTGATCTCATTTGACCTATATTGACTCATATCGTCCAATTTGAAGTGTTTAGATCTTTTAAAACACAAAACCTCTCCCGTTTTACAGAGTTGACTCAAATCGATGTATTTCAAGTGTATATGACATGTTCAAGGGCAAATACGTCATTTTTTACCCAAAACTGATCCCATTTGACCTATATTGACTCATATCGTCTGATTCAAAGCGTTTAGGTCATTTAATACACAAAACCTCTCCCGTTTGACTGAGGTTGATTCAAATCAATGTATTTAAAGTGTTTATGACATGTTCAAGAGTAAATAAATCATTTTCTACCCAAAACTGATCTCATTTGACGTATATTAACTCAAATCGTCCGATTCAAAGTGTTTAAGTCATTTTATACCCAAAAACTTTTCTATTTGACTAAGTTTGACTAAAATTGAGGTATTTCAAGTTTTATGACATGTTTAACGGTAAATACGTCATTTTCTACCCAAAATTGATCCTAATTAACCTAAATTGATTCAATGTTTTGATTCGAAGTGTATAGGTCATTTAACAAACAAAACCTCTCCCGTTTGACCGAGTTTGACTCAAATTGATGTATTTAAATGGTTTATGACATGTTCAATATTAAATACGTTGTTTTCTACCCCAAACTAATCCTTTTTGACCTCTATTGACTTATATCTTCTGATTTGAAGTGTTTAGGTCGTTTAATACACAAAACCTCTCTTGTTTGACCGAATTTCACTCAAATCGATGTATTTCAAGTGCTTATGACATGTTCATTGGTAAATACTTCATTTTCTACCCAAAACTGATCCCATTTGACCTATATTAACTCATATCGTCCGATTCAAAGTGTTTAAGTCATTTTATACCTAGAACCTTTCCCATTTGACTGACTTTGACTCAAATCGTTGTATTTTAAATGTTTATGACATGTTCAAGGTCAAATACGTCATTTCTACCCCCAAACTGATCCTATTTGAACTATATTGACTCATATCATCCGATTCAAAGTGTTTCGGTCATTTAATACACAAAACCTCTCCCGTTTGACCGAGTTTGACTCAAATCAATGTATTTAAATTATTTATGACATGTCTATGGGTAAAAAGATCATTTTCAACCCAAAACTTATCCCATTTGACTTATATTGACTCATATCGTCCGGTTCGAAGTGTTAAGGTCATTAAATACACAAAACCTCTCCCAATTGACTGAGTTTGACTCGAATCCATGTATCTCAAGTGTTTATCACATGTTCAAGGGTAAACACATCATTTTCTACCCAAAACTGATCCCATTTAACCTAGATCGACTCATATCGTCTGATTCGAAGTGTTTAGGTCATTTAATACATAATACATCTCCTATTAGACCAAGTTTGACTCAAATCGATGTATTTCAAGTGTTTATTACATGTTCAAGGGTAAATACGTCATTTTCTACCCAAAACTGATCCCATTTGACCTATATTAACTCATATCATCCGATTTAAAATGTTAACGTGATTTATTACACAAAACCTCTCCCATTTCACGGATTTTTGACTTAAATCGATGTATTTCTAGTGTTTATGACATGTTTAAGGGTAAATACATAATTTTCTACCCAAAACTGATCCCGTATTAACTATATTGACACATATCGTCTGATTCGAAGTGTTTAAGTCATTTAATACACAAAACCTCTCCCATTTGACTTAGTTTGACCCAAATTGATGTATTTCAAGTTTTTACGACATATTCAAGGGTAAATACGTCTTTTTAAACACAAAACTGATCCCATTTGACCTATATGGACTCGTATCGTCCGATTCGAAGTGTTTAGGTCATTTAGTACACAAATCCTCTCCCGTTTGACTAAGTTTGACTCAAATCGATTTATTTCAAGTATTTATGACATGTTCAAGGGTAAATATACGTCATTTTCTACCCAAAACTGATCCCATTTGACCTATATTAACTCATATCATCCGATTTAAAGTGTTAAGGTGATTTATTACACAAAACCTCTCCCATTTCACGGATTTTGACTTAAATCGATGTATTTCTAGTGTTTATGACATGTTCGAGGGTAAATACGTAATTTTCTACCCAAAAATGATCCTAGTTTAACTATATTGACACATATCGTCTGATTCAAAGTGTTATGTCATTTAATACACAAAACCTCTCCCATTTGACTGAGTTTGACTCAATTCGATATATTTCAAGTATGTATGACATGTTCAAGGGTAAATACGTCTTTTTCAACCCAAAACTGATCCCATTTGACCTCTATGGACTCATATCGTCTGATTCGAAGTGTTTAGGTCATTTAGTACACAAAACCTCTCTTGTTTGACTGAGTTTGACTTAAATCGATGTATTTCAAGTTTTTATGACATGTTCAAGGGTAAATACTTCACTTTCTACCCCAAACTGTTCCTATTTTACCTATATTGACATATATCGTCCGATTTGAAGTGTTTAGGTCATTTAATACACAAAGCCTCTCCCGTTAGACTGACTTTCACTCAAATATTAAATATGTCATTTTCTACCCAAAATTGATCCTATTTGACCTATATTGACTCATGTCGTCCGATTCGAAGTGTTAAGGTCATTTAATACACAAAATCTCTCTTATTTGACCAAGGTTGACTCAAATCGATGTATTTCAAGTGTTCATGACATGTTCAAGGGTAAATAGGTCATTTACTACCCAAATCTGATCCCTTTGACCTATATTGACTCATTTCGTCCGATTCGAAGTGTTTTGATGATATAATATACAAAACCTCTCCTGTTTGACCGATATTTACTCAAATAGTTGTATTTTAAGTATTTATGACATAATCAAGGTTAAATTCGTCATTTTCTACCCAAAACTGATCCCATTTTACCTATATTGACACATATCGTCCAATTCGAAGTGTTTAGGTCATTTAATACAAACCTCTCCCGTTAGACCGACTTTCACTCAAATTAATGTATTTAAAATATTTGTGAAATGTTCAAGTGTAATTACGTCATTTTCTACCCAAAATTGATCCCATTTAATACACAAAACTCTCCTATTTGACCGAGTTTGACTCAAATGGATGAGTTTCAAGTGTTGATGACATGATTGATAACCGTTCTTCTAGGTCGTTTAACCAAAAGAATAGTTATGCAAAGTAAATTTATAAACACCCTAATACTACTACAACTAGTGTAGTGGTAAGTCGGGGATCGAACCACAAGGACAAGGGGCGATAGCTTTTAGACTTGATACAAAGGGTTTATTTGGAGACGTGATTAGATGAATCAAATGACAGAAAATAAACCAAGAACTAAAACGATGTTATGCTATGAAGGGAAAACGAGGACAGATCAGTTCCACCCTAGGAAGGACAATCAAACTATCAATATGCTAAATTAGGAGAAATCAGTCAACAATTAATCATGACACTCAAGATGACGAGAGGAAGTTTGTGACCCTATAAATCACACGAACAACCTATAATCACCCTATGTCTCCAAAGGAGTGGCAGGACAAGATTCGCATCGAATATCAATCAATCAATCATCAAAAATCTCAAATCCTAACTCTACGCATGAAGAACGAGCCAACCTAGGGTTTCACTAATCAAACCCCTAAGAAAACTACTCACATATAGTAATAAAGACTAGGGCATGAACAATGAAAGAGAACATGATTGAAAGGACGGAACGAGTTAAATGTAATGAACAAGAGAATGAAAAACAAAATCCTATAATAAAACAGATAACTACTCTATAAAAATTGTAAATGAAACAACGATAATAGAAAGAGGAATGAAATTCAGAAAAAACAATACTTGAAAGCATTAAACAAAATAAAACAGAAAAGAATCAATACCTTGCATAAATGAAATTGCGTGAACGAAAGAGAAACCGAATCCGAAATACAATGCTTGAAAACGAGAACAACGAAAGCAATAAACCTAAACTAATGCATGAAGGAAAGGAAAAGCTTTAAAAGTGATGTTCTAGGTTGAGGCACAAAAGCTCTCAAAGTAGGCATGAGGGTATGTACAGAGCAAGAGGGTATTTATACCCTAGGGACATAAGGGGTAAAACCCTAGGAACATAAGGGGTAGAACCCTAGGAAAAACCCTCGAGCGCCGGCCAAAGAAAGAACCAAGAAAGTCGGAAATAGGCTCCATTCGGCTGAATGGAGGGAGGATTCGGCCAAATGAGTGGCCATTCCACCGAATGGAGGGAGGATTCACCTATATCATAAACGTGGTATTTTTCCACCCTGTCCACCATTCGGCCGAATGAGTACAACCATTCAGCCGAATGTGTCTTGATTCGGCCGAATGAGTCTTTATTCGGCTATTCCAGAGAGCTTGATTTATGTGCTTGAATCCCTGTCTTCCATTCGACCGAATGGATGTGAGATTCGGTCGAATCTTGACCTGAACCTTGCTGAATAGCTCCTTTGAAATGTCTAGTGGCTTCTAGAGTTTATGGGATCTTCGAGAGTAACTTGGAACGCATGCCTAAGCTATGATATGCGCATCAAAACTCTTGATAAAGGTGTCAAAGCCTCGAACACGTCTCATTTTACCTCAAAACTATCGAAATCACCTGAAATGACCTAATAACAGCTCGAGGACAAGATCAAGGTAAAATTGAATGTAATGTGCATAAAACCAATATAAAAGCATGAGACTCGACACTAAAATGGTGTTGTAAACGTGCTCTAAAACGAGCACATCAACTTCCCCCAAGCCAAACCTTTGCTAGTCCCTAGCAAATGAACTAGCAAGGCAACACCGTGAGCAAAGCTCATGAAAAGCAAGGTGAGCAGAAAACAAGACAATGCCAACCGTGTATGCGCAAAACTCTTCCCTAGCCATGGGTGTGCAAGTACAATGGGCTCAAAAGAGCATAATACCAAGATAATCAACGTTTTCCATAGACTCGAGATTACTGGAAAAGCTACAACACAGGCCATGCCACCCAGTACCTAATGAGGTCACAAGTCCACGCTCCCCATGCTATTTCCCAAAAGATGTGGGAAATTTCTAGTACGCTCGTGTGTTTAATACGGTACGTGTTTCGCTCAGAATCATCCGACTTAAGATGAGTCAGGAATTAAACACTCAATCAAGGAGAAATCTTAGGGATTGTATCCTATCTACTCTCCAGCACAGAACTTGCTAATCAGGCCAAGTCGAACAGGTTTGGAAACGGTTGCAATGTAGGCTGGGATCAAGGTAGGGTAAAATTTGGGGATGTGGAGTTCAAATAGAGGATAGTAAGAAATCCAAGGTAATCAAACCAAGGATGGCTACGACTTTCGAAAACCATGCCACTTCCCAAAATTCTCTGGATACGCATAAATGAGCTCATTACACCTACTTTATTCTCGAATTTTTCTTTTTCTTTCTTTTTTTTCTTTTTTTTCTTTTTGTTTTTAAGAAAATGCTTCTGAAATAAACTAAGAGTAATGTAAAGAGTCATATCATACGACAACGATTTTTCCAACCAAAATCTTTCACCACAATGTAACGGGCACCACTTCACTGCAATCACTTGACTATCCTCTAGGTAAGAAGTATTTGGCTCATGTGGAGTTAGGTGATGTAGCTACGAAGAAAAAGTAAAGGCACAAAATTGGCTTACACTAAAGTCAATTGATATTCATGGTAGGCAATTTGGCCATGTAGCTGTAACTACAAACGTGTTATTATCCGTGGCCTTTAGAAAAGAAGACTATGCAGGAGGAGAACAGACACAATACTTAGACTCTCTAACTAGCACTTAATAGCATAGGACTCATAATGGAGTCCTAGAAGGCTCAATCCTCACTAGGCTAGTCGAAATGTGCCTCAATAGGTAGTCATCCAAGCCACAAACCAAGCAGGACCAGATCCCCCAAGTCAGGTGGAAAACAGTCAATCATTCGGTCCTAAAACAGGCACTAGGCTAGGAAAAACTTGAGTATGCATAAGACCACTATAATGTACACGTTAGGAGCTATCATGTTAGTTTCACAACTCAAGCACATTAATCTTGACACACCTAGACATGCAAAGAAAAACTAAAACAAAAAACAAGGCAATAGTTTCCATAGTGCGGATCTTTCGAAGCTTTGAAAACACAAGGACCCTCCCCCAAACCAGCTCAAGAGCCGTCTCGGCACTTGGGAGAAGAGAACCAAAAAGGGAGATAGATCAGCATTATGGAAGCTATTACTATACAGACAAACAAACAAAACAAACACTGGGTTATCTCCCATAATTACTTTTGTTTAACGTCGGTAAGTTCGACACATTTAGGCACAAGTTTATACAGAAAAAGAAAATAATGAAATCGTACCTGTCATAGGAGTGGATTCACTCCTAGCATCACCATCACCTCCAACGGGGGGAGTCAAAACTCTCCACCAAGCCGCAGTGGCGAAAGTAAGCAATGGAGAACCAGGGTCATCTGTAGGTGGGTTATAATGTGGGGCTCCCCCAAGCCAGGGTGGAGCCATCGGTCTCTTCTTAGATTTTCTTTTTCTAGCCCTTTTCCGTTTGCGGGCTGGCTCGTCAGTACCCTCAGATTTGTAATACATCTCCGTTTGTGGAGCGATTCCCTTCACAACCCCAAAAATAAGATGCTCTTGCTCGTCCTCCTCTTCCGACACCTTAACTATCATAGGGGCAGCAAAAGCATTACACCTCTCAACCTCTTTTGCAACTTCATTCTCGACCACCCCAAAGGAACAAATCCGCTCAACCATGGGTTCCATTGAAGACTTAGAAAAGGCAAACATGACCTTCTCTTGGGCTACCCTGACGGTTATAGTTTTTAATTCACAGTCGATCAGGGCACCCAGAGTTTTCAAAGCATCCCTCCCTAAGATGAGGGGAGTATAAGGATCCTTGGCCATATCAAGCACCACGAAGTCACATGGTACCACTATGTTCCCTACTTGGATCGGAAGGTCCTCAAACTCCCCACATGGCACTTTTATACTATGGTCGGCCAACTGGATTGTTTTCTTCGAAGGCTTAAGCTCACAGGTTAGCTGTTTGGCAATGGACATTGGCATTAGGCTAATGTAGGCCCCAAGGTTAGCAAGTGCTCCCTTAGAATTGAGTTTTCCAAGGGTGATTAGGAGCACAAAGGGTCCTCTAGCTTTTTCTTTCTTTGCCCATGTGCCCTGAATGATGGTACTTAGCTGCTCTGGTAAATTGATAACCTCACCCTCAAGTTTTCTCTTATTCCTTAAGAGGGTTTTTAGATACTGAGCATATTATGGCATTTGCTCCGTGGCCTCTAAAAATGGTACGTTCATTTCAAGTTGCCTCATATGCTCTAGGAATTTAAGAAACTTTTCTTATAATTGCTTCTCTACCTTTTTGTAAGGAAAAGGTAGAGGTGGAGCATGTTGACGCTTAAGTTTCCTCCATTCCTGTATCTCCCTCCATCTCTCATCCTCATCTTTCTTCTTCCTCTCATGCCCATTTACTTTGACATTGTGTCCCTCATCTTCTTCACCACCCTCCTTTTCTTCTTTCCCCTCAAGACTCTCCTTGTGCTCATCTTCTCTTAGATAACCACTACCCTTCGAGGAATCTTCCCCTAAATTATCTCCATTAGCTACAACTGGAGCAGGGTATGAGGTTCCAAATCTTAGGAAGATCGCCTTACAGGTGTGATGCTTAGGGTTGGAGTCAGGAGGGTTTTGTGGTGGAGGTTGGGTGGATGGGTTTTGTTTAGGGTGAGAAGGAAGTAGAAATGGTGGGGGTGGACTAGCCATCTACGCAAGTTGTGATTCAAACAACTTCTGCTACGCTTGAAGTTATTGCATTTGATTTATCAAAGTTTGATTGATTTGCGAGAGGGTTTGATTTTGCTGCGCAAGGGTGTTCACTTGGGAGGAAAGGAATTCATTAGTTGGAGGCGGGTTTGGTTGAGGCTGTGTAGATGGATAGGGTAGGTTGGTGTTGGGTCTTAGCATTTGAGGGTACGGCCTATTCCCATTCGGCCTAGGAAAACTCCCATTCGCTTGATTGGTAGAGTTGTACCCTTGGTAGGAGTTCCCTTGGTTAGAATTTGGATTGAAGGGAGGTCTAAAGGGTTGATTGTTATAAGGACCTTGCTAAGCAAACCCTTGGTTATGACCACCATACCCTACTGCTGCCACATAATCGGGATTATACCCGTATCCATCATAGTTCATGATCGGGGTTCCTTCTTGGTTATACCCCCCGCAGTTAACAACCGCTATGTGCTCGGAATTTGCACCCCCACAATATGATGTATCATGATTAGTGCCCCCACAGATTCTACATGAAAAGGGCGCCTCTTTAACCGATGATACATTAGAGCTACCTTGGGTGTATTTGAACTTGGACAACTTCTTATCCATGATAGCTTTGATTTTTAAACTAATCGTGTCCAAGTTGCTTGAATCCATCCCTCCTCTCGGTAATCCACTACCCCTTGCTCCTCCCCAAGAGCTATTTTTAGCAACCTCCTCAATCTTAGCCTTCACTTGGTTGCATGGGACTTTCGAGAGTTGGCCACCAACAGCCGAGTCTAGGAGTGCCTTGGTGGAGTCATTTAGACCATCATAGAAGAATGTATTGAGATGGTTCTCCCCGTACTCATGATGGGGGCATGCTCTTATCATTCTCTTAAACCGACTCCAAGTGGCACTAAGGTTCTCATCATCCTCTTGAGTGAATGACGCAATTTTCTTACGCCAATCCTGCGTTCGAACAGTGGGGTAGAACCTTTCTAGAAATGTTGTCTTTAATTGAGCCCAATTAATGATTAAGTTGGGCTCCAGGCATTTATACCAATCCCGAGAATCACCAGATAAACTCAAGTGAAATAGATGCATCCGTACATAATCCGGGCTATTGGGGCATGGAGGTATGAGACCGTAAATATCTGAGAATGCCTCCAAGTGTTGGAGAGGGCATTCATTTCTCAAACAGCAAAAACGGGTCTCTTTCATCATCCGGGTGAATTGAGGATGTGATAAGGGTTCGGGGCTATGGGTAACATTACACCTCCTTGAAATTCTTGGGACCCAGGCATCCCAAATTGACCAAATAGTTGTCGGTAATTTTCGTCCATTGGTGGTGTAGGGTGGTTGGAAGTATTTGGTTGTGACGAGGTTTGGGTTGGAATTCTCGGTTTGCTGCATTGAACCTCAGGGTCGTATGGTTCTAGTTATTGATTTGATCTACGTGTGCTATATGGCATGCAAACAACACTAGAGACCAAGCGTAAGTACTGATAAGCAAATTAATAGACAATAATATAAATAAAACAAAAATATCTTACACCAAGACTATAGTCTAAACACAATGCCTTGTCCCCGGCAACGGCGCCATTTTGATAACTGTTCTTTTAGGTCGTTTAACTAAAAGAATAGTTATGAAAACTAAATTTATAAACATCCTAATACTACTACAACTAGTATAGTGGTAAGTCGGGGATCGAACCACAAGGACAAGGGGCGATAGCTTTTAGACTTGATGCAAAGGGTTTATTTGGAGACGTGATTAGATGAATCAAATGACAGAAAATAAACCAAGAAGTAAAACGATGTTGTGCTATGAAGGGAAAACGGGGACAGATCAGTTCCACCCTAGGAAGGACAATCAAACTATCAATACGCTAAATTAGGAGAAATCAGTCAACAATGAATCATGACACTCAAGATGACGAGAGGAAGTTTCTGACCCTATAAATCACACGAACAACCTATAATCACCCTATGTCTCCAAAGGAGTGGAAGGACAAGATTCGCATCGAATATCAATCAAATAATCATCAACAATCTCAAATCCTAACTCTACGCATGAAGAACGACCCAACCTAGGGTTTCACCAATCAAAACCCTAAGAAAACTACTCACACATAGTATATAAAGACTAGGGTATAAACAATGAAAGAGAACATGATTGAAAGGACGGAACGAGTTAAATGTAATGAACAAGAGAACAAAAAACGAAATCCTATAACAAAACCGACAACTACTCTATAAAAACTGTAAATGAAACAATGATAATAGAAAGAGAAATGAAATTCAGAAAAAACAATACTTGAAAGCATTAAACGAAATAAAACAGAAAATAATCAATACATTGCATAAATGAAATTGCGTGAACGAAAGAGAAACCGAATCCGAAATACAATGCTTAAAAATGAGAAAACGAAAGCTATAAACCTAAACTAATGCATGAAGGAAAGGAAAAGCTTTAAAGTGATGTTCTAGGTTGAGGCACAAAAGCTCTCAAAGTAGGCATGAGGGTTATGTACAGGGCAAGAGGGTATTTATACCCTACGGACATAAGGGGTAAAACCATAGGAAAAACCCTCGAGCGTCGACCTAAGAAAGAACCAAGAAAGTCGGAAATAGGCTCCATTCGGTCGAATCGAGGGGGGATTTGGCGAATGAGTGGCCATTCGGCCGAATGGAGGAAGGATTCGCCTATATCAGAAACTTGGTATTTTCCACCCTGCCCACCATTCGGCCGAATGAGTACAACCATTCGGCCGAATGTGTCTTGATTCGGCCGAATGAGTCTTCATTTGGCTATTCCAGAGAGCTTGATTTATGTGCTTGAATCCCTGTCTTCCATTCGACCGAATGGATGTCATATTCGGTCGAATCTGAACCTGAACCTTGCTAAACAGCTCCTATGAAGTGTCTAGCGGCTTCTGGAGTTAATGGGATCTTCGAGAGTAACTTGGAACGCATGCCCAAGCTATGATATGCGCATCCAAACTCTTGATAAAGGTGTCAAAGCCTCGAACACGTCTCATTTTACCTCAAAACTATCGAAATCACCTGAAATGACCTAACAACAGCTCGAGGACAAGATCAAGGTAAAATTGAATGTAATGTGCATAAAACCAATATAAAAGCATGAGACTCGACACTAAAATGGGGTTGTAAACGTGCTCTAAAATGAGCACATCAATGATCAAGGATAAATAAGTGATTTTCTACCCTAAACTAATCCCATTTGACCTAATTTGACTCATATCGTCCGATTCAAAATGTTTAGGTCATTTAATACACAAAAACCTCTCATGTTTTACCGAGTTTGACTCAAATTCATGTATTTGAAGTGTTTATGACATGTATAAGCGTAAATACGTCATTTTCAACCCAAAACTGATCCCATTTGACCTATATTGACTCATATTGTCCGATTCGAAGTGTTAGGGTCATTTAATACACAAAACCTCTCGTATTTGACCGAGGTTGACTCAAATCGATGTATTTCAAGTGTTTATTACATGTTCAAGGCTAAATAGGTCATTTTCTACCCAAAATGGATCCCATTTAACCTATATTGACTCAAAGTGTTTGATTGGAAGTGTTTAGGTCATTTAATACATCGTACCTCTCTTGTTTTACCGAGTTTGACTCAAATCAATGTATTTCAAGTGTTTATTACATGTTCAAGGGTAAATATGTAATTTTCTACCCAAAATTGTACCCGTTTGACCTATATTGACTCATGCCAATTGATTCGAAGTGTTAAGGTCATTCAATACCCAGAACCTCTCCCGTTTGACCAAGTTTGACTCAAATCGATGTATTTTAATTGTTTCTGACATGTTCAATGGTAAATACGTCATATTCTACCCATAATTGTACCTATTTGACCTATATTGACTCATATCATCCGATTCAAAGTGTTTAGGTCATTTAATACCCAAAACCTCTCTCGTTTGACCTAGTTTTACTCAAATCGATGTATTTCAAGTGTTTATGATATGTTCAAGGGTAAATACGTCATTTTGTACCCAAAACTGATCCCATTTCACCTATATTGACTCATATCATCCGATTCGAAGTGTTTAGGTTATTTTAAATGCAAAACTTCTCCCATTTGATCGAGTTTGACTTAAATCGATGTATTTCAAATGTTTATGACATGTTCAAGGGTAATACGTCATTTTCTACCCCAAAACTGATCCCATTTGACATATATTGACTCATATCATCCTATTCAAAGTGTTTAGGTCATTTAATACCCAAAACCTCTCCCGTTAGACAAAAGTTCAATCTAATTGATGTATTTCAAGTGTTTATGACATGTTCAAGGGTAAATACGTCATTTTCTACCCAAAGTTGATCCCATTTGACTTATACTGTGTCATATTGTCTGACTAGAAGTATTTCGGTCATTTAATATTTAAAACCTCTCTTGTTTGACCGAGTTCGACTCAAATCGATGTATTTCAAGTATTTAAGACATGTTTAAGGGTAAATACCATTTTCTACCCAAAACTGATCCCATTTGACCTATATTGACTCATATCGTCTGATTTGAAGTGTTTAGGTCATTTAATACACAAAACCTCTCCCGTTAGATAAAGTTTCACTCCAATCAATGTATTTCAAGTGTTTATGACATGTTCAAGGGTAAATACGTCATTTTTTACCCAAAACTGATCCCATTTGACTTATATTGTGTCATATTGTTTAGGTCATTTAATATTTAAAACCTCTCCTATTTGATCGAGTTCGACTAAAATCGATGTATTTCAAGTATTTATGACATGTTCAAGGGTAAATACATCTTTTTCTACCCAAAACCGATCCCATTTGACCTATATTGACTCATATCATCCGATTCGAAATCATTTAATACACATAACATCTCCTGTTTGACTAAGTTTGACTCAAATCGATGTATTTCAAGTGTTTATGACATGTTCAAGGGTAAATACATCATTTTCTAACCCAAACTAATGTTATTTGACCTATATTGACTCATATCGTCCGATTCAAAGTGTTTAGGTTATTTAATATACAAAACCTCTCCCGTTTGACCGAGTTTGACTCAAATCGATGTATTTCAAGTGTTTATAACATGTTAAAGGGTAAATACATCATTTTCAACCCAAAACAGATCACATTTGACCTACATTGACTCATATTGTCCGATTCGAAGTCATTTAATAGACAAAACCTCTCCCATTTGACCAATTTTGACTCAAATCGATGTATTTCAAGTGTTTACAACATGTTCAAGGGTAAATACGTCAATTTTTACCAAAAACTGATCCCATTTGACCTATATTGACTCATATCGTTCGATTCGAAGTGTTTAGGTCATTTAATACACAAAATCTCTCTCGTTTGACCGAGTTTGACTAAACTCGATGTATTTCAAGTGTTTATGAATGTTCAAGGGTAAATATGTCATATTCTACCCCAAAATGATCCTATTTGTCCTATATTGACTCATATCGTCCGGTTCGAAGTATTTAGGTCATTTAATACATAAAACCTTTCCCGTTTGACCGAGTTTGACTCAAATCGTTGTATTTCAAGTGGTTATGACATGTTAAAGAGTAAATACGTCATTTTCAACCCAAAAATGATCCCATTTGACCTATATTGACCTACATTGTACGATTCGAAGTCATTTAATACACAAAAGTTATCCTGTTTGAGCGAGTTTAATCAAATCGATGTATTTCAAGTGTTTATGACATGTTCATGCATAAATACATCATTTTCTTCCCAAAAATAATCCCATTTGACCTATATTGACTCATATCATCCGATTCAAAGTGTTTAGGTCAATTAATACTCAAAACCTCTCCCGTTTGACCGAGTTTGACTCAACTCAATGTATTTCAAGTGTTTATGACATGTTCAAGGATAAATACGTCATTTTCTAAACCAAACTAATGTTATTTGACCTATATTGACTCATATCGTCTGATTCGAAGTGTTTAGGTCATTTAATACACAAAACCTTTCCAGTTTGACCGAGTTTGACTCAAATTGTTGTATTTAAAGTGTTTGTGACATATACACAAAACCTATATTGACCCATATTGTACGATTCGAAGTCATTTGATACACAAAATTTATCTCGTTTGAGCGAGTTTAACTCAAATCGATGTATTTCAAGTGTTTATGACATGTTCAAGCGTAAATACTTCATTTTCATTCCATAACTAATCCTATTTAACCTATATTGGCTGATATCATTCGATTCGAAGTGTTTAGGTCATTTAATACACAAAACCTCTCCCGTTTGACTGAGGTTGACTCAAATTCATGTATTTCAAGTGTTTAGGACATTTTGAGGGGTAAATACGTCATTTTCTACCCCAAGCTGATCCTATTTGACCTATATTGACTTATATCGTCCGATTCAAAGTGTTTAGGTCATTTGAATACACAAAATCTCTCCCGTTTTACCGAGTTTGACTCAACTCGATGTATTTCAAATGTTTATGACATGTTCAAGAGTAAATTTGTCATTTTCTACCCCACACGGATCCTATTTAACCAATATTGACTCATATCTCTCGATTCAAAGTGATTAGGTTTTTTCATACACAAAACCTCTCCCGTTCGACCGAGTTTGACTTAAATCGATTTATTATAGGTGTTTATAAAATGTTCAAGGTTAAATAGGTCATTTTTTACCCCAAACTAATCCTATTTTACCCATATTGACTCATATCGTTCGATTCGAAGTGTTTAGGTCTTTGAATACACAAAACCTCTCCCGTTTGACTGAGTTTGACTCAAATCGATGTATTTCGAGTGTTTATAACATGTTCAATGGTAAATACATCATTTTCTACCCCAAACTAGTCCTATTTGACCTATATTGACTCTTATCGTCCAATTCAAACTATTTAGGTCATTTAATACACAAAACCTCTCCCGTATGACCGAGTTTCACTCAAAACAATGTATTTCAAGTGTTTATAACATTTTAAAGGTTAAATACATCATTTTCTACCCAAAACTAATCCAATTGGCCTAATAGTGACTTATATCGACTGATTCAAAGTGTTTAGGTAATTTAATACACAAAACCACTCCCGTTTGACCAATTTTGACAAAAATCGATGTTTTTCAAGTGTTTACAACATGTTCTAGGGTAAATACGTCAATTTCTTCCTCAAACTGATCCCATTTGACCTATATTGACTCATATCGTCCAATTCGAAGTGTTTAGGTCATTTAAAACACAAAACCTCTCCCGTTTGACCGACTTTGACAAAAATCGATGTATTTCAAGTGTTTATGACATGTTAAAGGGTAAATACGCCATTTTCAACCCAAAACTGATCCCATTTGACCTGTATTGACTCATATTATTGGATTAGAAGTCAATTTACACAAAACCTATCCCATTTGAGCGAGTTTGACTCAAATCGATGTATTTCAAGTGTTTATGACATGTTCAAGGGTAAATACGTCATTTTCTAACCCAAACTAATGTTATTTGACCTATATTGACTAATATCATCCGATTCGAAGTGTTTAGGTCATTTAATACACAAAACCTCTCCCGTTTGACCGAGTTTGACTAAAATCGATGTATTTAAAGAGTTTATGAAATGTTAAAGGGTAAATACATCATTTTCAACCCAAAACAGATCCCATTTGACATATATTGACTCATATTGTCCGATTCGAAGTCATTTAATACACAAAACGTCTCCCTTTGACCAAGTTTGACTCAAATCGATGTATTTCAAGTGTTTATGACATGTTCAAGGATAAATACATCATTTTCTATTCCAAACTAATGTTATTTGACCTATATTGACTCATATCGTCCGATTCGAAGTGTTTAGGTTATTTAATACACAAAACCTCTCCCGTTTGACCGAGTTTGAAACAAATCAATGTATTTAAAGAGTTTATGACACGTTAAAGGGTAAATACATCATTTTCAACCCAAAACAGATCCCATTTGACATATAATGACTCACATTGTCCGATTCGAAGTCATTTAATACACAAAACCTTTCCCGTTTAACCAAGTTTGACTCAAATCGATGTATTCTAAGTGTTTATGACATGTTCAAGGGTAAATACGTCATTTTATACCAAAAAATGTTCCCATTTGACCTATATTGATTAATATCGTCTGGTTCGAAGTGTTTAGGTCATTTAATACACAAAACCTTTCCCGTTTGACCGAGGTTGACTCAAATCGTTTTATTCCAAGTGCTTATGATATGTTAAAGGGTAAATACGTCATTGTCAACCCAAAAATGATCCCATTTGACCAATATTGACCCATATTGTATGATTCAAAGTCATTTAATACACAAAATTTATCTCGTTTGAGCGAGTTTAATCAAATCCATGTATTTCAAGTATTTATGACATGTTGAAGCGTAAATACGTCATTTTCTTTCCATAACTAATCCTATTAAACCTATATTGACTCATATCATTCGATTCGAAGTGTTTAGTTCATTTAATACACAAAACCTCTCTCGTTTGACCGAGTTTGACTGAAATCGATGTATTTCAAGTGTTTATGACATGTTAAAGGGTAAATACGCCATTTTCAACCCAAAACTGAGCCCATTTGACCTTTATTGACTCATATTGTCGGATTCAAAGTCATTTAATACACAAAACCTATCCCATTTGAGCGAGTTGGACTCAAATCTATGTATTTCAAGTGTTTATGACATGTTCAAGGGTAAATACGTCATTTTCTAACCTAAACTAATGTTATTTGACCTATATTGACTAATATCGTCCGATTCGAAGTGTTTAGATCATTTAATACACAAAACCTCTCCCATTTGACCGAGTTTCACTAAAATCGATGTATTTCAAGTGTTTATGAAATGTTAAAGGGTAATTACGCCGTTTTCAACCTAAAACTAATCCCATTTGACCTATAATGATTCATATTAACTGATTCGAAGTCATTTAATACATATAACCTATCCCATTTGAGCGAGTTTGACTCAAATCGATGTATTTCAAGTGTTTATGACATGTTCAAGGGTAAATACGTCATTTTCTAACCCAAACTAATGTTATTTGACCTATATTGACTCATATTGTTCGATTCGAAGTGTTTAGGTCATTTAATACACAAAACCTCTCCCGTTTGGCCGAGTTTGACACAAATCGATGTATTCAAAGAGTTTATGACTTGTTAAAGGGTAAATCCATCATTTTCAACCCAAAATAGATCCCATTAGACATATATTGACTCATATTGTTCGATTCGAAGTCATTTAATACACAAAACCTCTCCCGTTTAACCAAGTTTGACTCAAAGCGACGTATTCTAAGTGTTTATGACATGTTCAAGGGTAAATACGTCATTTTATACCAAAAAATGTTCCCATTTGACTTATATTGACTCATATCATTCGATTCGAAGTGTTTAGGTCATTTAATACACAAAACCTCTCCTGTTTGACCGAGTTTGACTCAACTCGATGTCTTTCAAGTGTTTATGACCTGTTCAAGGGTAAATATGTCATTTTCTACCCCAAAATGATCCTATTTGTCCTATATTGACTCGTTCAAAGTTTTTAGGTCATTTAATAAACAAAACCTTTCCCGTTTGACCTAGTTTGACTCAAACCGTTTTATTTCAAGTGTTTATGACATGTTAAAGGGTAAATACGTCATTTTCAACCGAAAAATGATCACATTTGACCAATGTTGACCCATATTATACGATTCGAAGTCATTTAATACAAAAAATTTATCCCGTTTGAGCGAGTTTAATCAAGTTGATGTATTTCAAGTGTTTATGACATGTTGAAGCATAAATACGTCATTTTCTTTCCATAACTAATCCTATTTAACCTATATCGACTCATATCGTTCGATTCGAAGTGTTTAGGTCATTTAATACACAAACCTCTCCCGTATGACCGAGTTTGACTAAAATCAATGTATTTCAAGTGTTTATGACATGTAAAAGGGTAAATACGCCAGTTTTAACCCAAAATTGATCCCATTTGACCTATATTGACTTATATTGTCAGATTCGAAGTCATTTAATACACAAAACCTATCGTATTTGAGCGAGTTTTACTCAAATCAATGTATTTCAAGTGTTTATGACATGTTCAAGGGTAAATACGTCATTTTCTAACCCAAACTAACGTTATTTGACCTATATTGACTCATATCGTCCGATTCGAAGTGTTTAGGTCATTTAATACATAAAACCTCTCCCATTTGACCGAATTTGACTAAAATCGATGTATTTCAAGTGTTTATGACATGTTAAAGGGTAAATACGCCGTTTTTAACCTAAAACTAATCCCATTTGACCTATAATGATTCATATTGTCTAATTCGAAGTCATTTAATACACAAAACCTATCCTATTTGAGCGAGTTTCACTCAAATCGATGTATTTCAAGTGTTTATGACATGTTCAACGGTAAATACGTCATTTTCTATCCCAAACTAATGTTATTTAACCTATATTGACTCATATCGTCCGATTCGAAGTGTTTAGGTCATTTAATACACAAAACCTCTCCCGTTTGACCAAGTTTGACTAAAATCGATGTATTCAAAGAGTTTCTGACATGTTAAAGGGTAAATACATCATTTTCAACCCAAAACAGATCCCATTTGACATATATTGACTCATATTGTCCGATTCGAAGTCATTTAATACACAAAACGTCTCCCTTTGACCAAGTTTGACTCAAATCGATGTATTTCAAGTGTTTATGATATGGTCAAGAATAAATACGTCATTTTCTAACTCAGACTAATGTTATTTGACTTAGATTGACTCATATCGTCTGATTCAAAGTGTTTAGGTTATTTAATACATTAAACCTCTCCCGTTTGACCGAGTTTGACACAAATCGATGTATTTAAAGAGTTTATGACATGCTAAAGGGTAAATACATCATTTTAAACCCAAAACAGATCCGATTTGACCTATATTGACTCATATTGTCCGATTCGAAGTCATTTAATACACAAAACGTCTCCCTTTGACCAAGTTTTACTCAAATCGATGTATTTCAAGTGTTTATGACATGTTCAAGGATAAATACGTCATTTTCTAATCCAAACTAATGTTATTTGACCTATATTGACTTATATCTTCCAATTCGAAGTGTTTAGGTTCTTTAATACATAAAACCTCTCCCGTTTGACCGAGTTTGACACAAATCGATGTATTTAAAGAGTTTATGACATGTTAAAGGGTAAATACATCATTTTCAACTCAAAACAGATCCCATTTGACCTATATTGACTCATATTGTCCGATTCGAAATCATTTAATACACATAACATCTCCTGTTTGACTAAGTTTGACTCAAATCGATGTATTTCAAGTGTTTATGACATGTTCAAGGTAAATACGTCATTTTATACCCCAAACTAATGTTATTTGACCTATATTGACTTATATCGTTAGATTCAAAGTGTTTAGGTCATTTAATACACAAAACCTCTCCCGTTTGACCGAGGTTGACTAAAATCGATGTATTTCAAGTTTTTATGACATGTTAAAGGGTAAATACGCCATTTTCAACCCAAAACTTATCCCATTTGACCTATATTGACTCATATTGTCTGATTCGAACTCATTTAATACACAAAACCTATCCCATTTAAGCGAGTTTGACTCAAATCGATGTATTTCAAGTGTTTATGACAGGTTCAAGGGTAAATACGTCATTTTCTAACCTAAACTAATGTTATTTGACCTATAATGACTCATATCGTTCGATTTAAAGTGTTTAGGTCATTTAATACACAAAATCTCTCCCGTTTGACCGAGTTTGACTAAAATCGATGTATTTACAGAGTTTATGACATGTTAAATGGTAAATACATCATTTTAAACCCAAAAATGATCCCATTTGACATATATTGACTCATATTGTCTGATTGACTCAAATCAATGTATTTCAAGTGTTTATGACATGTTCAAGGATAAATACGTCATTTTCTAACCGTAATTAATGTTATTTGACCTATATTGACTCATATCATTCGATTCGAAGTGTTTAGGTCATTTAATAAACAAAACCTCTCCCGTTTGACCGAGTTTGACTAAAATCGATGTATTTAAGGAGTTTATGACATTTTAAAGGGTAAATACATCATTTTCAACACAAAACAGATCCCTTTTAACATATATTGACTCATATTGTCCGATTCGAAGTTATATAATACACAAAACGTCTCCCTTTGACCAGGTTTGACTCAAATCGAAGTATTTCAAGTGTTTATGGCATGTTTAAGGATAAATACGTCATTTTCTAACCCAAACTAATGTTATTTGACTTATATTGACTCATATCGTTCGATTCGAAGTGTTTAGGTCATTTAATACACAAAACCTGTCCCATTTGACCGAGTTTGACTAAAATCGATTCGAATTGTTTGAGCGAGTTTGACTAAAATCGATGTATTTCAAGTGTTTATGACATGTTAAAGGGTAAATACATCATTTTTAACCCAACACAGATTCCATTTGACATATATTGATTCATATTGTCTGATTCGAAGTCATTTAATACACAAAATGTCTCCCTTTTACTAAGTTTGACCTAAATCGATGTATTTCAAGTGTTTATGACATGTTCAAGGATAAATACGTCATTTTCTAACCCAAACTAATGTTATTTGACCTATATTGTTTCATATCGTCTGATTCGAAGTGTTTAGGTTATTTAATACACAAAACCTCTTCTGTTTGGCCGAGTTTGACACAAATCGATGTATTTAAAGAGTTTATGACATGTTAAAGGGTAAATACATCATTTTCAGCCTAAAATAGATCCTATTTGACATATATTGACTCATATTGTTCGATTCGAAGTCATTTAATACACAAAATCTCTCCCGTTTGACAAAGTTTGACTCAAATCGATGTATTCTAAGTGTTTATGACATGTTCAAGGGAAAATACGTCATTTTATACAAAAAAAATGATCCCATTTAAACTATATTGACTCATATTGTTCGATTCAAAGTGTTTAGGTCATTTTATACACGAAACCTCTCCCGTTTGACTTAGTTTGACTCAACTCGATATCTTTGAAGTGTTTATGACATGTTTAAGGGTAAATATGTCATTTTCTACCCCAAAATGATCCTATTTGTCCGATATTGACTCATATCGTTTGGTTCGAAGTATTTAGGTCATTTAATACACAAAACCTTTCCCGTTTGACGGAGATTGACTCAAATCGTTTTATTTCAAGTGTTTATGGCATGTGAAAGGGTAAATACCTCATTTTCAACCCAAAAAAGATCCCATTTGACCTATATTGACCCATATTGTTCGATTCGAAGTCATTTAATACACAAAATTTATCCCGTTTGAGCAAGTTTAACTCAAATCGATGTATTTCAAGTGTTTATGACATGTTCAAGGGTAAATACGCCATTTTCTGTCCATAACTAATACTGTTTAATCTATATTGACTCATATCGTTCGTTTCAAAGTGTTTAGGTCATTTAATACACAAAACCTCTCCTGTTTGACCAAGTTAGACTAATATCGATGTATTTACAGAGTTTATGACATGTTAAATGGTAAATACATCATTTTAATCCCAAAACTGATCCCATTTGACATATATTGACTCATATTGTCTGATTGACTCAAATCAATGTATTTCAAGTGTTTATGACATGTTCAAGGATAAATACGTCATTTTCTAACCGTAATTAATGTTATTTGACCTATATTGACTCATATCATTCGATTCGAAGTGTTTAGGTCATTTAATAAACAAAACCTCTCCCGTTTGACCGAGTTTGACTAAAATCGATGTATTTAAGGAGTTTATGACATTTTAAAGGGTAAATACATCATTTTCAACACAAAACAGATCCCTTTTAACATATATTGACTCATATTGTCCGATTCGAAGTTATATAATACACAAAACGTCTCCCTTTGACCAGGTTTGACTCAAATCGAAGTATTTCAAGTGTTTATGGCATGTTTAAGGATAAATACGTCATTTTCTAACCCAAACTAATGTTATTTGACTTATATTGACTCATATCGTTCGATTCGAAGTGTTTAGGTCATTTAATACACAAAACCTGTCCCATTTGACCGAGTTTGACTAAAATCGATGTATTTAAGGAGTTTATGACATTTTAAAGGGTAAATACATCATTTTCAACCTAAAACAGATCCCTTTTAACATATATTGACTCATATTGTCCGATTCGAAGTCATATAATACACAAAACGTCTCCCTTTGACTAGGTTTGACTCAAATCGATGTATTTCAAGTGTTTATGACATGTTTAAGGATAAATACGTCATTTTCTAACCCAAACTAATGTTATTTGACCTATATTGACTCATATCGTCCGATTCAAAGTGTTTAGGTTATTTAATACACAAAACCTCTCCCGTTTGACCGAGTTTGACCCAAATCAATGTATTTATAGAGTTTATGACATGTTAAAGGGTAAATACATCATTTTCAACCCAAAATAGATCCCATTTGACATATATTGACTCATATTGTATGATTTGAAGTCATTTAATACACAAAACTTCTCCCGTTTGACCAACTTTGACTCAAATCGATGTATTTTAAGTGTTTATGACATGTTCAAGGGTAAATACGTCATTTTATACCAAAAAATGATCCCATTTGACCTATATTGACTCATATCATTCGATTAGAAGTGTTTAGGTCATTTAATACACAAAACCACTCTCGTTTGACCAAGTTTGACTCAAATCGATGTTTTTCAAGGGTTCATCACATGTTCAAGGGTAAATACGTCACTTTCTACCTCAAACTTATTCCATTTGATCTATGTTGACTCATATCGTCTGATTGGAATTGTTTAGGTCATTTAATACACAAAACCTCTCTCGTTTGACCGAGTTTGACTAAAATTGATTTATTTCAAGTGTTTATGACATGTTTAAGGGTAAATACGTCATTATCAACCCAAAACTGATTCCATTTGACCTATATTGACTCATATTGTCGGATTCGAAGTCATTTAATACACAAAACCTATCCCATTTGGGCGAGTTTGACTCAAATCGGTTTTTTTTTTCAAGTTTTTATGACATGTTCAAGGGTAAATACGTTATTTTCTTCCCAAAACAGATCCCATTTGACCTATATTGACTCATATAGTTCGATTCGAAGTGTTTAGGTCATTTAATACACAAAAACTCTCCCGTTTGACTGAGTTTGACTAAAATCGATGTATTTAAAGAGTTTATGACATGTTATATGGTAAATACTTCATTTTCAACCCAAAATAGATGCCATTTGACATATATTGACTCATATTGTCCGATTCGAAGTTATTTAATACACAAAACATCTCCCTTTGACCAAGTTTGACCCAAATCAATGTATTTCAAGTGTTTATGACATGTTCAAGGATAAATACGTCATTTTCTAACCCAAACTAATGTTATTTGACCTATATTGACTCATATCGTCCTATTCAAAGTGTTTAGGTTATTTAATACACAAAACCTCTCCCGTTTGGCCGAGTTTGACACAAATCAATGTATTTAAAGAGTTTATAACATGTTAAAGGGTAAATACATCATTTTCAACCCAAAATAGATCCCATTTGACATATATGGACTCGTATTGTCCGATTCGAAGTCATTTAATACACAAAACCTCTCCCGTTTGACCAAGTTTGACTCAAATCGATGTATTTTAAGTGTTTATGACATGTTCAAGGGAAAATATGTCATTTTATACCAAAAAATGATCCCATTTGACCTATATTGACTCATATCGTTCGATTCGAAGTGTTTAGGTCATTTAATACACAAAACCTTTCCCGTTTGACCGAGTTTGACTCATCTCGATGTCTTTCAAGTGTTTATGACATGTTCAAGGGTAAATATGTCATTTTCTACCCCAAAATGATCCTATTTGTCCTATATTGACTCATATCGTCTGGTTCGAAGTGTTTAGGTCATTTAATACACAAAACGTTTCCCGTTTTACCTAGTTTGACTCAAATCATTTTATTTCAAGTGTTTATGACATGTTAAAGGGTAAATACGTCATTTTCAACCCAAAAATGATCCCATTTGACCTATATTGACCCATATTGTTCAATTCGAAGTCATTTAATACACAAAATTTATCCCGTTTGAGCAAGTTTAACTCAAATCGATGTATTTCAAGTGTTTATGACATGTTCAAGGGTAATTACGCCATTTTCTTTCCATAACTAATACTGTTTAATCTATATTGACTCATATCGTTCGATTCGAAGTGTTTAGGTTATTTAATATACAAAACCTCTCCCGTTTGACCGAGTTAGACTAAAATCGATGTATTTACAGAGTTTATGACATGGTAAAGGGTAAATACATCATTTTAAACCTAAAACTAATCCCATTTGACATATTGATAACCGTTCTTTTAGGTCGTTTAACTAAAAGAATAGTTATGCAAACTAAATATATAAACACCCTAATACTACTACAACTAGTGTAGTGGTAAGTAGGGGATCGAACCACAAGGACAAGGGGCGATAGTTTCTAGACTTGGTGCAAAGGGTTTATATGGAATTTGAAAGAATTATACTAATAGCAGAAAAGGAAAGCAAGAACTTAAACGATGTTATGCTATGAAGGGAAAACGGGGACAGATCAGTTCCACCCTAGGAAGGACAATCGAACTATCTATACGCTAAATTAGGAGAAATCAGTCAACAATGAATCATGACACTCAAGATGACGAGAGGAAGTTTGTGACCCTATAAATCACACGAACAACCTATAATCGCCCTATGTCTCCAAAGGAGTGGCAGGACAAGATTCGCATCGAATATCAGTCAATCAATCATTAACAATCTCAAATCCTAACTCTACGCATGAAGAACGAGCCAACCTAGGGTTTCACCAATCAAACCCCTAAGAAGACTACTCACACATAGTAATAAAAGACATGATTGAAAGCATGAATAGACTGAATGGAAATGAACAAGAGAACGAAAACTAAGAAATATGATCGAACCGACAACTACTCTATCAAAACTGTAAACGAAACAATGATAATAGCTAGAGGAATGAAGTTAAGATAAGAAATACTTGAAAGCATTAAAAGAACTAAAACAGAAAAGAAACAATACCTTGCATAAATGAAACTGCTTGAACGAAAGAGAAACCGAATCCGAAATACAAAGCTTGAAAACGAGAACAACGAAAGCTGTAAATCTAAACTAATGCATGAAAGAAATGAAAAGCTTTAAAGTGATGTTCTAGGTTGAGGCACAAGAGCTCTCAAAGTAGGCATAAGGTTATGTACAGAGAAAGAGGGTATTTATACCCTAGGGACAAAAGGAGTAAAACCCTAGGAAAAACCCTCAAGTGCCGACTAAAGAAAGAACCAAAATCTGCGGGAAAGAAGGCCATTCGGCCGAATGAATAGGGGATTCGGCCGAATGGGTGGCCATTCGGCCGAATGGTGTGGCCATTCGCCTAAAACAGAAGCTTGGCATTTGTGCGATCTGTCCACCATTCGGCCGAATGAGTGGAACCATTCAGCTGAATGGGTCATGATTCGGCCGAATGAGTCTTCATTCGGCTATTCCCGAGAGCTTGATTTATGTACTTGAATCCCTGTCTTCCATTCGACCGAATGGATGTTAGATTCGGTCGAATCTGAACCTAAACCTTGCTGAACAGTTCCTTTGAAGTGTCTAGTGGCTTCTAGAGTTTATGGGATCTTCGAGAGTGACTTGGAATGCATGCCCAAGCTATGATACGCGTATCCAAACTCTTGATAGAAGTGTCAAAGCCTCGAACACGTCTCATTTTACCTCGAAATCATCGAGATCACCTGAAATGACCTAAAAGCAGCTCGAGGACAAGATCAAGGTAAAATTGAATGTAATGTGCATAAAACCAATATAAAAGCACGAGACTCGACACGTTTGTAGTTAGAGAGTCCTATGTTTAACTCAAATCGATGTATTTCAAGTGTTTATGACATGTTGAAGGGTAAATACGTCATTTTCTACCCCAAAATGTTCCTATTTGACCTATATTGACTCATATTGTCCGATTCAAAGTGTTTAGGTCATTTAATACACAAAACCTCTCCCGTTTGACCGAGTTTCACTCAAATCGATGTATTTCAATTTTTAATAACATATAATAGAGAAAATACGTCATTTTCAACCCAAAACTGATCCTATTTTACCTGTAATGACTCTTATCGTCGTATTCGAATTATTTAGGTCATTTAATACACAAAACCTCTCCCGTTTTACCGAGTTTGACTCAACTCGATGTATTTCAAATGTTTATGACATGTTCAAGGGTAAATACGTCATTTTCTACCCCACACTGATCCTATTTAACCAATATTGACTCATATATCTCGATTCGAAGTGATTAGGTTATTTCATACACAAAACCTCTCCCGTTTAACAGAGTTTGACTCAAATCGATTTATTATAGGTGTTTATAAAATGTTCAAGGGTAAATACGTCAATTTCTACCTCAAACTGATTCCATTTGATCTATATTGACTCATATCGGCCGACTCAAAGTGTTTAAGTCATTTAATACAAATAACCTCTCCCGTTTGACCGAGTTTGACTCAAATCGATGTATTTCAAGTGTTTATAACATGTTCAAGGGTAAATACATCATTTTCTACCCCAAACTAATCCTATTTGACTAATATTGACTCTTATCGTCCGATTCAAACTGTTTAGGTCATTTAATGGACAAAACCTCTCCCGTTTGACCGATTTTCACTCAAAACAATGTATTTTAAGTATTTATAACATGTTAAAGGTTAAATACATCATTTTCTACCCAAAACTAATCCAATTGGCCCAATATTGACTTATATCGACTGATTCAAAGTGTTTAGGTCATTTAATACACAAAACCACTCCCGTTTGACCAAGTTTGACTCAAATCAATGTTTTTAAGATGTTTAAAACATGTTTAAGGGTAAATACGTCAATTTCTACCTCAAACTGATTCCATTTGACCTATATTGACTCATATCGTCCGATTCGAAGTGTTTAGGTCATTTAATACACAAAAGCTCTTTTGTTTGACCAAATTTGACTAAAATCGATGTATTTCAAGTGTTTATGACATGTTAAAGGGTAAATATGTCATTTTCAACCCAAAGCTGATCCCATTTGACCTATATTGACTCATATTGTCGGAGTCAAATCATTTAATACAAAAAACCTATCCCATTTGAGCGAATTTGACTCAAATCGATGTATATCAAGTGCTTATGACATGTTCAAGGGTAAATACGTCATTATTTAACCCAAACTAATGTTATTTAGGCTATATTGACTCATATCGTCCGATTCGAAGTGTTTAGGTCATTTAATACACAAAACCTCTCCCGTTTGACCGAGTTTGATTAAAATCGATGTATTTAAAGAGTTTATGATATTTTAAAGGGTAAATACATTATTTTCAACCCAAAACAGATCCCGTTTGACATATATTGACTCATATTGTTCGATTTGAAGTCATTTAATACACAAAACCTCTCCCGTTTAACCAAGTTTGACTCAAATCGATGTATTTTAAGTGTGTATGACTTGTTAAAGGGTAAATACGTCATTTTATACCAAAAAATGATCCCATTTGACCTATATTGACTCATATCATTCGATTCGAAGTGTTTAGGTCATTTAATACCCAAAACCACTCTCGTTTGACAAAGTTTGACTCAAATCGATGTTTTTCAAGTGTTCATCACATGTTCAAGGGTAAATACGTCAATTTCCACCTCAAACTGCTTCCATTTAATCTATATTGACTCATATCGGCCGACTCAAAGTGTTTAAGTCATTTAATACAAATAACCTCTCCCGTTTGACCGAGTTTGACTCAAATCGATGTATTTCAAGTGTTTATAACATGTTCAAGGGTAAATACATCATTTTCTACCCCAAACTAATCCTATTTGACCTATATTGACTCTTATCGTCCGATTCAAACTGTTTAGGTCATTCAATACTCAAAACCTCTCCCGTTTGATCGATTTTCACTCAAAACAATGTATTTTAAGTATTTATAAAATGTTAAAGGTTAAATACATCATTTTCTACCTAAAACTAATCCAATTGGCCCAATATTGACTTATATCGACTGATTCAAAGTGTTTAGGTCATTTAATACACAAAACCACTCCCGTTTGACCAAGTTTGACTCAAATCAATGTTTTTCAGATGTTTAAAACATGTTCAAGGGTAAATACGTCAATGTCTACCTCAAACTGATTCCATTTGACCTATATTGACTCATATCGTCCGATTCGAAGTGTTTAGGTCATTTAATACACAAAACCTCTCCCGTTTGACCGAGTTTGACAAAAATCAATGTATTTAAAGAGTTTATGATATTTTAAAGGGTAAATACATTATTTTCAACCCAAAAAAGATCCCATTTGACATATATTGACTCATATTGTTCGATTTGAAGTCATTTAATACACAAAACGTCTCCCGTTTAACCAAGTTTGACTCAAATCGATGTATTTTAAGTGTTTATGACATGTTCAAGGGTAAATACGTCATTTTATACCAAAAAATGATCCCATTTGACCTATATTGACTCATATCATTCGATTCAAAGTGTTTAGGTCATTTAATACACAAAACCACTCTCGTTTGACAAAGTTTGACTCAAATCGATGTTTTTCAAGTGTTCATCACATGTTCAAGGGTAAATACGTCAATTTCTACCTAAAACTGATTCCATTTGATCTATATTGACTCATATCGGCCGACTCAAAGTGTTTAAGTCATTTAATACAAATAACCTCTCCCGTTTGACCGAGTTTGACTCAAATCGATGTATTTCAAGTGTTTATAACATGTTCAAGTTTAAATACATCATTTTCTACACAAAACTAATCCAATTGGCCCAATATTGACTTATATCGACTGATTCAAAGTGTTTAGGTCATTTAATACACAAAACCACTCCGGTTTGACCAAGTTTGACTCAAATCAATGTTTTTCAGATGTTTAAAACATGTTCAAGGGTAAATACGTCAATTTCTACCTCAAACTGATTCCATTTGACCTATATTGACTCATATCGTCCGATTCGAAGTGTTTAGGTCATTTAATACACAAAAGCTCTTCTATTTGACCAAATTTGACCAAAATCGATGTATTTCAAGTGTTTATGACATGTTAAAGGGTAAATACGTCATTTTCAACCCAAAGCTGATCCCATTTGACCTATATTGACTCATATTGTCGGATTCGAAGTCATTTAATACAATAACCCTTTCCCATTTGAGCGAATTTGACTCAAATCGATGTATATCAAGTGCTTATGACATGTTCAAGGGTAAATATGTCATTATTTAACCCAAACTAATGTTATTTGACCTATATTGACTCATATCGTCCGATTCGAAGTGTTTAGGTCATTTAATACACACAACCTCTCCCGTTTGACCGAGTTTGACAAAAATCAATGTATTTAAAGAGTTTATGATATTTTAAAGGGTAAATACATTATTTTCAACCCAAAACAGATCCCATTTGACATATATTGACTCGTATTGTTCGATTTGAAGTCATTTAATACACAAAACCTCTCCCGTTTAACCAAGTTTGACTCAAATCGATGTATTTTACGTGTTTATGACATGTTCAAGGTTAAATACGTCATTTTATACCAAAAAAAGATCCCATTTGACCTATATTGACTCATATCATTCGATTCGAAGTGTTTAGGTCATTTAATACACAAAACCACTCTCGTTTGACAAAGTTTGACTCAAATCGACGTTTTTCAAGTGTTCATCACATGTTCAAGGGTAAATACGTCAATTTCTACCTCAAACTGATTCCATTTGATCTATATTGACTCATATCGGCCGACTCAAAGTGTTTAAGTCATTTAATACAAATAACCTCTCCCATTTGACCGAGTTTGACTCAACTCGATGTCTTTCAAGTGTTTATGACATGTTCAAGGGTAAATATGTCATTTTCTACCCCAAAATGATCCTATTTGTCCTATATTGACTCATATCATCTGGTTTGAAGTGTTTAGGTCATTTAATACACCAAACCTTTCCCGTTTGACCGAGTTTGACTCAAATCGTTTTATTTCAAGTGTTTATGACATGTTAAAGGGTAAATACGTCATTTTCAACCCAAAAATGATCCCATTTGACCAAGATTGACACATATTGTACGATTCGAAGTCATTTAATACAAAAAATTAATCCCGTTTGAGCGAGTTTAATCAAATCGATGTATTTCAAGTGTTTATGACATGTTGAAGCGTAAATACGTCATTTTCTTTCCATAACTAATCCTATTTAAGCTATATTGACTCATATCGTTTGATTCGAAGTGTTTAGGTCATTTATACACAAAACCTCTTCCGTTTGACCGAGTTTCACTAAAATCGATGTATTTCAAGTGTTTATGACATGTTAAAGGGTAAATACGCCATTTTCAACCCAAAACTGATCCCATTTTACCTATATTGACTCATATTGTCGGATTCGAAGTCATTTAATACACAAAACCTATCCCATTTGAGCGAGTTGGACTCAAATCAATGTATTTCAAGTGTTTATGACATGTTCAAGGGTAAATACGTCATTTTCTAACCCAAACTAATGTTATTTGACCTATATTGACTCATATCGTCTGATTCGATGTGTTTAGGTCATTTAATTCACAAAACCTCTCCCATTTGACCGAGTTTGACTAAAATCGATGTATATCAAGTGTTTTTGACATGTTAAAGGGTAAATACGCCGTTTTCAACCTAAAACTAATCCTATTTGACCTATAATGATTCATATTGTCTAATACGAAGTCATTTAATACACAAAACCTATCCCATTTGAGCGAGTTTGACTCAAATTGATGTATTTCAAGTGTTTCTGGCATGTTCAAGGGTAAATACGTCATTTTCTAACCCAAACTAATGTTATTTGAACTATATTGACTCATATCGTCCGATTCGAAGTGTTTAGGTTATTTTATACACAAAACCTCTTCATTTGACTGAGTTTGACTCAAATTGATGTATTTGAAGTGTTTATGACATGTTAAAGGGTAAATACATCATTTTCAACCCAAAACAGATCCTATTTGACAGATATTGACTCATATTGTCCGATTCGAAGTCATTTAATACAAAACGTCTCCCTTTGGCCAAGTTTGACTCAAATCGACGTATTTTAAGTGTTTTTGACATGTTAAAGGGTAAATACGTAATTTTTAACCCAAAAATGATCCCATTTGACCTGTATTGACCCATATTGTACGATTCGAAGTCATTTAATACACAAAATTTATCTCTTTTGAGCGAGTTTAACTCAAATCGATGTATTTCAAGTGTTGATGACTCATATCATTTGATTCGAAGTGTTTAGGTCCTTTAATACACAAAACCTCTCCTGTTTGACCGAGGTGGACTCAAATTCATGTAATTCAAGTGTTTATGACATGTTGAAGGGTAAATACATCATATTCTACCCCAAACTGATCCTATTTGACCAATATTGACTCATATCGTCCGATTCAAAGTGTTTACGTCATTTAATACACAAAACCTCTCATGTTTGACCGAGTTTCACTCAAATTGATGTATTTCAATTTTTCATAACATGTAAAAGGGAAAATACGTCATTTTCAACCCAAAACTTATCCTATTTGACCTATAATGACTCTTATCGTCCTATTCTAATTGTTTAGGTCATTTAATACACAAAACCTCTCCCGTTTTACTAAGTGTGACTGAACTCGATTTATTTCAAATGTTTATGACATGTTCATGGGTAAATACGTCATTTTCTACCCCACACTGATCCTATTTAACCAATATTGACTCATATCTCTTGATTCGAAGTGATTAGGTTATTTCATACACAAAACCTCTCCCGTTCGACCGAGTTTGACTCAAATCGATTTATTATAGGTGTTTATAAAATGTTCTAAGTTAAATAGGTCATTTTCTTCCCCAAACTGATCCCATTTGACCTATATTGACTCATATCGTCCGATTCGAAGTGTTTAGGTCATTTTAATCAAAATACATCTCTAATTTGACCAAGTTTGACATAAATTGATGTATGTCAAGTATTTCTAACCAAAATTAATCCCATATGACCTATATTGACTCGTATTGTGCTATTCAAAGTGTTAGGGTCATTGAATACACAAAACCTCTCCTGTTTGATTGTGTTTGACTCAAATTAATGTATTTCAAGTTTTTATAACGTGTTCAAGGGTAAATACGTCATTTTCTACCAAAAACTGATCCCATTTGACCTATATTGACTCATATCGTCTGATTAAAAGTTTTTATGTCATTTAATACAGAAAACCTCTCCTATTTGACCGAGTTTGACTCAAATCGATGTATTTCAAGTGTTTATGACATGTTAAAGGGTAAATAGGTCATTTTCTACCCCAAACTGATCCTATTTGACCTATATAGAATCATATCGTCCGATTTAAAGTGTTTAGGTCATTTAATACACAAAAGCTCTCACATTTGAGCGAGTTCAACTTAAATCAATCTATTTTAAGTGTTTATGACATGATCATGGGTAAATACGCCATTTCCTATCCAAAACTGATCCTATTTGACCTATATTGACTCATATCATCCGATTTGAAGTGTTTATGAAATTTTCAAGGGTAAATACATCATTTTTCTCCCAAAACTGATCCCAATTGACCTCTATCGACTCATATCGTCCAATTCAAAGTGTTTATGTCATTTAATATAATAAACTTCTCTCGTTTGACCGAGTTTGACTCAAATTAAGGTATTTCAAGTGTTTATGACATGGTTAAGGTTAAATACGTCATTTTGCACCTAAAACTGATCCCGTATGCTATATTAACTCTTATCGTCCGATTCGAAGTGTTAATATTATTTAATACACAAAACATATCCCGTTTGACCGAGTTTGACTCAAATCGATGTATTTCTAGTGTTTATGACATGTTTAAGGGTAAATACGTCATTTTCAACCCAAAACTGATCCCATTAGACCTTTGTAGACTCATATTGTCCTATTTGATGTGTTTATTACAGAAAACTTCTCCCGTTTGATCGAGTTTGACTTAAATTGAGTTATTTCAAGATTTTTTGACATGGTTAAGGTTAAATGAATCATTTTCTACCAAAAACTGATTCCGTTTGACCTATATTAACTCTTATTGTCCGATTCAAAGTGTTAAGTTCATTTAATACACAAAACATTTCCCGTTTGACCGAGTTTGAATCTAATCGATGTATATCTAGTGTTTATGACATGTTTATGGGTAAATACATCATTTTCAACCCAAAATTTATCCCACTTGACCTATCTAGACTTATATCGTCTGATTCGATGTGTTTAAGTCATTTTATAACCAGAACCTGCCCCATTTGACCAAGTTTGACTCAAATTGTCGTATTTCAGGTGTTTATGACATGTTCAAGGTTTAATACATAATTTTATACCCAAAACTGATCTCATTTGACCTATATTGACCAATCTCATCCGATTCGAAGTGTTTAGGTAATTAATTCACAAAACCTCTCCCATTTGACTTGTTTGACTCAAATCGATGTATGACATGTGTTTATTGACTCATATCCGATTGGAAGTGTTTAGGTCATTTAATACACAAAACCTCTCCCATTTGACCGCGTTTGACTCAAATTGATGTATTTCAACTTTTTATGACATGTTCAAGGGTAAATACGTCATTTCTAACCAAAACTGATCCCGTTTGACCTATATTGAGTCATATCGTCCGATTCGAAGTGATTATGTCATTCAATACACAAAACCTCTCCTGTTAGATCGAGTTTAACTTAAATTAATGTATTTCAAGTGTTTATGACATCTTAAAGGGTAAATACGTCATTTTCTATGCCAAACTGATCTTTTTTGACCTATATTGAATCATATCATCCGATTTAAAGTGTTTAGGTCATTTAATACACAAAACCTCTCCAATTTGACCGAGTTTGACTTAAATCGATCTATTTCAAGTGTTTATGATATGATCAAGGGTAAATACACCATTTTCTACCCAAAACTTATCCCATTTGACCTGTATTGACTCATATCGTCCGATTCGAAGTGTTTATGCAATGTAATACACAAAACTTCTCCTGTTTGACCGAGTTTGACTCAAATTGATGTATTTCAAGTGTTTAGTACATGGGTAAGGTTAAATACGTCATTTTCTATCAAAAACTAATCCCGTTTGGCCTGTATTAACTCTTATTGTCTGATTTGAATTTTTAAGGTCATTTAATACACAAAACCTCTCCAGTTTGACCGAGTTTAACTCAAATCGATGTATTTTCATTGTTTTTTGTGACATGTTTAAAGATAAATACGACACTTTCAACCCAAAACTTATCCCATTTGACATATATAGAGTAATATCGTTTGATTCGATGTGTTTTTGTCATTTTATACCCAAAACCTATTTCATTTGACCAAGTTTGACTAAAATTGTTGTATTTCAAGTGTTTAGGACATGTTCAAGGTTTAATACGTCTTTTTTCTACCCAAAACTGATATCATTTGACCTATATTGACACATCTCGTCCGATTCGAAGTGTTTAGGTCAATTAACACATAAAACCTCTCCCATTTGACTTAGTTTGACTCAAATCGATGTATTTCATGTGATTATGACATGTTCAAGCGTAAATACGTCATGTTCTACCCTAAATTGATACTTTTTGACCTATATTGACTCATATCGTCCGATTCAAAGTGTTTAGGTCATTTAATACACAAAACCTTTCTCGTTTAACAGAGTTAGACTCAAATCGTTGTATTTCAAGTGTTATGACATATTCAAGGGTAAATACATCATTTTCTAACCAAAAGTGATCCCATTTGACCTATATTGACTCATATCGTCTGATTCGAAGTGTTTATGTCATTCAATACACAAAACTCTCTCGTTTGACCGAGTTTGACTCAAATCGATGTACTTTAAGTGTTTATGACATGTTAAAGGGTAAATACATCATTTTCTACCCCAAATTGATCATATTTGACCTATATTGAATCATATCTTCCGATTTAAAGTGTTTAGGTGATTTGCTCATTTTAGAGCACGTTTACAACCTCATTTTAGTGTCGAATCTCGTACTTTTATATTGGTTTTATGCATATTACATTCAATTTTACCTTGATCTTGTCCTCGAGCTGCTTTTAGGTCATTTCAGGTGATGTCGATGATTTAGAGGTAAAATGAGATGTGTTCGAGGCTTTGAAACTTCTATCAAGAGTTTGGATATGCGTATCATAGCTTGGGCATGCATTCCAAGTCACTCTCGAAGATCCCATAAACTCTAGAAGCCACTAGACACTTCAAAGGAACTGTTCAGCAAGGTTCAGGTTCAGATTCGACTGAATCTGACATCCATTCGGTCGAATGGTGGACAGGGATTCAAGCACATAAATGAAGCTCTCGGGAATAGCCGAATGAACACTCATTCGGCCGAATCGAGACCAATTCGGCCAAATGGTAGACAGGGTGCAAAAACGCCAAGATTCTGATATAGGCGAATGGCATACCCATTCGGCCGAATCTTCCCTTCATTCGTCCGAATGGCCTTCTTTCCCGCAGATTTTGGTTCTTTCTTTAGTCGACGCTCGAGGGTTTTTCCTAGGGTTTTACTCCTTTTGTCCCTAGGGTATAAATACCCTCTTTCTCTGTACATAACCTTATGCCTACTTGAGAGCTCTTGTGCCTCAACCTAGAACATCACTTTAAAGCTTTTCATTTCTTTCATGCATTAGTTTAGATTTATAGCTTTCGTTGTTCTCGTTTTCAAGCTTTGTATTTTGGATTCGGTTTCTTTTTCGTTCAAGCAGTTTCATTTATGCAAGGTATTGTTTCTTTTCTGTTTTAGTTCGTTTAATGCTTTCAAGTATTGTTTTTCTTAATTTCATTCCTCTAGATAGTATCGTTGTTTCATTTACAATTTTGATAGAGTAGTTTTCGGTTCAGTTATAGTTCTTAGTTTTCGTTCTCTTATTCATTTCCATTCATTCTATTCATGCTTTCAATCATGTCTTTTATTACTATGTGTGAGTAGTTTTCTTAGGGGTTTGATTGGTGAAACCCTAGGTTGGCTTGTTCTTCATGCGTAGAGTTAGGATTTGAGATTATTAATGGTTGATTGATTGATATTCGATGCGAATCTTGTCCTGCCACTCCTTTGGAGACATAGGGCGATTATAGGTTGTTCGTGTGATTTATAGGGTCACAAACTTCCTCTCGTCATCTTGAGTGTCATGATTCATTGTTGACTGATTTCTCCTAATTTAGCGTATGGATAGTTTGATTGTCCTTCCTAGGGTGGAACTAATCTATCCCTGTTTTCCCTTTATAGCATAACATCGTTTAAGTTCTTGCTTTCCTTTTCTGTTATTAGTATAATTCTTTCAAATTCCATAATAACTCCTTTACATCAAGTCTAGAAACTATCGCCCCTTGTCCTTGTGGTTCGATCCCCGACTTACCACTACACTAGTTATAGTAGTATTAGGGTGTTTATAAATATTGTTTGCATAACTTGTCTTTTAGTTAAACGACCTAAAAGAACGGTTATCAAAATGGTGCCGTTGCCGGGGACAAGGCGTTGTGTTTAGATTATAGTCTTGGTGTAATTCATTTTTGTTTTATTTATTTTATTGTACATTAATCTGCTTGTCAGTACTTACGCTTGGTCTCTAGTGTTGTTTACATGCCATATAGCACACGTCAATCAAATCAACAACTAGAACCATTCGACCCTGAGGTTCAACGCAGCAAACCGAGAATTCCAACCCAAACCTCATCGCAACCAAATACCTCCAACCACCCTACACCACCAATGGACGAAAACCACCAATAACTATTTGGTCAATTTGGGACGCCTGGTTCCCAAGAATTTCAAGGAGGTGTAGTGCTACCCATAGCCCCGAACCCTTATCATATTCATCCTCAATTCACCCGGATGGTGAAAGAGACCCTTTTTTGCGGTTTGAGAAATGAATGCCCTCTCCAACACTTGGAGGCATACTCAGATATTTGCGGTCTCATACCTCCATGCCCTAATAGCCCGGACTATGTACGAATGCATCTATTTCACTTGAGTTTATCTGGTGATGCTCGGGATTGGTATAAATGCCTGGAGCCCAACTCAATCATTAATTGGGCTCCATTAAAGACAGCATTTCTAGAGAGGTTCTATCCCACAGTTCGAACGTAGGATTGGCGTAAGAAAATTGCATCTTTCACTCAAGAGGATGATGAGAACCTTAGTGCCACTTGGAGTCGGTTTAAGAGAATGATAAGAGCATGCCCCCATCATGAGTACGGGGAGAACCATCTTAATACATTCTTCTATGATGGTCTAAATGACTCCACCAAGGCACTCCTAGACTCCGCTGTTGGTGGCCAACTTTCGAAAGTCCCATGAAATCAAGTGAGGGCTAAGATTGAGGAGGTTGCTAAAAATAGCTCTTGGGGAGGAGCAATGGGTAGTGGATTACCGAGGGGAGGGATGGATTCAAGCAACTTGGACACGATTACTTCAAAAATCGAGGCTATCATGGATAAGAAGCTGTCCAAGTTCAAATACACCCAAGGTAGCTCCAATGTATCATTGGTCAACGAGATGCCGTTTTCATGTAGAATCTGTGGGGGCACCAATCATGATACATCATATTGTGGGGGTGCAAATTCTGAGCACATAGCGGCTGTTAACTACGGGGGGTATAACCAAGAAGGAACCCCAATCATGAACTATGATGGATACGGGTACAATCCCGACTATGTGGCAGCTGTGGGATATGGTGGTCAAAACCAAGGGTTTTCTCAGCAAGGTCCTTACAATAACCAACCCTTTAGACCTAACTTCAATCCGAATTCTAGCCAAGGAAACTCCTCCCAAGGGTATAATTCCAACAATCAAGCGAGTGGGAGTTTTCCTAGGCCAAATGGGAATAGGCCATACCCTCCAATGCCAAGACCCAACGCCAACCTACCCTATCCAACTATACAGCCTCAACCAAACCCGCCTCCAACTAATGAATTCCTTTCCACCCAAGTGAACTCCCTTGCGCAGCAAAACCAAACCCTCTCGCACATCAACCAAACTTTTATGAACCAAATGCAACAACTTCTAACTTCAGGCGCAGCAGAAGTTGTTTGAATCACAACTTGCGCAGATGGCTAGTCCACCACCACCATTGCCATTTCCTTCTCACCCCCAACAAAACCCATCCCCCCAGACTCCACCACAAAACTCTCCTGACTCTAACCCTAAGCATCACACCTGTAAGGCGATCTTCCTAGGATCTGGAACCTCACATTCTTCTCCAACTGTAGCCAATGGAGATGATTTAGGGGAAGATCCCCTCAAAGGGTAGTGGTTTTCTAAGAGAAAATGAGCACAAGGAGAACCTTGAGGGAAGAGAAGAAAAGAAGGGTGGTGAAGAAATTGAGGGGCACAATGTCAAAATCAATGGGTATGAGGGGAAGAAGAACGACGAAGATGAGAGATGGAGGGAGATACAGGAAAGGAGGAAACTCGAGCGTCAACATGCTCCGCCTCTACCTTTTCCTTACAAAAAGGTAGAGAAGAAACTTCAAGAAAAGTTTGTTAAATTCCTAGAGCATATGCAGCAGCTTGAAATGAAAATACCATTCCTAGAGGCCATGGAGCAAATGCCGCAATATGCTACGTATCTGAAAACCCTCCTAAGGAACAAGAGAAAGCTTGAGGGCGAAGTGATTAGTTTGCCAGGGCAAGTAAGTGCCATCATTCAAGGCACGTGGGCAAAGAAAGAAAAAGCTAGAGGACCCTTTGTGCTCCCAGTCACCCTTGGAAAACTCAATTCTAAGGGAGCACTCGCTGACCTTGGGGCCTCCATTAGCCTAATGCCGATGTCCATCGCCAAGAAATTCACTTTTGACCTCAAGCCATCACAAAAAACAATCCAACTGGCCGACCGTAGTATAAAAGTGTCATGTGGCGAGTTTAAGGACCTTCCGATCCAAGTAGGGAACATAGTAGTACCATGTTACTTTGTGGTGCTTGATATGGCCGAGGATCCTTATACTCCTCTTATCTTAGGGAGGGATGCTTTGAAAACTTTGGGTGCCCTGATCGACTGTGAATCAGAAACTATAACCATTAGGGTAGCCCAAGAGAAGGTCGTGTTTGCCTTTTCTAAGTCTTCAATGGAACCCATGGTTGAGCGGATTTGTTCCTTTGGGGTGGTCGAGAAAGACGCTACGAAAGAAGTCGAGAGGTATAGTGCTTCTGTTGCTCCAATGACAGTTGAGGTGTCAGATGAGGAGGACGCGCAAAAACGTCTTATTTTTGGGGTTGCAAGTGGAATTGCTCCGCCAACGGAGATGTATTATAAATCTGAGGGAATTGACGAGCCAGCCCGTAAACGGAAAAGGGCTAGAAAAAGGAAAAAATGACTGATGGCTCCACCCTGGCTTGGGGGAGCCCCGCATTCTAACCCACCTCCAGATGACCCTGGTTCTCCATTGCTTACTTCCGCCACTGCGGCTCGGTGGAGAGTTTTGACTCCCCACGCTGGAGGTGATGGTGATGCTAGGAGCAAATCCACTCCTACGGCAGGTATAATTTCTTTATTTTCTTTTTCTGTATAAATTTGTGCCTAAATGTGTCGAACTTACCGACGTTAAACAAAAGTACTTACGAGAGATAACCCGGTGTTGTTTTGTTTGTTTATTTGTATAGCAGCAGCTTCCATCCTTGCTTTGATTACCTTGGATTGCTTACTATCCTCTATTTGAACTCCACATCCCCAAATTGTACCCTACCTTGATCCCAGCCTACATTGCAACCGTTTCCAAACCTGTTCGACTTGGCCTGATTAGCAAGTTCTGTGCTGGAGAGTAGATAGGATACAATCCCTAAGATTTCTCCTTGATTGAGTGTTTAATTCCCGACTCATCTTAAGTCGGATGATTATGAGCGAAACACATACCATATTAAACACACGAACGTACTAGAAATTTCCCACATCTTTTGGGAAATAGCATGGGGAGCGTGGACTTGTGACCTCATTAGGTAGTGGGTGGCATGGCCTGTGTTGTAGCTTTTCTAGTGATCCCGAGTCTATGGAAAACGTTGTTTATCTTGGTATTATGCTCTTTTGAGCCCATTGTACTTGCACACCCATGGCTAGGGAAGAGTTTTGCGCGTACACGGCTGGCATGGTCCTGTTTTCCGCTCACCTTGCTTTCCATAAGCTTTGCTCACGGTGTTGCCTTTCTAGTTCATTTGCTAGGGACTAGCAAAGGTTTGGCTTGGGGGAAGTTGATGTGCTCATTTTACAGCACGTTTACAACCTCATTTTAGTGTCGAGTCTTGTGCTTTTATATTGGTTTTATGCACATTACATTCAACCTTGATCTTGTCCTCGAGTTGCTTTTAGGTCATTTCAGGTGATCTCGATGATTTCGTGGTAAAATGAGACGTGTTCGAGGCTTTGACACTTCTATCAAGAGTTTGGATGCACGTATCATAGCTTGGGCATGCGTTCCAAGTCACTCTCGAAGATCCCATAAACTCTAGAAGCCACTAGACACTTCAAAGGAACTGTTCAGCAAGGTTCAGGTTCAGATTCAACCGAATCTGACATCCATTCGATCGAATGGTAGACAGGGATTCAAGCACATAAATCAAGCTCTAGGGAATAGCCGAATGAACACTCATTCGGCCGAATCAAGACCCATTCGGCCGAATGGTTCCACTCATTCGGCCGAATGGTAGACAGGGTGCAAAAACGCCAAGATTCTGATATAGGCGAATGGCATACCCATTCGGCCGAATGGCCACTCATTCAGCCGAATCTTCCCTTCATTCGGCTGAATGGCCTTCTTTCCCGCAGATTTTGGTTCTTTCTTTAGTCGGCGCTCAAGGGTTTTTCCTACGGTTTTACTCCTTTTGTCCCTAGGGTATAAATACCCTCTTTCTCTGTACATAACCTTATGCCTACTTTGAGAGATCTTGTGCCTCAACCTAGAACATCACTTTAAAGCTTTTCATTTCTTTCATGCATTAGTTTAGATTTACAGCTTTCATTGTTCTCGTTTTCAAGCTTTGTATTTCGGATTCGGTTTCTTTTTTGTTCAAGCAGTTTCATTTATGCAAGGTATTGTTTCTTTTCTATTTTAGTTCGTTTAATGCTTTCAAGTATTGTTTTTCTTAATTTCATTCCTCTAGATAGTATCGTTGTTTCGTTTACATTTTTGATAGAGTAGTTGTCGGTTCGGTTATAGTTCTTAGTTTTCGTTCTCTTGTTCATTTCCATTCAGTCTATTCATGCTTTCAATCATGTCTTTTATTACTATATGTGAGTAGTTTTCTTAGGGGTTTGATTGGTGAAACCCTAGGTTGGCTCGTTCATCATGCGTAGAGTTAGGATTTGAGATTGTTAATGGTTGATTGATTGATATTTGATGCGAATCTTGTCCTGCCACTCCTTTGGAGACATAGGGCGATTATAGGTTGTTCGTGTGATTTATAGGGTCACAAACTTCCTCTCGTCATCTTGAGTGTCATGATTCATTGTTGACTGATTTCTCCTAATTTAGCATATGGATAGTTTGATTGTCCTTCCTAGGGTGGAATTAATCTATCCCCATTTTCCCTTCATAGCACAACATCGTTTAAGTTCTTGCTTTCCTTTTCTGTTATTAGTATAATTCTTTCAAATTCCATAATAACTCCTTTACATCAAGTCTAGAAACTATCGCCCCTTATCCTTGTGGTTCGATCCCCGACTTACCACTACACTAGTTGTAGTAGTATTAGGATGTTTATAAATATTGTTTGCATAACTTGTCTTTTAGTTAAACGACCTAAAAGAATGGTTATCAAAATGGCGCCGTTGCCGGGGACAAGGCGTTGTGTTTAGATTATAGTCTTGGTGTAATTCATTTTTGTTTTATTTATTTTATTGTACATTAATCTGCTTGTCAGTACTTATGCTTGGTCTCTAGTGTTGTTTGCATGCCATATAGCACACGTCAATCAAATCAACAACTAGAACCAATCGACCCTGAGGTTCAACGCAGCAAACGGAGAATTCCAACCCAAACCTCATCGCAACGAAATACCTCCAACCACCCTACACCACCAATGGACGAAAACCACCAACAACTATTTGGTCAATTTGGGACGCCTGGTTCCCAAGAATTTCAAGGAGGTGTAGTGCTACCCATAGCCCCGAACCCTTATCATATACATCCTCAATTCACCCGGATGGTGAAAGAGACCCCTTTTTGCGGTTTGAGAAATGAATGCCCTCTCCAACACTTGGAGGCATTCTCAGATATTTGCGGTCTCAAGTGTTTCTGACATGTTCAAGGGTAAATATGTCATTTTCTAACCAAAATTGATCCTATTTGACTGATATTGACTCATATCGTCTAATTCAAAGTGTTTATGTCATTCAATAAAAAAAAACCTCTCCGGTTTGACCAAGTTTGACTCAAATCAGTGTATTTTAAGTGTTTATGACATGTTAAAAGGTAAATACGTCATTTTCTACCCCAAACTGATCCTTATTAACCAATATAGAATCATATCGTCCCATTTAAAGTGTTAAGGTCATTTAATACACAAAACCTCTCCCCTTTGTGCGAGTTTGACCAAAATCGATCTATTTCCAGTGTTTATGACATGATCAAGGGTAAATACAACATTTTCTACCCAAAACTAATACCATTTGACCTATATTGACCCATATCGTCCGACTCGAAGTGTTTATGAAATGTTCAAGGGTAAATACATCATATTCTACCCATCACTAGTCCCATTTGGCCTATATTGACTCAGATCGTCCGATTCGAAGTGTTTATGTCATTTAATACACAAAACTTCTCCTGTTTGACCCAGTTTGACTCAAATTGATGTATTTCAAATGTTTATGATATGGTTAAGGTTAAATACGTCATTTTCTACCCAAACTGATCCCGTTTGACTTGTACTGACTCTTATCGTCCTATTTGAATTGTTGAGGTCATTTAATACACAAAATCTCTCCCGTTTGACCGAGTTTGACTCAAATCGATGTATTTCTAGTGTTTATGACATGTTTTAGGGTAAATACGTCATTTTTAACCCAAAATTGATCCCATTTGACCTATATAGACTCATATCATTCGATTCGATGTGTTTAAGTCATTTTATACCCAGAACCTATTTCATTTGACCAAGTTTGACTCAACTTGTTGTATTTCAAGTGTTTGTGACATGTTCAAGGTTTAATACGTCATTTTCTAACAAAAATTGATCTTATTTGACTTATATTGACCCATCTCATCCGATTCAAAGTGTTTAGGTCAACTAATACACAAAACCTCTTCCATTTGACTGAGTTTGACTCAAATCGATGTATTTTAGGTGTTTATGACATGTCAAGGGTAAATACGTCATGGACTACCACAAACTAAATCTTTCTGACCTATATTGATTCATATCGTCCGATTCGAAGTGTTTAGGTCATTTAATACACAAAACCTCTCCCGTTTGACCGAGTTTGACTCAAACCGATGAATTTCAAGTGTTTATGACATGTTCAAGGGTAAATACTTAATTTCTAACCAAAACTGATCCCATTTGACCTACATTGACTCATATCGTTTGATTCAAAGTGTTTAGGTTATTTAATACATAAAGCCTCTCCAATTTGACTGAGTTTGACTTAAATCGATGTATTTTAAGTTGTTATGACATGTTCAAGGGTAAATACGTCATTTTCTATGCCATATTGATCCCATTTGATCTATATTGACTCCTATTGTCCTATTCGAAGTTTTTAACTCATTTAATGCCTAGAACCTCTCCCTTTAGACAGAGTTTGACTCAAATCGATGTATATCTAGTGTTTATGACATGTTTAAAGGTAAATACGGCATTTTCTTCCCGAAACTGATCCCAATTGACCTATATTGACTTATATCGTCCGATTCAATGTCTATAAGTCATTTTAAACCCAGAAACTTTCCCATTTAACCAAGTTTAACTCAAATCGATGTATTTTAAGTGTTTATGACATGATCAAGGGTAAATACGACATTTTCTAGCCAAAAATAATCCCATTTTCCCTATATTGACTCATATTGTCCAATTCAAAGTGTTTAGGTCATTTAATACACAAAACTTCACCCATTTAACCGAGTTTGACTCAAATAGATGTATTTCAAGTGTTTATCACATGTTCAAGAGTAAATACGTCATTTTCTACCCAAAATTGGTCCCATTTGACCTATATTGACTCATATCATCGGAGTCGAAGTGTTTATGTCATTTAATACCCAAAACATCTCCCGTTTGACTGAGTTTTAGTTAAATCGATGTATTTTAAATGTTTATGAAATGTTTAAGGGTAAATACACTATTTTCTACCTAGAATTGATCCCATTTGACCTTTATTGACTCATATCGCACGATTCAAAGTATTTAGGTCATTTTATACCAAGAACCTCTCCCATTTGACTGAGTTTGATTCAAGTTGATGTATTTCAAGTGTTTATGACATGTTTAAGGGTAAATACGTCATTTTCTACCTAAAATTGATCGTAATTGACCCATATTGACTCATATCGTCTGATTCGAAGTATTTCGGTCATTTAATACATAAAAGCTCTCCCGTTTGACTAAGTTTAACTCAAATCGATATATTTAAAGTGTATATGATCGTCCGATTCCACGTGTTTTGTAATTTAATACACAAAACCTCTCCCATTGGAGCGAGTTTGATTTAAATCGATCCATTTCAAGTGTTTACGACATGATCTAGGGTAAATACGTCATTCTCTACCCAAAGCTGATCCTATTTAACCTATATTGACTCATATTGTGTTATTTAAAGTGTTAAGATCATTTAATACACAAAACCTCTCCCATTTGACCGAGTTTGACTCAAATTGATATATTTTAAGTGTTTATGATATGGGTAAGGTTAAATACATCATTTTCTATCAAAAACTAATCCCGTTTGACCTATATTAACTCTTATCGTCCTAGTCGAATTGTTAAGGTCATTTAATACACAAAACCTCTCCCGTTTGACCGAGTTTTACTCAAATCGATGTATTTCAAGTGTTTATGACTTGTTTAAGCGTAAATACATCATTTTCTAATGAAAATTGATCTCGTTAAACCTATATTGACTCATATCTTGCGATTCAAAGTGGTTAGGTCATTCAATACACAAAACCTCTCCCGTTTGACCGAGTTTGACTCAAATTGATGTATTTCTAGTGTTTATGACTTGTTTAAGCGTAAATACGTCATTTTCTACCCAAAAACTGACCCCATTTTCCCTATATTGACTCATATCTTGCGATTCAAAGTGTTTAGGTCATTTAATACACAAAACCTCTCCCGTTTGACCGAGTTTGACTCAAATTGATGTATTTCAAGTGTTTATGACATGTTCAAGGGTAAATACATCATATTCTACCCAAAACTGATCCCATTTGACCTATATTGACTCATATCGTCTGAGTCGAAGTGTTTATGTCATTTAATACCCAAAACATCTCCCGTTTGACTGAGTTTTAGTTAAATCGATGTATTTTAAATGTTTATGAAATGTTTAAGGGTAAATACACTATTTTCTACCTAGAATTGATCCCATTTGACCTTTATTGACTCATATCGCACGATTCAAAGTATTTAGGTCATTTTATACCAAGAACCTCTCCCATTTGACTGAGTTTGATTCAAGTTGATGTATTTCAAGTGTTTATGACATGTTTAAGGGTAAATACGTCATTTTCTACCTAAAATTGATCGTAATTGACCCATATTGACTCATATCGTCTGATTCGAAGTATTTCGGTCATTTAATACATAAAAGCTCTCCCGTTTGACTAAGTTTAACTCAAATCGATATATTTAAAGTGTATATGATCGTCCGATTCCACGTGTTTTGTAATTTAATACACAAAACCTCTCCCATTGGAGCGAGTTTGATTTAAATCGATCCATTTCAAGTGTTTACGACATGATCTAGGGTAAATACGTCATTCTCTACCCAAAGCTGATCCTATTTAACCTATATTGACTCATATTGTGTTATTTAAAGTGTTAAGATCATTTAATACACAAAACCTCTCCCATTTGACCGAGTTTGACTCAAATTGATATATTTTAAGTGTTTATGATATGGGTAAGGTTAAATACATCATTTTCTATCAAAAACTAATCCCGTTTGACCTATATTAACTCTTATCGTCCTAGTCGAATTGTTAAGGTCATTTAATACACAAAACCTCTCCCGTTTGACCGAGTTTTACTCAAATCGATGTATTTCAAGTGTTTATGACTTGTTTAAGCGTAAATACATCATTTTCTAATGAAAATTGATCTCGTTAAACCTATATTGACTCATATCTTGCGATTCAAAGAGGTTAGGTCATTTAATACACAAAACCTCTCCCGTTTGACCAAGTTTGGCTCAAATTGATGTATTTCTAGTGTTTATGACTTGTTTAAGCGTAAATACGTCATTTTCTACCCAAAAACTGACCCCATTTTCCCTATATTGACTCATATCTTGCGATTCAAAGGGTTTAGGTCATTTAATACACAAAACCTCTCCCGTTTGACCGAGTTTGACTCAAATTGATGTATTTCAAGTGTTTATGACATGTTCAAGGGTAAATACATCATATTCTACCCAAAACTGATCCCATTTGACCTATATTGACTCATATCGTCTGAGTCGAAGTGTTTATGTCATTTAATACCCAAAACATCTCCCGTTTGACCGAGTTTTAGTCAAATCGATGTATTTTAAATGTTTATAAAATGTTTAAGGGTAAATACGCTATTTTCTACCTAGAATTGATCCCATTTGACCTTTATTGACTCATATCGCACGATTCAAATTATTTAGGTCATTTTATACCCAGAACCTCTCCCATTTGACTGAGTTTGACTCAAGTTGATGTATTTCAAGTGTTTATGACATGGGTAAGGTTAAATACATCATTTTCTATCAAAAACTAATCCCGTTTGACCTATATTAACTCTTATCGTCCTAGTCGAATTGTTAAGGTCATTTAATACACAAAACCTCTCCCGTTTGACCGAGTTTGACTCAAATCGATGTATTTCAAGTGTTTATGACTTGTTTAAGCGTAAATACGTCATTTTCTAACGAAAATTGATCTCGTTAAACCTATATTGACTCATATCTTGCGATTCAAAGTAGTTAGGTCATTTAATACACAAAACCTCTCCCGTTTGACCGAGTTTGACTCAAATTGATAAATTTCAAGTGTTTATGACTTGTTTAAGCGTAAATACGTCATTTTCTACCCAAAAACTGACTCCATTTTCCCTATATTGACTCATATCTTGCGATTCAAAGTGTTTAGGTCATTTAATACATAAAACCTCTCCCGTTCAACCGAGTTTGACTCAAATTGATGTATTTCAAGTGTTTATGACATGTTCAAGGGTAAATACGTCATATTCTACCCAAAACTGATCCCATTTGACCTATATTGGCTCATATCGTCTGAGTCGAAGTGTTTATGTCATTTAATACCCAAAACATCTCCCGTTTGACCGAGTTTTAGTCAAATCGATGTATTTTAAATGTTTATAAAATGTTTAAGGGTAAATACGCTATTTTCTACCTAGAATTGATCCCATTTGACCTTTATTGACTCATATCGCACGATTCAAATTATTTAGGTCATTTTATACCCAGAACCTCTCCCATTTGACTGAGTTTGACTCAAGTTGATGTATTTCAAGTGTTTATGACATGGGTAAGGTTAAATACATCATTTTCTATCAAAAACTAATCCTGTTTGACCTATATTAACTCTTATCGTCCTAGTCGAATTGTTAAGGTCATTTAATACACAAAACCTCTCCCGTTTGACCGAGTTTGACTCAAATCGATGTATTTCAAGTGTTTATGACTTGTTTAAGCGTAAATACGTCATTTTCTAACGAAAATTGATCTCGTTAAACCTATATTGACTCATATCTTGCGATTCAAAGTGGTTAGGTCATTTAATACACAAAACCTCTCCCGTTTGATCGAGTTTGACTCAAATTGATAAATTTCAAGTGTTTATGACTTGTTTAAGCGTAAATACGTCATTTTCTACCCAAAAACTGACTCCATTTTCCCTATATTGACTCATATCTTGCGATTCAAAGTGTTTAGGTCATTTAATACATAAAACCTCTCCCGTTCGACCGAGTTTGACCCAAATTGATGTATTTCAAGTGTTTATGACATGTTCAAGGGTAAATACGTCATATTCTACCCAAAACTGATCCCATTTGACCTATATTGGCTCATATCGTCTGAGTCGAAGTGTTTATGTCATTTAATACCCAAAACATCTCCCGTTTGACCGAGTTGTAGTCAAATCGATGTATTTTAAATGTTTATAAAATGTTTAAGGGTAAATACGCTATTTTCTACCTAGAATTGATCCCATTTGACCTTTATTGACTCATATCGCACGATTCAAATTATTTAGGTCATTTTATACCTAGAACCTCTACCATTTGACTGAGTTTAACTCAAGTTGATGTATTTCAAGTGTTTATGACATGTTTAAGGGTAAATACGGCATTTTCTACCTAAAATTGATCGTAATTGACCCATATTGACTCATATCGTCTGATTCGAAGTATTTAGGTCATTTAATACATAAAAGCTCTCCCGTTTGACTAAGTTTAACTCAAATCGATGTATTTAAAGTGTTTATGATCGTTCGATTCCACGTGTTTATGTAATTTAATACACAAAACCTCTCCCATTGGAGCGGGTTTGATTTAAATCGATCTATTTCAAGTGTTTACGACATGATCTAGGGTAAATACGTCGTTCTCTACCCAAAGCTGATCCTATTTAACCTATATTGACTCATATTGTGCTATTTAAAGTGTTAAGGTCATTTAATACACAAAACCTCTCCCATTTGATCGAGTTTGACTCAAATTGATGTATTTTAAGTGTTTATGACATGGGTAAGGTTCAATACATCATTTTCTATCAAAAACTAATCCCGTTTGACCTATATTAACTCTTATCGTCCTAGTCGAATTGTTCAGGTCATTTAATACACAAAACCTCTCCCATTTGACCGAGTTTGACTCAAATCGATGTATTTCTAGTGTTTATGACATGTTTTAGTGCAAATACGTCATTTTTAACCCAAAATTGATCCCATTTGACCTATATAGACTCATATCGTTCGATTCGATGTGTTTAAGTCATTTTATACCCAGAACCTATTTCATTTGACCAAGTTTGACTCAACTTGTTGTATTTCAAGTGTTTGTGACATGCTCAAGGTTTAATACGTCATTTTCTACCGAAAATTGATCTTATTTGACTTATATTGACCCATCTCATCCGATTCAAAGTGTTTAGGTCAACTAATACACAAAACCTCTTCCGTTTGACTGAGTTTGACTCAAATCGATGTATTTTAGGTGTTTATGACATGTCAAGGGTAAATAAGTCATGGACTACCACAAACTAAATCTTTCTGACCTATATTGATTCATATCGTCCGATTCGAAGTGTTTAGGTCATTTAATACACAAAACCTCTCCCGTTTGACCGAGTTTGACTCAAACCGATGAATTTCAAGTGTTTATGACATGTTCAAGGGTAAATACTTAATTTCTAACCAAAACTGATCCCATTTGACCTACATTGACTCATATCGTTTGATTCAAAGTGTTTAGGTTATTTAATACATAAAACCTCTCCAATTTGACCGAGTTTGACTTAAATCGATGTATTTTAAGTTGTTATGACATGTTCAAGGGTAAATACGTCATTTTCTATGCCATATTGATCCCATTTGATCTATATTGACTCCTATTGTCCTATTCGAAGTTTTTAACTCATTTAATGCCTAGAACCTCTCCCATTAGACAGAGTTTGACTCAAATCGATGTATATCTAGTGTTTATGACATGTTTAAAGGTAAATACGACATTTTCTTCCCGAAACTGATCCCAATTGACCTATATTGACTCATATCGTCCGATTCAATGTCTATAAGTCATTTTAAACCCAGAAACTTTCCCATTTAACCAAGTTTAACTCAAATCGAAGTATTTTAAGTGTTTACGACATGATCAAGGGTAAATACGTCATTTTCTAGCCAAAAACAATCCCATTTTCCCTATATTGACTCATATTGTCGAATTCAAAGTGTTTAGGTCATTTAATACACAAAACTTCACCCGTTTAACCGAGTTTGACTCAAATAGATGTATTTCAAGTGTTTATCACATGTTCAAGGGTAAATATGTCCTTTTCTACCCAAAATTGGTCCCGTTTGACCTATATTGACTCATATCGTCTGAGTCGAAGTGTTTATGTCATTTAATACCCAAAACATCTCCCGTTTGACCGAGTTTTAGTCAAATCGATGTATTTTAAATGTTTATGAAATGTTTAAGGGTAAATACGCTATTTTCTACCTAGAATTGATCCCATTTGACCTTTATTGACTCATATCGCGCGATTCAAAGCATTTAGGTCATTTTATACCCAGAACCCCTCCCATTTAACTGAGTTTGACTCAAGTTGATGTATTTCAAGTGTTTATGACATGTTTAAGGGTAAATACGTCATTTTCTACCTAAAATTGATCGTAATTGATCCATATTGACTCATATCGTCTGATTCGAAGTATTTAGGTCATTTAATACATAAAAGCTCTCCCGTTTGACTAAGTTTAACTCAAATCGATGTATTTAAAGTGTTTATGATCGTCCGATTCCACGTGTTTATGTAATTTAATACACAAAACCTCTCCCATTGGAGCGAGTTTGATTTAAATCGATCTAATTCAAGTGTTTACGATATGATCTAGGGTAAATACGTCATTCTCTACCCAAAGCTGATCCTATTTAACCTATATTGACTCATATTGTGCTATTTAAAGTGTTAAGGTCATTTAATACACAAAACCTCTCCTATTTGACCGAGTTTGACTCAAATTGATGTATTTTAAGTGTTTATGACATGGGTAAGGTTAAATACATCATTTTCTATCAAAAACTAATCCCGTTTGACCTATATTAACTCTTATCGTCCTAGTCAAATTGTTAAGGTCATTTAATACACAAAACCTCTCCCGTTTGACCGAGTTTGACTCAAATCGATGTATTTTAAGTGTTTATGACTTGTTTAAGCGTAAATACGTCATTTTCTAACGAAAATGGATCTTGTTAAACCTATATTGACTCATATCTTGTGATTCAAAGTGGTTAGGTCATTTAATACACAAAATCTCTCCCGTTTGACCGAGTTTGACTCAAATTGATGTATTTCAAGTGTTTATGACTTGTTTAAGCGTAAATACGTCATTTTCTACCCAAAACTGACCCCATTTTCCCTATATGGACTCATATCTTGCGATTCAAAGTGTTTAGGTCATTTAATACACAAAACCTCTCCCGTTTGACCGTGTTTGACTCAAGTTGATGTATTTCAAGTGTTTATGACATGTTCAAGGGTAAATACGTCATATTCTACCCAAAACTGATCCCATTTGACCTATATTTACTCATATCGTCCTATTCGAAGTGTTTAAGTTATTTAAAACCCAAAACTTCTCCTCTTTGACTGAGTTTGACTCAAATCCATGTATTTCAAGTGTTTATGACATGTTCAAGGGTGAATACGTCATTTTCTATCCAAAACGAATCCCATTTGACCTATATTGACTCATATCGTCTGATTCAAAGTGTTTACGTCATTTTATACACAAAACCTCTCCTATTTGCCCGAGATTATCTCAAATCGTTGTATGTTAAGTGTTTATGACATGTTCAAGGGTAAATACGTCATTTTCTACCTAAAATTGATCCCATTTCACCTATATTGACTCAAATCATCCGATTCGAAGTGTGTACATATTTTTATACATAAAATCTCTCCTATTTGACCGTGTTTGAATTATTACGATGTATTTCAAGGGTTTATGACATGTTCAAGGACAAAATACGTCATTTTCTACCCAAAACTGATCACATTTGAACTATATTTATTTATATCGTCCGATTCAAAGTGTTTAAGTCATTTTATACCCAGAACATCTTCCATTTGACCAAGTTTGACTCAAATCAATGTATTTTAAGTGTTTCTGACATGTTCAAGGGTAAAAACGTAATTTTCTACCCAAAACCACTCCTCGTTTAACCGACTTTGACACAAATTGATGTATTTCAAGGGTAAATATGTCATTTTCTACCCAAAATTAATCCAATTTCATCTATATATACTCGTATCGTCTAATTCAAAGTGTGTACTTAATTTTACACCCAAAATCTCTCCTGTTTGACAATGTTTGACTCCGATCGATGTATTTCAAGTGTTTATGACATATTCTAGGCTAAATACGTCATTTTCTACCCAAAACTGATCCCATTTGAACTATATTGACTCATATTATCCGGTTCGAAGTGTTTAAGACATTATATTTCCGGAACCTCCTTATTTGACCAAGTTTAACACAAATCGATGTATTTCAAGTGTTTATGACATGTTCATGAGTAAATACTTTATTTTCTACCCAAAACTGATCCCATTGGACCTATATTGAATCATATCGTCCGATTCGATGTATTTAGGTCAATTAATACATAAAACCTCTCCTCTTTGACCGAGTTTGACTAAAATTGATGTATTTCAAGTGTTTATGACATGTTCAAGGATAAATACGTCATATTTTACCCAAAACTGATCCCATTTGACCTATATTCACTCATATCGTCCGATTCAAAGGGTTTAAGTAATTTCACACCCAGAACCTCTCCCATTTGACCAGGTTTGCCTCAAATCAATGTATTTCAATTTTTTATGACATTTTCAAGGGTAAATACGTCATTTTCTACCTAGAATTAATCCAATATGACCTTTATTGAAACATATCGCCCGATTTGAAGTATTTACATCATTTTATACCCAGAACCTCTCCCATTTTAACGAAATTGACTAAAATCGATGTATTGCAAGTGTTTATGACATGTTCAAGGATCAATACGTCATATTCTACCCAAAATTAATCCCATTTGACCTATATTGACTCATATCGTCTGATTCGAAGTGTTTAAGTTATTTAAAACACAAAACCTCTCCTCTTTGACCGAGTTTGACTCAAATCCGTGTATTTTAAGTGTTTATGACATGTTCAAGGGTGAATACGTCATTTTTCTATCTAAAACGGATCCCATTTGACCTATATTGACTCATATCGTCCGATTTGAAATGTTTTAGTCATTTTATACACAAAACCTCTCCCATTTGCCCGAGTTTATCTCAAATGGATGTATTTGAAGTGTTTATGACATGTTTAATGGTAAATACATCATATTCTACGAAAAACTGATCCCATTTGACCTATATGGACTCATATCGTTTGATTAAAAGTGTTTAGGTCATTTAACACACAAAACCTCTCCCGTTTGACCGAGTTTGACTCAAATCAACGTATTTTTAGAGTTTATGACATGTTAAAGGGTATATACGTCATTTTCTACCAAAAATTAATCTCATTTAACCTATATTAACTCGTATCAACCGTTTTGAGGTGTGTACGTACTTTTATACACAAAATCTCTCCTGTTTGACCTAGTTTGACTCATAACAATATATTTCAAGTGTTTATGACATGTTCATGGACAAAATACATCATTATCTACCCAAATCTGATCGCATTAGACCTATATTGACTCATATCGTACGATTCAAAGTTTATGACATGTCTGACTTAAATATGTCATTTTACACCTAGAACTTCTCCCATTGGACTATGTTTGACTTAAATCGATTTATTTCAAGTGTTTATGACATGTTCAAGGCTAAATACGTCATTTTCTCCCCAAAACTGATCCAATTTGACCTATATTGACTAATTTCGTTCAATTTGAAGTGTTTAAGTAATTTTATACCCAAAATCTCTCCGATTTGACCGAGTTTTATTCATATCGATGTATTTCAAGTGTTTATGACATGTTCAAGGGTAAATACGCCATTTTCTAAACAAAACTGATCACGTTTGACCTATATTGACTCATATCATTCGATTCGAAGTGTGTACGTAATTTTATACACAAAATCTCTCCCGTTCGACCAAGTTTGCCTCAAATCGATGTATTTCCAGTGTTTATGACATGTTCAAGGTTAAATACGTCATTTTCTACCAAAAACTAATCCCATTTGACCTATATTGACTCATATCGTCCGATTCGAAGTGTTTATGTCATTTTATACCCAGATCCTCTCCCATTTGACCGGGTTTGACTTAAATCGACGTATTTTGATTGTTTATGACATGTTTGAGGGTAAATTTGTCATTTTCTACTCAAAACTGACCCCGTTTGATCTATATTTATTCACATCATCCGAATTGAAGTGTTAAGGTCTTTTAATACACAAAATTTGAACTTTATTGACTCATATCACCCTATTCGAAGTGTTTACGTGATTTATTACCTAGAACGTCTCCCATTTCTCCAAGTTTGACTCAAATCGATGTATTTCAAGTTTTCATGACATGTTCAAGTGTAAATACGTCAATTTCTACCCAAAGGTAATCCCATTTGACCTATATTTACTTATATCATCTGATTCTAAGTCTTTACGTCATTTTATACCCGGAGCCTCTCCTATTTGACCGAGTTTTACCCAAATCAATGTATTTCAAGTTTTTATGACATGTTCATTGGGAAATATGTCATTTTCCACCCAAAGCTGATCCCATCGTCTGATTCGAATTGTTTAAGTCGTTTTTTACCCAGAACCTTTCCCATTCGACCGAGTTTGACTCAAATCGATGTATTTCAAGTGTTTGTGACATGTTCAAGTGTAAATACGTAATTTTCTACCCAAAACTGATCCCATTTGACCTATATTGGCAAATTTCATCCGATTTGAAGTGTTTAAGTAATTTATACCCAAAATATCTCCCATTTGACCGAGTTTTATTCATATCGATGTATTTCAAGTGTTTATGACATGTTCAAGGTGAATACGACATTTTCTACCCAAAACTCAATCCAATTTAACCTATATTAACGCATATCGTCTAATTCAAAGTTTTTAAGTCATTTTATACCCATAACCTCGCCCATTTTACCGAGTTTGACTCAAATCGATGCATTTCATGTGTTTATGACATGTTCAAGGGTAAATACGTCGTTTCTTACCCAAAATTGATCCTATTTGACCTACATTGACTCATATCGTCCGATTCGAAGTGCTTAGGTCATTTAATGCACAAAACCTCTCCTGTTTGACTGAGTTTGACTCAAATCAATGTATTTCAAGTGTTTCTACAATGTTTAGGGGTAAATACGTCATTTTCAACCCAAAACTGATCCTATTTGACCTATATTGACTCATATCATCCAATTCAAAGTGCTTAGGTCATTTAATACACAAAACCTCTCCTATTTCATTGACTTAGACTCAAATTTATGTATTCAAGTATTTATGATTGACTAATATCGCCTAATTCAAAGTGTTTAGGTCATTTAATAATTAAAACCAATCTCCTTTCACCGAGTTTGACTCAAATCGATGTTTCAAGTGCTTATGACATGTTTAAGGGTAAATATGTCATTTTCTATGCAAAACTGATTCCATTTGACCTATATTGTGTTATATCGTCAGATTCGAAGTGTTTAAGTTATTTAAAACACAAAACCTCTCCTCTCCCATTTGACCGAGTTTGACTCAAATCGATGCATTTCAAGTGTTTATGACATGTTCAAGGGTAAATACGTCATTTTCTACCGAAAACTGATCCCATTTGACCTATATTGACTCATATCGTCCTATTCAAAGTGTTTAAGTTATTTAAAACACAAAACCTCTCCTCTCCCATTTGACCGAGTTTGACTCAAATCGATGCATTTCAAGTGTTTATGACATGTTCAAGGGTAAATACGTCATTTTCTACCGAAAACTGATCCCATTTGACCTATATTGACTCATATCGTCCTATTCAAAGTGTTTAAGTTATTTAAAACACAAAACCTCTCCTCTCCCATTTGACCGAGTTTGACTCAAATCGATGCATTTCAAGTGTTTATGACATGTTCAAGGGTAAATACGTCATTTTCTACCCAAAACTGATCCTATTTGACCTATATTGACTCAATTCGTCCGATTCAAAGTATTTAAGTCATTTTAAACCGAAAACCTTTCTCATTTGCCAATTTGAATTAAATCAATGTATTTCAAGTGTTTATGACATAGTCAAGGGTAAATAAATAATTTTCTACCTAAAACCTATCCCATTTGACTTAAATTGACTCATATCATCCGATTCAAAGTGTATAGGTCATTTAATACACAAAACCTCTCCCGTTTAACCGAGTTTGACTCAAATCGATATATTTCAGGTGTTTATGACATGTTTAAGGGTAAATACGTCATTTTCTACCCAAAACTGATCCCACTTGACCTGTATTGACTTATAGCGCCCGATTTGAAGTGTTTAGGTCATTTAATACACAAAACCTCTCTCGTTTGACCAAGTTTGACTCAAATCAATGTATTTCAAGTGTTTATGACATGTTCAAGGGTAAATTTGTCATTTTTTACCCAAAAGTAATCCCGTTTGACCTATAATTCGAATCAAAGTGTTTAGATCATTTAATACCCACAACCTCTCCCGTTTGATCGAGTTTGACTCAAATTGATGTATTTCAAGTGTATTTGACATGTGTATGGTTAAATACGTCATTTTCTACCCAAAACTAATCCTATTTTGACTTATATCGTCCGATTCGAAATGTTTAGATCATTTAATACCCGAAACCTCTCCCATTTGACCAACTTTGACTTAAAATCGATGTATTTCAAGGATTTATGACTTGTTTAAGGGTAAATACGTTATTTTTTAACCAATTTGACCCCGTATTACCTATATTGACTCATATTGTCTGCTTCGAAGTGCTTTAGTCATTTTATACCTAGAACCTCTCCCATTAGACCGATTTTCACTCAAATCGATGTATTTCAAGTGTGTATGAGATGTTCAAGGGTAAATACGTCATTTTCTACCCAAAACTAATTCCATTTGAGCTATATTTACTCATATCGTCCGATTCGAAGTGTTTAAGTGATTTTACACCCAAAACCTCTCCTGTTTGACCGAGTTCAGGGGTATATACGTCAATTTCTACCTTAAACTGATCCCACTTGACCTATATTGATTCATATCGTCCGAATCAAAGTGTTTAGGTCATTTAATACCCAAAACCTCTCTCGTTTGATCGAGTTTGACTCAAATCGATGTATTTCAAGTTTTGATGACATGTTTAAGGTTAAATACGTCATTTTTTACACAAAAATGATCTCGTTTGATCTATATTGACTTATACCGTCCGATTCGAAGTGTTTAAGTCATTTCACACCCATCAAACTTTGACTTAGATCGATGTATTTCAAGTGTTTATGACATGTTTAAGGATAGACACGTCATTTTCTACCCAAAACTGATCCCATTTGACTTAAATTGATAAAAATTGTCTTATTCGAAGTATTTAGGTCATTTAATACCTAGAATCTCTTGCATTTGACCGAGCTTAACTGAAATTGATGTATTTCAAATGTTTATGACATGTTCAAGGGTAAATACGTCATTTTCTACCCAAAACTGATCCCGTTTGACCTATATTGACTCTTATCGTCTGATTCGAAGTGTTTAGGTCATTTAATACAAAAATCTTCTCCCATTTGACCGAGTTTGACACAAATCGATGTATTTCAAGTGTGTTTATAAAATCCTTAAGGGTAAATACGTCATTTTCTACCCAAAACTGTTCCTAGTTGACCTTTATTGATCAGATCGTCTGATATGAAGTGTTTAGGTCATTTAATACCGAAAACCTCTCCCGTTTGATCGAGTTTGACTCAAATCGATGTATTTCAAGGATTTATGACTTGCTTAAGGGTAAATACGTTATTTTCTAACCAATTTGACCCCGTATTACCTATATTGACTCATATTGTCTGCTTCGAAGTGCTTTAGTCATTTTATACCTAGAACCTCTCCCATTAGACCGATTTTCACTCAAATCGATGTATTTCAAGTGTGTATGAGATGTTCAAGGGTAAATACGTCATTTTCTACCCAAAACTAATTCCATTTGAGCTATATTTACTCATATCGTCCGATTCGAAGTGTTTAAGTGATTTTACACCCAAAACCTCTCCTGTTTGACCGAGTTCAGGGGTATATACGTCAATTTCTACCTTAAACTGATCCCACTTGACCTATATTGATTCATATCGTCCGAATCAAAGTGTTTAGGTCATTTAATACCCAAAACCTCTCTCGTTTGATCGAGTTTGACTCAAATCGATGTATTTCAAGTTTTGATGACATGTTTAAGGTTAAATACGTCATTTTTTACACAAAAATGATCTCGTTTGATCTATATTGACTTATACCGTCCGATTCGAAGTGTTTAAGTCATTTCACACCCATCAAACTTTGACTTAGATCGATGTATTTCAAGTGTTTATGACATGTTTAAGGATAGACACGTCATTTTCTACCCAAAACTGATCCCATTTGACTTAAATTGATAAAAATTGTCTTATTCGAAGTATTTAGGTCATTTAATACCTAGAATCTCTTGCATTTGACCGAGCTTAACTGAAATTGATGTATTTCAAATGTTTATGACATGTTCAAGGGTAAATACGTCATTTTCTACCCAAAACTGATCCCGTTTGACCTATATTGACTCTTATCGTCTGATTCGAAGTGTTTAGGTCATTTAATACAAAAATCTTCTCCCATTTGACCGAGTTTGACACAAATCGATGTATTTCAAGTGTGTTTATAAAATCCTTAAGGGTAAATACGTCATTTTCTACCCAAAACTGTTCCTAGTTGACCTTTATTGATCAGATCGTCTGATATGAAGTGTTTAGGTCATTTAATACCGAAAACCTCTCCCGTTTGATCGAGTTTGACTCAAATCGATGTATTTCAAGGATTTATGACTTGCTTAAGGGTAAATACGTTATTTTCTAACCAATTTGACCCCGTATTACCTATATTGACTCATATTGTCTGCTTCGAAGTGCTTTAGTCATTTTATACCTAGAACCTCTCCCATTAGACCGATTTTCACTCAAATCGATGTATTTCAAGTGTGTATGAGATGTTCAAGGGTAAATACGTCATTTTCTACCCAAAACTAATTCCATTTGAGCTATATTTACTCATATCGTCCGATTCGAAGTGTTTAAGTGATTTTACACCCAAAACCTCTCCTGTTTGACCGAGTTCAGGGGTATATACGTCAATTTCTACCTTAAACTGATCCCACTTGACCTATATTGATTCATATCGTCCGAATCAAAGTGTTTAGGTCATTTAATACCCAAAACCTCTCTCGTTTGATCGAGTTTGACTCAAATCGATGTATTTCAAGTTTTGATGACATGTTTAAGGTTAAATACGTCATTTTTTACACAAAAATGATCTCGTTTGATCTATATTGACTTATACCGTCCGATTCGAAGTGTTTAAGTCATTTCACACCCATCAAACTTTGACTTAGATCGATGTATTTCAAGTGTTTATGACATGTTTAAGGATAGACACGTCATTTTCTACCCAAAACTGATCCCATTTGACTTAAATTGATAAAAATTGTCTTATTCGAAGTATTTAGGTCATTTAATACCTAGAATCTCTTGCATTTGACCGAGCTTAACTGAAATTGATGTATTTCAAATGTTTATGACATGTTCAAGGGTAAATACGTCATTTTCTACCCAAAACTGATCCCGTTTGACCTATATTGACTCTTATCGTCTGATTCGAAGTGTTTAGGTCATTTAATACAAAAATCTTCTCCCATTTGACCGAGTTTGACACAAATCGATGTATTTCAAGTGTGTTTATAAAATCCTTAAGGGTAAATACGTCATTTTCTACCCAAAACTGTTCCTAGTTGACCTTTATTGATCAGATCGTCTGATATGAAGTGTTTAGGTCATTTAATACCGAAAACCTCTCCCGTTTGATCGAGTTTGACTCAAATCGATGTATTTCAAGGATTTATGACTTGCTTAAGGGTAAATACGTTATTTTCTAACCAATTTGACCCCGTATTACCTATATTGACTCATATTGTCTGCTTCGAAGTGCTTTAGTCATTTTATACCTAGAACCTCTCCCATTAGACCGATTTTCACTCAAATCGATGTATTTCAAGTGTGTATGAGATGTTCAAGGGTAAATACGTCATTTTCTACCCAAAACTAATTCCATTTGAGCTATATTTACTCATATCGTCCGATTCGAAGTGTTTAAGTGATTTTACACCCAAAACCTCTCCTGTTTGACCGAGTTCAGGGGTATATACGTCAATTTCTACCTTAAACTGATCCCACTTGACCTATATTGATTCATATCGTCCGAATCAAAGTGTTTAGGTCATTTAATACCCAAAACCTCTCTCGTTTGATCGAGTTTGACTCAAATCGATGTATTTCAAGTTTTGATGACATGTTTAAGGTTAAATACGTCATTTTTTACACAAAAATGATCTCGTTTGATCTATATTGACTTATACCGTCCGATTCGAAGTGTTTAAGTCATTTCACACCCATCAAACTTTGACTTAGATCGATGTATTTCAAGTGTTTATGACATGTTTAAGGATAGACACGTCATTTTCTACCCAAAACTGATCCCATTTGACTTAAATTGATAAAAATTGTCTTATTCGAAGTATTTAGGTCATTTAATACCTAGAATCTCTTGCATTTGACCGAGCTTAACTGAAATTGATGTATTTCAAATGTTTATGACATGTTCAAGGGTAAATACGTCATTTTCTACCCAAAACTGATCCCGTTTGACCTATATTGACTCTTATCGTCTGATTCGAAGTGTTTAGGTCATTTAATACAAAAATCTTCTCCCATTTGACCGAGTTTGACACAAATCGATGTATTTCAAGTGTGTTTATAAAATCCTTAAGGGTAAATACGTCATTTTCTACCCAAAACTGTTCCTAGTTGACCTTTATTGATCAGATCGTCTGATATGAAGTGTTTAGGTCATTTAATACCGAAAACCTCTCCCGTTTGATCGAGTTTGACTCAAATCGATGTATTTCAAGGATTTATGACTTGCTTAAGGGTAAATACGTTATTTTCTAACCAATTTGACCCCGTATTACCTATATTGACTCATATTGTCTGCTTCGAAGTGCTTTAGTCATTTTATACCTAGAACCTCTCCCATTAGACCGATTTTCACTCAAATCGATGTATTTCAAGTGTGTATGAGATGTTCAAGGGTAAATACGTCATTTTCTACCCAAAACTAATTCCATTTGAGCTATATTTACTCATATCGTCCGATTCGAAGTGTTTAAGTGATTTTACACCCAAAACCTCTCCTGTTTGACCGAGTTCAGGGGTATATACGTCAATTTCTACCTTAAACTGATCCCACTTGACCTATATTGATTCATATCGTCCGAATCAAAGTGTTTAGGTCATTTAATACCCAAAACCTCTCTCGTTTGATCGAGTTTGACTCAAATCGATGTATTTCAAGTTTTGATGACATGTTTAAGGTTAAATACGTCATTTTTTACACAAAAATGATCTCGTTTGATCTATATTGACTTATACCGTCCGATTCGAAGTGTTTAAGTCATTTCACACCCATCAAACTTTGACTTAGATCGATGTATTTCAAGTGTTTATGACATGTTTAAGGATAGACACGTCATTTTCTACCCAAAACTGATCCCATTTGACTTAAATTGATAAAAATTGTCTTATTCGAAGTATTTAGGTCATTTAATACCTAGAATCTCTTGCATTTGACCGAGCTTAACTGAAATTGATGTATTTCAAATGTTTATGACATGTTCAAGGGTAAATACGTCATTTTCTACCCAAAACTGATCCCGTTTGACCTATATTGACTCTTATCGTCTGATTCGAAGTGTTTAGGTCATTTAATACAAAAATCTTCTCCCATTTGACCGAGTTTGACACAAATCGATGTATTTCAAGTGTGTTTATAAAATCCTTAAGGGTAAATACGTCATTTTCTACCCAAAACTGTTCCTAGTTGACCTTTATTGATCAGATCGTCTGATATGAAGTGTTTAGGTCATTTAATACCGAAAACCACTCCCGTTTGATCGAGTTTGACTCAAATCGATGTATTTCAAGGATTTATGACTTGCTTAAGGGTAAATACGTTATTTTCTAACCAATTTGACCCCGTATTACCTATATTGACTCATATTGTCTGCTTCGAAGTGCTTTAGTCATTTTATACCTAGAACCTCTCCCATTAGACCGATTTTCACTCAAATCGATGTATTTCAAGTGTGTATGAGATGTTCAAGGGTAAATACGTCATTTTCTACCCAAAACTAATTCCATTTGAGCTATATTTACTCATATCGTCCGATTCGAAGTGTTTAAGTGATTTTACACCCAAAACCTCTCCTGTTTGACCGAGTTCAGGGGTATATACGTCAATTTCTACCTTAAACTGATCCCACTTGACCTATATTGATTCATATCGTCCGAATCAAAGTGTTTAGGTCATTTAATACCCAAAACCTCTCTCGTTTGATCGAGTTTGACTCAAATCGATGTATTTCAAGTTTTGATGACATGTTTAAGGTTAAATACGTCATTTTTTACACAAAAATGATCTCGTTTGATCTATATTGACTTATACCGTCCGATTCGAAGTGTTTAAGTCATTTCACACCCATCAAACTTTGACTTAGATCGATGTATTTCAAGTGTTTATGACATGTTTAAGGATAGACACGTCATTTTCTACCCAAAACTGATCCCATTTGACTTAAATTGATAAAAATTGTCTTATTCGAAGTATTTAGGTCATTTAATACCTAGAATCTCTTGCATTTGACCGAGCTTAACTGAAATTGATGTATTTCAAATGTTTATGACATGTTCAAGGGTAAATACGTCATTTTCTACCCAAAACTGATCCCGTTTGACCTATATTGACTCTTATCGTCTGATTCGAAGTGTTTAGGTCATTTAATACAAAAATCTTCTCCCATTTGACCGAGTTTGACACAAATCGATGTATTTCAAGTGTGTTTATAAAATCCTTAAGGGTAAATACGTCATTTTCTACCCAAAACTGTTCCTAGTTGACCTTTATTGATCAGATCGTCTGATATGAAGTGTTTAGGTCATTTAATACCGAAAACCACTCCCGTTTGATCGAGTTTGACTCAAATCGATGTATTTCAAGGATTTATGACTTGCTTAAGGGTAAATACGTTATTTTCTAACCAATTTGACCCCGTATTACCTATATTGACTCATATTGTCTGCTTCGAAGTGCTTTAGTCATTTTATACCTAGAACCTCTCCCATTAGACCGATTTTCACTCAAATCGATGTATTTCAAGTGTGTATGAGATGTTCAAGGGTAAATACGTCATTTTCTACCCAAAACTAATTCCATTTGAGCTATATTTACTCATATCGTCCGATTCGAAGTGTTTAAGTGATTTTACACCCAAAACCTCTCCTGTTTGACCGAGTTCAGGGGTATATACGTCAATTTCTACCTTAAACTGATCCCACTTGACCTATATTGATTCATATCGTCCGAATCAAAGTGTTTAGGTCATTTAATACCCAAAACCTCTCTCGTTTGATCGAGTTTGACTCAAATCGATGTATTTCAAGTTTTGATGACATGTTTAAGGTTAAATACGTCATTTTTTACACAAAAATGATCTCGTTTGATCTATATTGACTTATACCGTCCGATTCGAAGTGTTTAAGTCATTTCACACCCATCAAACTTTGACTTAGATCGATGTATTTCAAGTGTTTATGACATGTTTAAGGATAGACACGTCATTTTCTACCCAAAACTGATCCCATTTGACTTAAATTGATAAAAATTGTCTTATTCGAAGTATTTAGGTCATTTAATACCTAGAATCTCTTGCATTTGACCGAGCTTAACTGAAATTGATGTATTTCAAATGTTTATGACATGTTCAAGGGTAAATACGTCATTTTCTACCCAAAACTGATCCCGTTTGACCTATATTGACTCTTATCGTCTGATTCGAAGTGTTTAGGTCATTTAATACAAAAATCTTCTCCCATTTGACCGAGTTTGACACAAATCGATGTATTTCAAGTGTGTTTATAAAATCCTTAAGGGTAAATACGTCATTTTCTACCCAAAACTGTTCCTAGTTGACCTTTATTGATCAGATCGTCTGATATGAAGTGTTTAGGTCATTTAATACCGAAAACCTCTCCCGTTTGATCGAGTTTGACTCAAATCGATGTATTTCAAGGATTTATGACTTGCTTAAGGGTAAATACGTTATTTTCTAACCAATTTGACCCCGTATTACCTATATTGACTCATATTGTCTGCTTCGAAGTGCTTTAGTCATTTTATACCTAGAACCTCTCCCATTAGACCGATTTTCACTCAAATCGATGTATTTCAAGTGTGTATGAGATGTTCAAGGGTAAATACGTCATTTTCTACCCAAAACTAATTCCATTTGAGCTATATTTACTCATATCGTCCGATTCGAAGTGTTTAAGTGATTTTACACCCAAAACCTCTCCTGTTTGACCGAGTTCAGGGGTATATACGTCAATTTCTACCTTAAACTGATCCCACTTGACCTATATTGATTCATATCGTCCGAATCAAAGTGTTTAGGTCATTTAATACCCAAAACCTCTCTCGTTTGATCGAGTTTGACTCAAATCGATGTATTTCAAGTTTTGATGACATGTTTAAGGTTAAATACGTCATTTTTTACACAAAAATGATCTCGTTTGATCTATATTGACTTATACCGTCCGATTCGAAGTGTTTAAGTCATTTCACACCCATCAAACTTTGACTTAGATCGATGTATTTCAAGTGTTTATGACATGTTTAAGGATAGACACGTCATTTTCTACCCAAAACTGATCCCATTTGACTTAAATTGATAAAAATTGTCTTATTCGAAGTATTTAGGTCATTTAATACCTAGAATCTCTTGCATTTGACCGAGCTTAACTGAAATTGATGTATTTCAAATGTTTATGACATGTTCAAGGGTAAATACGTCATTTTCTACCCAAAACTGATCCCGTTTGACCTATATTGACTCTTATCGTCTGATTCGAAGTGTTTAGGTCATTTAATACAAAAATCTTCTCCCATTTGACCGAGTTTGACACAAATCGATGTATTTCAAGTGTGTTTATAAAATCCTTAAGGGTAAATACGTCATTTTCTACCCAAAACTGTTCCTAGTTGACCTTTATTGATCAGATCGTCTGATATGAAGTGTTTAGGTCATTTAATACCGAAAACCTCTCCCGTTTGATCGAGTTTGACTCAAATCGATGTATTTCAAGGATTTATGACTTGCTTAAGGGTAAATACGTTATTTTCTAACCAATTTGACCCCGTATTACCTATATTGACTCATATTGTCTGCTTCGAAGTGCTTTAGTCATTTTATACCTAGAACCTCTCCCATTAGACCGATTTTCACTCAAATCGATGTATTTCAAGTGTGTATGAGATGTTCAAGGGTAAATACGTCATTTTCTACCCAAAACTAATTCCATTTGAGCTATATTTACTCATATCGTCCGATTCGAAGTGTTTAAGTGATTTTACACCCAAAACCTCTCCTGTTTGACCGAGTTCAGGGGTATATACGTCAATTTCTACCTTAAACTGATCCCACTTGACCTATATTGATTCATATCGTCCGAATCAAAGTGTTTAGGTCATTTAATACCCAAAACCTCTCTCGTTTGATCGAGTTTGACTCAAATCGATGTATTTCAAGTTTTGATGACATGTTTAAGGTTAAATACGTCATTTTTTACACAAAAATGATCTCGTTTGATCTATATTGACTTATACCGTCCGATTCGAAGTGTTTAAGTCATTTCACACCCATCAAACTTTGACTTAGATCGATGTATTTCAAGTGTTTATGACATGTTTAAGGATAGACACGTCATTTTCTACCCAAAACTGATCCCATTTGACTTAAATTGATAAAAATTGTCTTATTCGAAGTATTTAGGTCATTTAATACCTAGAATCTCTTGCATTTGACCGAGCTTAACTGAAATTGATGTATTTCAAATGTTTATGACATGTTCAAGGGTAAATACGTCATTTTCTACCCAAAACTGATCCCGTTTGACCTATATTGACTCTTATCGTCTGATTCGAAGTGTTTAGGTCATTTAATACAAAAATCTTCTCCCATTTGACCGAGTTTGACACAAATCGATGTATTTCAAGTGTGTTTATAAAATCCTTAAGGGTAAATACGTCATTTTCTACCCAAAACTGTTCCTAGTTGACCTTTATTGATCAGATCGTCTGATATGAAGTGTTTAGGTCATTTAATACCGAAAACCTCTCCCGTTTGATCGAGTTTGACTCAAATCGATGTATTTCAAGGATTTATGACTTGCTTAAGGGTAAATACGTTATTTTCTAACCAATTTGACCCCGTATTACCTATATTGACTCATATTGTCTGCTTCGAAGTGCTTTAGTCATTTTATACCTAGAACCTCTCCCATTAGACCGATTTTCACTCAAATCGATGTATTTCAAGTGTGTATGAGATGTTCAAGGGTAAATACGTCATTTTCTACCCAAAACTAATTCCATTTGAGCTATATTTACTCATATCGTCCGATTCGAAGTGTTTAAGTGATTTTACACCCAAAACCTCTCCTGTTTGACCGAGTTCAGGGGTATATACGTCAATTTCTACCTTAAACTGATCCCACTTGACCTATATTGATTCATATCGTCCGAATCAAAGTGTTTAGGTCATTTAATACCCAAAACCTCTCTCGTTTGATCGAGTTTGACTCAAATCGATGTATTTCAAGTTTTGATGACATGTTTAAGGTTAAATACGTCATTTTTTACACAAAAATGATCTCGTTTGATCTATATTGACTTATACCGTCCGATTCGAAGTGTTTAAGTCATTTCACACCCATCAAACTTTGACTTAGATCGATGTATTTCAAGTGTTTATGACATGTTTAAGGATAGACACGTCATTTTCTACCCAAAACTGATCCCATTTGACTTAAATTGATAAAAATTGTCTTATTCGAAGTATTTAGGTCATTTAATACCTAGAATCTCTTGCATTTGACCGAGCTTAACTGAAATTGATGTATTTCAAATGTTTATGACATGTTCAAGGGTAAATACGTCATTTTCTACCCAAAACTGATCCCGTTTGACCTATATTGACTCTTATCGTCTGATTCGAAGTGTTTAGGTCATTTAATACAAAAATCTTCTCCCATTTGACCGAGTTTGACACAAATCGATGTATTTCAAGTGTGTTTATAAAATCCTTAAGGGTAAATACGTCATTTTCTACCCAAAACTGTTCCTAGTTGACCTTTATTGATCAGATCGTCTGATATGAAGTGTTTAGGTCATTTAATACCGAAAACCTCTCCCGTTTGATCGAGTTTGACTCAAATCGATGTATTTCAAGGATTTATGACTTGCTTAAGGGTAAATACGTTATTTTCTAACCAATTTGACCCCGTATTACCTATATTGACTCATATTGTCTGCTTCGAAGTGCTTTAGTCATTTTATACCTAGAACCTCTCCCATTAGACCGATTTTCACTCAAATCGATGTATTTCAAGTGTGTATGAGATGTTCAAGGGTAAATACGTCATTTTCTACCCAAAACTAATTCCATTTGAGCTATATTTACTCATATCGTCCGATTCGAAGTGTTTAAGTGATTTTACACCCAAAACCTCTCCTGTTTGACCGAGTTCAGGGGTATATACGTCAATTTCTACCTTAAACTGATCCCACTTGACCTATATTGATTCATATCGTCCGAATCAAAGTGTTTAGGTCATTTAATACCCAAAACCTCTCTCGTTTGATCGAGTTTGACTCAAATCGATGTATTTCAAGTTTTGATGACATGTTTAAGGTTAAATACGTCATTTTTTACACAAAAATGATCTCGTTTGATCTATATTGACTTATACCGTCCGATTCGAAGTGTTTAAGTCATTTCACACCCATCAAACTTTGACTTAGATCGATGTATTTCAAGTGTTTATGACATGTTTAAGGATAGACACGTCATTTTCTACCCAAAACTGATCCCATTTGACTTAAATTGATAAAAATTGTCTTATTCGAAGTATTTAGGTCATTTAATACCTAGAATCTCTTGCATTTGACCGAGCTTAACTGAAATTGATGTATTTCAAATGTTTATGACATGTTCAAGGGTAAATACGTCATTTTCTACCCAAAACTGATCCCGTTTGACCTATATTGACTCTTATCGTCTGATTCGAAGTGTTTAGGTCATTTAATACAAAAATCTTCTCCCATTTGACCGAGTTTGACACAAATCGATGTATTTCAAGTGTGTTTATAAAATCCTTAAGGGTAAATACGTCATTTTCTACCCAAAACTGTTCCTAGTTGACCTTTATTGATCAGATCGTCTGATATGAAGTGTTTAGGTCATTTAATACCGAAAACCTCTCCCGTTTGATCGAGTTTGACTCAAATCGATGTATTTCAAGGATTTATGACTTGTTTAAGGGTAAATACGTTATTTTCTAACCAATTTGACCCCGTATTACCTATATTGACTCATATTGTCTGCTTCGAAGTGCTTTAGTCATTTTATACCTAGAACCTCTCCCATTAGACCGATTTTCACTCAAATCGATGTATTTCAAGTGTGTATGAGATGTTCAAGGGTAAATACGTCATTTTCTACCCAAAACTAATTCCATTTGAGCTATATTTACTCATATCGTCCGATTCGAAGTGTTTAAGTGATTTTACACCCAAAACCTCTCCTGTTTGACCGAGTTCAGGGGTATATACGTCAATTTCTACCTTAAACTGATCCCACTTGACCTATATTGATTCATATCGTCCGAATCAAAGTGTTTAGGTCATTTAATACCCAAAACCTCTCTCGTTTGATCGAGTTTGACTCAAATCGATGTATTTCAAGTTTTGATGACATGTTTAAGGTTAAATACGTCATTTTTTACACAAAAATGATCTCGTTTGATCTATATTGACTTATACCGTCCGATTCGAAGTGTTTAAGTCATTTCACACCCATCAAACTTTGACTTAGATCGATGTATTTCAAGTGTTTATGACATGTTTAAGGATAGACACGTCATTTTCTACCCAAAACTGATCCCATTTGACTTAAATTGATAAAAATTGTCTTATTCGAAGTATTTAGGTCATTTAATACCTAGAATCTCTTGCATTTGACCGAGCTTAACTGAAATTGATGTATTTCAAATGTTTATGACATGTTCAAGGGTAAATACGTCATTTTCTACCCAAAACTGATCCCGTTTGACCTATATTGACTCTTATCGTCTGATTCGAAGTGTTTAGGTCATTTAATACAAAAATCTTCTCCCATTTGACCGAGTTTGACACAAATCGATGTATTTCAAGTGTGTTTATAAAATCCTTAAGGGTAAATACGTCATTTTCTACCCAAAACTGTTCCTAGTTGACCTTTATTGATCAGATCGTCTGATATGAAGTGTTTAGGTCATTTAATACCGAAAACCTCTCCCGTTTGATCGAGTTTGACTCAAATCGATGTATTTCAAGGATTTATGACTTGCTTAAGGGTAAATACGTTATTTTCTAACCAATTTGACCCCGTATTACCTATATTGACTCATATTGTCTGCTTCGAAGTGCTTTAGTCATTTTATACCTAGAACCTCTCCCATTAGACCGATTTTCACTCAAATCGATGTATTTCAAGTGTGTATGAGATGTTCAAGGGTAAATACGTCATTTTCTACCCAAAACTAATTCCATTTGAGCTATATTTACTCATATCGTCCGATTCGAAGTGTTTAAGTGATTTTACACCCAAAACCTCTCCTGTTTGACCGAGTTCAGGGGTATATACGTCAATTTCTACCTTAAACTGATCCCACTTGACCTATATTGATTCATATCGTCCGAATCAAAGTGTTTAGGTCATTTAATACCCAAAACCTCTCTCGTTTGATCGAGTTTGACTCAAATCGATGTATTTCAAGTTTTGATGACATGTTTAAGGTTAAATACGTCATTTTTTACACAAAAATGATCTCGTTTGATCTATATTGACTTATACCGTCCGATTCGAAGTGTTTAAGTCATTTCACACCCATCAAACTTTGACTTAGATCGATGTATTTCAAGTGTTTATGACATGTTTAAGGATAGACACGTCATTTTCTACCCAAAACTGATCCCATTTGACTTAAATTGATAAAAATTGTCTTATTCGAAGTATTTAGGTCATTTAATACCTAGAATCTCTTGCATTTGACCGAGCTTAACTGAAATTGATGTATTTCAAATGTTTATGACATGTTCAAGGGTAAATACGTCATTTTCTACCCAAAACTGATCCCGTTTGACCTATATTGACTCTTATCGTCTGATTCGAAGTGTTTAGGTCATTTAATACAAAAATCTTCTCCCATTTGACCGAGTTTGACACAAATCGATGTATTTCAAGTGTGTTTATAAAATCCTTAAGGGTAAATACGTCATTTTCTACCCAAAACTGTTCCTAGTTGACCTTTATTGATCAGATCGTCTGATATGAAGTGTTTAGGTCATTTAATACCGAAAACCTCTCCCGTTTGATCGAGTTTGACTCAAATCGATGTATTTCAAGGATTTATGACTTGCTTAAGGGTAAATACGTTATTTTCTAACCAATTTGACCCCGTATTACCTATATTGACTCATATTGTCTGCTTCGAAGTGCTTTAGTCATTTTATACCTAGAACCTCTCCCATTAGACCGATTTTCACTCAAATCGATGTATTTCAAGTGTGTATGAGATGTTCAAGGGTAAATACGTCATTTTCTACCCAAAACTAATTCCATTTGAGCTATATTTACTCATATCGTCCGATTCGAAGTGTTTAAGTGATTTTACACCCAAAACCTCTCCTGTTTGACCGAGTTCAGGGGTATATACGTCAATTTCTACCTTAAACTGATCCCACTTGACCTATATTGATTCATATCGTCCGAATCAAAGTGTTTAGGTCATTTAATACCCAAAACCTCTCTCGTTTGATCGAGTTTGACTCAAATCGATGTATTTCAAGTTTTGATGACATGTTTAAGGTTAAATACGTCATTTTTTACACAAAAATGATCTCGTTTGATCTATATTGACTTATACCGTCCGATTCGAAGTGTTTAAGTCATTTCACACCCATCAAACTTTGACTTAGATCGATGTATTTCAAGTGTTTATGACATGTTTAAGGATAGACACGTCATTTTCTACCCAAAACTGATCCCATTTGACTTAAATTGATAAAAATTGTCTTATTCGAAGTATTTAGGTCATTTAATACCTAGAATCTCTTGCATTTGACCGAGCTTAACTGAAATTGATGTATTTCAAATGTTTATGACATGTTCAAGGGTAAATACGTCATTTTCTACCCAAAACTGATCCCGTTTGACCTATATTGACTCTTATCGTCTGATTCGAAGTGTTTAGGTCATTTAATACAAAAATCTTCTCCCATTTGACCGAGTTTGACACAAATCGATGTATTTCAAGTGTGTTTATAAAATCCTTAAGGGTAAATACGTCATTTTCTACCCAAAACTGTTCCTAGTTGACCTTTATTGATCAGATCGTCTGATATGAAGTGTTTAGGTCATTTAATACCGAAAACCTCTCCCGTTTGATCGAGTTTGACTCAAATCGATGTATTTCAAGGATTTATGACTTGCTTAAGGGTAAATACGTTATTTTCTAACCAATTTGACCCCGTATTACCTATATTGACTCATATTGTCTGCTTCGAAGTGCTTTAGTCATTTTATACCTAGAACCTCTCCCATTAGACCGATTTTCACTCAAATCGATGTATTTCAAGTGTGTATGAGATGTTCAAGGGTAAATACGTCATTTTCTACCCAAAACTAATTCCATTTGAGCTATATTTACTCATATCGTCCGATTCGAAGTGTTTAAGTGATTTTACACCCAAAACCTCTCCTGTTTGACCGAGTTCAGGGGTATATACGTCAATTTCTACCTTAAACTGATCCCACTTGACCTATATTGATTCATATCGTCCGAATCAAAGTGTTTAGGTCATTTAATACCCAAAACCTCTCTCGTTTGATCGAGTTTGACTCAAATCGATGTATTTCAAGTTTTGATGACATGTTTAAGGTTAAATACGTCATTTTTTACACAAAAATGATCTCGTTTGATCTATATTGACTTATACCGTCCGATTCGAAGTGTTTAAGTCATTTCACACCCATCAAACTTTGACTTAGATCGATGTATTTCAAGTGTTTATGACATGTTTAAGGATAGACACGTCATTTTCTACCCAAAACTGATCCCATTTGACTTAAATTGATAAAAATTGTCTTATTCGAAGTATTTAGGTCATTTAATACCTAGAATCTCTTGCATTTGACCGAGCTTAACTGAAATTGATGTATTTCAAATGTTTATGACATGTTCAAGGGTAAATACGTCATTTTCTACCCAAAACTGATCCCGTTTGACCTATATTGACTCTTATCGTCTGATTCGAAGTGTTTAGGTCATTTAATACAAAAATCTTCTCCCATTTGACCGAGTTTGACACAAATCGATGTATTTCAAGTGTGTTTATAAAATCCTTAAGGGTAAATACGTCATTTTCTACCCAAAACTGTTCCTAGTTGACCTTTATTGATCAGATCGTCTGATATGAAGTGTTTAGGTCATTTAATACCGAAAACCTCTCCCGTTTGATCGAGTTTGACTCAAATCGATGTATTTCAAGGATTTATGACTTGCTTAAGGGTAAATACGTTATTTTCTAACCAATTTGACCCCGTATTACCTATATTGACTCATATTGTCTGCTTCGAAGTGCTTTAGTCATTTTATACCTAGAACCTCTCCCATTAGACCGATTTTCACTCAAATCGATGTATTTCAAGTGTGTATGAGATGTTCAAGGGTAAATACGTCATTTTCTACCCAAAACTAATTCCATTTGAGCTATATTTACTCATATCGTCCGATTCGAAGTGTTTAAGTGATTTTACACCCAAAACCTCTCCTGTTTGACCGAGTTCAGGGGTATATACGTCAATTTCTACCTTAAACTGATCCCACTTGACCTATATTGATTCATATCGTCCGAATCAAAGTGTTTAGGTCATTTAATACCCAAAACCTCTCTCGTTTGATCGAGTTTGACTCAAATCGATGTATTTCAAGTTTTGATGACATGTTTAAGGTTAAATACGTCATTTTTTACACAAAAATGATCTCGTTTGATCTATATTGACTTATACCGTCCGATTCGAAGTGTTTAAGTCATTTCACACCCATCAAACTTTGACTTAGATCGATGTATTTCAAGTGTTTATGACATGTTTAAGGATAGACACGTCATTTTCTACCCAAAACTGATCCCATTTGACTTAAATTGATAAAAATTGTCTTATTCGAAGTATTTAGGTCATTTAATACCTAGAATCTCTTGCATTTGACCGAGCTTAACTGAAATTGATGTATTTCAAATGTTTATGACATGTTCAAGGGTAAATACGTCATTTTCTACCCAAAACTGATCCCGTTTGACCTATATTGACTCTTATCGTCTGATTCGAAGTGTTTAGGTCATTTAATACAAAAATCTTCTCCCATTTGACCGAGTTTGACACAAATCGATGTATTTCAAGTGTGTTTATAAAATCCTTAAGGGTAAATACGTCATTTTCTACCCAAAACTGTTCCTAGTTGACCTTTATTGATCAGATCGTCTGATATGAAGTGTTTAGGTCATTTAATACCGAAAACCTCTCCCGTTTGATCGAGTTTGACTCAAATCGATGTATTTCAAGGATTTATGACTTGCTTAAGGGTAAATACGTTATTTTCTAACCAATTTGACCCCGTATTACCTATATTGACTCATATTGTCTGCTTCGAAGTGCTTTAGTCATTTTATACCTAGAACCTCTCCCATTAGACCGATTTTCACTCAAATCGATGTATTTCAAGTGTGTATGAGATGTTCAAGGGTAAATACGTCATTTTCTACCCAAAACTAATTCCATTTGAGCTATATTTACTCATATCGTCCGATTCGAAGTGTTTAAGTGATTTTACACCCAAAACCTCTCCTGTTTGACCGAGTTCAGGGGTATATACGTCAATTTCTACCTTAAACTGATCCCACTTGACCTATATTGATTCATATCGTCCGAATCAAAGTGTTTAGGTCATTTAATACCCAAAACCTCTCTCGTTTGATCGAGTTTGACTCAAATCGATGTATTTCAAGTTTTGATGACATGTTTAAGGTTAAATACGTCATTTTTTACACAAAAATGATCTCGTTTGATCTATATTGACTTATACCGTCCGATTCGAAGTGTTTAAGTCATTTCACACCCATCAAACTTTGACTTAGATCGATGTATTTCAAGTGTTTATGACATGTTTAAGGATAGACACGTCATTTTCTACCCAAAACTGATCCCATTTGACTTAAATTGATAAAAATTGTCTTATTCGAAGTATTTAGGTCATTTAATACCTAGAATCTCTTGCATTTGACCGAGCTTAACTGAAATTGATGTATTTCAAATGTTTATGACATGTTCAAGGGTAAATACGTCATTTTCTACCCAAAACTGATCCCGTTTGACCTATATTGACTCTTATCGTCTGATTCGAAGTGTTTAGGTCATTTAATACAAAAATCTTCTCCCATTTGACCGAGTTTGACACAAATCGATGTATTTCAAGTGTGTTTATAAAATCCTTAAGGGTAAATACGTCATTTTCTACCCAAAACTGTTCCTAGTTGACCTTTATTGATCAGATCGTCTGATATGAAGTGTTTAGGTCATTTAATACCGAAAACCTCTCCCGTTTGATCGAGTTTGACTCAAATCGATGTATTTCAAGGATTTATGACTTGCTTAAGGGTAAATACGTTATTTTCTAACCAATTTGACCCCGTATTACCTATATTGACTCATATTGTCTGCTTCGAAGTGCTTTAGTCATTTTATACCTAGAACCTCTCCCATTAGACCGATTTTCACTCAAATCGATGTATTTCAAGTGTGTATGAGATGTTCAAGGGTAAATACGTCATTTTCTACCCAAAACTAATTCCATTTGAGCTATATTTACTCATATCGTCCGATTCGAAGTGTTTAAGTGATTTTACACCCAAAACCTCTCCTGTTTGACCGAGTTCAGGGGTATATACGTCAATTTCTACCTTAAACTGATCCCACTTGACCTATATTGATTCATATCGTCCGAATCAAAGTGTTTAGGTCATTTAATACCCAAAACCTCTCTCGTTTGATCGAGTTTGACTCAAATCGATGTATTTCAAGTTTTGATGACATGTTTAAGGTTAAATACGTCATTTTTTACACAAAAATGATCTCGTTTGATCTATATTGACTTATACCGTCCGATTCGAAGTGTTTAAGTCATTTCACACCCATCAAACTTTGACTTAGATCGATGTATTTCAAGTGTTTATGACATGTTTAAGGATAGACACGTCATTTTCTACCCAAAACTGATCCCATTTGACTTAAATTGATAAAAATTGTCTTATTCGAAGTATTTAGGTCATTTAATACCTAGAATCTCTTGCATTTGACCGAGCTTAACTGAAATTGATGTATTTCAAATGTTTATGACATGTTCAAGGGTAAATACGTCATTTTCTACCCAAAACTGATCCCGTTTGACCTATATTGACTCTTATCGTCTGATTCGAAGTGTTTAGGTCATTTAATACAAAAATCTTCTCCCATTTGACCGAGTTTGACACAAATCGATGTATTTCAAGTGTGTTTATAAAATCCTTAAGGGTAAATACGTCATTTTCTACCCAAAACTGTTCCTAGTTGACCTTTATTGATCAGATCGTCTGATATGAAGTGTTTAGGTCATTTAATACCGAAAACCTCTCCCGTTTGATCGAGTTTGACTCAAATCGATGTATTTCAAGGATTTATGACTTGCTTAAGGGTAAATACGTTATTTTCTAACCAATTTGACCCCGTATTACCTATATTGACTCATATTGTCTGCTTCGAAGTGCTTTAGTCATTTTATACCTAGAACCTCTCCCATTAGACCGATTTTCACTCAAATCGATGTATTTCAAGTGTGTATGAGATGTTCAAGGGTAAATACGTCATTTTCTACCCAAAACTAATTCCATTTGAGCTATATTTACTCATATCGTCCGATTCGAAGTGTTTAAGTGATTTTACACCCAAAACCTCTCCTGTTTGACCGAGTTCAGGGGTATATACGTCAATTTCTACCTTAAACTGATCCCACTTGACCTATATTGATTCATATCGTCCGAATCAAAGTGTTTAGGTCATTTAATACCCAAAACCTCTCTCGTTTGATCGAGTTTGACTCAAATCGATGTATTTCAAGTTTTGATGACATGTTTAAGGTTAAATACGTCATTTTTTACACAAAAATGATCTCGTTTGATCTATATTGACTTATACCGTCCGATTCGAAGTGTTTAAGTCATTTCACACCCATCAAACTTTGACTTAGATCGATGTATTTCAAGTGTTTATGACATGTTTAAGGATAGACACGTCATTTTCTACCCAAAACTGATCCCATTTGACTTAAATTGATAAAAATTGTCTTATTCGAAGTATTTAGGTCATTTAATACCTAGAATCTCTTGCATTTGACCGAGCTTAACTGAAATTGATGTATTTCAAATGTTTATGACATGTTCAAGGGTAAATACGTCATTTTCTACCCAAAACTGATCCCGTTTGACCTATATTGACTCTTATCGTCTGATTCGAAGTGTTTAGGTCATTTAATACAAAAATCTTCTCCCATTTGACCGAGTTTGACACAAATCGATGTATTTCAAGTGTGTTTATAAAATCCTTAAGGGTAAATACGTCATTTTCTACCCAAAACTGTTCCTAGTTGACCTTTATTGATCAGATCGTCTGATATGAAGTGTTTAGGTCATTTAATACCGAAAACCTCTCCCGTTTGATCGAGTTTGACTCAAATCGATGTATTTCAAGGATTTATGACTTGCTTAAGGGTAAATACGTTATTTTCTAACCAATTTGACCCCGTATTACCTATATTGACTCATATTGTCTGCTTCGAAGTGCTTTAGTCATTTTATACCTAGAACCTCTCCCATTAGACCGATTTTCACTCAAATCGATGTATTTCAAGTGTGTATGAGATGTTCAAGGGTAAATACGTCATTTTCTACCCAAAACTAATTCCATTTGAGCTATATTTACTCATATCGTCCGATTCGAAGTGTTTAAGTGATTTTACACCCAAAACCTCTCCTGTTTGACCGAGTTCAGGGGTATATACGTCAATTTCTACCTTAAACTGATCCCACTTGACCTATATTGATTCATATCGTCCGAATCAAAGTGTTTAGGTCATTTAATACCCAAAACCTCTCTCGTTTGATCGAGTTTGACTCAAATCGATGTATTTCAAGTTTTGATGACATGTTTAAGGTTAAATACGTCATTTTTTACACAAAAATGATCTCGTTTGATCTATATTGACTTATACCGTCCGATTCGAAGTGTTTAAGTCATTTCACACCCATCAAACTTTGACTTAGATCGATGTATTTCAAGTGTTTATGACATGTTTAAGGATAGACACGTCATTTTCTACCCAAAACTGATCCCATTTGACTTAAATTGATAAAAATTGTCTTATTCGAAGTATTTAGGTCATTTAATACCTAGAATCTCTTGCATTTGACCGAGCTTAACTGAAATTGATGTATTTCAAATGTTTATGACATGTTCAAGGGTAAATACGTCATTTTCTACCCAAAACTGATCCCGTTTGACCTATATTGACTCTTATCGTCTGATTCGAAGTGTTTAGGTCATTTAATACAAAAATCTTCTCCCATTTGACCGAGTTTGACACAAATCGATGTATTTCAAGTGTGTTTATAAAATCCTTAAGGGTAAATACGTCATTTTCTACCCAAAACTGTTCCTAGTTGACCTTTATTGATCAGATCGTCTGATATGAAGTGTTTAGGTCATTTAATACCGAAAACCTCTCCCGTTTGATCGAGTTTGACTCAAATCGATGTATTTCAAGGATTTATGACTTGCTTAAGGGTAAATACGTTATTTTCTAACCAATTTGACCCCGTATTACCTATATTGACTCATATTGTCTGCTTCGAAGTGCTTTAGTCATTTTATACCTAGAACCTCTCCCATTAGACCGATTTTCACTCAAATCGATGTATTTCAAGTGTGTATGAGATGTTCAAGGGTAAATACGTCATTTTCTACCCAAAACTAATTCCATTTGAGCTATATTTACTCATATCGTCCGATTCGAAGTGTTTAAGTGATTTTACACCCAAAACCTCTCCTGTTTGACCGAGTTCAGGGGTATATACGTCAATTTCTACCTTAAACTGATCCCACTTGACCTATATTGATTCATATCGTCCGAATCAAAGTGTTTAGGTCATTTAATACCCAAAACCTCTCTCGTTTGATCGAGTTTGACTCAAATCGATGTATTTCAAGTTTTGATGACATGTTTAAGGTTAAATACGTCATTTTTTACACAAAAATGATCTCGTTTGATCTATATTGACTTATACCGTCCGATTCGAAGTGTTTAAGTCATTTCACACCCATCAAACTTTGACTTAGATCGATGTATTTCAAGTGTTTATGACATGTTTAAGGATAGACACGTCATTTTCTACCCAAAACTGATCCCATTTGACTTAAATTGATAAAAATTGTCTTATTCGAAGTATTTAGGTCATTTAATACCTAGAATCTCTTGCATTTGACCGAGCTTAACTGAAATTGATGTATTTCAAATGTTTATGACATGTTCAAGGGTAAATTACGTCATTTTCTACCCAAAACTGATCCCGTTTGACCTATATTGACTCTTATCGTCTGATTCGAAGTGTTTAGGTCATTTAATACAAAAATCTTCTCCCATTTGACCGAGTTTGACACAAATCGATGTATTTCAAGTGTGTTTATAAAATCCTTAAGGGTAAATACGTCATTTTCTACCCAAAACTGTTCCTAGTTGACCTTTATTGATTCAGATCGTCTGATATGAAGTGTTTAGGTCATTTAATACCGAAAACCTCTCCGTTTGATCGAGTTTGACTCAAATCGATGTATTTCAAGGATTTATGACTTGCTTAAGGGTAAATACGTTATTTTCTAACCAATTTGACCCCGTATTACCTATATTGACTCATATTGTCTGCTTCGAAGTGCTTTAGTCATTTTATACCTAGAACCTCTCCCATTAGACCGATTTTCACTCAAATCGATGTATTTCAAGTGTGTATGAGATGTTCAAGGGTAAATACGTCATTTTCTACCCAAAACTAATTCCATTTGAGCTATATTTACTCATATCGTCCGATTCGAAGTGTTTAAGTGATTTTACACCCAAAACCTCTCCTGTTTGACCGAGTTCAGGGGTATATACGTCAATTTCTACCTTAAACTGATCCCACTTGACCTATATTGATTCATATCGTCCGAATCAAAGTGTTTAGGTCATTTAATACCCAAAACCTCTCTCGTTTGATCGAGTTTGACTCAAATCGATGTATTTCAAGTTTTGATGACATGTTTAAGGTTAAATACGTCATTTTTTACACAAAAATGATCTCGTTTGATCTATATTGACTTATACCGTCCGATTCGAAGTGTTTAAGTCATTTCACACCCATCAAACTTTGACTTAGATCGATGTATTTCAAGTGTTTATGACATGTTTAAGGATAGACACGTCATTTTCTACCCAAAAACTGATCCCATTTGACTTAAATTGATAAAAATTGTCTTATTCGAAGTATTTAGGTCATTTAATACCTAGAATCTCTTGCATTTGACCGAGCTTAACTGAAATTGATGTATTTCAAATGTTTATGACATGTTCAAGGGTAAATACGTCATTTTCTACCCAAAACTGATCCCGTTTGACCTATATTGACTCTTATCGTCTGATTCGAAGTGTTTAGGTCATTTAATACAAAAATCTTCTCCCATTTGACCGAGTTTGACACAAATCGATGTATTTCAAGTGTGTTTATAAAATCCTTAAGGGTAAATACGTCATTTTCTACCCAAAACTGTTCCTAGTTGACCTTTATTGATCAGATCGT